>CAOKZL010001349.1:0-672311 GCA_948472985.1 Iguana delicatissima | reverse complement strand
TGTGTGTATATATATGAATTTTCAAAAGCAATTAATCGGCAGAATTAAAACCATTTAAAATGTTTTAAAAGACAAAATATAAAAACAACAACAAAACAGCTCACCATTAAGATTGTATCTGTCCAATTTAATTATAAGCAGCTCAACCACCTCTCACAATTCAAAAAG
Organism: Iguana delicatissima; assembly: GCA_948472985.1. Taxonomy (NCBI): domain Eukaryota; kingdom Metazoa; phylum Chordata; class Lepidosauria; order Squamata; family Iguanidae; genus Iguana; species Iguana delicatissima. The sequence goes on along the minus strand of CAOKZL010001349.1, from coordinate 672,143 downwards.
TTCCTTCCAAGCAAAAGCATAGGTGATTTCCATGGGTTAGTTTTCCCTGAGAATCAAGAAATGATGATTTAATAGCTGAGAAACACATTAGAAAAAGCTTTCTGGAGATGAAGCATCACTGCTGTATGGTCAGAGCAAAGGGCAGAGAGACTCATTCTGCTGCTGCTGGGTCTCCCCCCTCCATCACAGGCTGCTAGTGGTAAAGGGAACAGTAGATTAAGCATCTAAATGAGAAATTCATAATAAACTAAGACACTGATAGCACTGAAATAAAGGTGCTTGTAATTTCAGCACTAGGTTATTGCAGTGCTGTCCATTTGGGGCTGCTCTTAAGCTTGGTCCAGGTGCTATAGTCAGCACAGGAAGTTTCAAGATCAGTTTTAAGCACTGAATGTAGGACACAGCTCTCGCAAAGAAAAATTGCTGGCCTTCTTCAATGAATTATACCTCCCTGCCCCGGCAAAAAAACAAAACAAAAACAAACAAACCTCTTGAAGAAATTTTACTGAATACTTATCAAAATTCCATTGATGTCCTTTGAAATTTCTTGGGGGCTCTGTATGAGGTGATGTACTCTCGAAAGGTATTCAATCTAGTTTTTCAAATTAAACTCAGACATATCCCAAGAGGTTAATTAGGATATGAGTGTGAGTTATTTACTATTTTCTTCTTAAGCCCAGATCAAAAGCCCTCACCTGTGGATGGATCAGTCACTGACACTGCCTCCGATCCAGAAGCATAAAGTAACTGAGGATCGCTCTTCAAATCCTGAAAGACTGAGTTTGATAAAACAAGAGGCTTGTCCTACATGGTTCTTGGCTAAAGAGATCACAGGTAGATGTTCAATATTTTCTATTGATTTTAACTTGGGGTGATTACATACACACACAGAAGACAAAATTATTGCTACCACTATTCTATAAGAGCTAGACCACTACTGTAGGTTTCTTTGTTCTCAAGTCTAAACATTGTTCTGTTATTTGTGATACAAGTTTGCAGGTTTTTAGAATAAGATATCAATGAAAAAATGGTCTCTGGTATTACTGGTACTTTTTAATTAACCATCCAGTACAGGAGTTACTTGCCTTGATTAATGGAGCTATTATTATTGCACAAAAGCAATGATAATAAGATTGGAATCCTTGCAGATTTCCTTAAGTTACTGGAGTGAAACTATCAAGAAAGCAAGGATGGAAAATTAGAATATGTAATTTCTGTATCTGTCCAACTCTTTATAAGGAGAACTGCTTAGAAAATATATTTGAAGAGGCAAATTGTGAACAAAAATTGCGGAAGACGGGGTCTAGTTCATATCAGGGGTAAAAATTTTCAGCTACACCTGAAGAAGTAAGGTTTGCCACAGAGATATCAGAACAGATGGATTCCAGAGACCTTCAGTCTGGTTGATTTAACAGTTGAGCAATTCACTGGTAAAGGTTTCTTAGGTAGGAACATTAGTGGTCCATGATCAGTGCAGGTGAGGGACACTTTATGAGAACAGTGAAGGATTTGATAATCATCTCTTTCTCAGAGCACAGGCTGCTGATGGGAAGGAAGAAAGCAATTTGGAAATTAAAAGTGTAGAATTCATAGAGAAGCAAACATAATATCTTGAGGGACAGCACAGTGATGCAAATAATGTCAAGAGAGGTCTATGTGAGGCTGTTATAAAGCTTGGCTTAGATGCTGCAGGGTGTGCAGAATGTTTCATTTCAGCAATTCTTTAGGATCTATCACTTTTCATCATGTCATATCGTGCCTGAAGGGACTCCCTGGGGTTAAATATTTATTACTGAGTAAGGTTCAATGTTTTGTTACTGTGTAAATCCCATAGCAACCTTCACCAGGATAACAAACGGTATAGCTTCTTTTTTATTGATCAAGCATTGAGGTCATTGGAAGACATACATCTTAGTGATTCTGCAAAGCAATGAGGTCCATTTAGAGACCACCCAGAGAAGAGTTTTTACTGTGCTGGTTCCCTCTCTCTCAGTGTCCTGTCTTAAACTGAAGTGAGACATGCAAGAAGAGTTTCTCCTGCTCCTTTTAACAAAATTAAGTAATTGATTTTTTTAAAAAAAATGAGAATGGGACTCCAGTTAGGGAAACTGATCTCTTTTTAGTACTGCGGTGCTTGCAAAAGCCTAAAATTTCCATTGTCTAGAAATGTTTTGGCATCATATATCCAAAACTTTGAATGTTATCAGTCTCATCTACTTCATGTTTCACTCACAAAACCCCTTAATTATTTCTTCTGTTCACAAAAGAACCATCAGATATTTCACAGGAAATAGCAAGAGCATGTATTTACACTGTATTGGCATTGCATATAAGACAAATATCCAATAAAAAGTGATCAGATGCAAACGGCATACCTAAAATCAAGACAACTCTGACAGCAGTAATAAAATAACTTGAAGTTTTTCAAAATTAAAATTGGTCTTCAGAAGGTCCAAGTCCATGCGGGGAGGGAAGCTTACTTGTAAAGACAATGAATGGATACCAGACATTTACAGTTGTGATGTGCATTTACTGTTGTGTCATATGCTTACAAGTGGATGCCATATATGCATATGTGGCCCTTGGTGTCCTATAGAGCATCACCTTCAAACACATACATATACTGGCCCAGATATTTTGTTTATTTTTGTTTATTTTGTTTATTTATTTTGCTATTGATACAAGGAGATTTTGGATTTATCTTGCTTTTGAAATAATCCAAATAAATACTCAAACTTACCAACAATGACTCAAAGAAGGCAGGAATGTTTGTATCTGAGGCCTTTTTTAAAAAATTAGAATGGAGAATTATTGCATCAGATGAGAAAGATTAATAACATTTAACAAAATTCTATCCCATCAGATAAAGAAACAGGAAAAATGGAGGTGGGAAATGAAACCATGATTACAGAATTCATTCTTCTTGGCTTTGGAGACCTCCAAGAACTACAGATTCTTTTCTTTGTGCTGTTTCTAACAATCTACATCATGACTGTCACTGGGAATCTTCTCATTGTATTGCTAGTTGCAACTGATTGTCATCTACATACCCCCATGTATTTCTTCCTTGGGAGTCTATCCTTCTTGGAGATCTGCTACAGCTCAACAATCCTCCCTAGGATGTTGGCCAGGTTTGTAATGGATAACCCGCGGGTTTCTCTGCCTGGTTGCATGATGCAATTATGGTGTTTTTGTTTCTTTGCAGGAACAGAATGTAATCTTCTGGCAGCAATGTCTTACGATCGCTATTTGGCAGTATGTAAACCCCTGCATTACTCCACGCTTATGAATCCCAAGGTTTCTCTCCAACTTATTGCTGGTTCTTGGATTTGTAGTTTTGTGATAGAAATGATATTATTCCTTTTTATATTGCAGTTAAACTTCTGTGGTTCTAGTGCTATTGAGCACTTCTTCTGTGATTTTATTCCAGTCATAAATGAGGCCTGCAGTGATACACATCTAGTGAAACTTGTATTAGGTGTTTTGGCATCCATCACCACTGTGCCACTTTTCATTTTAACTATAGCATCATATGGGTACATCATTACCGCTATACTTGGAATCCCATCCATCACAGGGCAGAAAAAGGCCTTTTCTACCTGTTCTTCTCACCTCATTGTGGTGACAATATTCTATGGGACACTTATTATTGTATACATTCTGCCAGAAACTGATGGACTGAGAGAGTTGAATAAGGTTTTCTCTGTCTTTTATACTGTACTGACGCCTCTGGTCAATCCTCTCATATATAGCCTCAGGAATAAAGAGGTGAAAGAAGCTTTGAAGAGAACAGCCATTAAATGTCCTGGACACATGCAAGTTCATCAAACTCTGGTCTACAAACCACATGATAGAACTTAATTGTCTTGTAGGGACAAGAAAACCCTCATGGTGTTGAATCACTAGGACATTGGAAGCTGGTTCATCTTTGTATCTAAATCTACACCATGAAAGTTAATGTGCTGGAGGAGACACTGATATGGATTCCTTTATATTGTACTTTGAGCTTCTTGGAGGAGAAGTGATAAATCCTCATATGGAAGTGAGAGATAAATTCATGCACAAGACTGTGTCCTTATTGTAATCTATTAATATTAAATTATTTTCATGTGTAGTTGACCTTGATCCTCTGAAGTTTTCCTTTCCTACTGAGCTATCCGGAAATCCAACATTTTTTTTTAAAAAAAAATGAACTGTGGAGTGAAGGTCTTTTCCTTCAGGAAAATAAGAAGCTCAGCATCCTTTTATCTGCTTCTAAATCCATGGATATAGACTGCAGATCTCACTACCTCACGTGCAGTGAATGTTACAGGTGAAGATCAATGTCTACATATAGAAAATCCCTCTCCCCATATTTTGTGTTGTCTCCTCTGTAATTATGTCAAGTGGTCAAGAATCTATTTACATTTATTACATATATTCTTCATGGGGTGGGGTGGGAGATGAAGTTTGCTCCCCTAGGCACCTTCAAGCCAGAAAGCATAAATACATTATTGTGTGAGTTTTATAGATGATAGACTACTCCCATGCTGCACACACGCTCTCTTTCTCCCTTCCTCATCCTCCCAGAAACACTCTACACTTCTATTATTCACTCTCAAATTGTTATATCACCCACTGAACTCATCTGTCGTATAATCCACCAATATATGACATCGCTCACACATGCCTCCTCTCTGTGATCTTTTACCCCAAATATGGGTGACTTAGGGGTCCACCCGTGATGTCAGTACCTCTGTTCAAACGTAGGAAATTGTTAGCTCAAATAGGGAGGCTAGTGTGCTGTGCACGTGGTAACCTAGCTAGATCTTTCCCCCAATATTTACAGAGTCTCACACAGGGAAGAACCGGCCAGAGATTCAAAAGTAAACTAAAATGTGTTTATTTGGGGAATTAGCAATCATATGCAAGAAGCAAGCACAAACGCACTGGCACAAGGCTAGCTGAGAAGAAAGGAAGGAAAATTGTTGATAGTGAGGTTTCAAGGGTGATGGGGGGTGATATTTAATGATCTGGAGAGCAGCAAAGGGACAGTTATATTCTCATGCCTAAGGACAGTACTTGTTTGGAAATCAGAGTGACAGTATGGCTGCCTGCAAGCTAGCTGCTCAAAACTGGTGGTAGTCAATAGATTAGTATGTCCACATACAAATACACACACAGAGAATGATAACTTAAGTATAATGAGAGATATAGTTACCTTTAAATGTCCACCTTCAGCAACACAAAACAGCTGTTTGAGTTCCCCGTGATGGTGGGAGAGTTCAGCCATTTCTGCACAACATTATTATAGTGCTATTATTCCACTTTCAACATTCTATGGAATCTTGGGGTTTGCAGTTTAGAGGGGGAGACATGTAGAATTCTCAGCCAGAGAGCTCTTTGGTCTCAGTAAACTACAAACCCGAGAATTCCACAGGATGTTGAACGTAGAATAATAGCACTAGAACAGTGTAGTGAAGAAACGGCCTTCATGTGACATAAGAGATTCTTCAGTTTGTTGAGTTTTCTGATGCTCAGTGCAGGTACAATCTTTTTTTTAAAAAAAGAAAAGCATTTGTCTATTTTCCTTTCTGCTTCATTTTTCATTTTAGAAATGTGAGTTATTCAATCAGTTATCTGGGGACAGTCTAAGAAGTGTTCCAAAACCACATGAGGCATCACCTAATGGTAGCCATTTTCAACAGCTAGTGATAAGGTGTGTTCCCTTTAAGAAATGTCACTGTTCTTGTCAAAAAGCCTTTGGCTTCCCATGAGATTTGTTGGAGATGTTCCTCAAAGAGGAATAACGCTGTTTTTGAAACTAAACTTAAGCATATCCCAAGAGTTTAATTAGGACATGTGTACTTGTTGCTTGTTGCTTTCTTCTTAAGCAGTTGTAGACAAATTCAAGGAACAAAAAAGGATCAACCACCACGATGTGTCAGCTGATTCAGGAGCATGACACGGAATTCTTTATTTTAGTTTTTCAAAAGTACAAATCTGGTATCAAATGAAAAGCATTTTAGTAGACAGGGTCTTCATCCTCACATGTTGCTCACTACAGATCAGAAAACAGAGGTGAGCATTCTATTCTTTTTCTTTGAATTCTTGGTGCAATCAAATTTATTCCCACCATTGTGACATAAAAAGCAAGCAAGACCATTTTGATGACCAGTTTCAAAAATGCCTTCCGTTCTTTTCACTGCAGGGTTAACCTCCAGCATTGTGATATGTTTGATTATTGTGTCACTATCCTTTCTTTTGTTTGTGTGCGGGTGTGTATATGTGCCTTCAAGTTGCTTGTTGACTTAAGTTAACCCCATGAATTTCATAGAGTTCTGTTTTTTAGGCAAGGAGTACTCAGAGGTGGTTTTGCCAGTTTCTTCCTCTGAAATATAACCTACAGAACCAGGTATTCATTGGCAGTCTCCCATCCAATGACTAACCAAGGCTCACCCTGTTTAGCTTTCAAGATCAGATGGGATCTGGTGCCTTTAGGATCTTTCTTTTTCTTTCTTTATTATTATTTTGTCAAACATTATAAAATAGAGACTAAAAGAAAAGGAAGTCTCTACAGTTTTGAATATGGAGTATATATCAACAACCAAACTATCAACCAACCATCTATCATTCTTCACCAATTACATACGACTTTTTTAACCAACTGTTAAAATTGCTAGACTTTCTACTCTTTTCCCATCAACTTAGAGTTCTATCCACATTTACATAAATAGAAGTTTCTTTGTATTTTCAATTAATACATGAAATCTGAAAAAAAAAGCCAGTGTTACGTGTGAGCAAAATGTTGGTGTGAGATATTTAATAGGAAAATTCATGTTTAGTAACTAGTCAGACAGTAGCGACCTTACATACAGAGATCATATAAATGGTGAACATATTCGAAAATACTTAACCCTTTCAGGCTATCCATGAAAAGGGTCATAAAATATCTAATATTAAAAGGCCAAACAGAATTGCTTTGTGTGCAGTATGACTATTGCCACTCATATAAAATTTAATTTCCATTTCAAATTATTTTGTTCCTCATTTGGCAAGATGGCATGATCTTTGAGAAAAAAACTATAGTTTTACTTATTCTGGATATATAGACCAAAATCCATAGGAAGATCTAAATTAGGGAGAAAATGAAAGAATGAGAGGAAAGAATTACGTGTACTTAATGAAAGAATATATTTTCATTTACAAAAATGATAACTGTGCTTTCAACTGGATTTTTTTTAAAGAAAATGAACCAACTGGGAGGAAGAAATGAAACAGTTATCACAGAATTCACCCTTTCAGATTTTGAAGACTTGCACAAACTACAGATTCTCCTCTTCATGGGGTTTCTTACAACATACATCACGACTATAGCTGGAAATCTTCTCATCATTGTACTGGTTGTAGCTGATCACCATCTGCATACACCCATGTATTTCTTCCTCGGGAATCTGTCTTCCCTGGAGATCTGCTACAGTTCAACCATTGTTCCCAGAATGCTGGCCGGTTTTGTAACTGACGACCGTCATGTTTCAGTGGATGGTTGTATTATGCAGTCATGGGCTTTCGGTTTCCTACTAGCCTCAGAATGTTGCCTCCTGGCAGCAATGTCTTACGATCGCTACTTGGCAGTATGTAGACCCCTGCATTATAATACCCTAATGAATTCCAAGGTTTGTTTCCAAATGATGTCTGGATCTATGTTTGGTGGTTTTGTGATTGACATGATCTTGTTAATTTTTATAATGCAGTTAAGCTTCTGTGGCTACAATAAAATTGATCATTTCTTTTGTGAGTTCACTGCACTGGTAAATGTTGCCTGTAGTGATGCACGTGAGGTTAAACTTCTGTTAGTTGTTCTCACTTCCATCTGGACCCTGCCACTGTTCAGTATGACAATGGTATCATATGGATTCATCATTACGGCCATTTTAAGAATCCCATCCACTGTAGGGAGGCAAAAAGCCTTCTCTACCTGCTCCTCTCATCTCATTGTGGTGACTATTTTCTATGGAACCATCATAGTTGTGTACATTTTGCAAGGCAGCAAGAATATGAAAGAACTGAATAAGGTCTTCTCTGTCTTTTACACCATCTTGACACCTCTGATCAATCCTCTCGTCTACAGCCTCAGGAACAAGGAGGTAAAGGAGGCCCTGAAAAGAACAATTTCCAAATGTGTTGAATGCATGGCTATCAACTGAGCAATTCTTAAGCTCATCTTATAATGAAACCCTCTCCCATCATAAAGACATAAAGAGATATTGTTATGCTTAGCCCTACATGCTATTGTGACTCACCTGAAGGATGTAAAAATTGGGAACTGTGGTTTGGCCAGAAGTATAAATATAGCTTCTTGCTAGGTGGGTTTTCTCATTACCAGAGGGCTTTAAGGAAAGGATGAAAAAATCAGTGATCTGACTGAAATGGATAGAGCTAGTTCATAAAAGTTGAGGTGTTTTAGTTTTAGAATCACGTAATGTGAAAAAGAAGAATGATTTTACTTCAGGGAGGTGCTACCTGTTCAACAAGGAATGCCCCCTTTCACCGTCATGTAATAGAAAAGGACATTTTATTCCATCAGAGTGATTTTTTGTTACACAATCCACATGCACTCCACATTGTCACCTGGGGAACCTCAACTCCTATGGAAACCAGTATGTGTGTATATGTAAATGTATGTATCTATGAAGGTATGTATGTGTATATATACACAACCCCTGAAGGACATTTTTGGTCGTAGTTGTTTGTTAAGGAAAGCTGCACACAGCAAATAATCTGTCCATCTATCTGTCTGTCTATCTGTCTGTCTGACTATCTGTCTCTCTCTCTCTCATCTGCTATTTCCAGTGAGCCACGATGCAGTTAGGGAGATGTTATATCCTCTGGTTATTCTGTGTTGCCACATTCAGGATGGCACTAGAATTCTCCTTGAAGTCAGGAAACACAAGAAATGTAAATAGAAACTCTAAGGAGAACCAAAACCTTAATGCTGAGTTCACTGATATTTTCATGGTTAGGTCAGAAAATACCCAGTAATTCAATTAATACAAACTTAACAATCAATCAATCAATCAATCAATCAATCAATCAATCATCAACCAACCAATCTCTGGTGCATGTCAGTTTAAAAAAATCCTTGTCACTCTAAGCATTTTTTAACAATTTTGGTCTCTAGTGGGACATATTTGGTAGAAAGGACAAAGAACCTAAACATAAGATCTACAGTGGTCTTTAAATATGCATCTTGTGCCAAGGGAATCTTGAATGAGACATGTAGAAAATAACTTCTACAAGATGGGCAGAGAGTTGTTCTGAGAATAGATGGGTTTTGAAGTATCCTGGTCCCTCACTACCTAGGGATTTGAAGATTATGTTTGGAATCTCAATATAAATAAAAAGATCAACCTGTTCTCTTATTTTTAATTCTGTTTTGTTTTATGCTTTATTTCAGTATGGTGTCTTAGTCACAGATTGGCTAGGCACAGCCTAGGGGGGAATCTAGAACCACTTAAGATGCCAGAGAAGCACAGAGGTGAAAGTCTTCAACAGCTATGGACAGTTGAGATCTTGTTAAGACATTCAGCTTATTTTATGAAAACCTCCTTGGCTTCCCTTGAAATTTCCTGGCGGTCATGCATGAGGAGATATTCCTTAAAGAAATGCTCAACACTATTTTTTTTTCCCATGCTAAGCTCAAACATATCCCAAGAGGTTCATTAGGACACGAGTGTCTGCTGCTTCTTGTTTTCTTCTTAAGTTATTACAACCCATATAAACCCTGAGAAAAAATCATCAACAATTCTCATTGTGGCCAGTTCTGAAGGTGGCAGAGGAGCCTTCTGTTTATAATTTTTAAAATATGAATTAAGAAAGGAAAAGGCTTCTTGGGACTGGTTCTAAGGCCAGGAATGTTCCTGACCCACAATCAGAAGGCACAGGTGAGTGTGCCAAATTTTCTACTGCTTTTGACACCAGGTTAAGTCACAGTTATCTCCACCACCTTGACCAAGAAGTAAGTGAAGTTAATGTGACAAGCCATTTGCAAAGAGGATAGCATTTCTGTACTTGTTTTGTAAAAGTGGAGTTGTCTGCTTCTTGACACCTGTACTGTGAAGTGCTTGGAAGTTCTCATTACAATTGACTATTTTCAGCCGTCTAAAAGGTCCAGAGAACAAAACTTTTGTTTTGATTTTAGATCAATGCTGGATTTAACAAAATAGGAGTGGTTGTTTTTTTAAAAAAATTCTCTCCCCTGGCATTTACACCTGAAATTCCTATTAATGATACAGAGTCACATTGTTCCTGTACAAGGAGGGCAAATGTAAACATCACGAAAGTTATGATGAGGTTAATCTTTCTTAAACCATCAGTTTAGAGAAGAATTATATAAAGGCACGAAATATGCATTATTTAACAGATGGAATGTTGATATCAATACATTTTACTTTTTCATATTCTTCAGATAAGGGTTATAGGCTAGCTCATGTTAAAAGGCTTGAATATATAATTACATTTTGGACATAATGTACAATGTGGTTATTGCTTTTCATAATATTTGGAAAATGTTATATTTTGACACACCTCTGTTCAGTATTTGGATTATAATGAAGCGGCTGAAGGGGAAAGCCGTGGGAACTTCACCCATAGATTTCAGAGTAAGTCATCCACCTGTTAAACGGTAGGTCTCTGCCAGCCAGGGGTACAAGGGTGTTGCCAGTCAACTGTGGCCCTTTCTGCATGACTTCACTATCCTGCTTCTGCCACAGGATGGCAGCAGTGAGCAGGTCTTACTTCTGCACAATGTTGTTGCCATCCCACTGCCATCCTTTCACAAAGTGTCACATTCGTGCTGCATTTGCAAAACAGAAAAAATCCATTTTGCACTTCCAGTCCCACAGCACTCCTGTGCAGAAGCCATGGAAGCACAGTTGCCAAGCTTCCTGCTCCAGCGGAACAATGGCAAGTGCCCGGCTGCACTGCAGAAGGAAGAGGCAGAGACATTGTGCTCTCTTCCACAAGGAACATGCAGGTGCAGAGAGATGCATTGCTGACAAGCTCCCTTCCGGACCTGAATTGCAGTGCGATGACATGGAAGAACGCTGTTGTGTGGAAATGGTCTGTGATTATTATTGTTGTTTTGTTGTTGCTGCAACAACAAAAACAACAAGAATGCCTTGGTATATTGAACACAACCCAAAGGAGGATCTTTAGTGGCACAGTAAAATAATAATAAAATTTAATTTTATTTACCCATGGTATTATGTTCTTTATTAGATTGAAAGCAACCATGGAGAAACTGGAGAGAAAAAATGAAACCAGCACCTCAGAATTCATCCTTTTAGGTTTTGGAGATCTCCAGGAGCTGTGGTTTCTTCTCTTTGTGGTGTTTCAAATGATCTATATTGCGACTATGGCTGGAAATATCCTCATTGTTGTACTAGTTGTGACTGACCCACACTTACATACCCCCATGTATTTCTTCCTTGCAAATCTGTCTTGCTTGGAGATCTGCAACAGCTCAACCATCCTTCCCAGAATGCTGGTCAGTTTTTTAACTGATAACCATCACGTTTCAGTGAGTGGATGTATTGTTCAGCTATGGTTTTTTGGTTTCTTAATAGCATCTGAATGCTATATCTTAACAGCAATGTCTTATGATCGCTACTTAGCAATTTGTAGACCTCTGCATTACTCAGCCCTCATGAATTTCAAAGTTTGTCTCCAGCTGATCTTAGGTTCCTTTTTTGGCAGTTTTGTGGTAAACATGATCTTATTAATTTTTGTACTGCAGTTAAGCTTCTGTGGCCACAGTGTTCTTGATCATTTCTTTTGTGATTTTGTTCCAATGGTAGATGTTGCCTGCAGTGATGCACATCAAGTAAAACTTTTATCAGTCCTTCTAACCTCCGTCTGTACCCTGCCACCTTTTAGTATAACCGTAGCATCATACGGATGCATCATTAGTGCCATTCTGGGAATCCCGTCTACTACAGGGAGACAAAAAGCTTTCTCCACCTGCTCGTCTCATCTCATTGTGGTGACCATTTTCTATGGAACCCTGATCATTGTGTACCTTTTGCCACACGGGAATGGACTACGTGAGCTGAACAAATTGTTTTCTGTTTTTTACACCATTCTCACACCTCTGATCAATCCTCTCATTTATAGCCTAAGAAACAAGGAAGTAAAGGTGGCACTTAGGAAAGTGGCTTCTACATGTGCTGCCAGCAAACATTTTTATTGAACTGTTTTTCATTATATCTGACGACAAAGCCATTGTAAAGGCAAGAAGGCATGTTAGTGCTTAATCTTTTGGTTCTACACTCATAGGTCTACTCCTGAAGCTAACTGTATTTCTGGGAAGTCACTGGATCAGAGCATCATATTGGACCCGATTTGTTTTAATCTGCCCTGTGAGGGAAGGCTAGGCCATTTCCACACTACAATGTTAAGAGTGCTTTATTCCACTTTCAACATCCTGTGGAATTCTGGGGTTTGTAGTTTACTGACACCAAAGAACTCTCTGGCTGGGAATTCTACATGTCCCTCGCTAAACTACAAACCCCAGGATTCCATAGGATGCTGAAAGTGGAATAAAGCATGCTTAACATTGTAGTGTGGAAATGGCTTAAGTCCTGAATATGATAAAGAAATATTTGCTTGGGTATGAATCAGAGACCCAATGTGGTGTAGTTGTTTGAGCATTGGGCTATGACCCTAGAGACCAGGATTCAATTTGATTCTGCACTTGGCCATGGAAACGCCACTGAGTGACTTTGGTGATCTCACATGCTTTTAGCCCCAAAAGACCCTGTGATACGTGCACCATAAGTCAGAAATGACAATAACAACTTATAATGGCCTAAAACTTATGATGGTCTAAAACTGGTAACTGTACAACTATGCAAGTTCAACTGATTCAACAGGTCTACTTTGGTTGGGACTAAGGTTTGGATTCTGACCTGTAGATCTAGATAATACTGCAAGTAAAAAAATAAAAATAAAAACGTGTTTACTCATGAAATCCATTTTGATTCCAGAGTTCTCATTTTTTGGTTAATCATAAGAAGTTGTGCTTGTTAAGATATTTAATTGTAACTGTAACATTCCAACAGAACATTGTATTACTCTAATAAAACAGAACAAAGCAAAAATGGGTACATTCATAGTTCTTGAAAATAGAAAAAGCATGTGTGTCCAAGCTCTCTGGTTTATGCTTAAAAAATATCACATATAGCTATTGAATCCTCCAAAAAGTAACTGCTGGTAATGGATCTGAAATTTTATTATCTGCCTTTTGTCCCCAGTCCCCACAATATCCCTCCAGGCCATTTTAACTAACAACAGAAGTAAAATCTGAGACAAAATGTTGGCCTGTTACTCTAACATCCTCACTGTTTCTGTCCTATATGATATTTAGCATCTTTGCCTGATGAAGCCGCCATTGTAGCTTTGAAAGTTTGCATAATATGTTTTGTGCTTTTTAGTTGCCTCAATAAAGGTATCTCAGTTTTGTGAATTTTGGATTTTGTTAAGAGGGTCAGCTTTTAGAATTCAGTCTGTACTGATCTACAGTTGCCAATAGTTCAGTGGTCTTTGAATTAGTTATGCACCATATTTTCTGTGATAAACTAGATTATTGCCACTTTTGTATTTCAGATAATGTGCTCCCTGTTTGCTGTTCAAAGATAATTTTGATAGGATTAAAAATCATTTGCAAAGCTCAGTAAACTTACATAGTTCATGCTTCTTACTTGATGGCACCCTATGGATTGCTGCACTTCTTGAGCTCATGTGCAACAGAGTCTTGCAATGTGAACAATGTGGCCTTCTGAGACTAGTGATACAAGGCATCACACATCTGATCCCCATTCTTATGTCTTAGTGATGAAACAAGCTCAATGGTCATGCAAAGGGTTCTATGCATGTTCAAGTCAATTTCAGCAGAACAACTCTTCAAACACTCTTGCTCAATGCAAGAAATTCAGAAGTGGGGGAGTCAAAGACACTGCCCCCAGGACATGAAGGTATGGTCAGCTGGCTCTCTTCATACATTTATTTATCCTGTTCAGCTTTGAAGCCTGACAAGGGCCAAGCTCTTTCCAAAATGTGGCATTGCCTACTAATATTTTATTCCTTTAGATCACATGTGATTTAAGACTAGTCCTTCCTTTTTAATATTCTCTCTTAAATAAGAGTTCATTCTCATGGCTGTAGTGTAGTGGCTAGAGAGTCTAATTCCAACTGAGAGACTAGGACCAAATCTTTCCTTATACATATGGCTCACCAGCTGAGCTTGGACTTCTTGCTATCTTTTAGCCTAATCCATCTTCCTTCTTTCCTTTCTGTAAAGAAAACAAAATACTTATTTCTAAAAAAGGGTCAAGATAAGAATGTAATTAATTTTATGGCAAAGTTTTTTTCAGTTCTTACAGTTCATTTGTCTTCCTACCATCCCTATCTTTACCAACAGAAAGACTTTAAAAAAGGCAACCTTAATGCCATCATACACAAGACTGCATCAAAATTGCACCACTTTACTTTTTCCTGTGTGCATTGATAAAACCCTCCAAATGGTTGCTTGAAATATATCTTGCCTGCTTCTTTTTTAATCAGTGTGAAGGATTTCACATGTACATCAGCTAAAAATAAACATTCTACGCACATACATTCAGCAGAGTAAGGAGGTACTCAATCTTATTAAGCTTGCTTTCCTTCTTTTCCCTCAAATGTTTTATTGATTCACACACATTTCTCAGTAATGTGGAAGGGTTAGGAGAATGATGCCACAGAACTGAAAAAAAAATCAAAATATGATTAGTCAATATCTTTTTTACAGCTCAAATGTTGTCAAAGAGGAACTGAAGGGTCAAACCAATGCCCCATCTATGCAGATTAAAAATGCTTCAATTGATTGCCATCTTCTGGGATTATTTTCTGACCCCCATGAAAAGTACAGTGTATTGTGTTTTTTTTTTAAACTGCTCCTTATCCACAGGAGTATGATGGGGTAGAATCAAAGGTATCCTACAATACCCAACATCTGGAGTCATGAAACACATAGCTGTCAGCCCTCATTATTTGCAAAAAACAAAACAAAAAACAAAAACACAATATCTAACATAATGTAAACCTGGGAGATTCAAATTTTCCATCTCCTAGTTATGAATTCAGCTTATGACATTTCCCATGGACTCATGAGAAACAATCTATTATTAGTTTATTATTAATTATTATCACTAATATTATTAAGATTAGGGGCATGATTTACACTCACCTTTGATTTGCAAAGATGTAATGGCCTTACTTTCAGCTAGAATTTCAGTTGGGAATATTTGCCATACTTTTAAAAAAAGAACAACTAAAATGTTTATATTTGGACAATGGATGTAAATATACAATAAGTCCCCCATATCTTCCTGGACTTACTCTAGATAGTGAAAAATGTGGATAATACCAAACATGATATCTTGAGTGATATGGTGAAGGAAGGAGACAGTTCCTTGCTCTTCCTTCCTCCTTCCTGCTTGCTTGCCTTTCCAGAGAGTCTTGGCAAGCAGTACCCTCCTTGGTTACCAAATCCAGTAGAAGACCTGGCTGCTCAGAGCTGTGTGCCTCTCTCAGATGAGGAAGGAGTTTCCATTTTCCTTCCTTGGCTGAGAGAGGCACATAGTTTTGGGCAGCCAGGCTTCCTGTGCCTCTTTCAGCCAAAGGTGTGTCCATTTCCTTCTTTGGCTGAGAGAGGTGTGTGGCTTTCTGTAGCTGGACTTTCCATGCCTCTTTCATCCTAGGAAGAAATCTTTCTCCTTCCTCAAATGAGAGACCAACATGGTTCCCCCTATGCCTTTCTCTTGGCTGAGAAGGAGAGAGACCCCTTCCTTTTCTAAAAGAGGTGCAAGGGTTGCTGTGTGACTCTCTCAGCTGGAAAGGGAAACTAACTCCTTCCTTGGCTGAGAAAGGTGCAGGAAAGCCCCAGCAGTGTAGAGTAAGGAGTTCAACTAGTGCTGGCAGCCATGGCTATAGAGTGGATCATGGGTAAAGCATGGACACTGGTCTAGCAGATATTGGGGATCTATTGTATTTTATTTCATGAGGGAACTGCATGGACAAATGTGTGCAGTAGTATGCTTTTAATTTATTCATCTCTGTAACAAAAACAGCATCTTAATGCTTTTTCTTTTAAAAAAATACTAGCTTATGCTGTAACATGCTTGAAATAGTATCCAGCTAATGTTATTTTTCAAGTGACATTCCAGTATAAGAACCAATGAAAAAGAAGAGACTCTTGCTTACTTCAGCAGTCATCCAGGCCATCTGTATTGCCGTTCTCTATGTCTTGCTCATATTCAACTCTGCACAACAAGAAATGCAAAGGTGTGAATTGTAGCATTCATAACCTTCATCACATGTAATTTTTTTAACTTTTAAAACTCTTTTAAATTTATGTATAATCTAATTATGAGAGAATCTATGTTTAGGGCTCTTGGGATGATATTAGGTAATTCTTTGCCTCTAAACTAAAAGTTAGCTACTGCCAGAGATCAGGGGACAACACCAGATCCCTGTAGGACTTAAGACTGAATTGTCCACCCTTATTTTTTTTTAAAAATAAATTGCTTTATTACTGAATGCACCCTGCACATACTTGGGGAACTGTTTCACCACATTTTTGAATCAATCTCGGTCTATTTGAATGCCAGATGAGGGCTTTAATTAGCCAGAAAGAAAGCAGCTTTGTTAAATTTCTGGGCTTGAGGAGTCCAGTTGCAGAGAGACAGCTATCATCTTCTCTGAGAAGAGTTTCAAGACCTTTTGAATAAACCTAATCAGATTTTTCCACAAAAATTTGGGGATGCTTGAGGGCCTCAGAATGCTCTTGTGGCCACATGCAGCCTGAGTGCCACACTTTCTCCACTTCTGCTCTCAGCAAACTTGTCCTTACTAGGTGAGAAATAGTTAGGCCTATGAATGAAAAATGAACCAGATTTGAATTTTTCATTACATGATTTAGACTTTTCCCATTGCATTTGTTTTAGTTCCATTCAAATATCAGAGGTGCTACACTGGATGGAAGAGGGGAAACTATAGCCAGCCCTCCACATTAACAGGCTTGACTTTCAAGGATTTGACTACTTGCAAGTTATTCCAACTCTGCCCATCCACCTCAGGTGCTTCTTTTCCAGAGGAACCTTCTCTTCCAGAAACTCTGATGAGGTCACACAGCACTTTAAAAACCTGCCTCAAGTTCTCCTCCTCCACTAGCAGTTGCCTGACCAGCTAAGGACAGCTCATACTTTCTTAGCACCATGAAGCTTCTCCTGATGCCCCTCCACTCCCAAGGAAAGAGAGGGGTGTGAGAGAGCAAGTAAAGGGACACCGTGCCAACCCACCTCTTTCCTCCTCTTTTCCCTGGTGTAGACCCTGAGTGACTGTTTTTGCCACAGTGCCTTACCCCCTCGTCCCACAGGTGCACACATATATTTTGATATTTGCATTAGGGGCTCTGTGTCCCTAACACTAGTGAATATGGAAGGTCAACTATATTCCTTGTTCACTTACTTAAGGAGATGAAAAAAGGAATGTTTAATTAAGCCTACTTTCTTCTAGCCAGAAGATGGATGCAGAGTAGAGTGGAGGAGTGGCTCAGGTGCCACAACTGGGTGGGAAGGAGGAAGCTAACTCTCTCTCTCTATATATAATAACCACTACCACCCCAGACAGTTTTGCAAGTTGCAGTAATCAATCGATCAATCAATCAATCAATTAAGACTCGCAAATTATAGGAAGCTGCTGCTCTAGTAGCTGAGTTGAAGATCTACAAATAGCTCTTTCCTCTTGCTTGGAGCTGAACCTACTAAAATGGGAGAATTTGTACCTCCATCTCTCCTTCTTGAGGGTGACCTACAAAAACTGATGACACACAGCCAAGCCCAAGATCTAGCAAGCTGAAGTGAGGTAGACAATGGGAAGAAAACACAACTTTGCAAGTTCATGAGTGAGACCTGCTACCAGCCCCCAAAAATGCAAGAAACAAAATGTGGAGATAAGAAAGATCAAAACTTTATTTGTTTTATGTGGATGGGTCCAGATCTAGGCATTGGTCAACCAGCCTCTTGACCAATGATCCCAGATGTCTGGTCCCTGCCAAAAGCAGGGAGAAAGTTGGTGTCAAAACCACCCAATAACCAAGGAGTGCAGGGGCTGTGTGCCCTTACCAAGCTGTGCACACCTGCTAGTACCCCTTTACTGCTGTACATAGTCAGGGAACACCATAGATAAACCAACTTGGTGGCACCAGAAACTGTAGTCTTGGATCCAGGACTCATGTCAACCACCCAAAGTTGTGACAAAAGAAGCAAAGCATGAAAGTACAAACACACACCCACTCAAAAAAAGGAGGGAGAGTATGGAGATGTTTGCAGAGAAGGGTGTGCGCACCAAGGGAGGGCAGCTTCAGAAGTCCTTTCCCGGACCAGAGGGAAAATTCAGCAGACTCTGGCCTGGGAAAGGATCAGCCAATGAGTTTAAACTGAAGTTTAAACTCATTGGCTGCCAGGAAAAAAACCCAGAATGCAAAGCAGGCTGCGTGGCCTGCTGGAAAGGAGAGAGAAACACCAAGCACAAGGGGGGGGGAATGCATGGCAGAGCAGCCACCCTGAACCACAAAAATGCTGCCAGGTGAGTTGGGCAGCAATATTTACCAACATTCTTTATAAGGAAGCTTCCTGTTGGTTTTTACCAGAGCTGTATCCACAAGCCAATTAAAATAATACTGTTTTAACTTCACCCCTTCAGAGAATCCCTCAAAGTCAAGTATAGCTTACGTAGTTCCAGGTGAAAGATAAATGCATGCTCCATTTGACCATCCACAATACGGGTCCCTAGAGGCTATGCAGGACCTTTAAGGAGAGGACAAGCATGAATTACTCACCATTGCCCATCTTTAGTAATATGGTTAATACTTCCCATAGTTTTGAAATATATTTTAGCAGTGAGAGAAAGAACGTAAAAAAAATACCCACTTTTTGCATGAGCCATGACGTTCACAACTTCCCAGAGGAACCTTTATAACACAGTGTGCAAATGCTACATAAAGAGCTCCACTCGGCTTGTCCAGTTTCATATCTACAATTCTTGAATGTCTTTGCAAATCATAACTGCACCTAATTTAGAAAAAAAAGAGGAATATAACAATTCCACCAATCTTGGATAATTTGATCACTGTAATATCTTTAAATTGAGATAAAAATCAGATTTTTTCTTGTCCTCAAAAAGATGGATAACATTTGTAGTCACTCATCTTATTAGATGTAAGAGCTTGATTTCTTAATCTAAATTTTAATCCACTTCCAGGGATACATTTGGACATAGAATGAATTAAGCTGATGAATTATTTGTTCAAGGATGAGGCTCAAGTACAGTCGATTTAATCCATGAGATTTAGGCCCCATAGAAATTGATGAGGATAGAAAATTATGATTAAAGTAAGACCCCATGATTTCAATGGCACCTAGGTATCACTAATTTAAGCTGCAGTCTTAAACACATCTGTTGTGGGACTTGCGACTCAGTAGGCACTTATAAGACTGCCCAGTCTGGATTCCACCCTTTTGGATAAGTCTTATCTTCTAATCTTAATTCTGAATTTAGCAAGTGTACTTGATCTGTTCTTATTCTTACTTGACAGAATCATTTTGAATGTGGAATGAATGAATGAATGAATGAATGAATGAATGAATTTTTAAAAGCCCATTGATAAAAATATCAATAATTTAAAAAAGTATCCTCACACTCCTTCCCAGTTGCTAAGGTGAAAATACATCTGAAAATACTGAATTAATATTGTTTGATTGAAAAAGGATTGAATCAAAATCAAAAATACGTACTTAGAAAAACTGTGAATGTACATCTCCTCTAGGAAAAGACTGTCTTTGAAAAAACCATTGCCTTTTGACCTGACCAAGACCTTAAAAATCCACCCAGTTTCTGATCCAATGAAAGCAACGGTGTGATCTTCCTTTGGCCCGGCAGTATCATCTACAGAAATTTTGATCAGAAGTCCTCTGAAATGACAATGTCATATTACCATTTTAGTTAGTACATTAACCTGTTGCTTGTTTTATCAGTTTTCAGTTTTATAGATAAATAGTTCATAAGGCTACGAGCACAATGTACTTACATATATACACACACATACACACATATAAATACAATTGTTCCATGTCTTTCCTTCTGCAAAACTTTCCTGATGAGAAAAAGGCAGTATTAACAACAATAATTGTGGCTACTCTCTCTTTCCAGGCTTGACTGAAATGCCAGAAGGTGTGACAGTGAAGGCATAGGTCCAAGAACCCCTGGGAACTGCAGTTCTGGCATCTCAGGGTATGACAGGATTGGTGCTGAGGGAATATCTTTCAATTGACTGGATCCCTCCATCCCAACTGCCATGGCCTGAGAGGGAGAGAAGAAGAGGTAATTGTTGCTGGACTTCATCTCCTACCCACTGTCATCCCCCTTTCCTTGTGTGTCATATCTTTAGGTTTTAAGTCTGAGGGCAGGGAACTGCCTTTTCTTGTTTTTGTAAAGTACCATGTATAGTGATGGTGCTATATAAATAAATAAATAAATGATGATGATGATGATGATGATAAATTTGGAGTGTCTCTGAGCAAAGTTCAGCTGAGGTGCACATGTATGCACCCATACTCATAGAAGCACACACACACACACACAGACACACACACACACACACACTTCCACTCCGTACGCAACTAAACAAACACCTCCACCCTCGCACATTTTGGCATCATGGCTGACTTAGGCCCTTTCTGCACGAGGTGACGGAATCACTCTGTGCCGTTACCTACTGCTTCTTCTGGGGTCTGAAGCAACGTGGACTGTACCTGAAGCCCTTCTGCAGGGCTCCTTCTTGGTCCAGGGCAAATCGGAGCAGTGCGAGGTCTGTAGATCCGCACTGCTCCGGTTTCCAAAATGGTGGCTTCCGGCTTCCAAAATGGTGGCTTTTGGTTGGTTGTGGGTCCCAGCCGACTGCCGAAGCTCACCACACCTAAAGCCCCCCCTCCGCAGATCACAGGCTTGCATTGGTGCGAGCCTGAGAATCTGCACAAGGGAGCAGGAACACAATGGTGCATTCCAGGAAAATAAATACCTGCTTTTTCTGGTCTTTCAAAAACACGCTGGAGGACCACTTGGGGTCGTTTTGGAGCAGACTGAGGTGCGGGTCTCCGGTAAGTAGCCCGCTCCTAGTCTGCTCCAAGGTGCAGACGACCTCTGTGAGAGGACGCACTGCCCCGTTCTAATTGCCTGGTGTAGAAAGGGCCATAGTTTGGGTTGACTTGGGTAAAAACCTCTCTCATATCCCAGTGATCACCCAGTAAGCACTAGAGCTTGGGAATCACTGATCTAGATGAAATATTCTAGAACTTTCAAAGGGATGAAGAACAAATGAAGCAAACATAAAAAAAAACATGAGAGAAAAAATAATTACGAATCTTTGGCCATTGTCCACATAAACAATGGCTCATGAAAAGCTGCATCGACTGATTCATCCATGAGGGTATGCGTTCTGGAAAATTTTAGTGTTGCCTCTGGAATTTTATTGGATGATGTGTACTCTTCAAGAGATCCAGAACCAGCACAGGAACCTGGTCTAAATGAAAACAAGTGGGAAAAAATGTGATCATGTACTTATTTATTATAAATATTCGATTCTATTGTCAGTAGGAGACAATGTCCCAAAGGGCTTTTGAGAAGAATGGAACAATGCCACCAACTGAAACATTTTTAGGCTTGGTTTTGATGAAATAATCTCAGTCTAATAAAACATAGTTTCTATAAACAGTGGCTCTTGTATAATAGAAGGAGTAAGAATTGTGCAGCCCTCTAGCTCTCCTTTGACTGCATTGCTCAATGTTCGTTAGAGTGAATTATTCTGGTGCATTCTATTAAGTGTCACAGTCTAACAACATCTAGAGGGCTGTGAAGTCCCCACTGTGACATAAAATACTGAAAACTTAATATATTGATCCCTCATCTTCCTGCATTTTTTAAAATTGTGACCACCTTCACACTTTTATTGTAGGTTATATAAATCACCATTCTTATCCACTGAACTCCTCTCCTCTCCTCTCCTCTCCTCTCCTCTCCTCTCCTCTCCTCTCCTCTCCTCTCCTCTCCTCTCCTCTTCTCTTTCAGAAATTAAATCATAGCTGAACAATCTTTTCATCCAATCTCTTGACCATATATATTTAACAGGAAACTTCTCCATGCTTATGGTTCTCGCCCCTCAAATATACCCTCTAGATTCATGGATCACTGGTGGTATATTTTCTTTCTTGCCCAAGAAAAGCAAAACTGTTTCTACAGGGTATCTAGGACTGAGTTGAATTGTCTTGCAAATGTTGCCACCCCATACACAGCCAGGTAAAAGATCAGCATTTTTGCCAGTTTTCCAAGAATTAAAAGCAGGTAAAATGGGAACAATAACTACTATCCTGTTAGTTTGTCTGGGAATGATAATGTTGGATGCCATGCCATTGATCCCTAAGGACTTGTGGGGTGGGATGGAAATCCAGAATGCCAGTTCTGGACCTATTCTGTCTTAGTGAACTCCTGGATTTACATTGTAGACTAAAAATCCTGTTGCCAAAAAATAAATAAAAAATATAAAAATTTTGAAAAATCTCAGTATTACTACACACTTAGTGGATCAAACTACCTTGGTTTGGGAACTTCAGAATCAGGAACTGGTGTCCATATTGAAATAGGAGACCTCTGATGTTTGAATCTCCCAGCAAAGGCCTTTTCAATGTCATCAAGGTTAAAAGCACAGCAAGCAGACCCAGGGATACTGCAAATGATATTTCCATGTAATATCATTAACAAGAAAAACAACAACAGCAGCAACAATATCGGGACAAAGCATTTTACAATTTAAAATAACAGTACATTAAAATGTACAAAAAATGAATGTTAGAATTAAATTATTCACAGTATCAAAACAATTCAAACCTCCAGTGAATAGAATAAAATGCAGTTTTAAAAGATTACAAACTATTAAAACAGTTCACTTTAAAACAATATGGCACCCCTAGCCTGTTCTTTAAAAACTTTCTGTATTAAAAGCCTATCAGAATAAAAAGAGGTTTGCTTACTGATGAAAGGACAGGAGGGATGAGGCCATTATGGTCTCCCTGGGAAGGGAGTACTAGAGCCTGGAGCAGCCACTGAGAAGGCCCTATCTCACATCCTCACCACCCATGCTTGTGAAGGTGGTAGAACAGACAGAAGGGTCTCTCTTGATGACCTCAGGGCCCAGGCAGGCTCATAAAGGGAGACAGACTCGGCTAGGCACTCTGGACTCGAGTCATATAGGGCTTTATAGGTATAACTGGCACTTTGAATTGTGCCCCCAAACAAACTGGCAGCCAGTGGAGCTGTTTTAACAGGGGTGTAGTATGGTCTATGCAGCCTACCCCAGGTAACAGTCTGGCTGCAGCTCTTTGGATCAGCTGAAATTTTTGAACACTCTTAAGGCAATCCTAAATAGAGCATATTACCGTAGTCCATATGGGGTGTAACTAAGGCATATACCATCATGGCCAGATCTGATATCTCAAGGAATAAGCACAGTTTGTACACAAACTTTAAATGTGCAAAAGCACTCCTGCCACTGCAGAAACCTGGGCTTCCTGGTTCAAAGCTAAGTCCAGGAATACTCCCAAACTGTGAACCTGTGTCTTCAGGGAAGTGATGTATTTATGTTTTTTACTTCAAGTCTCAAGTCAAGTCTCAAGTTCTTGCAAGATACTTTCAAGTCAAGTCTCAAGTCAAGTCTCAAGTCTGGGAGCCAACTTTATACCCCAACCTATATTCCAGAATTTCTGGACAGAACTGAATAAAGTCAGTTTTAACAATTTAAGCACAGTTGGCCTGCGAAATTTGTGATTTTGCCATCTGCAGATTTGGACATGGGGAATAGGATTCTTCTTACTTCCCATTTGGAAAACTGAAGAATTTTCAGAAGTGGGGAATAGGATCCTTCTTACTCTTCATTACTGAAGCTTCAAAAACTTTAGAAGGAACAATCCTTCCTCCTCAAGCCCATTGCCTAATACAATTGCTGTTCCCCTCTGAGAGATGCGCCCTGCACTATCGAGGAAAGTCTTGTCTTCTGCTTTTAGGAAAGTTTTAGAAGCCCCCTACAATATGCAATGGGGACAGGCTGCTGAGTAGACCTCAAGCCTGCCTCAAGCCCATTGCCTAACCCATTTGCTGTTCCCCTCTGAGAAATGTGCCCACATTTTGGGCTTGAGAAAGATTGCCATGTGACCAGTAGGCAAAAAGAAATGAAAATGTTGTTCAAAGTCGTAAGGTTTTTGGATGAATGTGTTATGTTACTGAACCAAGGGCAGCAAGTCAGACACTAAAAAGATACAAGTCTTGAGTTGAGTCAGTGCATCATTTATTGCCAACTTGAGTCCAAGTTGAGTCACTGAAGCAACTTAAATCTGACTTGAGTCTGAGTCAGTTGACTCGAGCCTATATTACTGCTTCAGGAGAAATGTAACCACATCCAACACAAACTGAATCCGTGTTTCCTGACAGATTGAATCCCTATTTATCTTACAGAGAAAACAGAGACTCCTTATATCTGCACTGGCTTCTGATCTGTTTCCAGGCATAATTCAAAGGACTGGTAATGATTTACACTGCTCTATGTAGCTTGACTCCAGACTGTCTAGAACAGAGGGGTGAGCAACTGCAAAGGAGTAGGTCCCATTTTTTCCACTCTGCACCCACGTGCCAAGCTGCACCAGTACCATTTGGTGTGCCCAAAGTGGTGTAATGACACTTCTTGCCACCATTTTGGTCAGTTTTGGGTCAATTTGGGGATCTTTGGACATTTTGGGAAGATTTTATGGGGGGTGTCAGGGGAAGCAAATCTCTGCGGTCTGGGCATATTTTGTGTGATTTGAGTTTTAAAAAATCACCTGAAAAACAGTTTGCCCCAAGTGTTAGGTCTGGGATTTTTTAGAGGGAGCTTTCATGGGAAGTTCAGAAGCCACATTTTACCCACCTTGATCTAAAAATCAGTATCTCCCCGTATGAACCTGTTCAAGTTTTCAGATCTTTAGAGAATGGCTTTCTGTCAGTCTCACTGTCCTTATTGGCCTGTTGTGGGATGACAAAGTGGAAAAGTGGGAAATACAATTCAGTGAGTCTTAACGCACACTTACTGTTTGTTGTTGTGTGCCTTCAAATCATTTCTGACTTATAGTGACCCCAAGGGGAGAGCCAGTGCAGTGTAGTGATTTGAGCATTGGACTACAACCTGAGACACCAGGGTTCAATTCCCTGCTCAGCCATGGAAATGCACTGTGAATGGGGAATTAAACTCTGGTCTCAGCTGTGTAGCTTGGAGTGTGGGTAGGGGGGCAGTGGTGAAGAGGGTGGAAGGGGAGGGTCATGGCCGTGTCACAGGGGATCGTGGTTGCATCATGTGGGGGCGTGGGGGCATCACACAGGGGCGTGGCCAAATTGTACGGGATGTGGTCACATTGCACAGGTGCATGGCCATGTTTTTCAGGGCACCCCACAAAAGTTGCCGCCTGGGGCGGACCACCCTCATCACCCCCCTGTCTGTATGGTAGTGCTGGTCTTGAGGGTCTGTAGTCCAGTGCTCAAACTGCTACGCTACATTGGCTCAAAGAGCTATTGGAAAATGGTGTGAAACTAAAATAATTGATACAAACACTTATGAGATCAAGTGGCTTTGAAAAAATTACCTGTTTTTAGGAGTGGTGAAGAGTGCAAAGACCATGTCTTGACCCTGGATTTTGACAACATCTGTAACATCTTGCAAAACGTCAAGGGAGAAAGGTGGATCACCAGAAACTTTACAGGTCAGTCGTGCCTTCAGGAAAGAAGTCCATTCTTTTTCTAGGAATGCTAAATTTCCACCCATGTCATTCTTGCAGACTCGAGCTACTCTGGATAAAATGACCTGCAAAGAAAGAAAAGGTACTGGCCTTTGGCCCCTTCCTAAATTGAAAACTCCAGGATTCCATAGGATGTTGAAAGTGGAATAATAGCACTATAACAGTCTATTGCACAAATGGCCAGAGAGAAAGGCTGCAGGTTATATAAGATCTTAATTTGATTCTATATTTCACTGTATTTCTTTCTGGTGGTTGTTTCTTATTCCACTTCATGTGTAAGTGGGTTGTGACTCCAGGCATGGGCCAGGTAGTGGTATAGGTATCTAAGTACTGTAAATCACACTTTGATCATGAAATGAAATACCTAGTTGGTTGTGGGGGATTTTTCTACCCTGTGAAACAATGGAGGTCAAAAAAGACTCTACAGTATGAACAGTAACAGGTGTTTATATGTCAACACTTGAGAACATCAGGATGGAAGGGGACATTTTCTTGCCTCAACAGCAAAGCTGTCTCCAGTGAGGTAAATGTCCTCCAACAATGAAAGTTCTCTAGATTTGTTGGGTGGTCTTTTTTTGTCCTTAGTGATTTTGTTTATTTTAAAAAAGCCCTGTAGATCTCAAATCTGGAATTAAATTGGAGTTAAATGTGAATATGAGCTTTTAACTTTGTTGAGCAAGAAGGTATTGATTACCTCCTTGTATGATGCCTCCACCCCCCCGATGCAGCTTCACAGTGCCATCACACTCTTCTTCAATCATTTGGTGGTCAGCGGGTATGTGGGGAAACCATTTAATAGCTGGAGGATGGGGATACCTGATCAGTATATTATTTGACTTCTGCAGCTGAGAGAAAGAGCAGGTGATGTTATCCCTCATCACTAGCATACTTAGTGGAAATCCAAGACAACAATGGATACTTTTTTCTTCCAGCTGCAGAAATACAGCCAGATACTTCCCAGACATTTCCTTTTTGTGGCTACTGAATGCCCATTGGGGTGAGCGCACCGCTGAGAAGCTGCCTTGTGCAGGAAGAGTAGAGAACAGAGGGCATGCAAGTACACTGTTAGCATTACAGACCCCAAGCACCATACAGGACCATGACCACCATTTACTGCAGTGGAGATAATAATCTCCAAGAATGACTACATTGTTGGTCAACAACTGTGTGTCTTCTGTAACAATACATTAATTTGGGGCACTGAAATGATCGTCCTAGTGCTTGAGAGTTGAAAGAGTTTGCAATCTTCTTTACAGATTAATGGAGGGAGACATTTCACAACCTGCCATTGTTAGAAATCCATGTCTTTTATATTCTCTTGTTGCATGCCAAACTATCCTTGACCCGAGCAGGACTATATTGCACAGTGACCATGCAACTACTGTTTATAACTCACATTTCAAGTTCATTCTTAGCTTTCATTGACCTAGTTTTCATTTCTTACCTTTGCCACCCCATGGTATTCCACTGACACTTCTCGAAAGAAAAAGTAAATATATTTGCCATAATCCACTGCATAGACAAAATTAGGCTCTGCAAACAAGGTAAAACATTTCATTCAGGAATATATAAATATGGGCTGGGAGTCTATGGCCATTTCTGCACTAGCCTATTATAGCGCTATGATTCCACTTGCAACATCCTATGGAATCCTGGGGATTGCAGTTTCGGGAGGGGCCGTCCGGAAACTGCAAATCCCAGGATTCCATAGGATGTTGCAAGTGGAATCATAGCGCTATGACAGGCTAGTGCAGAAATGGCCAGAATCATGCTCCACATTTTGTAGCTTTACAAATCCATACCTATGTTGCAGAAAAGCAACAAAACTCTGTAAGTGAATTGCAAAGATATGCATTCGGGCACTGGCAAGAGTATTCAATGGGTGGTTCTGATGTGCATTGGGAGCACTGGGCAATTTTGATGTGCATCAGGCACTTCAAATGAACATTAGGTACTTCCTATGTGGTTTCTGGTTGTGCACTGAGAGTGCCCCAATGTCCAGTGATGCCTATTGCACATCAAAGCCATGGCACATCATTCACTCTGCTGGCCATCATTGTGCAATGTGCCCCTATACATTATAATGTTATGGCAGCTCCCAGATGAATACTACTCAGTTCTATTTCCCACATTGTAAATCTACTTAAGAAGACGAAAGTTCTATTCTGAATTCCTAGCCATGAGAATAACCTGGGGAGTAAAGCTGAGTATAGCACGACATGAAATCAGAAAGAATTGTAATGTCTTTCTAGCCTAGGGAATGGGTATTTTACTGTATTTCTGATCCATGCCATTTTCTGATGTGTTTACTCTCAAGTCCATTTCACCTTCATTCTGTATGGATCTGCAATCTTGCTTTTAGCAAGAAAAAAACAAACAAGACAGCAACATCCCAGTGAAAGCCTATATTTAAAAATGTGTTTCTAAACATATTTGGTTTTGGAGTTTTTAGCTAAGAACGGTAGGGCATTTGGGCCAGAAGAAAACTAGTAGATGAAACAACAATAAGAAATGACACAATTTGGTACCCTTTGCTGGTTTGACAGCTCCAGTGGTGGAGGAAACCATTGTTTTAATTCTGTGCGTTTGGGTGTCTCTTCTGATTTTACAAATAGCTCACAATTCAGGAAAATAATAATGCAAAATGCACAAATCAGAAGGTAGTTTACTTCTTTCAGCCTAATGAAAGGCATTGCTACAGTGAATATGATTCCTATGTGTTTAAACATATTTTTAAGATTACTGAAGTACGGGGGAAGTAAAACACTTAAGGTAAGCAAAATAACACAGTAAAGATTGTAAGGATGTAGAGTGTTTTTCACAAAACATCATTTTAGCACTTTAACTGCCCTGGCCCCATGCTACAAATTCTCAACCAGACTTCTGGTGTCTCATCAAACTTCATATCCCAGTATTCCACAGGATGAAGCCAAAGTAGTAAAAGTGTGATCAAAGTATTGTGGTTGTGTAACATTAAAGAGACTGTAGGGGAAAAAAAAGTGTTTTCTGTTCCTTCCCTTTAATTCACTTACCTTTTAGCCATCTTGAATCCTGTTTCACTGTTCGTAACTTTGGGCTCTGGCCAAGGCTCCGATAAATGAGTGGATCTAATCCAAGGAAGTCTGCCACTGTTGCTGAATATAGATTGTCATCTTTGTGGAAGAAGGGTGCACAATGAAAAACAGAGAGAGAGGGAGAGAGAGGGAGAGAGAAAGAGAGAGATTGGGTACAGCTGGTCTTTCAATGAAATGAGGCCTCTAAAGAAACCAAGAACGTTTGGAATTGGGGTGCAACTACAGAAGGACAAAATGCCCCCCCATAAGAATTCTCCTGCCACAAATGAAATTTCCCTCCTGTTCCCAAATATCTAGCATTACAGTAACTTAAAACATCAGTTGAACATTTAGAAATACAGTTGAGGAAGCCCAAGAGGCAGGTCAAATTATCACAAGATAGCAAAAATAGCATTTGTTCAAGGTGTGAATGATTTTCAGTATCTTGCTCTCTGCAATACTAACATTTTGAGGATTAAAGTTAAAGATCATTGTAATTCCACCCCTGGGGTGAAAGTTCTATCTGCATATATAGATTACTGTAAGAAACTGGACATTTTCATTATACAGAGATAACACGGATGGACATGATGTGGAAATGTAAAACAAACCTTTTAAAATGCCACTTAGGTCTAGCATTAAAAATAGTCCACGTAATCTAATTTAAATGACATGGGCAGTATCATTACGTCATGCAACATAATCTACCTGTAGCAGTATACCGATCTTTCCCTTTTTACTTTTCCTTGTTCCTCATTCCCCCCTCCCCCATTCCTAAATTCTTTATGTCTGGTTTAAGGCATCAGTTTGCAGATTTTTTAAAAATAATCTGTGCAATCATCCATATACATTTTCTTCAGTTTTTCTGATATCTGGAAGACCTGGAAGGTTGTTGAAGAGTTGGATTCAAATTCCCATTGTGACACAAAAAAGCACTGGGTGACCTTGGGCAAGTCATGCTCTCTCAGCTTTTAGAGGCAAAACTCTTCTGAATCAGTCTTGGCAAGACAAACCAATGATAGATCTGCCTTCATTCAGGATAAACTTAAGGGCACATAAGAACAACAATACGGTGAATGAAGAAGACTAAGCCCTGCATACACTCACTTAAAAAGTAATCACTCAGGCTTAGTTTGTATACTTACGGATCATGAAAATAGGAGCCCCTTTCCATTGTTTAAAATTCTGAGACGTGGATTACTCATATCTACAGTATTAGAAAAGCCTATCAGAAGGAGCAGGGCTTTCAAGATCACTCTAGTATTTGCTTTTTTGGTTTTTGATTAGATAAGTGCAAGTTGAGTGACAGAGTAAAACAACAGCATGTTAAAAGAGGTGGCAACAACTCCTTGTCTTCTCAACAGCTCTGTGATTCTTGGAATATTTGCCCAAGGGGAAGCAGAATGGATCTCCCTAGGAATGATTGTTGTCTTGAAGAAAGAGTGGGTGTGCTCTCTTGACAAAGGGCCATTTCTGCCTTACACTGTTATAGTGCTACTATTCCACTTTCAACATCCTGTGGAATTCTGGGGTTTGCAATTTGCTGAGGCCAAAGAGCTCTCTGGCTGAGAATTCTAAATGCCTCTCCCTAAACTGCAAACCCCAGGATTCCATAGGATGTTGAAAGCAGAATAAAAGCATTATAACATTGCAGCGTGGAAATCTCCAAGGAGTTGTGTTCATCACACTGAACAATTCCTCTTCTTTGGCTTTCCTAAGGATGGACTTTGAAGCAGTTGTTGTTCATGTGTTGCAATATTTTCTGAATGCAAGAACAGTTGACTTACAGTAGGTGAAGCAATTTTTAAAACATAATCTTTCTTCTTTCTTATTACCTGAAAACAAAGCAATATTGCTCTCCATTCGATAGTAAGGACACTTGCCCCTTCCATCAATGTCATCGCCTTCAGGCTCCAGAGTATTCACCTGAAAACAGGAAATCTCACCATAGAAATGAATGTCTCTCATACAATGGTGAACCATGATATGCAGTTGGCCTGCATTTCATATCATCCCTCTCCACTGGATATATCAGTTAGGTGTTACAGAATTTATAGTTTAGTGGTATCTAGTAGGTCACACATTCCTTACCCATAATCTGTTCTGTAAGTCTTCTGCGGGGAAAGACATAGTTGCAAAGAGAGATGGGTGAATTCTCCACATCTCATCTTGGATTTAACTAAGGAACTAGCTGAAATAGTCCTTAAAAATCATCAGCCAAAAAGCTCAGGCAATTTTTTTCCCAAGTAAATCTTGCAGGAAATTAGGAAAAGCTTAATTCATTGTAAGGCAGAAAAAAGAAGAGAGGTCTTCCTTGATTGAGGCCCTTTTCACACTGCATTTGCCAGAAAGGGCACCTGGAGCATCGCACAATTGTGAGCAGCAATCTGCACGACACACTCACAATCACGTGACGCTCCAGGACCTGGCAGGCACTGCTCGTGTAGTTTTTCATTTTTGGCTTTCAGTCGAAAATGGTGAGCGATTGCACATCGCTCCAGGGCCCCATGTGCACTTGCCATGCGTGCAGAGCCTCTGGAGCCACGGTGGTCACGCTTCCTGCCCCAGTGCAGCCTGGGAAACTCCCAGGCTGTGCTGCGGAAGGAAGAGGCGGGACTCGCGTGCTACCTGCTTGGAAGCAGGCAGCTCGTGTGGAGCTGAAGCAGTGGGGATGCAAGAGCCTCTTGCTGAGGCTGCTTGAGCAATCCCTCCACCCCAGCACCAAAAAAAAGGCAAGGTGCAGAAAAGGCCTGAGTGATCCTCAGCAGAGGGCAAGTACACCCCAACCTGAGACTGGGCAACCACACTTTTTGACTTTTAACTAATGGCATGGGGCAACACAATTCACATTACAAGAAAAGATAAGCTGTGTAAACATTGGGATGAACTAGTATAACTGTTTGATAGTGGAATAGATTAACCCAGATTGAGGTGGATTCTCCATTTTTGGAGGCCTTAAACAGAGGATGGATGGGCATCCTCCAGGACTTCTGTAGTCCTTGCCTGCATGACAAGGCTTGGAACAGATGGCCCTTCCATACCTCCCCAGTCTTAAATTCCATGATTCTGTGATTCTAGTTCCATTGTATTGCTTAGGACAGGGGAGAAGTTGTGCTCTTCCAATGTTGTGGGACTTCAGCTCCCATTAGCTATATCAAGCATTGCAAATAGGAAAATATTATTGAGGTTGTAGTTTCTGGAGGACTACCTGCTTTCCAGCTCTGGCTTAAGGAAGCTGGTGATTCTGACCAAAGCTGGAGAATAACTTTGCTGATTTTAACAAGTCCTCAAAGTTATTTTCCAAACATAGCTTGGGAGAACTTCATAATCATTTCTAATTGCAACCTAAATGTTGGTTGCATCTTAAATGTATACCAAGCAACGAGTGTGTGCACCTAAAATTCTTCAGCATTATGATGAGTAGAAATTCTGCTTTACTTAGAGTAACTGACTTGATAAACAATATCACTGGATTTCTGATTTTATGAATGGCACTCTGTTGATGGTACTGCCTTTTGGATCTCAGTTTGTTCTAAATGAAAGAAAAAATCTCTCAGGAGCGAAGTGTATTCTTACAAAGAGAAAGTATACCTTGTAATGTCTGCAGAATGGACTGAAGGCATACGTGCCACAGATGAATAATAAATCCTCATTTCTTTTTAGGAGAACCTTGATAAAGTTGTGGCATTCCTCCTGTGAAAAATGACAACTGTAAGCAATGAGAAATAGTATTTTAACAAAAGCACTGTAAATGCCCCTTCTAAACTTAAAATAGCGAGTAAGCAAAGAGACCTTTCTGCTAGGTGCATAAAGAAACTGGTTGCCATAAACAATATACTCCAAATTTTATTTCAACAGTTCTTTAAAACGATAACTGAGTTAGGTGTGTTTACATAAATTTATTTAAAAAGTCTGACTGCTAGAAAGGGAGACCATGGGCTTCGTCCTAATTTGTAGAAGGGCTATACCATCATGGCAGACTGTGTGCAGTTTACTCACAAGTTCTCAGTTGAAACCCTGGGTTCCGAAAAAAAGAGGTAAGAAATTCTCTGCTTGAACGCCCCCCCACATCCTAGAGAATGACCTGGGAATAAATAACAGCCAAATAAATAAATCTACTATATAAAAGTCAATGTTTGTCTGTTAGTTTGTGAGTTTGTCTGTTTGTCTACGTTAGGCAAGCAAAGACCTCATACAATTGGCTGAGTGAGGCAAGAAGACCTCATATGATTGGCTGGCTATGAAGATTCTATGGCATCCTGGGGTTGGCAGTTTTGGGAGGGGCCTTTAGAATTCTCAACCAGAGAGCTCTTGGGCCTCAGGCCAGTTGCTATGGAGATGAGGCCTACCATCAGTAAGGATGCCAGAAAACATTCGAGAGGCATATGTGAGAAAAATTAAAGTTTCATACACAATATAGGGTGTGGGGATCGCGCAAGCAGCCTCTAGCAAGAGGCTCTCGTGTGCCAGTTCCTTCAGCTCCGCACAAGCCGCCTGCTCTCATGAGAGCCCTGCCTCTTCCTTCCTCAGTGCAGCCTGGGAGTTTCCCAGGCTGTGCTGGGGAAGGAAGTAAGAGCATCACAGCCCTGGAGCTCTGCATGCACGGCAAGTGTGCATGGGGCCCTGGAGCAATGTCCAATTGCACAACATTTTCGGCTCACAGCCGAAAATGAAAAAGTGTGCGGTCAGCACTTGCCAGCCCCTGGAACATCACGTGATTGTGAGTGCGTTGTGTGAACTGCTCCCCACATTTGCGTGACACTTGAGGGGCCCTTTCCGCATGGCAAATGCCATGCGAAAAAGGCCACAGTTACAAAGTCTTCTCACCTAACACAGTAGATTGTATGGGTTCCATATGTGGGGAATCTTAAAGTTGAAAATTCAAAAGAAAAAATGCTTCCAGAAAAATGTTAAGCCGTTGCACAAATTGAACAGAAAGAAAAAAAATTGTCAGTACATCAACATTTTCAGAGAATACAGACTGGATTGGGGACTATGGGGAAAAGTTACAGGTACTGGAATAGACCAATTGCTATGGAAATGATACCTAGCAGCAAGAAGGAGGACAGTGTATTCCCTCAGGAACCCAACTTCTATATGTTAACAACTATGAATACAGACTGGATTGGGGAATATGGGGAAAAGTTACAGGTACTCGAGAAGACAGTTTGGTGGGTTCTTAAGAGGAAAATAAAATCCCAGGCTACGCCAGGTAAATACACTAGTGAATAGATAACAGCAGCAATTGGAAGAGAAATTAAAAGTAAATTGCCTGCCTCTGGTTGTCCACGAATCCTGCATCTCTGTTGGGCAGTTTTAGTGGCTTCCCATAACAATTTCTGTAAAATTCACAAATAAAGTTATTAGAAAATGGTTCATATTTGATTTCAAGTGCAGGGATGGGTAAATCTGTCAGTGTCCCATTCTTCTATAACAGCATCCTATGGATCTGTGCAATTTAGGATCAGACATGGACTGAAACAAAGTTCTCATCCATCCCTGTTGGTGATGCTATCATCTAATAGTTTTATTGTTTCAAAGGCTCCTCCCTAGACTACAAACCCCAGGATTCCATAGGATGTTGAATGTGGACTAATAGCACTATAACAATCTAGTGCAGAAATGGCCTCAATCTGGCTCCTCAGCAAAAGTCTGTCTGATGTGGGAGACCACAGCAGCAGCAGTGCTATGATCACCGTAGCTTCATCGGAGCACAGAATCCCATAACAATGGAAAAGTAGTATCATGGTAGGAATATTACCTTACTAAAAGGAATTTTGTCTGTATATGATTCATCTAGGTTGACAGCATAAACATGGTCCCTGCAAACAAACAAGTAAATTAATAAATAAATGAATGAATGAATGAATGAATGAATGAATGAATAAATAAATAAATAAATAAGGAACAGCATTAACCATTCTACAGTATGTATCAGTGCATTGCAAATTGCAGTTCTGGATTTTTTTTTCTTTTTTATTATTTTCTCCCCCAACCAGTGTCTTTTAAATTCTGGTGGTAGCGCAGCTTTGCTATCACTGTTTTCCCCACAGAAACATTAGCTGTTAAAAAGTATGCCTTCCAATATGAGAATGTCATGCATCTAACTGCCTTGGAAGAATGTTAAATCTGCGGTATTCTGGAAGGAGAAGATCGATGCCTCTCAGGGAAACACCAACTTCTAAGAAGGGAGTGGAGAATAACGCGGCTCTTCCGATGTTATTGGACTGTAACTCTTGACTAACTTTAGTCGAAGTTGAGGCATGCTGGGCATCAAAGTTAAACAACGTTTGGAGGTCACGTAATTTCCCCCCTGATCTGGGGGTATGTTAAAACCTTAGGCCAGAAATCAACTTCTCTGAAAAAAACAACACCAAAATGTTGCCTTCTTTTTTGCTTTTTGATATTGTGTCAAAAACTGGGCAAAAGAAGCTTCAGCTTGTTACTATCTAGTTGTGATTGTTTATGAACTGTTGGCTGTACAACATTTTGGCTGAACAATTTGGAATTTGCTGCTTGTTGTCAATGTTAAAAACTGGGAAAGTGAAGATTCAGCTTCCTGTTTAGTTATTTTTAAGTCATGAGCCAAATGATGCACAGCATACACAGTATTTGGAATGCGTATACAGATTTGTATACATGCAGGAGATGGATTATTTTCTTTTGTGAAGAGATTTTCTTAGTGCTCCAAAAGGCTTCAGCCAACACCACCAATACTTTACAGAATTAAACCCTATGTCGATAGATAAATATTGAATTCACCATATAAGCGCATTCTGAGTCATCTACAAAGCTCCTGAGGTAAGGAGTTCTAAAAAACTTGAAACCAAAAGGGGGAAGCGTGAAAACTGTCATGTCTCACATTCCTTTTGTTTGTATGTAAGAAAGGGACATTTTCCTTCTCTTAATGCAGAGCAGAACAGTTCTCAGCCTATGGGCCAAATGGATCCCGACCACCTCTGCTTGCTGTTTCCACAGAAATTGTTGGGCCTTCCATGATTGTTGCCCAAACCAATGTGCCACAGAAATGTGGTAGTACCAAAAAAACAACAAAAAACAAAAAAGGCAAGCCTTCTCTTCCATCTTTCCTCTTCCCTTCCAGAAGATGATGTTCTAATTTGCTCCATGTAATAACCAATGAAATCCTTGTGAGAAGTAATGGAACATGTTGTAGACTAGGATGAGAAATCAATGGGGATGATCAGTCACAATGTGGAATGATGTGTGTCACCTATTATTAAGTTGGTCCCTTTACATATGAAGGGAGGATTAAGTTTTCTGTAGCATTTCATGTCCCTCTGCTGTCTGACAGCCTTTCTTAAAAGCATGAAAGACAACTACAGGAAATAAAAGATAAACAAGTTAGCCAAAGAGGAATCAATACTGCTTAGAAGAGTAAGAAGATTGTTCAGAACCCAAACACTCAACCTAGCACCAATGTAGAGAGTTCTATCTGACAGGGTGAGCAGATGAATGTCCATGTTCTTAGTTCTTGTGGAAAATTCTCCATGTCCATAACCCATAAATGCAGGGAACTTACGTGAGTCTAGACAGAAAATAAAGTAAGAGAGAAATTAGGAAAAGAAGAGAGAGTTATTTAATGAGAACATGTCAGTGCTACATAGTGATGGATATGTGGACATGTCAAATCCACTTCTACACTTTTCTTCCTGTTCACATCTCCAATACCACTTTGTGTTCCAATACCACCATGTGAATTTTTATAGAAAAAAATCCCATCCAGTTTTTAATGTATTTTTTTTTAAATTATAACCTACTTAGTTATGTAACCATCTTATTTCCATAGCTGTCTCTCAGTCTGATCCTCCCAATCCACGCTTACTGGGAAACAGCCACTAGGAGCAACAGCGGTCTGTTCCCCTATTGATTAGGAAACAGTTGACTGATGTTTCCACCAGAAATTGTTGAGTCAGCTGTTTTCTGAATAAAATAGAGGAAGAGGTGGGAAGGGTGGGGAAAAAAAGAAAGGTTGGAGTACCTTTAAGATTAACTAGCATGTTGCCTTTTTCATTTGTTGATTTAGCCATAGTTTAGATGATTCAACAGAAAGCTTGTAGACCAGGGATAATATGGGCTGGTATTCACTAAGGGAGTGAATGGTTCATATTATAATCTCTATGTATTTGTAGAGTTTAGGGAATACTTAGGGACCCTGAAAGTCCTTCAGTCCTCACTTACTGAAGCAGCAGCCACTTAGAGTGAAAGGAGTCTGTTGCCCTCTCAATCAGGAAACAATTTTTTAGGAAATAGCCATTCCAGTCTCTTGCAACGTAAAAAGAAGAAAGAGAGAGGGATACATCCAGAGAAGTGGATTTATATTCATGAAAGCTCATGCAAAAATAAAAACCAGTTAATCTTAACGGTGCTACAGTTCTTTTTTTCATCCCCTTCTTTCTGAAAGAAGACCATGGCGTCCACATGAGCCAAGGCCCTACAAAAATCCTAGACCTTCCACATACCTTCTTCAGAAATGTTATTTTTCCACATAATTATAATTGTGACAGGTTGGGGCTAGTGCACCCTTTCCTTGCATATTGTTTTAACTCCTTTCTGAATGTCTAAATAAGGCAAGTATCTGTCACAAATGTACAAATCTAGAGATCTGAAAACAAAACACATCTGATCCATGTTAATTTCCATATGGGCCAGATTAGGGAAATCAACATACACAAAATGGACAAAATGGATTCTCACACCTCTCCAATAGTTTCTGCTTTCCTTTCTCTGCCAGCAAAGAAGGCTATAGCACTGAAACAATATGTGTCATTCATAAGCTTATAGCAATTCAGTTAGATTAAGGGTGCGCAAATTGCCGCTTTCCAGCTGTTGTTGGACTGCAGCTTCCAGATGCCTTACTCAGTATAATTCATGGTAAAGTGTACTGGGAGTTGCAATCCAAAAGCATCACTTTACCACATTTTGCCCACCCTTGAGTCAAATGACTTGAGAGCTAGATGAAGCATTCTCTACAGAATAGTGCAATTTAATTTCTCTTATTAAGGTATTTGTCTTCATCTTATTTATGTTGGAAGCTTTAATTCATCTCATTTGATAGCAGCTTTAACACAAATGGTAGATCAGTGACTCTTTCAGGAGATACACTGGACTTCAGTAGAAGTGTAAAGAATTTTTGAGAGTATTTGGTTAATAGTAAAAAAACATGTTTCACAAGTGTCTAATGAGGATACTCCTGGACTGGCAAGACTCTTCACAGTTCAGGATTTATTCTGTAAAAAAATCACATGTGCAGTATCTGTGCAGAAAATAGTGTTTTTTTGTGCAAGAAGCATTTTTTATCCAGAAAACAATATTTTTCCATATATTATTTTATGTGTAGAAAATATTGATTCCTGCACAGAAAATACTGTTTGCTGTGCAAAAATTCCTCATTCAAATTTGCGTAGAACAAGTCTTGAACTGCAAACAGTCTTCAAAAGCTGTGCTGTTTTCAAAGACTTTCTCACATCAGAAAGAAAATTTCTACATTTACTCGTTGCTTCCTTGAAGAATGAAATTAGCAAAGAATGACATTCCTAGATTTCAGGAGACTTAGCAACTCCGTCTTCTTGACCAATAAACAGTGACTTGAAAGAAACAGAAATCTCACTGCAGTTTCCCTGCTTTTCATACTCACAAGCAACATCTACCATATTGACTGGGAGGGCATCATATAGGTCACCGGCCCCAAAGTGTAGCACTGTGAAGCACAGCAACACAATCTCTGTCCTCATAGTACTATTACTGAGAAATTTTGTTTCTTCACTTCTCCCTGTGGAATACAAACAAGGGCATTAAGGGATTCTCTTTAATTAATATTTATTATTTGACTGAATTACAAAAATTAGTCTCTCTGCAACCATGGCTCCCAGATAGTGTTATCCTTTAACAGTGAAAGTTATGTTTATTCATTCTGATAGAGATTAGGCATCCTCTAACACAGAAATTATGCATAATTTTTCAAAATTACAAAGTAAACACACAGGTCACAGTAGACAATAAATGTTCAGCATAAGGACATAGTTTAGTAAAAGGTCTGAGTAAATTAAAACAAAAATGTTTTAATGTTGATGCAAGAAGAGGTTCCGGGCAAACCAAGATGTTCTAAAGACATGTGTTACAAATAGCCATGCTATTTATCTGTATGGACAGAGAAACAACAATACAAGGTCTCCTGTTTAGTCAATAAATTACAGAAAGGATACTCCTACCCTTTAGGCATTTGCTATAGAACAATGAACATTTTTGAAATCTAACAAAACTTGTCAGACAACAGTTTTCCTTCCCTGATTTTGATGAAATTAGGATTCATTCCTTGTCTGTGCAAAAGGGAACATTTAGATTATAGCAGCAACAGGTGCATACATGATTATTTTCTGGCCCCAAGCAAAACAAAAGAAAACACTATGGCCCTTTCTGCTCCACCCTCCCAACCTGCCATAGGGACTGGAGAAGGATGGCACTGTGATAATGGTTCTGCATGACATTGTTAAGGTTCCATCCTTCTCCTGTCCCGTCCCTACGGCAGGTTGGGAGGGTGGAGTAGAAAGGGCACTTGCCTGGTCTGCGCAGGGTCCGGAAATGCAACAGCTTTGCAATGGCTGTGCTATCTGCCCCAGTACAGACTGAGGCAGTACCTGTTTGCTCTGTGGACAGAAGTGGTGGGCCATCATGCTTCCTGGATCTCAGAGGCAGCTGATACAGAGGGGAGTTCTCCCTTTGTGCTCCCCTTCCAGCAGAACCGATGCCAGGATCCCCACAGGATGCTGACAGGATATGGTAGGGTGTGGAGAGGATCCATGTTTCCTTTTGCCTCTCCTGGAAGTCTCCAGGAACACTATTCACCTTTAAAATGTGTTATGGTTGCACAGTTTAACATCAAAATATACTTGATTTTGAAAACTAGGGGCTCTTTCCCAATATATAGTAAAAGTTTTGTGATTTCCTTTTATATCCCATGACAACACCCCATAGACTCCTGAGATTTGTAGTTTATCGAGAGGTATTTAGAATTTTCAGCAAGAGACTTCTAGTGCCTCACTAAACTACAAATCCCAGCATTTCACAAGATGTGGCCATGGGAGTAAGGTGGAATCAGAGGCCATTTCCACGCTACACTGTTATAGTGCTATCATTCCACTTTCAGCATCCTATAGAATTTCAGGGTTTGTAGTTTAATGAGGCCAAATTGCTCTCTGGCCGAGAATTCGAAATGCCTCTCCTAAACTGCAAACCCCAGGATTCCATAGGATTTTGAAAGTGGAATAATAGCACTATAACACTGTAGGGCGGAAATGGCCATAGTGTTAGAATTATGTTGTGTCAAAGGGCTCCAAAAGTGGACCTTTGGCACTTTCCAGGTGTTTCTTCATGGGTTGGATGGCAATTTTGGCAATCTGTGCAGCTTTTGGGGATCCCAGGGACAACAAAACTGACCCCAGGACCTTCTGCAGTTTCTGACTTCTTCTCTAAATGCTTCACAACTGCAGACCCACAAAATAAGAAAGTTCTTTAAATGAAAATGATTGAGAAGTGATTATATAGATTTGTTTGAACACACCTTAATGACTAAAATTAAGGGGGTTGCTGCTGTTTCTATCATCTTGTTGCATTCCTTTAGAGGAAAACACAAGATCCTTGTTCAAACAATGGATACAGAGAGTGAATCTGGAATGGAAATAAGAAAAGAAAGGAAAAATCAACCTAACCAATTGTTAGTCCCAACTAGACTAGATCTATTGAATAAACTGCTGGATGGGAATACATTACTTATATAAATCTCATTTATTTCATGGGTCTTTTTCAGGTTGGGACTAGTAATTAGATTTACTCCACCTCTCCTAAGATAAATTTTTGAGAAATGTTTTGCTTTGGAAGTTTGGGGATGAAAGATATATTTGTTTATGCAGTGTGTAGATCTAGTAGAGACCAATTCATTGTCTAGTTTCTTCAAGAATAGATTGTTTAACAAAATTCATGGTACAATGAGCTGTGAAACTGTACTAGAAATTTTCATACCCACCTCACTGATACAAGAAGATGTTAATAATCCTAGAGATAATTTGTCTGTTACCTGGAATTTGTAGTCAAAGCTGTTGGGTTAGACAGAAACAGACATGGCATGTACTAAACAGCTTTCAGGCTTGTTTTCTGAATCAGTTTACAAATAGTAGTTATAGTAGATACAATACCAGTGGCAGCTTACAGAGACTTCCAGAAGAAAATCACCCTAGTCATGAGCAATGACCTCTCTTCTTTTTTGTTCGTTCATGTAACCTTTGTGTTAAGGATCCTGTCCAACCAGATATAAAAGTCTAAAAGGGAGTCCTTGAACATTTATACACCACTTGATCACTTAGCTGTTCTTAGTATGCATAAATCAAAATAAAGATTTCATGGTGTTCCTGGAATGTTTCAGATGCACAGTGCAGAATGTATGCTTTCCCTCTTATCTTAATGCCCTGTTCCAGGCACAAAACATTCAGGGTACAAAACATGTCTAATAGTTGACTATTTCTTAAAACAGAACAAAACAAAAAATAAAACAACAAGAAAACACAGACCAGACTTAGGGGAGAAAATCAGGGTGGGGAGTGGGGAGAATATAACCTATGCCTAGCAGGTTTACTGCTGGATTTTGACAACTTAGTTTCAAAGTAAGCCCCAGCAATTACTAGAAGTAGAATAATACATACTTTGACAAGGAATATTCTTTTTTCACAAAGTATTTTTCTACAGATGTCCTCTCCCACCTCTCTGTCCAATCTTTTCCAAGTTGTGTGTGTGTGTGTGTATCTTCAGTGCTATTTTTTTTTATTTATTTTACTTATTTTTCCCTCAAATGTATAGGTATGCAAACCTTTCAAATTTTTTACACATTGCTGGAAGGCATTCTACTCATTAACTGAAGAGAGTTTAAGCAGTATCTTGTGTTAGTAGGAAATATCCATGGTATATTTATTTATTAATTTGCTTATTTTTTCCCCTCAAATGTATAGGTTGCATACATTTTATAATTTTTGCATATCATTTCAAGGCATTCTACTCATTAACTGAAGACAATTTAACCCATCTTGTGTATGTTACATATATTTTTCTGTGCATGTTTTCCAGATGCATCCACAGTCATCAGTCAATGTGCAGATGCTGGAGCAGAAAATATATCTAGGCTACCAAAGGATTCCAAAGTGTGGACAAGTT
This sequence comes from Iguana delicatissima, assembly GCA_948472985.1. Lineage (NCBI taxonomy): Eukaryota > Metazoa > Chordata > Lepidosauria > Squamata > Iguanidae > Iguana > Iguana delicatissima. Next base: position 629,926 of record CAOKZL010001349.1, on the reverse strand, counting down.
GTTTTTTTTTTTTAAGTTGACTAGAGTGCATTCTCCTTGGACAGTTTCAAAAGCTAACAATTCATTCAGCTTTGTAATAAATGAAGATTGTGACTCTTCAACCTGATGCAGTTGAAAACGGAAAATCAAATCAAAAATTTTATTACGGTAAACAGCCAGCAAATTTGAACAAAATTTAAAACAATATAAATGGAACAATAATTAATTTTGTTAAAATCTCCTACAGACATCAGACATAAAATATGGCAAGACAACCTTAACATTTCAACCTAACTAAATCTGGAAACATAATTTCTAAATTTATAACATTTAAAATTGTATATGTACATATGCATATATGCATATATACCTGTGTACATTTATTTTAATCCAACATAGCTAAAAAAGACAAATTAATCTAAAAGCAAAATACAATAATAAAATACAATACCATAATAAAAACCCTGGAAGAGACAGATTTGGAAAAATACCAGGCAGAAAATTTTTTAAACACTAATGTAAAATATTTTGCATCTTAAATATAAAATATATGAATCAAATTAGTGTAATAAAAACAAAACATAATACCGTAATCCCATTTGTGCTAGGTAACATCCTACACCGACAGGTAATGGCTGCCGAACGAAAGGTCGCTACCTTAGCTGTGATTCCGGGGAACTGATCTGCCAAAAAGATAATCAATATAAAATGCATCTGATCTCCCAGGTATACCTTGTAAAATAGGAGTAATAAAACGACATCGAAGATCTTGATAAAGGGGACAATACAATAAGACATGTCCCACCGTTTCTATCTTCCCCTCCTCGCAAGGGCAGAGACGATCACAGTATGGTATATTGTTATATCTACCCTTCAATAGTGCGGATGGAAGCACATTAAACTTAGCCTGGGAAAAGGCTCTCCTATGTTTAAATATAATTAAATTTTTCAAATAAGTAGCAGGGCGGAGGGCCTGCCCTCTATCTTTGAAACTGGATAGATGGAGACTACGCTTACATAATCCTGCAACTCAATATCCCGAATACGCTGACACATAGTTTCTTTCGCTTTTGCATATCCCATGGCAAGAATAACACCTTGTGAAAATCCTAGCCTTAACACTTTCTCTCAACTTGTCTTTTTCCACCTTGAGTGGAAAGAGTCAGTTAGCGTCAGAGGAGCCAGGCCTTTGGGCATAAATAACAATTTTAACCAATAATTTAACTTATAAATCCATATCTGGGATGTAATGGTAAGTTTACCTATCTCTAGCCGTGTAAAAACATTTGGGACACAGCTAGGGAGACCGAGAATAGTTCTCAAAAATTTTGTTTGAACCGATTCTAAAACCGCAGTATTACTGAACGTGCAGATCTGTTTCATAAAGCATTTGTGGTAAGATCTTATTGTTGAACACCTGTATTGCTGCCGGTACAAACTGTCCTCCCTTGGAGTAAAAAAATGAAATCAATGAATTATAACTCCGTTGTACATTTGCAATTGCATAAGAAACTTGGGCTTTCCAAGAGCCGGTAGATTGAAAAATTACTCCCAAATACTTATAAAAATTTACCTGTTCAATTGAATGGCCGTTAAGTTGCCAACGGTGTTTACACTGTTTCCGAAGCCAAACTAAAACTTTGGTTTTGTCATAATTAATTTCCAACTCTTCAATACTACAATAGGCATCTAACGCTCTTAGAAGCCGTCTCAAACCTACACATGACAGTGAAGAGAAAAGTACGGCGTCATCTGCATACAATAAAATGCTCCCTGCCAATTTAGGTGGGTGGGAATTTGTTTCAAATAATATTTTGACCAGGGAATTTATATAAACATTAAACAAGGTGGTAAGAATGCAGCCCTGTTTTACTCCAATGTGTGTTGGTATTAAACTGGACAAATGTCCTTCCTGATTACATCTTACTCGCAGATATGTTTTATCGTAAAGACTGCGAATAAGAATCAATAAACGCCTATCCACATTGGTAGCCTCAAGCTTACGCCATAGTCTGTCTCTTGAAATCGTATCAAAAGCAGACTTAAAGTCTATAAAGGCTGAATAAAGTGCCCCCCCAGTCGTAAGGTACAACTTCTAATAAATGCTGTAATACTAACCCCTGGTCAACAGAGGAATACCCAGACCTGAAGCCTGCTTGCTCTACCTCCAGAAAATTTTCTTCTTCCATCCAACTTTGTAATTTCTCTAGAAGATGACTGGCGTACAAACTGTGATAAAAGATACTCAGCAGACTAATTGGTCTATAATTGGCAGGATCTGATCTATTGCCTTTCTTATGGATAGGGATAATTATTGCAAGACCCCAGTCAGATGGAATGCAGGCAGTCCGGTCAATACAGGTAAAAAGAATGGCTAACACCGGTGCCCACCACTCCAAGTTTGACTTAAGTAATTCAGATGGTATACGATCACTGCCTGGGCTCTACCCGATTTTAGTTGTAGAAATAAGACTGCCAATTTCAGATGAAGTGACAGGGGGCCATTCAGGAAGCCCCCTGGGTCTTGTAGAGATCATGAGTCTCCTGCTTGCCTGCCAGCATACATGGCACTAAAGTATGATTCCCAGGTCTTCACAGAGATGTGGAAATCTAGTCCATGTACGTTGCTTTGCCAGCCCCTAGACACTATTTTCCAGAAAGCAGCTGAATCATGCGTCTGTGATGCAGTGATTAACTTCTGCCAATTCAATCTCACTGCCTGTCTCTTTTTTTCCTTAATTAGGTTTTTATATTTTTTCTTTAAACCATAACCATTCCACAGGTAATGATGTCATATCCGACTCCCTATATTCTTTATATTTTCTGAGTAAAGTTTTCTTCATCTCCAGGCATTCCTGGTCAAACCAAGGTTTAGATTTAAAGGAGCAAAAATGTTTTCTAGGTAAGTTATTACATAGTAAGCAATTCTGCAAGTGTACAATTAGTTTCTGGTACAAACATAAAACCTCTTCTGTGTTCTTGCAGTTAAAATAGAGTCTCTTAATCTAAGACAGCTTTCTGATTGAAGGAGTTTAGTTGATGTTTCCTCTAATATTTACATTCCATCGGATGCGAGAAAATCTTAATTCGCCTCGAGACTTAACCCGGGTTCAAACTCAGCGTGAAGGTCTGATATCTCAAGATTTAGTACAAAAATTAAAGGGAGATGGTCACTTTCAGTACGTACCTCCACCTTGAAGCTTGAAACCAGATTTAACAAACTATAAGAAACCATTATATAATCAATTGTTGAAGCCCCAGTGCCGGATGTAAATGTAAATTCACCAGGTTTATCTCCTTCAACCCCACCATTCAGCATTACTAAATCTAAGTTGTTCAACATTTGCAGAAGACACAAACCTGAAAAGTTGCATACCTTATCTTTAAATTGCCTGACAGGTATCAAATGACCTGCTTCTGCTTCAGGGGACTCACCATAATGGTTATAAATTGTTTCATTATTTAAACCCGATCTGGCATTAAAATCACCCGCCAAGATCACAAGTGCTTCTAGGTACATAGCAGTCATTTTATTAATAAATTCTTGTAGCTTTATCCACCTATCCTTAGTTTGATGCCTTTGAGATAATGGAGGAAAATAAACATTTATTAACAGACAATCCTGCAAAAAATGAATGCAGTTCAATAACCAGAGCAAGAGCGATATTGGGCAGATGATCAATACCATAGATTTTAACACGAAGCTTAGTGGAAATTAATATACCAAGACCTCTCTTAGGGCGGCCACCTCTTAACACTAGGATCTGCTTTCAAGGGGTATGTTTCATAACCGTTTAACTCTAAACTATCACATTCCCATGTCTCTTGGAGAAAAAGAATATCATAGCTACCAATAAAATTACAAAAGGAATGGTCTACAATTTTGCTACTCCAGCCTGCAATATTCCAGGACAAGAATGACAGCTGACCAACCTGAGCAGGTCTGACGAGCTGATTTAAGTCAGTCAGAAATATAACAATTTGAAGAGCTTTCCTGCCTAACAATGCCTTCTACTTGCCCCATAGAAAACAAATTCAAATTACTATCAGTATGATTTGGGCCATTTGCATCTTGATTGTCTCCTTTGTTCTTTACAGAAGCACTAGACTGTCTTTGAGTATGGTCATTTTGCTTGGGCCATTCTGGTAGTTTCCTCCTCTTCTGCAGCCAAAACAATGGCATCCAAAGATGTATTTAATTTGTCTGGATTGCAGACTAATGGCTTAATGATGTTACATAAAGAAGGACCCATGTTGGCTACTTTTTGGGGGAACCTTGTTCCCATTCTTTAAGTTCTCTCAATTTAAGCCATGCAGCCGTTGTGGCCTATATTTGCCTCTACAGAGGGTGGTTTAGAGGCATAGTCCTCAGAAATGCTTTTCGTTTCGTGCTTATAGTAAAAAGGATTCATTTGTGCAATAACCTGATGAGACTGTGCAGTTGGCTTCTCATCCTGTGGATGCAACTCATGATGATTAGTCTGATGAGCTGCATTTGTAGCCTGGTATGTTACACATTGCTCGAGAGATCTCGGGGCCCCTTCATCATACCTAAAGTGAGAACGTAAAAGATCAAGATGAGACACTATTTCCAGCTGGGCCTCATGCGGTAGAGCATAAAACGATTGCAGTAAGCTCTTTTCAGTGTTATCAAGAGGTCCATTCTCCAAAGTTATTGAGGATAAAGATCTGTAAGTCTCACAGCTGACATGTTCCTTAACTCTAGTTTATTCAAATTTCTCACTTGATTTTCAAAGCAGAATAAATCCTAGTGTACTGCTTCACCTACAGGGCTTTTCGAGGGTGTTGCTACATATGAAATTAATGGCGCTGGAGGTGCCATATTTTCAAAAAATCTTGAGACTAATAGGCTGCTCTTCTTCAGGTCTTCTCTATGTTCAAACACCATCTTGCAACATCATTTTCTCCTGATATGTAACTACTGCCCTGGCATGTATGCCATCAAAATATAGGTACTCCACATGCTCTATGTCTGAGATGTTCAAGACACCAACAGTAGATGCCCTTAGGGTAATCCAGAGGTGGGCTTTACGCTCCTCTTGTGTCAGGATTCCCTGTGGCTTGGGATAGTTTGACAAAACCAACTTATTTCGGCTTAAGACCAAGTTCCAAGTCCCATCAGAGGAGATTATCTCTTTAGTTGGTCTAGTGTTGGCTCCTAACAAAACATAAGACCAAGGATCCTGAATTCGCGAATCTGATGTGGAAGTCTGATTTAAAATCTCCAGCTGAGTGGCAAGGCAGGGTTTAGAGGGCTCTCGCTCCATTTTCTTCTTGGGTGTTGACTTTGCAGAGTTCTGCCTGGGCTCCACAACTGAGGTTTTGTCAAGTAAATTGAAGAGCTTTCTAAAATTCATTTTTTTATAATGCATTGTCCTAAAGTTTTTAAAATTTTTACTTTTCTTTGTATATATCACCCTCATTCTGCGTTGATTTATCTTGCAAGTTTTATGAGTCTGTTTAGTAGATCTGTTTTTCCTGCTGTAGGTCTTTTCTGTTCTTATAGCTTCTTTATTTAATTTTATCATAATGGTTTTACAAATTTCTACCAAAATGCTTATAATTTTATTGCAGTCAGCTAAAAAGGTTTTTATATTTCCAACATCCTCAGTTAACAGTATAAGCCATTTTGCAACTCTAACACCTTTCTCGTTCTCCTCAGAGAGCACACAGGAGTCATTTGTGGTTGCATTAGCGTTATTTGAAGAAAACTCTAAAATTTGTTTTAGCGTTAGATCCTCCACAAGGGTTAATTTATGAGCTACTGGGCTCTTCACAAGAGACAATTCTACAGCTGGATCAAGCTGGGCTGCGCTAACATCTTTCCTGTGACCTGCATTTTTATCACAAATAGGCTTATCAAACTGATATTAATAGATTTGGGAGCTGCTGTTCCTCAGCTCCCTCCCCATATTTCTTGTCCATATAAAACTGGGTTATTTTTGTCTGTGCTTTGTTTTCTTCAAGGGAGGATTTTCTTAACAGGTGGGACAAGGCTGTGAGTTTTATAACCATTCCGAGTCATCACCATGCTCTTGTTTCTGGCCTTCCCACTTACTTGCTTAATCCTTTGCTTTGTTTCTTTCCACTTATAGCTGTAAACTGTGAGTTCCTTAAATGGCACACAGAAAAAAAGGAAAAGAAAGGGAAGGAAAGTAAGTAAAGTAAACGAGATAAATGAAAACAAAAGCAGGAGAGTGGGAATGCAAAACGCGTCTGCTTATGCTGCCACCATCTTCCAAAACATACAGAACAAAAGTCGAAAATGGAAAAGGCTACCTAGTCTCTTCTGGAATGGAAGCACCCTCATCTGTGTCCCACAAGTGTGAACAATGCACTGTGTGAAGATATGGAGAGGGGAGCCTATCTGAATTTATCTCTCTTTAAAACAGAAACCCAAGATTTCAAAAACACTGTGTCAATGACAAGACTGAGCTGACATTCTCCATGGATAATTTTCAAGGTTTCAAGAAGTGCAGACCAATTCAGGCAGCTTCTTGGAACTTTGAGAAAAAGATGATGAGACATTGCACGACCGTACACACACACACACACACACACACACACTTTCCACAAACGTGATACTCATAATTGCTAACCCAATTCTGAATTGAACTGAGAGGACTTTTGGCTATCACCTCTACATCTCAGTTGTGTATGCTTTATAACAAGGGTAATTTGGAGAAATCAGAAACACTCTAAATTTTCCTTTCTTCATTTAGACTGGATCTCTCAATGTATGAAGAAACCTCACAAAAATTATCAAAAATTGTATGTTTTTTTTTTCATATTTTGGGATCTTTTTGTGAAAATTTCATTAAGAGGTTTAGGTAGTGTTGGAGAAACAATACGTTTTGAGCAAAACATAACAGTTTGCACAGATATTGTAGTATACAAAAAATGATTGAAACTATTGAAAATCTCAGCTCATAAGGAGAAAAACTATTGATACTGATCATTCTTGCATTTAAAAAGTAAAGATTTTCCTCAACAATCAGTTTCTAAAACCATTTCTCCTAAAGCATTGTCCATTATTTCTGTGAATGATAGTTCTGTTATCTTCATAGACATTTTACAAAAAAGTCTGGCACTGGAATCCAGAACACAATGTTTTCATCTACCTCTGTTCCATTTGGGAGATATTCACATTCCAGCTGACAGTACTGTGTTTAAACCAGTTTTGTTTATTGGGTTTATGCCACAGAAATCAACTGCAATGCACTCTGTCTTAAAACCTTTCATACTATATGACATTTTTTTTCTCTTTAAGTTTTATTTCTCCAAAGAATTGTCAATCTCTGTTTGACAAATGTCATAGAAGTTTCAAAAGACTAGGATTCATCTTTCTTTCTTTCTTTCTTTCTTTCTTTCTTTCTTTCTTTCTTTCCTTCTTCCTCCCCCCTTTTAAAGAAAAATAATGCTATGTATCATTATCTGCAAAGCACTCAAACGTCCCAGATATTAGCCTTAGGCAATTTTCTGCCTCTGCCTCTTTGTGACAAGGTAACATTAAGACAGGCCTTTTCCTTTGTACCTGGAACATGGAGTGAAGACAAGAAGGCCATGGTCTACCATATAATAACCCACCTAAAACATTCCAGAAACTTCATGAAAGCTTTCCTTTTCTTCATGCTTGGTTGGAGCTATTGCACATAGATAGATCAGTGGACTGAGAGAGAGAAAAAGCAGACAGAGAATGAGCTTTCTCCTCAAGAGACTTCAGCATGTGTGGCTCTGATTATGCTGTTCCCCATCTCCTACCACAATGCGTGAGTTCAGAAAAGATTAAGTGTTCAATGGGTCTTGACTGTTTGGTTTCTGAAGGTGTGGAAGCCAAAGAAAGTAGGACAGTCATTGACACAGAGGAAAAGAATCAATCTGTGGGCAAATCTAGTTAATACTCGGCATCTCAGGCTTTAAATGTGAAGCTTTACATCAGAAATATGGAGCAAAACGGTTCCAGAATAGTGCTGATTGATTGATTGATTGATTGATTGATTGATTGATTTAGTGAGCTTGACTTCAGTGGCTTGGGGAGATGAATCCTGTCTGGGGGAAAAAAGAAAATGTCTGTGAATCTTAAGAAAAATCACACATTCAGCCTCTCCAGCTAACACAGGCAGAACATTATAGGTGTTATAAAAGGACAACATTATTAGTTCTTACGGGTTTGTAATTGTATATTCAATACTTACTGCTAGATATTAGACAATGTTGCTTGAAGAATTATAGATCTCGTGCCAAAATAACTTGGCTCAATGATTTCATAACATGAATCATAACTAATCATAATATTTTCAAAGCAAACAACACAAATAATATCAAGTTCCCCAATATTTGGAATATTGAATAAGGCAACACTTTCCTTCTTAAAAGCTCATGTTCAAAGTTCTGGTTCAGCAGAAAAAGGAGGCCAGGCTCCATATACTTGTAGATGGTCCAATTTTATTCTTGGGAAACAAAGTGTTTTGACCTGTACATAAATCAATTAGCCTTCAAATTTTGGTTCAAGCAAGCATATTTAACTTATCACGTGGTTACTGATTAAGTGACGTCAGCAGAATGCATATTGCCACTCAAGATGAACTCAAATGTGAGGTGTCATGGAAGTGTTTGCTTGAGCCTTTTGTAAGTTCATTTTCTTTCTTTTTTTTAAACAACAGCAACAGAACACCACTTCCTTCCTGTTCCTAGCATATGTACACATACACTTCTGAGTATTTTCTCCTAAGCTAAATCAGACTTTGCAGGCAGAAGGTCTGTTAGGCCTTCAGGAACAAAATACAGAAAGGTTCACTATCACATCTCTTCGTGCCACTGTCAGTGGAGAGTACAATTAGGTCATTTCTGCACTAGCCTGTTATAGCACGATGATTCCACTTTCAACATCCTCTGGAATCCTGGGGTTTGCAGTTTTGGGAGGGGCCGGCCGGCCCTTCCCAAAACTGCAAACCCCAGGATTCCAGAGGATGTTGAAAGTGGAATCATCGTGCTATAACAGGCTAGTGTGGAAATGGCCTTAGTCAGGTGACTTTTCAAACATATGCAGAGAATGAAGTGCGTGATTATGATCACAGTCTCTTATCCATGTCTGTTCAGATGTAAGTCCCACTAGTTTAGTAGGACTTATTCCTAGGTAAGTCTACAGGAGGAATTATAAATCACACTGAAGGGATTGTAGAAAGGGTGAAACCATGTGTCTTAAGCTATACCGTCAAGGGATTAGACACACATAGAGTGGGGCCTCGCTATGCTCTAGGGTTTGGCTCCATAACTCCCCTTGCATAGCAAAATTTGCAGATGTTCAAGTCCCATTATGTACAATGGTGTAGTAAAATGGTGTCCCTTATATAAAATGGCAAAATTGAAATTTACTTTTAGGATTTTTTTTAAAATATTTTCCAGTCATGGTTGGTTGAATCCATGAATACAGAATTGCTGACGTGGAGGGTCGACTGTACACACATGTGTCTTGGCAGAGGTGTTTAAACAAACATAGTAATCTTGGCTACACACTGTGTCGCACATAAGTGTGAATCAGTAGTTTATGTGTTAAAGAGAGGTAGCCCACCTACAGTCAATAACATTTCTATTGCTATGGAGTCATTAAAATAAAAATGTCTAATTTCTATGTTTCTTTGTCCACTGCCTAATCCTTTTTTGAATAAACAGGCATGTCTCTGGACATGATATGCCTTTCAGTGAAAATCAGTTCTTTAACATTGTTTTCTATCCCATTTAGCTTCAAGAGCTAAGTTCTTAAGAAGAATATATCTATATCTATATCTAATCTATATCTATATCTATATCTATATCTATATCTATATCTATATCTATATCTATATCTATCTATATCTATATCATCATCTCTATATCTATATCTATCTATATTAATATCTATATCTATATAAAATTCAGTTCCCCACTTATTCTCTCTCTCTCTCTCTTTCTCTCTCTCTCATCTCTCTCTCTCTCTCCCTCTCTCTCTCTCTGTGTGTGTAATAAATGGGGAACTGAATTAGTGGTGTGCAGAAGTTTCCACTTTTTAAAAAATTCAGTCCAAGTTAGCTGAGAACTCCAGACTGTTTCCAATGATTACTGCGTAACAATTGGGACAAAAGATTAGCAATTAACTTCCAGAGTACCATTTTGAGTTCCTTATTCCTAATACTATCTATTAGTGGGTTCATTACTGGAAGCAACAGGCAATAAAATGTTGAAAGCACAAGATCCATGACTGATGGGGACCGAGATGTTGGCCTTAAGTAGACCAATGAACCACTTATAACATACAAAGCTATTACAATCAGGTGTGGCAAGCAAGTCAAGAAGGCTTTTTGCTTTCCCTGGGTGGATGGAATTCTTACCACTGTATGGAAGATCTGAATATAGGAAGTAATTATTAAAATAACATAAATGAAGGACATGGAAGAGCCAGCCCAGATAGTACAAAATGCAATCAGATATGAATCAAAGCATGCAATTTTAAACAGTTGTGGGATTTCACAGAAGAACTGATTGGCAGCGTGGGAAGAGAAGTGTATGGCGAATAAAGATCCAGTATATAGTGAAGAAAAGAGAAAACCACTAATCCATGTACTCACTGCCATTTGGGTGCATACTTTCTTGTTCATTATAGTCTCATACTGCAACGGATTACAGATGGCAATGTAATGGTCATATGGCATAATGCCCAGGAGATAGAAATGAGCTACTGAGAACAAGGAGAGGAAGAAAACTTAACAGATGTATCCACTATGTGAAATGACATTGATGCTCTTCAGGGAAATTGCCATGGATTTAGGAACTGTGACTGATATGGAGCCAAGATCTTGGAATGCCAGACTGACCATGAGGAAGTACATGGGTTTGTGCAAGTGATGACTTTGAATGATGACTATGATGATGAGAAGGTTTTGTGCCACCAAATAAATCAACAGAAAAACAAGCAAATGAAACATCTAGAACTCCTGAGTATCAGAGAACCCATGCAGAATAAATTCAGTCACAATTAATGATTGATTGGACATGAGGATCCCCTGTTCATACCTGTGAAAAGAAAAGAAGGTGGTTTTAGAAAGGATGAGGGAGCAGATGCCTGAAAGGAATAAAGTGCATGTAATAAGGTAGTCCTGATCAAATATTCTAACTTCATTTTTGTGAGACTCTCCACACATTCCAAACATACACACATGCACATGCACACACACACACGCACACACACAGAAATTGCTTTGCTTTTCTCAGGGAGGCTGATTTTTAACTATAGAAATGAGGCTCAGTTTACTTGTTTAATTTACAGATGAGGGGTTGAAGGTAGGTTGTTTTCCATTCCTTTTAAACAGATTTAAAGAAGCCATGAGTTTCTTGCTGCCATCAGATTTTCTTTGCTTTGGCCTTGCGATTTCTTTCTGGATATATTTTCTCCTCCTGTCCTAGTAGGGATGGAAAGAATATTTGAAATATTAGGGGAAAAATTAAAAACTTTTAAAATGCTTTGAGATACCAATGAGGATATTCTTTCTGGAGCTCTTCTTCTTTTATATGAAATAGAAATATGAGGTACTGGAGGAGAATTGGTACAGTCCTCCCTCTGGCAATAACATGATCATATTGTTTTATTTTCACTTAATTTTGCCCTGATTCTAAAAATAGACCCACAAGATTATTATTGCCCTCAGTCTAGACTCACTTTTTACCTGTCTCCTTGACATGGACATGTAGTGCTAGGCACAAGGTGAAGAGCAGTGAGGCTCAGAGATGGTTATGTTCTGGCAGGCTGGTCAACATCTCCACCCATTCATATGTTTCCTTCATACAAAAATTTTAAAATTCCATCCCATATATGTGTTCTGCAATTGTGTTCATTAAAAACCAGGTGAAACAATATTTTCCACCATCTGAACAGATCAAATTCAGAAAGGATAAAATTGTTTCCAGCATGAAGAGGAAGATTTTGTAAAATGTACTTGCCTGGCCTATAGATGTTAACGGTCAGGACCTTGCAAGGAAAAAAGAAGAAGAAGAGTGCAACTAATACAACACCAACATGATTGAATACACAGAGATTCAAACCAATATTTTTAAGAACCCAGTGACCATAGCAATACATTCTTCTATTCTTAAATTAAATTCAGTTAAATTCTTCCATTGTTGATGCTTCAGACCATTTCCAGGTTTGAGCAAACAATATTCTTAATGCTGTTATCATGTATCAAAGAAGTGATTTATATTTACTGTTCAATTATTTATCCGCAATGCCCAACAGAAACATTTCTGTTAACATTACAAAATCTACCTTTAAATTTGTTTGCATTAATACATAACTCTTAGACCAGTAGCTTTTTTACCTTCTTGCAAGTCCACACATAAGAAGAAAAGAATCCTCCTTATCTTGACATCCTCTACATTGGGTTGAAACATTCTGATACATTTTGACAGTTTGTTAGGGGTTACCTCCTGTACATCATCTCATACAAGTTTTTTTTAAATTGCTGCACAAAGTATTTTTTTCCCCTTTGGATCACATTTCCCCCTCATACAGTCATATGAACATTATGACCAAAATTTTGGGCCCACTTTATCATGTACTCTTTTACAGGTTCATCTTCTGTCTCTAATTTCAAAAGCTATCTATACATTTTTTTAAAAAATTATAAGGTCATTGTTTTTGCACAACTGTAATTAAAACTCATTTTCTCCAACTTCTATGGCTGCATTTCTCTTACCTTGATTAAGTCTGTTTGCAAGTTGCATCTACGCAAACTAATTAAGATCTTTGCCTTCTTTAAAGAGCATCTCTCTTGATTTAAACTTCTAGTGCAAAAGATCATTACAGAACAACCGTCTCTAGTTTTAAACCCATTTGTTCCTAGTAAAAGACTTCCTGCTATGAGGTGGCTAATATTATCTTAGAAAGAAACTGTGGTTGATTTGAGTGAGTCTGATCTCTTTCTTACTACATAACCATAGCACTGTGGCCATTTCCGCACTAGACTATTATAATGCTATTATTCCACTTTCAACATCCTATGGAATCCTGGGGTTTGCAGTTTAGGGAGGGACATTTAGAATTCTCAGCCACAGAGCTCTTTGACTTCAGTAAACTACAAATCCCAGAGTTCTACAGGATGTTGAAAGTGGAATAATAGCACTATAACAGTGTAGTGTGGAAAGGCCCTACATTTCCAGCTTAACTACCATGGCTTCATCCTATGGAATACTGAGATTTATAGTTTAGCACTAGACTAGAGCTCTCTGGCAGACAATTTTAAATACCCCACATAACTACAAATCTCAGGAATCGATAAAATGAAACCATAGCCATCAAAGTGGTATCAAATTGCTATAGTTGTGTAGTATGAAAAAGACATCTATGCTTTGGTCATAATATTAATATACCACAGATGTTACTACATATATTAGACATATTTCTGCATAAATTTTCATAAATCCTTATATCACCAATCCTCCTACAAGTTTGATGTGACATCTCTGTGTTTTACAGTTAATATGGCAGGGATATTTATATTGAACTGTACTGGTAGAATTTTCAGTTATTGATAGAATTATTGTTTTTGCTTGTTTGTCTGTACTCCCCCCTACTACAACAATTAAAAGTTACCTAAAGCAAGTAAAAATATCAGCAGAATGTCTATAAACATATGCATTTTCTTCTTTAAAAAGTAGGCTGTTTCTATCATGGTCTGATCCAAGATATTTAACAGAATGACTGGTAGGATGTAAGATAGAGAAAGATGAGATGATAGGAAGATGAGAACCAGTGATGTAATACATTTTTGTGCGGCTGAAAATAGGTGAACTAGTTATGTATGATCTGTGTTAAGTCACTTTTTTCTAATGAGTCTATCAAGTTTGTAGTGACAATCCATTGACATCTCATGATGCCTAATGTGCAACTTTCCCTTCTGTGATATTTTAAAGAATGATGAATAGCAGGCGTGGAAAGGCACAATCAAAAAAAGGGTACATGTTATGTTGGAGAGTTAACATAATTTCTTTTCCTGCAGGGATTTCAGGGAAAATCATCTTCTCTTTCACCTGTGAAACCATGTGGTGAAGAGACATCCATTGATGCCAATGGGAGAACCCTTTTTGGGGAAAATAGCAAATTCAAAAATGGGGAGGGATCTTCCCTGGAACTGTAGTACTAAAGGAAAGGGTTAACCCTTTCACAGCTCATCACAGCCACCATCCTGACTATAAAAATATTGAACAAGATATGACAGCTTCATTGTCTTGTATATCTTGGATTTTACTCCACTTTACTGTATCACATCGCTTTTCAAAATACTGATAGCTTAAGACCCCTCCTTCCCCTATGTGAGCTATCAACTGCGAGGCTTTGCTCAGCTGATTGGACCTTGTGGGAATTGACTTGATATTGGAGTTAACTAAACTCTCTAGAATCATTGGAGCAATTTTCTTAGGAGGTTTGCAGATTTACTATCTTTTTATTCTTGTTGAGACCCTATTTCTGTTGAAATCCGAATATCAACTCAATATTTACCTTCTATATATTGATTTAGATCCGGGCTTTCCAGATGGTGTGCCACGACATGTTAGTGTGTCGCCCGAAGTGTGTAGGTGTAGGCCTACAATCTTGAAAATGCATGTTATTATTTATAAATCATATATTTTTAAAATAGATGAAAGATTTTCATGAGATATGTTATGTCCCCATACATTTTATTATTACAACTTATGTGTGTGTCTGTATCTCTTATAAGGGGTTAGTTTAACCTCCGGTTTGCTAGTAAAACTGAATTACTGTGTTGCAAAATGCTGCATGTCTAAAAAAGGTGTGTCACCAATGTGAAAAGTTTGGAAAACTCTTATTTGGACTATAAAAATATGTGTTCGCTTCATTGTCTTGTGTATCTTGGCCTTTACTCCACTTTACTGTATCACTTCACTTTTCAAAATATTGTATGTGAGCTATCAGCCTGTCCTTTTTTGCTTGCTGTGCATTTCTGTGCTTGCCTGTAAGGTGCTAGATATATTATTTTTCATAAATACTCTTATCGCTCTCCCTACATTAGAACAGGGAGTAACAGCCTTACCTATTCATCATGGGGGAATATGTGTGAGATACCAGTAGAGCTCTGTTTCAGATATCCTACTTCAGCCAAGTATGTGCCCTTGAAATATTTGTATGTCTATTTCTTTGGAGGTTTGCAGATTTACCATTTTTTTATTTTATGTTGAGACTTTATTTCTTCTAAGATCCAAAAATCAATATTCATCTTTTCTATGTAGAGTTAGTCTTAAAAACTGAACTATGATTCCACTGGGAACATGTTGTGCCTAGCTCTGCTTGCCTTGGTTGTTGCAGAAGGTTGGTAGCTGATCCACAAAGCAAGACTTTGCTAAGGAAATTCTTCAGTCTATTTAACAGTTATTAACCTTTCTAAAGGATGCCTTGCCTTTGGATATGCATTTCCATTAAATCTTAAATCAATTCCTCCAGAGTGCAAGTGTTTCCATGGTTGGAAGCTTTGACAGATGAAGAACTTCTTACCCTCCAGATGTTGTTGGTGTGCAGCATCTTACCAGCATCACCAGTGGTGAGATATGATAGGAAATATAGTCCAACAACATGTGGATGGCAGCACATTTCTTATCTCTGATTTAAATGATACCTAATGGATTCTTTCCATCTGATAAACATTTTTAAAAACCAAAAAATTATTTGTAAGCATAATAATGTTTTTTAGTTCCAAATATTTAGATCATCAACAAAAATAACCTGAGTGCCGTTAATAAGTTGCCTCCCCTTTGTTCTCTATCAGTTGCATCAGAGGTACATAATCTTCAAGGAAATAACTAAAAGAGCTGGGACTATATTGTCTCAAGAGATCCATTAGACTGCAAATGTTTATTAGTTCTTTAAGCAATGTTTCCTGAGCACAGATTAAAAGATGAGGAGTAATGGCTTTGACACTGAAGAGGCAGTCAGGTCTGAGCAGTAATGGAGAGTCAACTGATATAAATATGTTCTATTTATGATTCAGAGCGAGGTTTTCTGACTAAAAAAAGAAGGCCATATCCTTACAAGATACCTATACTTCTTTTCAGGTGAGAATCATTTCTTGTACCTTTCAAGATTTTAACAGATCACATCATATTCGAAATGTCCTTTTTCACAAGAGATCATTGATGATTGTAAATTACCATGGAAGGAGGCAGTGGGAATCCACAGACTCATTCCATTCCTGTTTAAAGAGAACTGAAGGCTATAAGACCTGGGACTAATGATCACCAGCTAAGTGCTGTGGGTATACCAAAAGTTGGAAACTAACACGACTTTCTTGTTTATGACAATCCTAAAATGATGGGGACAGGTTATGTAATCCACAACACAGTTCAGTTCTTAAGTCTGGTGGATTTTTTTCAGTTTAGTGCCATTTAGATGTACACATCTGTAAGAACAAACTTTTCATCAACACCTGGAGAACTTCATGATTCCTACTTCTGATTTTTGATGGCAATCCAATCTTAACATCACAAGACTTAGTTCTTAGAGTAGCTTGGTGCTCTAAACTCAATGAACACCATGACCATTGATTTGTTTATTGATAATTGTAGGATTTGGTGGGGCAGCTTCAATAGACTGCCTTGGAAGAAAATGTTTGTAGGAAAAATCTCATGTACATTTAGACAAGACCAAGCCTCTCTGATCAGAGGAGAACACCTACATAGCACTAGGGTAAACATATGGAGACTTTACATCAGCCTTGTGTAGATCTAATCACAAAATATTTTCCTTCATATATAGTAATGAGTTCTTTACTTTTCTCAATGAACAGAGGTGACCCTATGCATAATTACTCAGAATCTTAATGGAGTTACATCCAGCTATGTTTAACTGAGCTTCTTTCTGGCCAAGACCAAAGTCCAACATTCCTACTGCATTGCCAAATTCCCCCCTTAATCAGCAGAGTTGGCTAGTGACTGAACACTGGCTCTAAAGGGTTTAAGAGAAGTTCAGAACAGGTTTTGGAGGGATGCAGTAGGAAGGAAGTTTATCTCCTCCTCCTTCTTCTGGGTTCTATTCTTCCATCAATAGGTACTGTCTGAAAAGTGCATAGGAGCAATTCATGGAACACCTAGTTGATATTTGTGGTACTCACACACATGCATATTCTGGTAATTATAGATTTTAAGCTAATGTTCTCTAGAAATTCTATTTTTTCAGTTATATGTCATCTCAGTTCTTCCAGTGGTTAGAGTGCTGGACTGGGATTTAAGAGATCCAGATTCAAGCCACAGAACCATAAACTCACTGGGTGACCTTGAGCCAATTGCTGTCTCTAGATGGACAAATTAGAAAAGTACACTGAAATGTGTGAATTTCAGTACAGGAAGAAAACAGAGTCTTGGAGACCAATATGAAACAATGATGGGTAGAAAATGCAGATGAGGTTGGGAGAAACTCAGCAACATTGAGAATGAAAGATTTTCACATCTCTAGTGGTTACATCTAAACCAGAAAATTCTGGGTTAATTGCAGTTAACCAACGAAGACAAGGAAGCAGTACTTGATCTTAAACAGAGATATAACATCAAACCCATTGTTTTCATAATCTATAGTTAGAATTCAAAGCAGAATTACAGCTTCCAAATGATCCAGGAATCCATTGTGTAATGCTGCTTTTATGTTTTTGTCTTCTAGCTGTTTAATAAATCTGTTTCTTCCTAAACGATGGTCTGGCATGATGTCTGAGCCATTATGTGTATATGCTTAGTGATCATCATGTGATTGTGGCTTTCCACTGTGTATCTACATCAGCGGAGGGATGCCTCCAGCTTATAAATCTCATCCAGCTCACATGTGGGAATCCTCAGACTCTCCAGTCATGTATTTAGAGGTCTACAGATTTCCCATTCCTGATGCAACTCTCTATTGTCTTCCATACAATTATGTAAAATATATTTATTTGAATTCACATTAAATCAATTTCAGTGTATGATTACTTGTATTTTATTTTACCTATAGAAAGACACATGGCAGAAGTAGAATGGGAAAATCAAACCACCATAACAGAATTTCTTCTTCTTGGATTTGGGGATCTCCATGAATTGAAGATTCTTCTTTTCTTTCTCTTCCTAGCCATCTATGTTTTGACCATGTCTGGGAATATCCTCATCATTGTCCTAGTTCTGACTAATCAGCATCTCCACACTCCCATGTATCTATTTTTGGCAAATTTGGCTTGCTTGGAGATCTGCTATACTTCAACCATTCTACCAAGAATGCTGGCTAGTTTCTTGACTGGAAACAGAACAGTCCCTGTTCATGGTTGCATTCTGCAGTTTTGGGTATTTGGCTCTTTAGCTGCATCAGAATGCTACCTTCTCTCAGCAATGTCCTATGATCGCTATGTTGCCATATGCAAACCCCTGCATTACACCACCATTATGAAGGCTAACATATGCCTCCAGCTTATGGCTGCATGTTGTGTTTGTGGTTTTGTGGAAAACACCATCTTGATCCTTTTTGTGTTTGAGTTGACTTTCTGTGGTCACAATCAAATAGACCATTTCTTTTGTGATTTCATCCCTATAATCCAGCTCTCCTGCACTGATACTCATAAGGCACAGCTTGCATTGACTCTTCTGGCATCCTTCTGCACTTTCCCAGCATTCATTTTAACCATCGCATCATACATTTACATTATAAATACCATTATGAGAATTCCCTCAGTGAGGGGTAGGCAAAAGGCCTTCTCCACCTGCTCATCTCACCTTGTTGTGGTGACCATTTTCTATGGAACGATCATCATTGTCTATGTACTACCAAAAACAGAAATGCTGAAGAATCTGAACAAAGTGTTTTCTGTTTGCTATACTGTTCTTACACCTCTAGTAAATCCCCTTATATACAGCCTAAGAAACAAAGAGGTGAAAGAAGCTTGGAGAAGATGTGTCAGCAAATGTAAGAGTAACAGAAATATAAGGTGAAACTGTACTTGTGAAATACTTTTGATGAACTTCACATCGTTGTAATGACTTGGAATTTGCAGGCATTATTCTATGTAAGTAATTACTGCAGGAGGTACTCATCTGGATTATATAGGAGAATGAAAGGCCATTTGTGTTGTTTCTGTTAATGTGCTGATGCTTGTTTGTTACAACTACCACTAGTCTTGGGATAGGATTAGATATATTTGGTGTCCGCATGCCCATCATCCTCAGTCTCTGGGTGCCTTTGGGAGGAAGTCTAGAGGGATATACCCATCCTAAGGTAGTGAGTTCTATCCAACTCCCAGGTGAAAGGGAAACTCAGGGATTATTCTAAGCTTTTTTCCTACCGAAGAAGAAGCCAGAGAGCAGGTAACAAAGTATAAGAAGGAAACAATATTCAAAATTTTTTTTTTAAAAAAAGTGTGTGAAAAACATGCATGATAAGAAGGATTTTGGACTGACAAGAATCTTCACAGTATGGGATTTTTTTCTTAGCAAAATTCAGGCATAGTTTTTCACAGAAGAACAGTGTTTTCTGCATTGAAAACTTATTTTTGTGCATGGAATTGTATGCAGAATGTCACATGGCTGATTTGCACAATAAAAAACTTTTTTTCTGCACAGGAAACAATATTTCCATGCTGAAATACTATTTTTTATGTAGAAGACTCTTCACACACACACACACACACACACACACACACAAACACACACAAAGCTTTTTACTGGTGCAAAACAATACATGTGATTTTTACAAACTCCAAATTGTGGATAGACTTCAAAAATGTCATGTTTTTGAAAGCCTTTCTTGCAGCTGGAGGAATATTGCTAAATCTTCTTGTTGCTTCTTTTGAGAAGAACTTTAGAGACAAATTATATCCATACTGAGGAGACAGTTCTTCTTCTGCTTGGCATCATATATTATTTTGTGTGGAAAATGGGATTTTTTGACTGTTATATCTGTGGATGGAGGGTGGCCGCTGAAAGTCTAAATAAAAGGGTGATTTTGGTCATCATCTGAAAGCTCTGATTCCAGGGAATGAGGCTGATGCATGGCTGCATGGCAGCAAGAAAAGCTCCTTCGGTCAGGTCATAGTGGTAATGCAAGATCACCAGTCCTGTGACTGTTCCCTATTTTTTCTTCTAACTGCAAATACCCATAATCTAGAAATGGAAATTGTGAAAGAGGGAAGAGAAGAATGAATGAATCAAGAAATTAATAACCAATAAAAAAATTCAAGACATCAACAGGAAGAAGAGAAGGAGAGAAAATAGGAGAAGGAGGAAACAAACAAAGAAAAAGTCTTGTTTTAGGAGAATTGAAGACAGAAAATCACAATATATCTGCAGAGCTAAGAACCTTCTCCTCTGATTGAAGGTATAAGTTCTCTACTGCATATTGGGGGTGGTAGTGGTGATGACAATGATGATAACAAGAACAACAATAAAAACAATAAATATAGCCTCTTCAATCAGTACTGAAGAAACATTGGCACTATCCTTGAAGTGATGCCACTGTGGGTCAAGCCAGAATTTATAAAAATGTGTACTGATGACAAAATAGGGTGAGAAAAAGCAAGGCATTTAGAATTCTGGTGAATCTTGCAGTCATAGCATCAACAGAGTGCTGGATTAAACTGACAATACCTGAATCAACACGGATCCAAAGCAATGAGATATATCCTCATGCATGTATCCTCATTGATCACAATTGGAGCAGTCTGGTAGTTAGTTCTGATAATGTACTTTTGATATAAGATTGTACAGACTGAAAGGCAGAAGTAATTATTTTAATTATCTTTTTGTTGTCTCTTTTTTTTAAGAAATAAACTGCTTTAAGCCCATATTGCCAATGACACATTTTATTTTGATACTGCACAAAATGTGATTAATGCCTAAGGGAGTGGCTTACACATATGGATTCCCCTTGCTGACATTCAGTGCCCCCTCAACTGCAAGTGGGGTCACATCTGGGGATTTTCATCACCTGGCAGGGGACATATTCAATTCCTGGACTACGCAAAGCATCTACAACTATACTCAATAATACTGTACATCAACAAGGTGTTTGTGAGTATATACTTTTCCCTGTCCTGCACTCTGCTCGCCATTCACTGCTAGGGGCAGAAATCAATTATTTCAAAGAGATAGATGTCATGTCCTCATTAATAATGCTACTATACATGGTCCACTTAACCTTGCCATGACATCCATGTGTTTAGTGTGGCTATCTGAAAAGTGGCAGCCTACAAATATACCACTGTACGTCTAGGCTTCCATATCATCAGGAGCTGTCTCTGTCTGTATACACAATGTACTTGAATAGGCTTCCCTTTCTTGTATGGCTGCCCCAAACATGGATTTTGCACGCAAGGCCAATGGACGCATGCTACCATGGATGGTATCAGGAAGTACAGGAAGGAATATTTTCTGGATACAGTTCTCAACTCACACATACATTCCAGTGGGCTGCTTAAAGCTGACTGAGTCTTTGCTGATGACCAGAAATGTTGTTTATTTCCTCTATGTGTGCATCCAATGCACTGAGGGGATGATAGAATCATGTGGGGTAATCATAATCCATAATACCAGTGCTCATGCAGGCTACATGGCCTGGAGGCTGTCCACCCAACCTCAGGATGATTGGGACATAGATACACCTAGAACCTTAGCCCTGGCTCAGCACTGGATCCCCCAGGTCTATTTTCACGGGCCCCAGTGTCCCTAAGGAGGTCAAAATGACTTCAAATGCCTTGTAAGGAGTATAGAGCATTTTTGCCAAATTTTTGGACTCCCTCCACAGCCAATTTAGATCCAGGAGAGGCTGGGATTTTCATTTGTTCTCATTTGATGGTGTTTTGTGACTGGATCTGCCTTACATGAGGGAATGAATTTATTGGATTTATATTCCAGCTTTCCTTCAAGGAATTCATATATAATTCTTTCCACTCCTATTTCTCTTCATAACAATCCTATGAAGTAGGCTGGGTGTAAGATAACGACTATCCCAGGTGATGCCAGCCGGTGAGCATCATAGCTAAGAGTGAAATTCAATGTGATGGTGGAAGTAGATAAGCCACCTGCCAATCAGTTTCCAGGCACAGTTTTAAACTACAGATCTTACCTCTTAAAACCTTAAATGTTTGAACTCTGGGAGACATTGAGAGATGTCTCCCCCTATAGAAACCTTTGCATGCATTTCCATGTTCTCTGCCATTATACAGAATAAGGCAACTACCTTCAGCAGCAGATGTTGAAGGTGGAAGTGACAGGCCCTCACTCATTCTTCCTGAGCTACATGGCTATCCTGCCTTTGGACTATGTGGGCCACATGGTCTATCCCTTACCTCCCCAAATGATCTGCTGCTGCTATGTGTGGTGGCAGATATCATTTTGTTGCAGGATTAAAAGTAACTGAAGAGCTTTTCAGCTTTTGTTTGTGTAACAAGAAGTAGCTACCATGTTGTCCTTTGTCTCAGGGAGCAAAAATAAACATTGTATTGTCTTTTAACTCAAGTAGAATTTGGATGAGATGAACCCTGAGCTTATCACTGTTCCAAGGAGGCATGGTCAACATTTCCTCATCAAGGATGATAACATTTGGTAGTATTCCTTAGATTACCTACATTACCTATAATGCTGAATTATAACAAAATGGCTCTTTCACAATGACCAGGTAGGCCTGTTGCATAACTCAAGAAACCCAATTACTTTCTGTTGCAAGAAAGGCCAAAGGCAATAATCTTAAGGCCTAAAAGGTGTGTCCAGTATCATCCCCAAGAAGCCTGAATGTGCTATTGGCCATTTTGGGGACAAAGGATATTGCTCTCTCCCTCTGGAGTGAATTAGAGGTGTCTGCATTCCCCTGTAGGTCAATAAAAATGGTATTCAGAAGCCATATGCAGCCCACAACCTGTAGTTTGCCCAACCCCAGACTAGATCTAAAGTAAATCAGATCAATTTAGTTCTTATTGAAATCAGTTGTTTTTTTTTTACTTCATGACTGGTATGATTTTAAGTTTGATTTATATAGGCCCTTTTTGCTTGATGCTCCCAATCTGTCATGGTGACAGGAGAAGGATGAGACCAGAACAACGCTTATGCACAATGTCATCATAGTCCCATCCTTTCCTTTCCCTAGGTGGCATGATTGTGGTGCAAATCATTGATGGATTTTCCCCGTCAATGACTGGCGATCATGCTGCCGTCCCTCATCATGCCCGCATTTGCCTTGTCTGTGGAGGCCCTGGAAGCTTCCTGCTGCAGCACAACCTGGGACAGAACCTGGCTGAATTGCGGCAGGAAGAGCCGTGGTCATTGCACTTCCTGGATTCAGGAGGCAGTTGGTGCAGAGGGGAACACTCTTGTGCTCCACTCTCAGCCGGGCCAACACTGGGACCCATACTAGATGTCTCTTCAACAAAGTAAGGTGAGGAAAGGGCCCTAGTCTGAAATCAGCTTGGGAGATTTGCTTTGCCACATTCCTATATCTCTTAAAGGTGAGGTATCTTGGTTAACAGGAACACTTTGACCTTCATTTCTATTGTCTAACTGACCTGTTAAATTTGATCATCACACTTCCATGCACTCCATAACTGTCAAGGCAACCTTGTGACAACAGTCTGGTCAAATTTTGCTTAAAGTAGAAATTTCCTTTTCTTCATATAAGGAAATTGTGAGATTCCTTCCTTCCTTCCTTCTTTTTGGTAACTGACACTCAAAGAACTGTTAACTTGAACTAAATGAGGAGGTGACCTTCATCCTTTTTTTGGAATAATTATTTGATTAACTGAACTGAATTTAATGAGAGACAGATGGGCATCATGGAGCACATCCAGATATATATGGTCCCACAATTATTCATCTGAAGCATTGCTCCATCTTTTTTGGACTGAAGGAAATGACATATTCCTCAAAAGGCACATAGCAACTTATAGTGGACTCTCCCATTTGCTTTCCCAATCCTAGCAGGTGATGATGTCATTCTCAAAACCTTGGCCATGCAAGTAACTTGTTTTCTTCTTTCTGTTTTCTATATTAACTAACATGATTTAATGATTTGTCTTATTTACAGAGATTTCACGCACTCATCCATCCATTACCATTGCCATTATATCTGTAAGTCTAACAAAGAACAATGTTATTTGAAACAATCTCTATTGATCTAATCTAAACATTTGCAGAGGGATGATGGAGAGAAAACTAGAGAGAGGGAGGGAGGAAAGAAGGGAGGGAGAAAAGGAACTATCAGGAGAATAATTACAAATGCCAACAACAACAACAATATTATACTAAGTGAACATTGAGTTAAATTAGAGTGTCAGATTTGTTGGATCACTAGTAACTGGTTAATCATTTACAGTGCAATCCTAACACAAAGATAGGCTGGGTGGAGTGGGTAAGGATAGAGCATAAGGCATTTGTGCTAGCTGAACTGGCCCTAAGCTGGCTGAACTTCTCCTATGCTGGCTTTTTCTGTGTGGAGATTAATATTTCTGCATTGAAATATTATTTTCCATATAAAAAAGACTGTTTTCTGCACAGAAAATACTGATTTCTCCCAAAAGAGCCATATAGGATTTTTAAAATATTGTTTTATTTTATTTATTAATTTATTTATTTTTATATTTATTATTATTTTCTTTGCACACTAAGTCCCAAATTGTGAATAGCCTTCAAAAATTGCATGGTCTTCAAATACTTCCTCTCAAAGGGAAGAAAATGTCTGAAATTACTGTTTGATACCTTCAAGAAGCTAAGAGAAGAATTATATCCCTAAGTAGTCTGAATCACCCTCAAGTGAAATCATGATATTAGAATGTGTTGAGCTGTGTGAGCTATGCCCTCTTTCCATGATCACTGTGAAGAGAACCAGAGCTTTTTGGTGAACATTGTGCCTTTACAGCTAATTTCTCTAAGCTGGTGGTAGTGAAGCCAGAAATCAGATGAGGAGAGACTTGAAGAGAATAGCTTGACAACTGCCAAGAGGTGGAAGGGTAGTGAACTGCATGTGTGGAACTATGCATAGATATACCCATATTTGCTGGCGTATAAGACACACTTCTTTTCCTGAAAAAAATACCCTTTGAAAATGGGTGCGTCTCGTACACCAGCAAATACGATAATGCTAAAAACATAGGGAAGGGAGGGGGAGTGAAAGGAGTTTCTCCCTGCCCAGGCAAAACAGGAAGGGAGGTGTGATGGTGCAGCACTCTTTTCATTCTCCTCCTCTCTTGGTGCAGCATTCTTTTCATTTCTCTTCTTTCCTGGTGCAACATTCCTTTCCTTTCCTTCCTTTCCTGTGCATTTTGCTCACCAGAGAACTAATTTTTTTCCCCCGGAAAAATACCCCTTGAAAAGTGGGGTGCGTCTTATATACCAGTGCGTCCAATACACTGCAAATACAGTAGGCTCTCAGTTGTATCCTATATCTATAACAAGTTGGTTCTCTGCAGCCCTTGGTCTGAATACATAGACACTGGGAGCAGGGATCCTGTATACATTTCCCATGACTGAACAGTCTTTCAGAGATTGCAGTTGCATTGCAAAGTGAACCCAAACTTCAGCAGGCAGCAAGAGTTCAAAAGAGTACTAACAAACAAAATGAGGGAAGAAGAAATATAACGGTGGTTGCTGAACACGGCATCACTCAGAAAAAAATATAACAACTGGGACATTATTTAAGGAACAGTAGCAAAAATGTAATATTCAGATCTGATATCTCAAACATGGGGCCACACAAAACCCATAAGTTATTGCATTTATGCCCAAACAGCACATTCTCTAGAATGGTTGGGTTCACTCTGCTCACCTTCAGTTTTGCTACCTTAAATAACAGTACCATTGCTTGCTTTCAGTGTTCATATGCCATGTAGTTCACAAGTGGTAACCATCTGCTTAATGACATATGCTTCCTTGTTTTCAATACTGAAGTCTTGATCGCCCAGAATGTGCAAAAAGACACTTATGAAGAGGTAGTTAAAATGGCCAGTTTTATTGAACTTTCAAAGAAATGTATCGCTGATGAACAGTCAGCCCAGAATGTACAAACCCTTTGGTAAGCTTTTGGGAGCTAGCTTTGTAGAACATGTCTGGGATTTAAAGATGTATCACTTTTTCTGGTGGCTTAGTCCATGAGAGCATTAACTGACATTTCACTACTTTAATGTACAAGATGGCTAAAACTGTAAGGCCGTCTCTACACTACAGCCCCATCCTGGCATGGTTGAAGCTGGTCCATGATGCATGCCATTGCACAACATCATGGTGATCCCACTCTTATCATGTCCCCAGCCATCATGGTTGCGTAGTATTCTGTTACCAGAAAAAATATCTGGTAACAGGACCCTTTTGCATAATGATCATGTCAGCTGTGGCCGTGCAGGAAGGGCAGATGTGCTATCAAGTGCTTCCTTTCTCAGTGCGGTACCACAAGAGGCCAACTGCACTAAGAAAGGAAGGAGCGTGTTCTGAGAGCTACTCATCTGCCAGCAGCCAGCTGGGTGTAGAAGGGAGCATTCAGGACATGACCCCATCCCAGCAATGGCAGTGCTAGGATGAAACCAAGAAGTCATGGGATCCAGATGAGATGTGGAAAGGATCTAATTCTTATACTCTATTCAGCTTTTCTCATACTTACTTGTTTCTGCTTGGTAAATGTTTGCAAATATTTTTTAACCTAAATGTCACACACGCTAGATATTCATTGTCATGGAGAACAGGAAGCACTAACCATTTAAAACATGTCAGAATGGAAAACAAATGGACAAAGTTTTTCAGTGGAAACAAATTAAGGGCTGTATTTTATTGGACAGCAGGAAGTGCAGTGGGGGTGGCATAGTAGTTATTTCAGCCTTTCACCCTTTTCATTGCTTCTCCCAGCTATTTCACTCCATTTCATCTCATTGTGGAGTAGCTGAGGCTTTGGGTAAGTCCTGGGTCTTTTCAGAAAGCCATGTTCAGACCTTGGTTCCCTACAGCAATCTCAGGCCCTGTTCTCACCTTACCCATCTCCAGTGTCATCCCAGCTTTGTCCTAGCAGTGGCCTTGCTGGGATGAGAGCATAGACACAAATGCTCTCCTCCACACCAGCTGGCTCTGTGCTGAAGGAAGTGTAATGGATATGCCTCTTCTTTCTGCAGCACAGCTGGTCACTTTTCCAGGCTGTGCTGGGGCAGGAAGCACCTCAATAGCACTTCTGGTTCTTCCACAGGCCAGGTAAATATGAGATGCTCACATGATTGCAAGTCATTGATGGGGAAAACCTGTTGATGATTTAATATGCAGTTGTGCTGGCTGGTGAAGGGAGAAGGACAGGACTGCAGTGACTTTATGCAGAAGCGCTGCTGCGGTCCTGCTCCTCTCTTGTCCCCATGCTGGAATGACAGCATCCTGTGGAAAGGGCTTCAGTGAAACCCCAAATACAGGGTTAATAAACTGAAGCAGTGCTTTCCTTTCGACCATTAGGACACCCTCCTCTATGATAAAATTTGTAATGAACAGGGGCTTGGTGAGAAATACGGATTTACAGAATGCTGTGGACAAGTCAGTGAAGAAAGAAAGGAATGCTTTCTATCCCATAAAAATGCAACCCCAGGACACATTCCTCCCTTTGAAGAACCAACACCTGAAGAGCATTGCAAAGCTTTTCAAGAAGATTCCACCAGAGCAATAGGCGAGTAAGTAAATGAATCCATTACTACTAGTTTCAATAGCTTCCTTGTGTGAAAACTGGAAGTTATTCTAATGTAAAATGTATCATGTTTTTCTAAGTCTTTTACCAGCTATTTGTCAAATACTGACCTAGGGCCTTTCCATACTACACTGTTAGTCCTATTATTCTATTTTCAACATCCTGTGGAATTCTGGGGTTTGTAGTTTACTTAGGCCAAAGAGCTCTCTGGCAGAGAATCCTAAATGCCCCTCCCTAAACTGCAAACCCCAGGATTCCCTAGGATGTTGGAAGTGGAATGATAGTACTATAACAGTGTAATGCAGAAATGGCCCTTATACTGAATATAAGCTGTCACATACAGACAATAAAGGGCCTGCAACAGAATATTGCAATGTGGAGCGGTTCATTTCTGGTTCCAACCAGTCATACTGTCCTCCAAGATGTCCCGTTCCACTCACCTTCTTTTTCAACCATCATTCATGGATGGACCTCTCAAACATTCTTAAGGCTTGTTCACATATTTACAAAGATGGTAATATTCTTCATTGCTCATCACGAGTGTGAGAAGGTTCTGATCACATGCTCAGTGCAAAAGATGTCAAGGCCCTTTCTGCAGCTTGCTATGTTCTGGAGATATCCATTGCAGGTCCTGGAGTTGTCTCTGCTGGGAGGGGAGTGTGACAGGAGCACTCCTCTCTGCACCGGCTGCCTCCATGATGGCACCACCTCTTCCTTCCACAGTACATCCAGATACTATTCCAGGCTGCACTGGGGCAGGAAGTGCAGCCATTGTGTTTCCAAGACCTCTGCGCAACAGGTAAGTGTGATCAGGCAATGGGATGGTGGTACGATTGCCAGTCATTAATGGGAAAAACCTGTCAATGATTTACTACATGATTGCACAGCTTAGGGACAGGAGAAGGACGGGACCCGGGTGATGTCATGCAGAACTGTCGTCTAGGTCCTGTCCTTCTCCCGTCCCTAATGTGGGATGGCCTTTTCCACACAACACTGTTATAGTGCTATTATTCCACTTTCAACATCCTGTGGAATCCTGGGCTTTGCAGTTTGGGGAGGGGCCTTTAGAATTCTCAGCCAGAAAGCTCTTTGGCCTCAGTAAACTACAAATCCCAGAATTCCACAGGATGTCGAAAGTGGAATAATAGCGTTATAACAGTGTAGTGCAGAAATGGCTGATGTCTTGCAGAAAGGGCCCTAGTCTCAGGATACTTTTAAAAGGGGAGCTTGCTAATAATTTGACTCCCTACCGCCAGAAATTGAGGACAAATGCCACAGTAAAAACTCTTAGAAAAATAGGTTGTGACACAATTAAATTAAGATTAATGAAATACACCTTTCTTTTGTAGTTATCTCTATGAGATTGCCAGAAGGAATCCTTTTACAAGTGTTTTCATCCCTTTTACTATTGTCCATGATCTGAAGAAATTACTGACAGCATGCGGCCAGGAAGGCAACCAAAGTGCGTGCTTGGTTGAAAAGGTATTTCACTGTAATTCAGATGAGATCTCGTAATTTTGTGCAGAGATGCTTACAGAATTCATTTCCTCCGTATTCAGAGGAACACAAGCAGCTCTTCTAGGTTTAGACAATTTGTTCCTTCAGCCCAGTGCAGTCTGAATGACCCTCCTAAAAATGTAACCTAACCCAGCACTCATTAACCCTTTGTATTCCTGGAAGGAAAAATATCTCCCTTCAGCTCTGTTACCTAGATAATGGGAACCCCCATTAGCATAAGATATGAATGAAAATTAATGGAACTGAATATGAACTTCTTAACAACAATATCTGCACATTTCTACACTACACTGTTATAGTGCTGTTATTCCACTTTCAACATCCTATGGAAGCCTCCGTTTTGCAGTTTAGGGGGAGACATTTAGAATTCTCATCCAGAGAGCTTTTTGGCCTCAGCAAACTACAAATCCCAGAATTCCTCAGGAAGCTGAAAGTAAAATAATAGTACTATAACAGTGTAGTGTGGAAGTGTACTCTGTTTCACATCTCCCAAGGCACATTGACTCCAAAACCTGTTTGCTACTGAAGCCTCAAGGTTGGCTGTGGTTTTCAGAGAAATCAAAAACACAGCGTACAATTGGAAACAAGGATGAGACTGAAATTCAGGTGGAATCAGAGAAACACAGCAACACTGAGATTAAGAAATTTTGACATCTGTAGTCTTATAAACTCTCTATATTAGGCAGCACTCAGGAATGGAGAACCATCTTGTTAGATATGGCTGCTAAAATATCTTAGTTTTCCAGTGTCAATATCCTGTGGAATTCTGGGATTTTTAGTTTACTGTAGCCAAAGTGCTCTCTGGCTGAGACTTCTAGATGCTCCTCCCTAAACTGCAACTCCCGGAGTTCCATAAGATGTTGTCGTGGTAGTTAAAGTGGAATGTAGCACTATAATGATGTAGTGTGGAAAGGCCTGAAGACATAAACTAATAGATTCAAACAGAAAAAGTTCCACATAAACTTGACAGGAAAGTTTCTGACAAAAAAGAACTGTTTATCAGTGGAACAGAGTACCTCAGAAGATCATAGACTTGTACTTATTGTAGGTTTTTAAAACAGAGTTTGGGTATTTGTCACTTAGGGTACTTTAGCTAGTTATGCCTGCAGACAAGAGGTTGGACTTCCAGCTCTATGATTACAATGGACCTACTTTAAACTTGACAAAGTCTTCCTGTAACTCACAATTTTGATAATGTGTCTTAAATATATATATATATATATATATATATATATATATATATATATTTTGAACAGATACCAAATATCAGAGAGAAGCTGTTGACAGCCCTTCATCTGGAAAAGCACTCCTGTTCCATCCTGAAAACCTTTAGGAAAAGAGCTATCAAGGCTATGTATGTCTAATGATTTGGGTTTAAGTTATTTGTTGATCAAGTGATGAGAATGGCAAAAACTTTTCAAAAAAAAGTAAACTAGAGCATGAGGACCTGGATGTTATTTTGAATTTAAGTTTTGAAAGGGAACTAATGTGTATTCCTGTCTAATCTGTGCTATCACTCTGTTCTATCACTCCTAACAAAGTAGGTTCCCTATAAGTACATGTGGGTTCACACAAGTCTACAGTTAGAAAGTAGAAAGCTGTCTCCCACTGCAAAGCCAGAGCTCACTATCTTACACTGTGGTATACAATAAGAATGGACACATTCATTAGAGAGAGAGAATGTGTGTTTTCCATAAGGAAGTATAGAATATAGAATATATATATATATATATATATATATAATATGTATATAAGGAAATATATCTTTGCACACAGCTTGAATGGCTGTGCATGAAACAAGCCAAGTGTAAATGCTAATGGAGCCAAAAATTCAAGAAAGGCTCTGTTTAAGAAGAGTTTTAATGGACAGAACCCTGGCAATTGCCAGGCTCACACAGTGGCAGAAAAGGACAATAAAATCTTCTTTTATGGCCACTGAAACCACAATCTTTTTCTACCTGCTGCTACTGCCTATGCCTATGTAGTTACACTGGTGCAGTAAACTAGGAAGATTCTATCCTATAGTTTCTGTTTGAAAATGATAAATGTCATGAATTTCTTGGAACTATACAAATACAGAAAATGAATCACCAGTGAACACATTTTTATACAGTTTTTTTTATTTTGAACAAAAGAGAAAAACAAAACAGCAGCAGGAAAAGAAATTACCCACAATAACACTACAAGAAACATAAAGTATAAAACTAAATGAAACTAAACTGTACAATAATACGATATTAAAGAAGGAAGAGACAAAACCTTAAAAAAACCTAATACAAATATTAAACTACACTACAACTAAGAACACATAACTAAAAATTGGTTCTCACTCTTACTACTGTCAGCGGATAGTAATTCAACAGTAACAAACTAACCATTAAATCATAAAGTAAAAATAAAGTTAATATTTGTTGCCTATTATTTATTTTCATAGTAGTGCTAAACTTACAAAATTAGTTAATAATTAAATTCTAAGTAGGTTAATATTCTAACTTGTTCATCAGTTTTTTTTATTATTATTATTAGTTTCTTATTATTGCAGAAAACTTAATTGTTGCTTAGCAGTCTTAATCAGTCTTAGTCTGTTCTTTACTGAAGTTAATGATTCTAAAAATAAACAATCTCAGTTATAATACCAGTTATAATATCAGTGAACACATTTCTTTATTATATTTCTTTTGGTGGTGAAGAAGAACAACGAATTATGCAGGGTCCTAGCTTCCAGACTCAATAAATGCTCCTTGCTTTGGGATATCCAACAGGCCTTGGTCATGCATATCATTTTATTTTAAATTGCAAAATGCTGATAAGGGCTTTAAAAAAATTGCTCATTCTAGAAAGTGGAAAGGGGAAGAAAGGGAGGAAGGAAGGAAGCAAGCAAGGACGAAAGCAAGGAAGAAAGAGGCAGAAACCAAGGATTCTTAAAATACTGAATTTTGCAGCCATTCCCAGTTTGTCTAGTATTCTTACCATTGTGAATGGCTATTTTTTTTAAATGAATGTAATCACATAAATCATACTTCAAATACTTGTCAGATTAAAAGCAGGAATGCATGTTTGATTATCAGGCTTATATGGCTGAGAATAAATTTGAGGCATTCTACCAAATCTGACTTAAAGCAATCCTGGAATGTTGCTTGTTTTCTTTCCAGAAAATTTGTTCAGCTGAGCCAAAAGTTCCCCAAGGCTGACGTTCTTACCACTGACAAACTGGCTGGGGAAATTGTACATAGCCAGGAAAAGTGCTGCAAAGGTGACACACTGGAATCTTTTCTTGAGAGGGTAAAAATCTGAATTTCATTTCAATTACGGCAAGCAAGTGGTCTATCAGTGCTCATAGAAGCACCACTGAAGTCCCTTAAGGGGTATTAATTCCTTTCACTGGAGAAATTGTCCTCTTTTTCCCCTGATTTCATTTGCTTTTTACCTACTAATTCTAAAAGCAAGAGTTTGGCCATTAGGTATACTTTGAAGAACATGTAAGAAATATTCTCATCCAGCTTAAGCCTTAAGCATTTAAGATGAATCCTCACCCACCCCACCTCACCCCACCTCCATGTATACATGTTTTTGGACACATCATCACAAATATAATCATTGAAATATCGGTATTTGGCATAACAGGGATGAAAGCAACATTTTAAAATATTAAAAATGGTTGAAGAATGTGTTTCTCAAGTGTTGAGAAACAAGAATACTGGGAATCTTTAGAATTTGGGACTTATGTACAAAATCCACATGTAGCTGTTTTGTGAAGAAAATATTTCTGTGCATCAAATGCTTTTTCCTATGACTGACAATTCTCTCTCAGTGAAAATAGCTAAAATTATGCACAGCTTCCTTCAAGAAGAAAATTAATGAGGAATTACATCACGATAGGTGAAAGGAGCACCCCACCACCTACTGTGTTCCAAAACAATGAATCAACCATCTGAAAAGGGCTTAGGCATCAAGAGACTGAGAGCAGGTACCTTTTACTAAATAGTGCAAAATGATGCAAAGCTGTGACAAATGGATGGCTCATAGTCATCCAAAACACAGATATTGTACAACTTCCTCTCCGCCAGACTCAGGGATTTATAAAATAGTGGAATTTAGGTCACAGACTCCTTTGAAAATCTTATAGAAAGGTTGATCCCTCCAACAATGTACTCCAATACAATTTTAACATAGAGGATGAGGAGGAGGAGGAAGACATTGAAGGAGACAATCATGTTTTTGTACCTGGTTCTCAGACTCACTAAAGCCTTCCAATCTACCAGAGGTTCATGGACAGTTCTTTGTGGACAGCTACTGTTCTTTAGCTCAAGACACTTCCAATATATATCACAAAGATTTTTTGTTTGTTTGT
This sequence comes from Iguana delicatissima, assembly GCA_948472985.1. NCBI lineage: Eukaryota > Metazoa > Chordata > Lepidosauria > Squamata > Iguanidae > Iguana > Iguana delicatissima. The sequence goes on along the minus strand of CAOKZL010001349.1, from coordinate 596,378 downwards.
TTACATCACAGGACTTAAGGTTTTTTTTACTTTATTCTTTCAAAATTGAGTTTTCCTTCCAATAAAGTGAATGGATAACACAAAGAAAGATGGTGTGGGATGCCAAAAGCTTCCTAGAGATTGAAGGAATATTTGAAATTATGGCACAAATGGGTTAAAAAAGCATTTTTTTTTAATGTTAAGAAGCCCTGATAAGAGAACTCCTAGGCTGATAAGAATCTTTGGAATTTGTGATTTATTTTGCACAAAATTCACATGTGATTGTTTTGCACAGGAAACAGGATCTTCTCTATAGAGAACAATATTTCAATGCAGAAATATTGATTCATGCACAGAAAATATTATTTTTCTAGGCAGCAAAATGCAGAAGTTGGGGATATGTTCTGTGTAAAAAATCACACATGGTGGATTTGAGTAGGAAACATAGCTTTGTCTGCACATTTCTACATTGAAATATTATTTTCCATGCAGAAAATGCTGTTTCCTGTGCAGAAAACACTGTTTTATATGTAAAATAACCACATGCAATTTTTTAGCAAACCAAATCCTGAATTACAGCATTTTTCTGCACAAAAACATCATTCTCTGTGAATGAATTAGTATTTCTGCATCAAAATATTATTTTCCATGCTGAAAATTCAGTTTTTGCTGTTTTTTAAATCCAAACAATCCACATACATTTTGTGCAGAAAAAGTGCCAAAATACAAATAGCTTTCAAAAACTATGTGACTTCCAAAGACTTTATCTCAGTGGGAAGAAAATTGATGGAATTACTCATTATTACCTTTGAGAAGAAACTTAGTGAAGATTTACATCCCTAAAGCTTCCAAAAAATATTCTCGTTGAGATTAAAATTTCCTGAGAGATTTCTCTATTTCCAGCTCATACTCTTGTCTCCATTACCTTATACTCAGAATCCCATAACCTTATTTTTACTCTGTCTTAATCTCAAATATTCCTTCATCTAGCCTTCTAAAAACACCTTTTGGAATTTAACTTTCTGAGAAGAATGGATAGAGTGGCATGGAGGTGCAGTGTTGTAAGCTTGCTGAAGAAAAACCCAATAGAAAAACAGAGTAGAATTTCAAGATTCTTTTTTCTCATACCATTGTATGTATGTTCTGTTTACAAAGAAACATGCATATGTTCCATGGAATCCCTGTAAATCCATGGTGATTCTAGGGTAGGTTCTGTCCTGATTCCATGAGATTCTGTCCTGATTTTTGGGCATCATTATTTATTTAACAGTAGATAAACAAAAGTTCACTTGGAACTCCCTGCAAGCTGCAGACAAGGCTTGATTGCTAAAGGCAAACTCTCTTCCACAAAAACTTATCTCTTCTTACTAATTTTCTTATGGAGAAACCTCTGATAACCTCCAAAGAACAGCAAGCTTTCCACACATTAGAACTTGAATGTTATTGCCTTCATATCACTTTTCTTAAAAAATTTTCTTACAGGCAAATGTGACAGCCCATATTTGTGAGCATCAATATTCTTTCTCCTCTAAAGTGGAAGGATGCTGTGAAAAGCCATTGTTTGAACAAAATGAATGTCTTGGGACTGTGGAAAATGATGATAAGCCAGCAGATTTGTCTCTAGCTCTCAGGGAGTTCATGGACAATGAACAGCTGTGTCCATGTTATGCTGAGGACCAAAACCCTCTCCTGGCAGAGTATGGCATAGATAGTTTATACTTAAACAGTTTTGAATAAACTTCAGCTATTGACAAACCTTGGGGACATAAAGCTAAGTACGTAAGGAGAGGAAGTCTTGGGACATGAGTTATGTGAAATATTGGGGCAGATCTACAGGAAAGTTAAACTAAGGTACTTTCTGGAGCTTGCCTTCTTGTGCTGGCATCTGATGGGGATCCTAGCAGCAGCTCTGCTGGGAAGGGAGTGCGACAGGAACACTGCCCTCTGCACCAACTGGCTACCTGCCAAAGGATGCACAATGGATACTCCTCTTCCTTCCATAGCACAGCCAGGCCCTTTCCCAGGCTGTGCTGGGGCAGGAAGTGTCTCCATTGTGCTTCCGGCACTTCTGTGGGCTAGGTAAATGCGGGATGGCGGCGTGATAACAGGTCGATTTAACCTGCTATCACACTGCCTGGGGATAGGAGAAGGATGGGAATGCAACGACATCATGCAGAAGTGTTGTCATGGTCCCGTCTGCCTCCCATCCCAATGCTGGAATGGGAGGGTACTGTGGAAAGGGCCTAAGATAAGAAGTCCCTGTTGGGAAAAGTGTAAGATAACTAACAACCTTTTCGCACATTACTCGTTCGTGCGGCTTGGTGGGATGTCTCATGCAAAAAGCCTTAGCAGGAATGCTGCCAGTTCCCTGCTGCTTGAGTTCTGCCCCAGCTTCCTGGTCATGCGAGCACCGCGTGAATGCCCCGCCCCTTCCTACCACAGCAGAACCTGGGAATTGCAGGCAGGAAGTGTGACCAGCCTGGATCCCGATGCACTGCACATCAGGTAAGTGCACGTGGGCCCCAGGGAGCATTGCATGACCGCGCACCATTTTCGGTTTTAAGCTGAAAATGAAAAGTCCGCGTCATGCAGACCGCTCCTCCCATTTACACAACGCTCAAGGGGCCCTCTCGCTTTAGAAACGGCGTGTGAAAAGGGCGAATGTGTATCATAAGCAAAGTAATTAGTATTTGCAAGCAGAAGGTGAGCAAAAACCAGTCTCAGACCACCACCTCATCAAGGTTAGCAGAGAAACAAACAGGCTTTCATGAAAGAACATATGAAGTAGTTTAGCTTACAAATAGTAAAAGTTTCATAACATCCCATTATAAGAGCATCTGTAACATTTACTCTTCAAACCTGGAGGAGAGAACTGTAGATGACAATATAGAGGAAGAACAAACTAACTGCAGGCTAACTTTTTCAGGAAGAGAGAAGGTGTGACTAAAAGCATCAAACAGGAAATGACATAACTACATGCTATGCTTAAATTCTTAGAAATACTAACAGATATTCAGTACAGGCATACAATCTCCCCTTCCAGAGCAAGCCTGGAACAAAATCCTGGGAGGAAAGAGGCAAAAGTATAGACATGTGAGATAAAGAGGTGTACAAACTTAAAAGTAGTAGAGTAGGGCTAAGCAGAAGCAGAGAAAGCAAAATGGCGGACCTCCTCTCTGGCTGAGAATTATAAATAGCCCTTCCTAAACTGCACATCCCAGGATTCCATAAGATATTTCTGAGGAATTAAAACAGAATCACAATGCTATGATTCTGTATTGAAAAATGGCCTCTGGTCTTCCTCCATAAATTGTCTCCCATAAGATTTTGTTTTTAAACCTGATTGTGATGATATGATAATGGACAAAATGCACAAATAAATAGTGCTTTGCAAATACTCCCATTTTTATGGAAAGGAATATTGAAAATATGTTCCTGATTTTGATTCAGAGGGCATCTCATGAAACGTCATAGTTAGCCAGCATGGTTATGAGTTTAATTGTTGGATTAGGATTCTGAGGGACCAGGGCTTGAATCCCTGCTCAGTCATGGAAACTCCCCAGTGACCTTGGGCAATGCCCCCGCTCTTAGTTTCACAGAAAGGAAAAGGCAAACCCGCTCTGAAGAAATATTGCCAAGAAAATCCCATGATATGTTAACTTTAGGGTCACCATAAGTTGGAAATGGCTTGAAGGCACACAATGATGTTAGCCCAGGACCACAGAGCAAACAGCATAGTCTTAGGGCCTTTTCGCAGTACACTTTTATAGTGCTATTATTCCACTTTCAATATCCTGTGGAATTCTAGGGTTTGCAGTTTACTGAGGCCAAAGAGCTCACTGGCTGAGAATTCTAAATGCCCCACCCTAAACTGCGAACCCCAGGACTCCTTCAGATGTTGATAGTGGAATATTAGCACTGTAACAGTGTAGTGCAAAGAGACTCTTGGTTTACTGAGATAGTGAAATTGCATCAAGCCCCATACAATCTTGTAACTGTTTGTGTTTAATATTTTTGTAATTGCTTTTCCCCATTCATGAAATCTTTCCTGTATTGCAGGTTTATTTATGAGTATGCAAGAAGACACCCAGAGTTTCCTGTACAGCTGATTCTGAAGCTTGGTAAAGACTATGAAGAATGGTTAGAAAAGTGCTGCAACACTGAAAATCCTAAGGAGTGTCTCAGCCAAGGGGTGGGTTGTTTTACTTTCATGAAACAGATGGGCATGTTGTTCGTGTTTTGCCATGAATGTGAACCAAATATTCAATCATTGGTACCAGAGTGGAACTGAATCTTACCAGCATCAAGAAACAAACAGGTCTGCTGTCCCAAACCCCAATCCCATGCTGAGTTCTACTTTCCCCTTACCTAATATTTGATTCAACACGTATATCTTGATCTATTTGCATTGAGTATTTCCACATTCCCACCCATGGTTGGAAATATTGTGGTTTTAAAGGATAGAAAAATGCTTAGTCAAATGACCATAGGAGTGGGGAGCTTGTAGTGAGACAGATTGCATCCTTCAGAGGTCCGCTTGTCTTAATGTGTTTATTTATGCATTTATTCAATTTATCTTTCATCTTTCCCCCATGAAGGAGCCCAAGATCACTTATAAAATTCATAATTGAAGTTGGCTAAAATATTGAATTTACAAAAGTTTTTGAAAATGATACAACACAGTTAAAAGCAAATAATTAAAAATAGTTTAAAATACATCTAAAATGTACAGTACGAAACCACACCAGGTCAGTATTAACACTTTTCCAACATTTGACTTAAAAATGAATCCAAGGCCTGCCTATAACAAGGTCTTAACCAGCCTACAGAAAGAAAGGAGGGAGAGGTCTAACAAAACCTCCCATAGAAGGGAGTTCTACAGCTTGGGATAAGCCACTGAGGTGGATCTGCTCATGTCCTTGCCAACTGTGCCTTCTCTCAAGTATTTCTATGTTCTGCTCTGACTAGCAGCAGCTCAGTAGGATTTCAAGCAGCAGTCTTTCCAAACCCTTCACAGTGATGCTAGTAATTGAGCCTGAGACTTTTGAACAAAGCACTTGCTCTACCATAAGCTACCAAGTGCATGTTTGGGTGGATGGGCTCCCTCTCTGTGATTCCTCTTTGCTGTTGCTAGACAGTCAGGAACTCTTTCATTTTACAGAGACCATACTAGAGAATTCTGAAAACAATTTACATATTCAAACGTACATTTTGGGAGAAAGAAAGTGTCAGAGTAATCTATTAGTACCTTGACTGGCACTTAAACGAAATACTCAATTTTACCTTCAAGCCAGAAGTGTATCTAGGGAGGGGCAAATAGGTGCCCTGGGTGCCCATGCCAGGAGGGAGGCAAAAAAGCCATGCCAGAAGCTTTAGAGGAAGAGGAGGAGAAGGAGAAGGGGGGGGGAAGAAGTGGCCCTGGAGGTAGGGGTGCAAATTCCACGCTTGCCCTAGGTGCTATTTGTGCTAGATACGCCTCTACTTCAAGCAGATGAGTGCTTTTTCAGGGACTCAGATGTAGCATGAGAAAGATGTTATTCTTCATTAATTACATTACAGATCTATTCAGGTATTTTTGTGTCCCCCAGTCCACTTATTGTTGTTGTACTGCCAGTAGTTGCATACTTGTTAGGACAGTGACAATACAGTGACCAAAAAACAAAATAAAATAAAATGGTAGAGAAACCAACCATGCATGGATCATTGCAATGGAGTGCCTGACTTTCACCTCCTAAATATGTGCTGTTTTACTTTGTCTTTACTAATTATTCTTCAGTCTATATCATCTTCAAGAAATTACATTTAATCTTCAGTCCATATCATCTGCAAGAAACACTCTGAAAGCTGTTCAGAATTCCTACCAAGAGGTCTACATATCTTCTGCCCTGTGCCCAATTTAGGCATTTAACAACAATATCACTTTGTTTTTCAGGAAGGACAACTGAGAAAACTTATTGCTGACACGCTAGAAGTGATCAGGAAAAACTGTGATCTCTCTGAGCAAGGAGGAGATTATCTCTTCCAGAATGAGTATGTCTTTCTTCTCCTGAGATTCTGACTTGCAGATCATGGCTAGGTGTTCACTGTACTGGTCCATTTTAGCTAAAGATAGCTGAGCAGAATTAGGTCTTTTGGTGTCTTGGTGGGAGAAATGCTGCCATTTTCCATTAAGTTTTGGTTTATATTTCTTATCTGAATGCTTCAAGAGCTGCTGGAGAATCATCACCACCATCATCATCATCACAATCTTTCGTATGCCACCTTTGCCTCAATAATGAGACTCAAGGTAGCTAACAGCACATTTAAAACCATACAGAGTAAAACTCCACACAACGTTCAATAAAAGCAAAAATGTAGAGGTTATTTTAAATAAGAAACAATTTATAAAGTTGAAAACATTAAACATTACAGTGTATCAGTATGCTTGTTTAGCTCCTTCTTTTAACAGCAGAGCAGGGAATATTTATGCCTGTTTGATAGATTATTCTTATGGAAATGGATTATATGCAAAATATACATGGGAATTAAAATTAAATATGAAGATCTCAGAGGAGGATTGGAAGCGAATTTGGTCCTTCTCTTCCTTTAAACCTAGATCTGCACTGATTAAAGAATGCTCCCTTAAGATTATTCAAAAGTGGTACTGTACCCCAACACAAATTGCAAGAATTTTTAAGAACACCTCTTCCATGTGCTGGAGAGGATGCCAGGAAAATGGAACATATTTGCATCTTTGGTTTTACTGTCCAAAGACTTACCAATTTTGGGTCTCAGTTTTACAAATAATATCTAGTATGATTCATCAGAATATTAGAATGTGTCCAGCATTGGTCCTATTATGTGTATTCACCTATGAGAATGAGTGACTTGAAATATAAATCTTTAATAACCTTTTTATAGCCCTTGCAAGGAAAGAAATTGCACAGAATAGGAGAATGGGGAATTTCTCACTGAATAAGTGGTGGAGTAGAGTTTGGGACACAATTCTGTCAGAAAATTTTTCTGACCAATTGCATTTTGGAAATACTTCATATACACCCTTTGAAGAAAGATGGTTCCCATTCTTGAAGTATATAGATTCCAATAAGTTAATTCAAGTTCCACTACAGGGGAAAATCTTCAGAAATGATATTTTGTCTGGATGAATATGATTGGATATGTGTTATCAAAATGATATTGTTATTAATATTGTTACGCCATGTGTTCAAGCAATCAGGATATAATGGCATTGTTATTCTTGCTGTATTATTGTCATTTGTATTTTATTTATAAAAAAATAAATTAAAAAATTAAACATTACAAACATTAAACATTACAAACTTTGAAGTCTATTAAAAGACTGCATACAAGCTTTAAAACAGCACCACACAGCATCCAAAGCAGTCACATTCTAAAATCCTGATGGAATGAAAATGTTCTTAACTTGCGGATAGATGGAAGGCAAGGACAGTGCCTCCTTAGGGAAGGAGCTGGCAGCAGATACTGAGAAGTTTCTCTCCCTTGTTCCACCTGAAGAGCCTGAACATGAGCCTTTCCAAGGAAAATGTTCAACAAAATATTATGTTGCCCTTTGTGAGAGCAACTGTGAACACAGTTTTTAATTTACGTAATGTATTTTTTTTCTGTGTCGAAGAAATCTGTTTCTTTTAGAATGTCATTCAGTAGAGTGCCATTAAATGGGCTGAAATTTTCCCAAAGAACGTTTTATAAAATAAATTCTAGAAGAAGCCTTCTTGGACTAGAGTTCATTAATACCATGGAGAATTTTGTATTGGACTGTATCAGTTTATCAATTTAGTAAGTCTTAACTGGACTAAAAAAAAAAGTAATAAAAGAGAAGGGTGTTTTTCTTTTTCTCACAGCATTTGTAATAATAGGTGCTAACAAAAACTAAAGTAGAAGGATGGGAAGATAGGAGAAAATCTAAGCATGATGGTGAAAAAAACCCCAAAAACTCTAAAGTAGCAAAATTGGTTCCCACCAATCCATGACTGAAAGACAACTCAGGGTTTGTTTTCTGGAATCCTATGAGCTTAGCCCCCCACGTATCAGACTTCTTGGACACTACTGTCTAATTCACATCAGTATAGGATTACAGTTCTCTCTAACTTGCATCCACTGGGAAATTGTCTTTGCAGACTTCTTGCCCACTATGCCAAGAAAGCACCACAGCTCTCCTTTGAGGAGCTCTGGGAATACACCAAAGCATTCATAGATGCTGCTGCCAAATGCTGCAAGAAGGATGAAGCTAACAGACTGCTCTGTGTTGACAGAGAAGTGAATGTTGTCTCCTCAACATTAACTTCCCCTCTCTCTTGCTTTAGACATATATGTTCTTGGAGATACAGTGGGCCCATTATGGGACAAGTCAGGGCTTGTCGCATAATGGCAACCACTTTCACCTGAGCTTGGAAGCTACTAGTGTTTAAGTAATAGGCAGAGTCCCCAGTGACACCCTTTTCCACATTGAGCACATTGCAATAATCTCAGTTATGACAAAAGGATATAACCATATAACCTGTGTCATTTCCGCACCTTACTTTCTTCCGGTGCTGGGATGCGGGGATTGCATGAGCAGTCTCTGGCGAGAGGCTCTCATGTCCAGTGTCCTTTGGCTCCGTACAAGCTGCCTGCTCACACAAGAGCCCTGCCTCTTCCTTCTGCAGCACAGCCTGGGAGTTTCCCAGGCTGCGCTGGGTCAGGACTGGCTTGGGTCTGGAGGCTCAGCATGCCAGGCAAGTGTGCGCGAGGCCCAGGAGCAATGTGCGATTATTCACCATTTTCAGCTTCTAGCCGAAAACGAAAAGGTGCATGATCGAAGCCTGCTGGCCCCTGGCGCATCACACAATTGTGACTGGGTTGTGCAGATCGCTCCTCACAATCGTGCAATGCTCCAGGCCATCTTTTGCATGGAAAATGCCGTGAGAAAAGGGCCCCTGGATATGACTAAATTTTCCATTACTGCACCTAGATATGGTTTCTATAAGTAGGGTCATGACAGAACTACTAGCCAAAACTGAGCAAAAGCAATTGTAGTCTCAACTGCAACTCAACTGGCAAACTATGCATGGAATTCTTTAGACAGTAGAAGTCTTACACCATCTAGAATAGACCAAAGAATCATTTCTGGTCATTGCTCATTTGAAGTCATGAAATTTTTGTGTGCATGTTGGCTTAGATATGTGGGTGTTCTGTACAGATCTGTAAGATTTCCACTATATTTAATTTGATTTTAGACTATTGTTTTTCTTAGGCCCTTTCCACATGTGGGAAAGGAACCGCGTGAAAATGGGACTCATCGGACTTCAGCATCCAGGCAAGTACGTCAGAATGAGGAGCAGTGCGAGCTCGTTGCTCCGCATTGCTCCGGCGTCCAAAATGGTGGCTTCCAGTTGGTGGAGGCTCTCCACCAACCGGAGAAGCTAGCCAGCCTAAAGCCCACCCCCGGCAGGTGTGCAGGGTTTTTTAAAAAACACGCAGTGCAACCAGTTTCGGTCACTCCGGAGCAGACTGAGGTGCGGAACTGCAAAAAGTAGTCTGCCCCAGTCCACTCTACGGTGCAGAAGACCTCCATCAGAGGTCGTTCAGCACCGTTTAAAAAGCCCGGTGTGGAAAGGGCCTTAATTTGTTCTGTGCATGCATTCCTTTCATGTTCTTATATTATAAGGCAGAAATCAATGAAATATGTGCTACCTTATTGTGGTAGCTACCATTTAGCATCATACAATAAGCATGACTTGAAAATGTACATGATCTGCATGGATATGATTGAAATGGACATTACAGGTGGAACTCTTTAATCATATGGTACTTCTTAAATTAGGTCATGTTCTATTTCTCTCTCTAGGCAGATTTAGTGGCAGGAGATATATGTCAAAGACACGAAGGACATCCCATCAACAAACAGGTTGGCCGATGCTGTGATGACTCCTATATTAATCGTCAGGAGTGCTTCCTTGGCTTAGGAGTAGACGAAGAATATTCTCCTGTCCCCTTTGATCCTGAGTTGTTCGCTTTTCATGCAGATTTTTGCTTAGCCAAACCAGAAGATCAGCAAATAGAGAAGCAAAGGTAAGAAGCAAGATACACCTAACCTAGGATTGGAATGGCTATGAACTTTAGCATGTCCCAGTTCTGTAGCTCATAAGCACATATGCCTGTCCTGTCTGTAATGCTTCCTGGTATGTTCCCTCCCCATCTTAAGAATAGATGTGAAAAATTATCAGTTTTATTCTAACATTATTGCTGAATTTCTCTCCAGATTTATTCATTATTATTTCCTCCCAAATAGACTTTTGTCCATACTTTGGTGCTTTTCTCCAACTTTGAAACTTCATTCATATTTTATATTGACTGTAACATGTCTGTATGCATGTTTCAGATGCACATGTTTCAATTATGTGCCTTTTAAAAAATGGAGGAAAGGTTTTGTTCAAATTTTATCTCCCTGTAGTGATCACAAGCCTCACAAATCTAAGAACTTCTGAAACGAAGTCCCTTGACGGTCTTCAGAGGCACAAAATTTTATTGAAAGATAGATCTGGAAACAGGGGCCATTTCTGCACTACATTCTTATAGTGTGATTATTCCACTTTCAACATCCTATGGAATCCTGGGATTTGTAGTTTTGGGAGGGGCCAGCCAGCCTGTGTGGAAATGGCCAGAGATTCAGCCTGTGCAAGATGGGGTTACACTCTCCCTGAAAATGTTGCATCTTTGGGAGTACTCCTGAATTTAGCTCTAAGCCTGGAGGCCCAAGTTTCAGCAGAGAGCAGAAGTGCTTTTGCATAGCTAAAGGTAGTGTGCCAACTGTGCCCATTGCTGGAGAAGTTGGATCTGGCCATAGTGACACATGCCTTGGTTACATCCTGTTTGGGCTACTGTAACATACTGTACATGGGGCTGCCTTTGAAAAGTGCTCAGAAACTACAGTGGGCCCAAACAGCTGCAGCCAGGTCGTTAACTGAGTCTGGCTACAGGGAGCACATAACTCCTTTGTTTCAACAGCTCCACTGGTTGCTGGTCCATTTTTGGACACAATTCAAAGTGCTGGTTTTGACCTATAAAGCCCTGTATGGCTTGGGCCCAGATTATTTAAAGGGCCCAGGTCACTTTAAGAACCCATTAGAACTCTGTGATCATCCGGTGAGACCTTTCTCTGTGTCCTACCACCATCTCAGGTGTGCTTATTGGGAACAAAGGAGAGAGCCTTCTTGGTGGCTGCTCCCAGACTTTGGAACTCACTCTCTAGAAAGGCCAGGACGGCAGGTTAAGAATTTTTTATTCTGCCATGCTTTTTTTATAAACTGACTGGGTTTGGGATCTTCATTCTATCCAGGTCTGTTTTAAAGTTGGTATACCTTTTAAACTGTATTTAATATTTAAACATAATGTTTTAACTTTATAAATGGTTTATTTATTGTTAAATGTATATATTTATACATCATGAATATTTTAATTGGTACTGTTTTAATATTTTTAGCCCTCATTTGTCCCACTTTTTGGTGTAAGGTGGGATATAAATACAATTAATAATAATAATAATAATAATAATAATAATAATAATAATAATAATAATATAATGCATTCTACTTCTCAATGGAATTGCAAATCCAATGAATTTATTTTCCATTTCCAATCTTGCCCTCCCTCATTTACCGTTCATACAATAAGCCCTCTCATAGGAGCATCTGTTGTTTCCCTTGTTGTTCTGCCTTCTCAATCCTGCTGCATCCTTCTTTTCTGGTTATCTGCTTTACCAATTCCTCATTTTCTTGGCCCTGTGGCATGCTATTCAACCATGAGACAAGTTAAGATAAAAGCTGATGGTTGAGTTTGAAATTCTTTTAAAATGTATCCATTTCACATATCCTAAACAAATACATTTTTCCATTAAGCTTTCCCAACTTTCTTCAATAGGGATGTAGTGTCCCTTGGCTTCAATGGAATAGGAAATCCACCTAATGACTTATCCTATGGATTAACTGTTCTCATTGCAGGCTGCTTGTCAACTTAGTTAAGCACAAACCCACTATCACAGAGGAACAACTTGCAGGTGTGGTCAAAGTTTTTTCAGGTATGGTGACAAAATGCTGCGTAGCAGACAACCATGAGGAATGCTTTACAGCAGAGGTATGCTTTCATGAAAGATAAGTACATAGCATAACTTTTCCCTGAATTGACAGTTTAAATAGTCTGTAAAAACAGAAATGGGTTGTGGCTATATGACATCCACAGACAAAGTTTAGGGTGCTTTGATTAGGTGTGCTGTTGCAGAGGGGAGGTGAGTGAGTGTGTGAGAGAGAAACTGAGGATAAATTAGTTAAGTAGAATTTAGTTGGCAGTATACATATTTAGGATTGCACTGACAGTAGAGAATGGGGAAAAAATACTCAAAAAATACTTGACATGTTTCTTGAGTGTTGGGGAACACCTGATCAGGAGGAACCTAGACTGGTTACAATTTTAACAGTTAGGAATTTATTATGCACAAAACTCATAAGCAATAGATTGTTTTGCATGGAAAAAGGAAAATTCTGGGAGAAAGGCAGGGTACAAAGTTAAACAAACAAACAAACAAACAAACAAATAACTAACTAAATATTCTGTGTGGCCAAATGCTGCCTCTTGCATAGAAATTGTTATTTTCTGTTCAAGAAAAACAAAAACGAAAAACGAAAACAAAAATAAAAATCTAAAATGTGTGTGCAAATTTTGCCCAGAACGATTCAGCAAGCATAGCATTTTCTGCAGAGAAAGTGATATTTCTGTGCAGAAGTATTATTTGTTGTGCAAAGAAGCTGCTTCCTACACAGGAAGTGTTGTTTTTTGTGCAAAAGTACCACATGCAAAGTTTGCACAGTGTTAAGACCCAAACTACAAATAGCCTTAGAAAACTATGTTATTCTCGAAGACATTTTCACAGTTAGAAGAAAATTGCTAAAATTGCTCATTGCTTCCTTCAAGAATGGAATTCATGATGAAATACATCCCTACTGAATATGAAGCAATAATCTAGTCATTTAAACCATATCATGCTATCACTGTCTATTCTTAAGTGCTGCAATGGGCTATGTAAACCATCAACAGTCTCCAGTTGCATAGTGGGGTTCTGAGGATGTGCAGCACCAATGGAAATAAAATTGAGAAACACAGCAAATGAGGAAAGGCTGAAGGAATTGGTCATGTTCAGCCTAGTGAAGAGAAGACTCTGGAGTGACATGATTGTACTCTTTATATATCTATAGTGCTATCACAGAGAGGAAGGTATAGGTTTTTTTCTTTCCTGTCCCAGAGGGTAGGACCAGATCTAGTGGTTTGAATGTATGTGAGGGAGGTGTTCATTGAGCATTAGGAGGAACTTCTTGACAGTAAGAGCACTTTGGAAATGGAACCAATTGCCTAGGGAGGATCATTTTCTTTGGAAGTCTTCAAAAATAGGCTAGAGAGTTACCTGCTGGAGATGATCTAGCTGGATTTCCTGCATTGAACAGGGAGTTTGGTTCAGTGGTCTATGAGGCCCCATCCAACTCTGTGATTTGGTGACAATACCACACCAAATCCTCACCTGGATAATAGCAAAACATTCTATGTGTGCACTAATGGCATCTTGAAAGAGAGCAGGGATTAAAGAAAAGACCAAATGACTGTAACAGGTCCTACACTGAGTGTGCAACTATTTTGAGAGGTGCTCTGGCTTCTCAACAACTGTATAGTAATAGATATAGATGGAAAAGATGAAATCTACAGGGCCTACCTCTCAGGACTATAGCGTGACTCTGGGGAAAGGAAGTGTTGCTTGAATGGAATGCTCTAGAAGTGTGGAATTCCAATTTTCTTTCCTTACTTCTTTTTTGTTCAAAAATTGGAGTGAGGCAGGGGCTAGAGAGTAAGTTTCTTTTGGGTACAAAATTAGCCATTCATGAGTTCATAATAAAGACTACTAGAATTAATATGACTAATGTATTTGCTTGGATGGAGATCATTTGGGAAACCTTTGCCTAAAAATGTCTCAGAGTATATCTTTTTTCTTTCAGGGCCCAAAACTAATTGAGAGGACTCGAACCAGTCTTGGAGAGAATTAAAGTGAGCTCATGTGAAGATATAATTTGTTTTAAAAGACTGCAATGGCAAATCTTAAAAAAAAAAATCTTGCCAAGGAAACTCTACAATAGGATTACCATAAGTCAACTTGAATGCATGCACCACCAACAAAATTTTATTAATAGACTAATACAATGAAGTGACCAGTGTGTGTACTGAGATTGAGATGAAAGTCTTTAAACAAAACACTCTCCTGTCAGAATCCAACAATTCAGTTTATTAGAACTAAAAAGTATGTGATGTCTGTATGTACTTACTTGTATTAAAGATGGACAAACTGGTCTGTTTTTAATTTTTTCCATTCTTACATAAGGCCTATTCAAGTTCCAGGTTTATTTTGGGTTAAAATAAACTAGTCTTAAAGGTGGTAGGAGATTCCTTTCTACTATGTATGTATGTTGTATGTAGGACATGCTAGGACACCAATTTATCTGCAGTTAAGATACTGTAAATCTACCGTAAATCTACTGTGACAGTGTTGACTGGGTTGAAATTAAAGCTGTAGATGCAAAAATCTTATGGAAATGTTTTACAGTACCGCTTGGGCTGGAAATTTGCACTAAAGGATTCAATGTAAGAGTAAATGCATTCAGGTAAATGATTGAATTTCTGGACCCAGAAATCTAATATCTTTTAATTAGCTCTCATGCAACTCACCAGTGCATCCAAGCACTGACATAGGTAATGCTTTGCTATACCTACTCCAATAGACCTGTATGCCGTATGCATACAGATCAACATCTAAAACGCTATCCCACATATGTGATCTGCACCTGCATTCATTAAAAGCAGAGTTTCTAATGAATTATCTCAACAGATGAAATTCAAGAAGGACTATTGAGATTCAATCAATATTTTTAAGAACTTAGTCCTTAAATTCTATGAGCAGCACCATCTCTAACACTAGTGAAGCAAAATGTTAGGTGGACTTAATCAGTGCTTCCAGGGGAGATCACTGGTGGAAACCCTAAATGAACACTGGCAAAACTGCTCTGAACTTTCTCAAAGCAGTGGTTCTCAACCTGTGGGTCCCCAGATGTTTGTGGACTTCAGCTCCCAGAAGCCCTGAGCATTGACCATAGTGGCTGGGGCTTCTGGGAGCTGAAGTCCACAAACATCTGGGGACCCACAGGTTGAGAACCACTGTTCTAAAGTGTAAAAATGTTTTGTAGTTCCAAATATTTAGTTCATTACCAAAAATAACCTGAGTGCCATTAATAGGTAGCCTCTCCTTTGTTTAATCATTTGTGCCAGAGACACATATTCTTCAAGGAGGTAAATAAAAGAGTTGGGACTATATTGTCTCAAGAGATCCATTAGATTGCAAATGCTTATTTGTTCTTTAAACAAAGTCTCCTGAGCATAGAGTAAAAGATGGGGAGTAATGGTTCTGAAACTGAGGAGACAGTCAAGTATTAGCAGCAATGGACAATCTCCTGATATAAGTATGTTCTATTTATGCTTTAGAGCAAGGCTTTCTGACTAAAAAAATGGGGTCATATCTTTACAGGATTCCTATCTTTCATTTCAGGTGAGAATAATTTCTTGTACCTTGTAATATTATTAAGTTTTTGCAGATCACATCATTTTCAGTATTTCTCTTTTCACATGAGATCGTTGATGATTATGAATTACCCTGCAAGGAGGCAGCAAGAAATAACAGACTCATTCCCTTCCTGTTTGAGGAGAACTGAAGACCATAAGACCTAGGACGAATGATCACTAGCTACTTGCTGTGGGTATATCAAAAGTTGGGAACTAATATCATTTTCTTCCCTATGAAAGTCTGAAAACGAAGGGAAAGGGTTACATAATCCACAACTTGGTTCATTTCTTTAGTTTGCTTGGGTTTTTTCCCCTTAAATTTAGTGCCATTGAGGAGTACACATCTCTAAGAACAAACATTCTTTTCATCAACATCTGGAGAACTACATGCTTCCCACTTCTGAATTTTGGTGGTAATACATACTTAACAAGAAGTGAGCTCCATTGAACATCGCAAGACTTACTTCTAAAAGTAAGATGGTGCTCTAACTCAATGAGCAACTTGATAATTGATTTTATTGGTAAATAAATCTTGAAGGATTTGGTGGGGCATACTTCAGAAGACTTTCTTGGAAGGAAATGTTTGTAGGAATAGATGATAAAAGATATAATTTAAATTGGGAGAAACTGCCCACGTTAGAGATCTTTTCCACAACTGATATAGCAGTATTCCATAACATCAAGGTTTGACCAATGTGTGCTGTGCTAAACATGATAGAGTGAATGGGAGAATTCTAACTCCCCCCAAATAGCTGGATTTAGATGATTTTACTAAGCTCCACAAAGGAGATTTAATGAAGGTAGGAATGAGTGCTGATACTGCATGCTTCTTCCCCACTCAATTCCCTTTCATATCATTCTTCTGGGCACCACTTTCAGCACAGAAATAGTGTCTCTTGTTATATCCGAGATACTCATTACTAAGGATGGGATGCAATTTCATTGCATTAAATATTACTGCAGCATTTTTACCAAAATTCTCTTGAGATTTGTTGGGAGAATATGCACACCTTGCCTCAAACATTTACACATTTGTGAGCCATATAGAGCCATGTAGCCTGCATGAACACTGAGAGTGGGAGAGTGAACTTATCATGTTTTATTGGGGGAGGAGTTGAGAGTGTGTGATGCACCCAAGATCACCCAATGGATTTTCATGGCTAAGTGGGGAATCAAACCTGGTTTCCAGGGTCATAGTCTAAGGCTCAAACCACTACATCACACTACCTCTCTAGGAAACAGCATAGCTAACTGAAAAATAAACCCTAGATTTGCCTGGCTTGGTAGATGAGGAGTGGAAATATTGGCCCCTATCCTTCAGTCAAGAATTTACATGAGGAGGAGTTCTTCTTCCCCCAACAGTAAGACCTGACATCCAAATGCCATAATCAAACCCAGAATAATTTTCTCAGAGTAAGCAATCTGACCTTTTACTATATGGGAGATCCAGTCAATGGTATGCATAGCTAAGCATAAGTTTTTTCATAAGTATATTCCACGCAGATAGCTTTTATCTCTAAATCATGCTGTATCCAAAAATGTGAATTATTGAGATAATATTTTGTTATTGTAGCTTAAATCTCTTATGGTACAACAATGCCTGATACAGTGTTGGATGGGAGAGATTTCCCAAAAGGGAAGGAGTGAGCATCCTGAGGCATCAGCATGGTGAAAGTTTACTATTCCAGATAATTCCTCACAGTCAGGAGGTGTGAGGGGACTGGTACCGTAATTAATCACTAATTTTCTTCTCAATTTTTCCCTCCATTGTGAGCAGGTCTGTGAGAACTGCACAATTGTGGTAAATTTGGTAGTGGCAGTTTATGCTGTTTTTTGTACAAATCAAGTATGCGCAAATTTTGCATGGAATGTCCCCAATTACAACATTTTATGTACAAGAAACAGCTTTTTAAGTACAGAATATAATATTTCTGCTTAGAAATATCATTTTCTGCATGGAAAAATGTGCTTCATATACAGAAAATGCTGGTTTAGGTGTAAAACAACTATATGGGAATTTTGTGTGGAAAAAGTCCCAATCTTTGAAAATTCTTATCAATCCATGTCTCTTCTTATAAGGGTTTCTTGACACCCCAGAAACATGGTTTCTCTTTTTTTGAGCTTTTTGAAAATATTTTTGAACTAGTGTATATATCTGGCATTGCCTGGGATTTTATTTTCTCATGGGTAGTACTTGTTCTAAAGATTTGAGATCCTGTGTCTCTAATTCTCCAAACTGTCTTGTTCAGTGCCTGTAACTTTTCCCCATATTTGCCAATCCAATCTGTATTCATACAGAGGTTGGGTTCCTGAGGGAATACACTGCACTTCTCTTTGCTGCTAGGCAACTGACCTATTCAAGATAGTTGACTGAAGCCAGTGAGCTCTCTGGCTGAGAATTTTAAAGGCTCATCCACAAAATGTAAACCCCAGAATTCCATAGAATCTTCTTAGGCAGCCAATCATATGAGATCTTTGCCTGACACACTCAATCATATGAGGTCTTCATCTGACACAAACAAACTTTGACTTTTATGTATTAGATATTCTTTCTATCCCTAGAGGGGACCTTAAGAAGAAACTTCAATGAGTTATGGCAGATTCATCTAGATATAATGGCAGCTATGTGATCATGCAGCTCTCTGGGGCCCCTAATTATATTACTTGATTTGACGGTCACACTTAACAGCTCTCAATAGGTATCATGCAGATTGAACGCACAGAGCTATGGTGCAGTCACACTTAGGGACAATGAGAAAAGCTGCTTCTGAATACAATGGAGAATGGGTCAAATATATAACCCCATCTCCATCCATCTCCATTAGCTGCTTTTCTCCTTCCTGGGATTTTATTCATTCATGCATTTATTGAATTTATATCCTGCCTTTCTCCTGAGAGAGAAAGCATCTCCACTTTTTTTTTTCTATCCCAGTTTAAGATTGCTGGAAAATTCAGTCCAGAACAGCATGCCATTTTGTGCAAAACTTAAAGGAAAATTTATTTGGAAATTTAATACATAGGCTTGATTCTCTGTAAATTCCCTTAAAAAAACATATTCAATTTTCCTCTTTGTTTCAACAGTGTATATGCTATAAACATGGAGAGCAAGAACATTTCTGAGGTGTCTGAATTTCTTCTTCTGGGACTATCACAGGTTAAAGAAGTAGAACTTGCTCTCTTCTTTTTCTTTGTTCTCTTCTATTCATTGATCCTGCCTGGAAATGTTCTTATTATTGTTACTATCCGGATGGACCACAACTTGGGCTCCCCAATGTACTTTTTCCTTGCCAACCTTGCCTTCCTTGACATTTGCTACTGTTCTGTCATCCCACCAAAGATGCTAGTTGATTTCTTACGTCAACACAAAACTATTTCCTATGGTGGGTGCATGTGTCAGCTCTTTTTCTTGCATTTCTTGGGAGCAACTGAAATGTTCCTTCTGATGGCCATGGCCTATGACAGGTATATGGCCATCTGTAGACCTCTACAGTACCTGCATTTTGTAAAAAGAAGTGTGTGCTGTATCCTTGTGGGAGCTTCATGGTTTGGAGGATTTAGTCATGCTATTATTCTTGTCATTTTAACCCACCAGCTCTCCTTCTGTGGTCCCAACATCCTGGACAATTTCTTTTGTGATGTCCACCAGGTCATCAGACTGGCTTGCACTGACACTCACAGGGTGGAAGTCCTCACATTTATCAACAATGGTCTTGTTATATTGACATCTTTCCTACTTTTACTGATATCGTATGCAATCCTTTTGCTCAAACTAAAAACTAGCACTACACAAAGTCAGAGCAAAGCTTCATCTACATGTGTTACCCACATCATTATTATCTTTGTGATGTTCACCCCAGCAACCTATCTCTACACACGATCCTCTGAGCCCTTACCCATGGACAAGGTGGTGGCTGTGTTCCATACTGTGGTCTTTCCATTATTAAACCCAGTGATCTACACAATGAGAAACAAAGAAATAAAGAGCTCCATGAAGAAATTAATCAAAAGGCATATACTCTCGGTTACCCCATAAAAATAAAAGGAACTTAAGAAGTATGAAGCAGAGCTCAGATTTAATTGCTTCTTTATCCCAGCAGTCCCAGAATGTACTCCTGAATTCTACTCTGAGCGTGGAAGCTCTGTTTTTCACTATGGCCAAGAGTGCAATCACAGTTAAGCCTAGTACATTGGCTGCATCTCTTTCCAGACACATTGGATCTGGCCATAGTGACACATGTCTTAGTTACACCTGCTTTGATCATTGTAATGCACAGTGTGTAGTGTTGCCTTTGAAGAGTGTTTGGAAAATTCACTTGCTGCCAGATTGTTAAATGGGGCTGGCTACAGGGAACATACAAACCCTTTGTTGCAACAGGTCCACTGGATATATACTCAAAATGCTAGTTATGACCTGAACAGCCCTATATCGCTCAGGACTAGGTTGTCTGAAGGGTCATACTGTCTTGTATGAACCCATCCATGTTTTGAGATTTTATGAGGTGGTCTTTCTTTTTGCCCTACCAGTCTCGCAGGTATATCTGGTGGGAACACAGAAAACGGCCTCCTCAGGGCCTACTCCCAGGTCTAGAACTCCCTACCTAGAGTGGTCTAATGGGCATCCTTCTTGGTGTATTTTTTTCAGCAGACCTTTGATATCCAGTTGCCCAGGGGAAAAGGGCATTTCAGAAATGTACTGTACTGATTATTTGTTGGTTTCTTTTTAACAGACAGGCTTTTAAATGTTTGGAATTCTATTGTTTGTTTAATTTTCTTAAACAAAACATTTGTATGAATTTAAATTTCTAGCTTTATCTTTTTTGGACTTTTTAAACTGCTTTGACTGGGATAAAACAGGAATAATAATAATAATTCTGAATGCATATATTTTAGCTACTAATATGATTTGTTTCACTTTGCCTTGAGCCTGTGCTTGAAATCAATTTGAAAGTTTAATTTACTACCCCCCTCTCTTTTATGGACACACACACACACACAGGAGCTGTGAAATAAGTGTGCAAGTTCCAACACAAGCATCAATTATTATTTCTGGGTAAAATGTTCTCCAGGAAGCCTGTTCATCTCAAAATTCAATGAGTGAATGAAATCTACCCAGGGTTTGAGAGCAGCTGATACTTTCAAGCAGTGGTTTTTTCCTTCCTTTTTACAGAATGTGATATACAATTAATGAGTTATCTGGGGTGGAGGACAGTTGCATTAAGTGGCCACCAAAAGAACCTATATTGCTGTCATGGCTAACAACAGTGGCATAGAAATGATTATTAAAAAAAAGAAGACAACCTACAGCTACAGCAGAGTAGATGTCTCCTTGATTGTGGAACAAATTTCATTGATTTTTGCAATAATGAAAATAATGCAAATCTACTCTCAGAAACTCAAAAAGATTGAAGCATGAGTGTATGAACTCAAAGATGGACCCTGTATCCAGACATTATACCTTCCTGTACCTCCTAGTACCATCCATGGTAGCAGGAAACTCATTGGCCTTGGTTGAAAAATCCATATGTTTGGAGCAACCATACGAGAAAGGGAAGCCTATTTGTGTACATTGGATATACAGAAAGAGGCAATTTTTGATCATATGAAACCTGGAAATGCCATTATACGTTTGTAGGTTTCCCCTTTGCAGATGGCCATACTAAACACAAGGCTCCCATGGGAAGCTTAAGTGGCCCAAATACAGTAGGACATGAGATCCATTTCTTTGAAATAATTGATTTCTGGCCCCAGTAGTGAATGTAGAGCAGAGTGCAGGCAAGGGAAAACTATATACACACATACACACCTTATTGATGGTGAAAGTGTACAGTTTTACTGAATATAGTTCTAGAGGCTTGGTATGGTCTGGGAAGTGGAAACTTTGCTTTCCAGCTAATGAAAATCCTCAAGTGTGATCTTACCTGCAGTTGAGGGGGGCACTGAAGAGGAATCTATATCAGTGTAAGCAGCGACACAGTTCCCTCGGGCATTATTCTCATTTTGTGCATGTCATACTGAGTTTAGTTCCAGCCCCCCCCCAAGCCTGACTTCTACCCTTGAAAAGGGGCAGAAAATTCCCCAGTGTTCACTAATTTTCATGCTACCACTGAATTCTGAATTACTGAACAGGACAGTGGGACCCTGATCAGTGGATTGCCAATCTCTATGCTTAAGGACCTTTCCCTTCCCCTCTCTCCCTCTTCTGAGTGAGAGAAGTTCTGTCTAAGTGTGTGCCAAAGAATGGTGTGGGAATGGAGAGGAATGGAGAGGAAACAGAGGTTTTACAGAAAAGCATTTATTTTAAGGCATGCAAGTAAACAAGACAATAATACACATGAGAGGCTCCCCCTCCCAGGTACACTTAAGTTACAAGTAGTTATAAAAACAGATACCTTCTTAAGATCAGCCAACCTTCCAAAATAATAAAAGCCCTAACGCGACTAACTACCTAATGTTCTAGTTACTCACATTCGGGTTCACAGGCTTAGATGGTCTAAGAGAGGAATGAGGCCAGGAGGCGAGGCCTAAGGCCTGCAGCCTACTATTGGCACAGATCCCATCTCCAGGAGGTTCCTTTGTTGTCTCTCTGCCACATGGTCTCTCAAGGATTTTTATAACTTCTCCTTCGAAGCATCTCGAAGCATCTCGAAGATGCTCACCTCTTTTCCTTGATTGGGCAATTCTCCCCCTGTGACCTGTGAGGCTGACCCACAATAAAAAGTGTAACCTAATCCCAACACCTCATTAGCCCTTGGTTTACCTGAAGAGGGAAGTATCCTCCTTCAGCCAAGTCTAGATAATGGGAAGCCCCATTATCACAGTGCAGTATCAAAATAAAATGTCATTGGTAATGTGGGTTTAAAGTAGGAACAAGTTTATTTCTTAAAACAAAATGAAGACAAAAAGAGAATTAAAATGATGACAGTTGCCTTTCAGTTCTCATCATTTTATATCAACAATACATTGTTGGGACTAAGCACCAGAACACCCCAGCTGTGATCAGTGAGGATACTTGGATGAACATATGTCTCATTGCTTTGGATATAACTGTATTGCTTCAGTTGTTGTCATCTTAATCCAACACTCTATTCATGTTATGACTGTCTTGGTTTTTGTTACCCAATTTTGTCATGACTTTCACTGCTATACAATTTTGTAAATTCTGGTCTTAAATACAGTGACATCACACTCCAGAGATAGTACCAATGAGGCTGTATTTATTATTGTTGTTGGTAGTGTTTTTCATCATTATGATCATCATCTCCCATATTAAATAGGGAACTCACAGTTACAGTCAGGGGAAGAGGTTCTCAGTCCATTAGTTACTTAGTCTCTGTCCTCGACTTTCCAAAATGAAGAAACTTTTTTCTTTCCTTCTGCTGTTTTTAATTTTTCCTTTCTTTCTGCTAGGCCTTAATTTTTTCACTGGTTCTAATTTCATGATCCGTTCATCCACCCCTTCCCTCTTTTACCATTTTTCTTTTTCTTCTAGCTTTTTTGAACTTGGAAAAAAGAATAGGAAGCAAATCATAAGATTAGTGATCTTGCATTACCACAGTAGCCTGACTGAAGGAGTCTTCCACCCTCCCCAAGGTAGCACCAAGATTACTGTGTGTACCATGCAGCCATGCATTAATCTTGTTCCCTGGAACCAGGGAGAATCAGGGTTTTAAGGATGACCATCAAAATCACCCTTCTATTTTGACTTTCAGTGGCCACCTGCCATCCACACACATGACAGCCAGAAAATCAGAGCTTCCACACAAAATAATATATGACACCAAACAGAAGAAAAAAATATCTCTTTGGTAGGGATATAATTTATCTCTAATGTTCTTCTCAAAAGAAGCAAAAATAAAATTTAGTAATGTTCTTCTTGCTGTAAGAAAGACTTTCAAAATCTTACCATTTTTGAAGGCAATTCACAAGTTGGACATTGCAAAATTCACATGTGATTGTTTTGCGTAGTAACTAGCATCTTGTGTGAAGTGATTTCTGCATAGAAAATAATATTTCTGCATGGAAATATTGTTTCCCGTGCAGAAAAATATTTTTTTCTTTAATTGTCCAAATCAGCCATGTGAAATTTTGTGTGGAATTCCATGCACAAAAATGTTTTTTTTCTATGCCGAAAGTGCTGTTCTTTTGTGTAAAATCAGGTATGAACTTTGCAGAAAATAAAACCCATATTGTTCAGATTCTTGTCAGTCCAGAGACTGAGGCTGATTGGCATGCAAACACCAAATATACCCAGGATAGATCTAGTCCCATCCCAGAACTAATGATAGTTGTAATAGGACAAGCACCTGCATATTGACAGAAGCAATGCAAATAGCCTTTCATCCTTCTATGGAATCCTAAAAAGAAGCTCATGCAGTGCTTATTAACACAGAATAATGCTTGTAAGTTCCAAGTCTTTACAATGATATGAGGTTCATTTCATAAGCATGTCCTTACATTATATTTCTATTACTCTTGCATTTGCTGACACATCTTCTCCAAGCCTCTTTCACCTCTTTGTTTCTCAGGCTGTATATAAGGGGATTTACTAAAGGTGTAAGAATAGTGTAGAAAACAGAAAACATTTTGTTCTGGTTCTTTAGTATTTCTGTTTTTGGTACTACGTAGACAATGATGATCGTTCCATAGAAAATGGTCACCACAACAAGGTGAGATGAGCAAGTGGAAAAGGCCTTTTGCCTACCCCTCACTGAGGGAATTCTCATAATGGTATTTATAATGTAAATATATGATCCTATGGTTAAAATGAATGCTGGGAAAGTGCAGAAGGATGCCAGAAGAGTCAATGCAAGCTGTGCCTTATGAGTATCAGTGCAGGAGAGCTGGATTATAGGGATGAAATCACAAAAGAAATGGTCTATTTGATTGTGACCACAGAAAGTCAACTCAAACACAAAAAGGATCAAGATGGTGTTTTCCACAAAACCACAAACCCAACATGCAGCCATAAGCTGGAGGCATATGTTAGCCTTCATAATGGTGGTGTAATGCAGGGGTTTACATATGGCAACATAGCGATCATAGGACATTGCTGAAAGGAGGTAGCATTCTGATGCAGCTAAAGAGCCAGATGCCCAAAACTGCACAATGCAACCACGAATAGGGACTGTTCTGTTTCCAGTCAAGAAACTAGCTAGCATTCTTGGCAGAATGGTTGAAGTATAGCAGATCTCCAAGCAAGCCAAATTTGTCAAAAACAGGTACATGGGAGTGTGGAGATGCTGATTAGTCAGAATTAGGACAATAATGAGAATATTGCCAGATATGGTCAAAACATAGGTGACTAGGAAGAGAAAGAAAAGAAGAATCTTCAATTCATGGAGATCCCCAAATCCAAGAAGAAGAAATTCTGTTATGGTGGTTTGATTTTCCCATTCTGTTTCTCCCATGTGTCTTTCTAGAGGTAAAAGAAAATGCAAGTTGTCAGGTACTGATTTCTATTGAATGTGGATTCAAATAAATACGTCTGACATAACTGTACAGAAGATAGTAGAAAATTGTATCAGCAATGGAGAATCTGTTGACCTCTAGATACATGAATGGAGAGTATGGGGATTGCCACCTCACTGGCCTTCATATGTGGGACCTCTGTGAGCTGCATGAAATTCACAAACTAGAAGCATTCCTTCACTGATTTAGACACACAGAGGGGAGCCAGAACCCCCTGATGATAACTGAGTCTTGGACATTGTGCCAGACCATGGTTGACGAAGAGAGAGATTTATTAAACAGCTAGGAGATAAAAACATAAAAGGTACAGTACATAATAGATTCCCAGATTGTTCGGTAGCTTTCACTCTACTTTGAAACCTGACTTTAAGTTATGTAAACAATAGTTTGATGTTATACTTCAGTTTATGAGCAGATATTGCTTTCTTGTTTTGGTTGGTTAACTGAGATTAAACCAGAACTTTCTGGTTTGGATATAACAAGTAGAGGTGTGAAAATCTTTCATTCTCAGTGTTGTTGAGGTTCTCCTAGTCTCACCTGCATTTTTTATACATCGTTGTTTCATATTGGTCTACAAGACTCTGTGTTTTCATTCTGCACTGAAATTCACACATCTCAATGCATTTTTCTAATTTGTTCATCTATTTGCACAATTTACATAAAATAACACACTGGTTAAAGTGTGCTTCTGTGAATTTTAATTAAAACAGTGCATATTTTAACCATTCTTGTTTTTTAAAAAATACATTGTATCATGCACATTCTAGTTATCATTCTATAAGGCTCACAAATGTGTAAATGTTTGAAGCAAGGTGTGCATTTTCTTCCAAGAAATCTCAAGATATTCTTGAGAAAAATATTGCTATCACTGAGAATATTGAATCCAATGAAATTTCATCCCTTCCTTAATAATGATTACCTCAGACTTAACGAAAGACAATATTTCTCTGCTGAAGGTAGTGCCCATGAAGACGACAGGAAAGGATACTGAGTGGGGAAGTGGTGTTCGGTATCAGAATCCATACCTACCTTCATTAAATCTCTTTTGTGAAGTTTAGAAAGATCACCTAAATCCAGCCACTTTGGGGGAGTTATCCTTTTTCCCCCTTCACTCTATCATGTTTAGCACAGCACACATTGGTCAAATCTTGTAAGCAAATAGTGCTATATCAATTGTGGAAAGGATCTCCAAAGTGAGCAGTTTCTCCTCATTTAAATTGTATCTTTTATCATCTTCATCCAACTATATGATTAAATGAGTATATTTCCTTGATAGGTACTGATGATGTGATCACATGAGGCAGGCGATTTTTCCTATTGTGAAATGACCCTTCATTTCTCATCTGGTCTTCTAGTCTTCAATTGTCTTCAAATAGGAATAGCATGAATCTGTTGATTCCTACTACCTCCTTCCACAGTAATTCATGATCATCAATGATCTTTTGTGTAAAAGGAAATTTTGAATATGATGTGATCTGTTAAAATCTGATAACATAACAAGGTACAAGAAATGATTCTTACCTGAAATGAAGTATAGGTAGCCTATAAGGATATGACCTTGATTTTTTTTAGTTGGAAAACCTCTCTTTAAGATGTAAACAGAATATATTTATATCAGCTGACTATCCATTGTAGGTAAGACTTAACTGTCTCCTCAGTTTCAGAGCCATTACTCCTCATCTTTTAAGCTGTGCTCATGAAACATTGCTTAAAGAACAAATAAACATTTGCAATCTAATGGATCTCTTGAGACAATATAGTCCCAGCTCTTTTACTTACCTCCTTGAGAATATGTCTCTGGCACAAATGATGAGACAAAGGAGAGGTTACCTTTTAATGGAACTCAGGTTACTTTTGGTGATGAACTAAATATTTGGAACTACAAAACAATTATGCTTTAGAAATTCAGAGCAGCTTTGCCAGTGTTCACCTGGGGCTTCCACCAGTGAGTTCCTCTGGAAGCACAGATTAAGCCCACCTAATATTTTGCTTCACTACTGTTAGAGATGGTGCTGCTCATAGAATTTAAGGACTAAGTTCTTGAAAATATTGGTTTGAATCCCAATTGTCCTTCTTGAATTCCATCTGTTGAAATGGTTCATTAGAAACTCTGCTTTTAAGGAGTGTAGGTGCAGATCACATAAATGGGATTGAGTTTTAAAATTTTTGATGAAGGAAACATTGGAATGGGGTGAGATCTTGATTTGTATGCATATGGCCTAGACGCCTGTTGGAGTAGGTATGACAAAAGATTACCTGTGTCAGTACTTGGATGCACTCGTGGGTTTCATGAGGGCTAAGTGAAAGATGGTGGGATGTTGTGGATAGGTGGTTTCTGGATCCAGAAATCCAATAGTTTACCTGGATTCAATTATTCTTACACTAAATCCTTTAGTGCCAACTTTCAGCCCAAAAGGTACTGTAAAACATTTCCATAACATTTTTTAATCTACAGCCTTGAACCTTCTCACAGGTTTACAGCATCTTAACTGTAGATGAATTGGTTTCCTAACACGCCCTCCTTTTCCCTGCCCATATCATAAGGTGACCATGAAGTGCATGGTATGATATTCAAGCCAGAGTTCAGTTGGCAATATACATAGATGTCATATGGGGTTACACATGCGTATATTTTCCTAAATCCATTGCACAAGGAGGTATCCAGTACCTCCTTATGAAGTTCCTCATTCTAACATAAGGGCTGCTTCAAAGGGCCACCACACACTCCCACAGCCATTTGGTGGTTGGGAGAGAGGGGCAGCCATTTAACAGCAAGGGAAATGAGCAGGATGGCCAGGCAGCATCAGACTATGGCTGGGATCTTGTTGGAGATTAGGAATGGAACTGTTTCTGCCTTTTCCCAGCTACAGAATTGTATCAGGACAATGCTTGGATGTCCCAAGCTCCCCAGCAGCAATTGAATGCCCCAGGAAATGCAGTCTCCTGCTGAAGAGCTGTCATATGGTTGATCTGTGTGATGCAGAAACTCAGTCTGGGTTTAAACACCATAGTCATTCTACCAAGCTTAATCCCTTCCCCAGTAATGCAAAATAGGAATGAGGAGGCATCAGAAAAGAAATAGGAAGAAGACTGCTTCCAGGACCAATCAGGAAGAGTAGTTTATATTTTTAAGCCCCAATTCTGCCTCACAATTCCTAATTGTCTCTTCACTGATAACTAGTTAGTCTCTTAATACTTTATTTTGGGTTCTGATGGTGAAAACTGAGGCCATTTCCACATTATACTGTTATAGTGCTGTTATTACACTTTCAACATGCTACAGAATCCTGGGATTTCCAGTTTAGTGAGGGGCATTTAGAATTCTCAGTCAGAGAGCTCTTTGGCCTCAGTAAACTACAAACTCCAGAATTCCACATGATGTTGAAAGTGGAAAAATAGCATTACAACAACGCAGGACAGAAACGGCCTGTGAAAAATGCTGGTAGTTAGAGATGTGTTGGGAGAAAATTAGCATTACATTACAGTATCAATTTCACCTTGATAGCGTCAAAGAAGAAGACTATACCTTTGCCATGCCTACTGTTTTCTGACTAGAGGGAGATAGGTTGGGCAGGGCAGTTCTGCAGTATCTCTCAAACAGTAGTTGTAGAGGATCACCACTGAAGCATCAAGTTCAAATCAAACTGAAAAAAGGGGGATGTACAGAGAAGGCATATGCTTCACCAGGCAGGTTTGCTTTAACTTAAAGGTGGATGCTTTTTCCTACATTCAGTTTGTAAAAATCTCAAGTTCATTCTGTCAGCGTGGAGAAGACTGTGCTGAATCCACCTTCTAGATGAGGGCAAGATGCCTTCCAGGGAAAAACCAAACCAAACACAACAAAATTGGTTGTTGAGTTGCTGCAGGCAGAGACCTGTAAAGAGAAAATAAAACCCTTCTATTCTCCAAGCACCATGTGTGGGATGCTGTGCCTCAGTTTGTTCTGCTCCTAACAGGACAGGGAGGAAGAGTGAGATAGAAAGTGTATGTTTACGGGACATATAGTCCCCAAATACTACTTGTCTTCTGGCTAGTTACTAACTGCTCCAGTGTTCTCACGTTTACACTACAGAGATGGGAAAGGCATGTGTATATCTGAGAAGAAAGGCACACAGAAAAATGTTCAGTTTACTGTGGGTTTGTATGTAAATATATAAACACACTTAAACAAACTAATAAAGAAAGTAGTGAGGAATCTTGTGGCACCTGTAAGACAAATTTATTTTAACCCAGAATAAATCTGGAACTTCGGTGGAACTTGTGCAAGAATGGAAAAATTAGGAACAGACCAATTTGTCCATCCTTAATGTAAACAAGTACATACATACATCACATAATTTTTAGCTCTAACAAAATGAATTGTTGGATTCTGATAGGAGAGACTTTTGTTTAAAGAATTTTTATCTTAATCCAGGTGCATATACTTCTCATATCATTGCGTCTATTAATAAAATGTTATTGGTGATGCGTGTTTTCAAGGTGACTCCAAAGTCTATTGCAGACTTTTTAAACAAATGATATCTTCACATGAGCTCACTTTAGTTCTCCCCAAGACTGGCTCGAGTCCTCTCAATTAGTTTTGGGCCCTGAAAGAAAAGAGACAATCTCTGAGAAATTATTAGGCAAAGGTTTCCCAACTGACCTTCATCCAAGTGAATGCTTTAGTCATCCTAATTCTAGTAGTTTTTATTATGAGCCCATGTAGAGCCATTTTTGTACCCTAAAGAAACTTAACACTCTCTACCCCCTTCTTGACACTAATTTTTGAACAAAAAAGAAAGAAAATTGGAATTCTACATTTTAAAGCAACACTTCCTTTTACTAGAGTCAAGCTACAATCCTGATAGGTAGGCCCTATAGATCTCATTTTTCTTCTTCTATGTCTCTTAGTATACAGGTATCTAGAAGCCAGGCATTTGGCCTTCTCTTTAATCACTGTTCTCTTCCAATATGCCATTAGTGCACACATAGAGTGCTTTTGCTGTGATCCGGGTGAGGATTTGGGCCCTTTTCACATGGCATTTCTCATGCAAAAGGCCCTCTGGAGTGTCGCACCATTGCAAGGAGCATTTCAGATGATGTCCTTGCAATTGTGTGACACTGCCGGGGCCAGCAGGCACTGATCGTGCACTATATCATTCTTGGCTTTTAGCTGAAAATGGTGCGTGATTGCGCATCGCTCCGGGGCCCCATGTACACTTACTGTTCACATGGAACTCCAGAGCTGCGGCCCTTGTGCTTCTTCCCCAGTGCAGCCTGGGAAAATACCTGGCTGCACTGTGGAAGGAAGAGGTGGAGCTCTTATGTTGCCTGCTGGTCAGCGGGCAGCTCCTGCGGAGCAGAAGCAGCGGGAACGTGAGAGCCTCATGGAAGAGGCTGCTTGCATGATCCCTGTGTGACCGTGCCGGATGCAGGTAAGTTACAGAAACCTTGGTGTGATCTTGTCACAGAATCATATAATTGGATGAGGCCTCATAGACCATTGAGCCAAAATCCTTGCTCAGTACAGGAAATCCAGCTAGAACATTCCCAGCAGGTAACTCTCTAGCTTCTTTTTTAAGACATCCAGAGAAACTGATCCTCTCTAGGCAATTGGCCCCATTACCAAACTGCTCTTACTGTCAAGAAGTTCCTCCTAATGCTCAATGAAAATCTAATGTCCTATAACTTGAAAGCACTAGACCCAGTCCTACCCTCTGGGATAGAGAAAAAAACCTGCACCCTTCTGTCTGTGACAGGTTTTGAAGTATTTAAAAAATGCAATCATGTCACCCCTTAGTCTTCTCTTCACCAGGCTGAACATGCCCAACTCCTTCAGCCTTTCCTTGTACACTGCATTTCATAATTTTATTTTCATTAGTACTGCACATCTTCAGAACCCCACTATGCAACTGGACATTGTTGATGAATTATGTAGCCCACTGCGGCACTTAAAATACATGTGAACTTGTGTCACCAGATAGAATGTGCATACATGCTCCCCACAGTGATAACATGATATGGTTTAAGTGACTAGATTATGGCTTCATATTCAGTAGGGATGTAATTCTTCATTAATTTAATTTAAATTAATTTAATTTCTTTCATTTTTGAAAGAAGCGGTGGCAGTTTTAGCAATTTTCTTCTAGCTGTGTAAAAGTCTTTAAGAATGACATAGTTTCCTGTGGCTCTAGTTTCCCAAGGAAATTTCGGTCTTCTGCTGTGCAAAAGTGGCACGTGGTGCTTTTGCACAGAAAACAGCATTTGCTGTGTAGGAAGCAGCTTCTTTGGATAGAAGATAATATTTCTGCACAGAATTATTATTTTCTTTCTTGAAAGCATACCTCTGCTGTAAAGCATTCCTCATGGTTGTCTGCTACGCAGCATTTTGTCACCGTGTCTGAGAAATCTTTGACCGCACCTGCAAGTTGTTCCTCTGTGATGGTGGGTTTGTGTTTAACTAAGTTGACAAGCAGCCTGCAATGAGAACAACAGTTAAGCCATAGAATAAGTCATTAGACAGTTTCCAATTCCATTGAAGTGAAGGGCCACTCCATCCTTATTGAGGAAAGCTAAGGAAGCTTAATGAAAAATGCATTTGTTTAGGAGATACAAAATGGATACATTTAAAAGGAATGTTAGATTCAACCATTAGCTTTTCTTTGATCTTTTCTCATCATTAAATAGCATGCCACAGGGCCAAGGAAATGAGGAAGATGTAAAGCAGATAACCAGAAAAGAAGGAGGCACTGGGACTGAGGAGATATATACCAAGGGAAACAAGAGATACTCCTGTGAGAGGGCTTGCTGTATGAATGACAAGTAAGGGAGGGCAAGATTAGAAATGTAAAAGAAATTCACTGGATTTGCAATTCCATTGAGAAACAAATTAAAAATATCCATGAAGTATAACTACGTAAATTTAAAGATCAGCTAAATCATTTATAAAGTTTAAACAATACATAAACATTGCATAAAGTTTAAACATTGCATTGCATTTTAAATATTAAATGCATTAAAATATCTTTTAAAGAGCATACCAGCCTCAAAACAGACCTGCACAACATCAAAATACCAAGACAAGTCAATTTATAAAAGCATGGCAGCACAAAAAAAATTCTTAACCTGCCATTGGAAGGAAAGGAAAGACAGGAACAACCTGAACTCTCTAGGGAGAGAGTTCCAAAATCTCTTCCACCAAGCCTACCTGAGACAGTGGTGAGACAGAGAGAAAGTCCATTCTGGATGATCTTAACATTCTAAAGGGCTCTTAAAAGGAGATATGGTCCTTCAAATAACCTTGACTCAAGTCATATCGGGCTTTGTAGGATCCAAACCAGCATTTGAATTGTGTCCAGAAGTGGACCAGCAGCCAGTGGAGCTGCTGAAAGAAGGGTGTTGTGTGCTTCCTGTCACCAGACCCAGTTAACAACTTGGCTGCAGCTATTTGGGCCCACTGGATTTTCTGAGCACTTTTCAAAAGCAGCCCCATGTAGAGTATGTTACAGTAGCCCAAACAGGATGTAACCAAGGCATGTGTCACTATGGCCAGATCCAACTTCTCTAGCAATGGGCACAGTTGGCACACTAGCTTTAGCTATGCAAAAGCACTTCTGCACTGCTGAAACTTGGGCCTCCAGGCTTAGAGCTGAATCCAGGAGTGCCCCAAATGGCAAACCTGGATTTCCAGGAGAAGTATAACCCCATCCAACACAGGCTGAAATTCCCCAATCTGTCCTTCAACTGACAGTACAATACAATACAATTTTGTACCTCTGAAGACACAGGAATTTATCTTGTTTCAGAAGTTACTGAATGTCTGAGGCTTGTGATTGCTTCTGGGTAGAGAAAAATTGAGCAAAACCATTCCTCCATTTTTTAAGGCACATAATTAAAATATATGTATCTGAAACATGCATAGAGACATGCTGTAGTCAATATAAAATATGGACAAAGTTTTAGAGTTGGAGAAAAGTGCACTGAAGTATGGAAAAAGATCCATTTGGGAGGAAAAATAATGACTGAAACTGGGGAGAAATTCAGAAATATAGTTAGAATAAGACCAATAATTTTTCACTTCCATTCTTAAGATGGGGAGGGAACAAATCAGGATGCATTACAGAGAGGACAGGCATATGTGCTTATGAGCTGCAGAACAGGGACATGCTAAAGTTCATAGCCATTCCAATCCCAGGTTAGGTGTGTTTTGCTTCTTACCTTTGTTTCTTTATTTGCTGATCTTCTGGTTTAGCTAAGCAAAAATCTCCATGAAAGGCAAACAACTCAGGATCAAAAGAGAGGGGAGCATATTCTTCATCTACTCCTAAGCCAAGGAAGCACTCTCGACGGTTAATGTAGGAGTCATCACAGCATTGGCCAACCTGTTTGTTGATGGGATGTCCTTCATGTCTCTGACATATATCTCCTGTCACTAAATCTGCCTAGAAAGAGAAAGAGAACAAGTGCTGATTTAAGATGTACTATATGATTAAGGAACTCCACCTGTAAAATTCATTTCAATGATATCCGTGGAGATCATGTACAATTTCAAGTCATGCTTATTATATGATACTAATGGTTGCTACTACAGTAAGGCAGCACATATTTCATATATTTCTGTCTTATAATATTAGAACATGAAAGGAATGCATGCACAGAACAAACTAAGAAAAACAATAGCCTCAAATCAAAATAAATATAGTGGAAACCTTATAGATCTGTATAGAACACCCACATATCCAGGCAAATATGAACCACAAATTTCATGACTTCAGGTAAGCAACAACCAATCCAGAAAAGATTCTTTGGCCTGTTTTGGATGGTGTATGACTTCTACTGTCTAAAGTATTCCATGTATAGTTGGCTGGCTGACTTTTACCTGAGGCTACAATTGCTTTTGCACAGTTTTGGCTAGTAATTCTCCCATGTCTCTACTTACAGAAACCATATCTGGGTGCAGTCATGGAATCTTTAGTCATACTGAGGTAAAGATATGGTTATATCCTTTGGTCATATCTAGGTGAGGTTACAGCAATGTGCTCAATGTCAGAAGGGGTATTGTTGGGTTCTTTGCCTATTACTGTAATACTAGTAGTTTCCAAGCTCAGGTGAAAGTGGTTGCCATTATGCGACAAACCTTGACTTGTCCCATAATGGGCCCGCTGTATCTCCAAGAACATATATGTCTAAAGTAAGAGAAAGGGGAAGTTAATATTGAGGAGACAACACTCACTTCTCTGTCAACACAGAGCAGTCTGTGAGCTTCATCCTTCTTGCAACATTGGGCAGCAGCATCTATGAATGCTTTGGTGTATTCCCGGAGCTCCTCAAAGGAGAGCTGTGGTGCTCTCTTGGTGTAGCGGACAAGAAGTCTGCAAAGACAATTTCCCAGCGGAGGCTAGTTAGAGAGAACTGTAATCCTTTACTGATGCGAATTAGACAATAGTGTCCAAGGAGTCTGTGGCATAGCAGGATGGCGGGGGAATTATGTTCAGAGGCTTCCAGAAAAAAACTCTGAGTTGTCTTTCAGGTATGGATTAGTGAGACTATAGAAATGAAGACCTTGGAGCTTCAATTTAAGACGGGACTGACAATGGGGCAGTAAGTCCACTTTGGGCTTTGGTGTGAACTTGAAAGGTATTATCCATGATGCTGAATCTATTTTAGAGATAAAGTCTTGAACCTTGGATAGCTGTTTTAATGTCTAATTTGTCAGGTTTGTTTTCAGTGATACTTTGTTTTTGTTTTTCTTGTCCTTGTGGTAGGTATAAAGTATATTTTTCAAAAACGACAAATAAATTCTTCAAAATTTGTCCCAATGTGTAATGACTAAATTCAATAGATACAGCTATTTAAAGGTTGAGCTTTGTGTTGGACTCATGTGCCCAACAGATACCAAAGATGAAGACCATCTTGGAGCGGGGGGCGAGGAGATTAGCTGATTAGAGTCTCTGTGTATTTAACCATGATAGTAGTGAATTAGAGTTGTCTAGTAACCCTTATTTAGCACTGGCATGGTTGAAAGAACAGAAATTTCAACCAAAGGTTAAAAGGCATAGGCCTAGATAAATGAATTCTCTCTCTCTCTCTTTTTTAAAATACAGTAGTCCCTCCACATTTGCAAGGGTTAGGGGCACAGAACGCTTGCAAAAGTGGAAAAATTGTGAATAACTCCCACCCTTGCAATTCCCCCCAAGATCTCTCCCTTCCATTCCTTTGCTTCTGGCCCCAGCATTGGGGGTGGGTGAGAAAAAGACACAGCAAAGAGCTTACCGTTACTTTCCCCTCAAAGGGAGAAGAGCACAGTTCTTCCTTTCTAGTTTCAGTTGCCATCTTGAAAAAGGAGGAATTGGAGCAAAGATCGCACCTGACCAATCAGCAGCCATTACATAGAAGAAAGAGCAGCTACATGGGACAAAAGACATGCCTTCAGCAGTGGGAGGGGGGCTTTGCTCACCCAAAAAGGAAAAAATTCAGTTTTAAAGCACAAGCCTGGCAAGCCTGAGGTGAAGAATGCAAGGGAATGGGAGGAAGAAAAAGGTGGGGGAGGCAAGCACGTGCCTTGCCAATAATCAAAGTCATGAAGGTCAAACCCATGAATGTAGAGGGAGAACTGTAATCACATTTTTTCCATACCAGATATGCAGAAAATTGCCAATCTCGGTCCATCTTTATAAAACTGAATTGAAACAAATTTCTCATTTATTATTACCCACAGAGTCTATTTTTCTGTCTAGGGAAACATACAATTTATTACTCAAACTTCATGAAAGTTAAGCAGTGCTGCATGTTGGACTAAGATCTGAGTAACTACTAGATTTTGTATTTTCAAAATATGGAACAGTTTTTTCGAAATATTGTGGGAAGCTAAAAAACAAAACAAAACCCTGCTATTTTGTTACTCTTTTTGTTCGTCCCACTGATACAGACCAGTAAAAAATTTCCCATGCTATTAATGAACTCTCTTCCAAGGAGGCTGACTTCTACAATTTATCTCATAAAACAAAACAAAACAATTTATCTCATAAAACTATCCTTGGAAAATATTCAGCTCAGTTAATATTGAATGGCACTCTAGTGCTAGGTAATCTCAGCTCATCTGTTGAATGACACTCAACGTTTAGGTAATTATGATAGATATAAAGAAACAGTGGGCTAAAAAACCCATTTCTTTAACTTTCAAACTGAGAATCTGTATTGTTTTAAATGCGCTGCTGGTTGTCTTGAGTCTTATTATTGAGGGAAAAGTGGGATACAAATGATGATGTTGATGATGATTCCCCAACAGCTCTAGAAGAGTTCAGATGAGAAATATAACCCAAAACTTAACAGAAAATGGCAGCAATTCCCCACACTAGAGCACCAAAAGAGCTACTTCTGCTCAACTAACTTTATCTAAAATGGACCAGTACATTGAGCACCCAGGCGTGATCTGCAAGTCAGAATCTCAGAAGAAGAAAGGCATACTCATTGTGGAAGAGAGAAGCTCCCATTTGCTCAAAGAGATCACAGTTTATCTTGATCACTTTTAGCGTGTCAGTAATGTGCCTTTTGAGTTGTTCTTCCTGAAAAAAAATAAAAATATTTGTAAATGTCTAAATTGAAAATGGGCACTACCAAAAGACAAGTAGACCTCTTGGGAGGAATCCTGAACAGTCTCAGAGTGTTTCTTGCAGATGATACAGACTGAAGATTAAACATAATTTCTTGAAGATGATAGAGACCAAAGAATAAATAGAAGACCAATAAAACAATGTATATTGGGGAGGACAGGTTAGGCATTCGACTACAAGCTGTTAAAATGATCTGTTAGAATGGTTTATTTACCTCCTTTTTTGGATCACTGTATAGTTACTATTCTAAAAGGTATGCAGTACAAATCACAGTAATAACTGAGTGGGAACACAGCAATACCTGAACAGATCTGTACACTAACAAATAATATTATCTTTCTCATACTATATCTGAATTCCTGAAAAAGCAGTCATCTGCTTAAAGGTGAAATTGAGTATTTTCTTTTGCTGGCAGTCAAAGTACTTACAGATTACTCTGAAGGGAAGATCTACTTTCTTTTTCCCAAAATGTACATTTGTATTTATAAATTATTTTCAGAATTCTCTAGTATGGACTGTGTAAAAGAAAGAGTTCTCGACTGCCTAGCAGCAGAAAAGAAGAATCACAAAGAGGGAGTCCATCCACCCAAACATGCACATGGTAGCTCATGGTAGAGCATGTGCTTTGTTTATAAAAGGTCTCAGTTTCAGTTACTGGCTTCACTGGGAAGTGTTTGGAAAGACTGCTGCTTGAAATCCTACTCAGCTGCTGCTATTCAAAGAAGACCATGAAAATTCTTGAGAGAAGGCATAGTTGGGCAAGGACATGAGACAGATCCATCTCAGTGGCTTATCTCAAGCTGTAGAACTTCCTTCCATGGAAGGTTTTGTTAACCTTCTCCCTCCTTTCTTTTTGCTGGCAGATTAAGACCTTATTTTAGGTCTTGGATTTAGGTCCTTGAATTCATTTTTAAATCATAAGTTGGAACAGTGTTAAGAGTGGTCTGCTCTGGTTTTATACTGTGCATTTTAGATGCATTTTAAACTGTTTTTAACTATCTGTTTTTAACTGTATTGTATCATTTTTTAAAACTTTTGTGAATGCAACATTTTAGCCAACCTCTGTTTTAAATTTTGTAAGTGATTCTGGGTTCCTTCCTGGGAAAAAGGTGTAATATAAATTGAACGAATTAAGGAATAAATACATTAAGAGAAACAGACGTCTGAAACACACAATTTGTCTCGCTCCAAGCTCCCCACTCCTATGGTCACTTTACTAAGCATTTTTCCACTCCTTAAGACCACATTTCCAACCATGGATGGGAATATGGAAATTCCTAGTGCAAATGGACTAAGAGACACATGTTGAATCAGATGTTAGGCAGTGAGAAAGGAGAATGCAGCATGTGATTGGATTTTGGCAAAGTAGACCTGTTTGTTTCTTGCTGTTGGTAAGATTTAGTTTCAGTCTGGTACCAATGATTTAATATTTGGTTCACAGTTACAGCAAAACACCAACAACATGCTCATCTGTTTCATGAAAGTAAAACAACCCACCTCTTGGCTGAGACACTCCTTGGGATTTTCAGTTTTGCAACACTTTTCCAATTGTTCTTCAAAGTCTTCACCAAGCTTCAGAATCATCTGTACAGAAAACTCTGGGTGTCTCCTTGCGTACTCATAAACAAACCTGCAATGCAGGGAAAAGTTCATGAATGGAAAACAGCAATAAAAAGAAACAACAACAAAACACTAACAGTTACAAAATTATAAAGGCCTCAACACAATTTTAATATTCCAGTAAGTTAAGACTATCCTGTTTGCTCTGTGGTACTAGGGTAATGTTGGTGTGTGCCTTCGAGCCATTTCCAGCTTATGGTGACCCTAAGGTGACCCTCTCATGCAGTTTTCTTGGCACGATTTCTTCAGAAAGGGTGTGTCTTTGCTTTCTCTGAAACTTAGAAAGGGGGCTTTCCCCAAAGTCACCTGGAGAACTTCCATGGCTGAGCAGGGATTCAAACCTAGTCCCAATACTACACCATGCTGGCTCAACTAAGAAGTTTCATAAGGTGCCTTCTGAATCAAAATTAGGATCAGATATTCAATATTACTTCCTTTAAAAAATATTTGCAAAACATTATATACTCGTGCAGTTTGTCCATGATCATCCCAATTTATGGTGGGAGGATCAGAGGCTCTTTTGCACTGCAGAATTATAGCTCTGTGATTCCACTTTAACTTCTCAGAAACATCTTCTGGAATCCTGGAATTTGCAGTTCAGGAAGGGCTATTTACAATTCTTAGCCAGAGAGCTCTAGTGCTCACCAATCTACAAACCGCAGAATTCCATAGAATGTTTCTGTGGCAGTTGACATGGAATCATAGTGCAATAAAGATATGGTATAATCCCAGTCAAATTGAACTCACTTAGATGTTATCCAAGCAAGAGATTCTGTTTCAAGGACAAAGACCCCATTCTTCCTCAAACTAGTCATTTTTTAAATCCCATTTATATCAAGGCAGTAAATCAGACTGAATTTATACATATTGATTTGAGTGGGAATGAATCAATGCTACTTAGATTGTGCCCAAGATGTTCTCTAGTAAGCCTGGATAAGATGTGTGGCCAAATTCTCTTCTCCTAGATAAAGAGCAGCTAAAGAGGAAAAGTAAAAGCCTTAAAATCTACAGATGGGGCTTGACTGTTCATGCCATCTGTGTGAGAGTTCAAGTTTGCCATAGCACAAGGCTCTTTTTTTTTAGGTGGGGAGGAAATGATGATTACACAGTAGCTGCTCTCCCAACTAGCAGGCTTGTCAATAGCTGGGGTTGAGTTTACTCAAAATTGTTTAAGTCTAAATTATCTATGCCATACTCTGCCAGGAGAAGGTTTTGGTCCTCAGCATAACGTGGACACAGCTGTTCATTGTCCATGAACTCCTTGAGAGTTGGAGACAAATCTGCAGGCCTATCGTCATTTTCCACAGTCACAAGACATTCATTTTGTTTAATAAGGGGCTTTTCACAGCATCCTTCCAGTTTAGAAGACAAAGCATTTCGTTTGCAACAGATATAGTCTATCACCTTTACCTGTAAGAAAAATAAAACATGTGATACGAAGGCAATAGCATGTAGGCCACAATGTGTGGAAAGCTTGCTGCTCTTTGAAAGTTTTCTTCATGAGAAAATGAGTGAGTAGAGAGAAGTTTTTGTCAAAAGAAGTTTGCCTTTAGCTATCAAGCCTTGTCTGTAGTGTGCAGAAAGTCCCAAGTGAATTCTTGTTCATATACTGTTAAATAAACTGTGAGGCCCAAGAGATCAGGACAGAATCTCACATAAACTTAGTGCATGTTCTAGAACTACCCGAGAACCACCTTAGATGTACAGGGATTCCATGGGACATATGTAGATGTTTCTTGGTGGACAGAACAATGTATGAGAAAAAAGAATCTTCCGGTTTTATTCTGTTTTTATGTTAGGTTTTTCTTCAGCAAGCTTACAACACTGCACCTTTATGCCATTCTTATGCTATTCTTCTCAGAAATTCCAAAGAGTGTTTCTAGAAGGCTAGATGAAGGAATACTTGATGTTAAGACAAAGTGAAAATAAGTTTATAGGATTCTGAGCATAAGATAACGGAGACAAGGGTATGATCTGGAAATAGAGAAATCTCTTGGGAAATTTAAATCTCAAGCAGAACATTTCGAGGAAGCTTTAGGGATGTAAATCTTTGCTAAGTTTCTTCTCAAAGAGAGCAATGAATAATTTCATCAGTTTTCTTCCCACTGAGAGAAAACCTTTGAAAATCACATAGTTTTTGAAAGCTATTTGCATTTTGGGGTTTATGTTACACAAAATTCATATGAGCTATTTGGATAAAAAATAGCATTTCCTGTGCAGGGAACTGAATCTTCTTCATGGAAAATAATATTTCAATACAGAAATACTAATTAATTCACAGAAAATGACATTTTTGGGCAGAAAATGCCATAATTCAGGATTTGGTTTGCTAAAAAAATGCATGTGGTTTTTTTACACATAAGACAGTGTTTTCTGCACAGGAAACAGCATTTTCTGTACAGAAAATAATATTTCAATGTAGAAATGTTAATTCCTGCACACAAAATTATGTTTCCTGTTCAGATAAGCTGTGTGTGAATTTTTACACAGAACAAACCCCCAGCTACTGCATTTTACTGCATAGAAAACAATATTTTCTGTGGATGAATCAGTATTTCTGCACTGAAATATTGTTTTCCATACAGAAAATGCTGTTTCCTGTGCAAAACAAATACATATGAATTTGGTGCAGAATAAATTCCAAACTCCAAAGATTCTTATCAGTCCAGGATTCGTCTTGTTAGGGTTTCTTAACATTTAAAAAAATGTTTTTTTTTTTTAAAAAACAATTTCTCCAATAGTTTCAAATATTCCTTCCATCTCCAGGACCCTTTGGCATCCCACACCACTTTTCTTTGTCTCATCCATTCACTTTACAGGAAGAAAAACTCAAGTTTTGAAAGTGAAATGGACAAATTGTTAAGTCATGTGATGAAAACAATCAATTAAAAAAAGAATCCTTGTCATACACATTGGAAGTGTCTTGATCTAAAGAACTGTAGCTGTCCATAAAGAACTATTGATGAACCCCTGGTCAATGGGTAGGTTCAGTGAGCCTGTGAGCCAGGTACAAAACCATGATTCCCTCCTTCAATCTCCCCCTCCTCCTCCCTGTTAAAATTGTATTTAAGTGCATTATTGGAGCTGTCAAAATTTTCATCAAATTCTCAAAGGAATCTGTAATCTAAAATCCACTGTCCTACAAATCGCTGAGTTGACACTACTGTCTATACATGAGTTTGGAAGGGGAGGGGCAGTTGTTCAGTACCTGAGGTTTGGATGACTATGGCCTTTTCTGCAGGATTTTGCCATTCTTCATTAGGGACAGGAGGAGGACAGGACCTGGACAATGGTTCTGCATGGCGACGTTCAGTTTCCATTGTTCTCCAATCCCCAGCTGGTGTGATCATACCTGAAATCATTGATAGTGTCTCCCCATCAATGACTGGTGATCACTCCACCCTGCCGCCATCCTTGCACACGCAGCTGGTATGTGAAAGCTCAGGAAGCTCAATGGCTGCACTTCCTGCCCCAGTGCAGCCTGGGAAAATACCCTTCCGCACTGCAGAAGGAAGAGGCATGGCCACTACATCTTCTACACTCCTGCAGGCATCTGGTGTGGAGGGGAGTGCTTCTGTCACACTCCCCTCCTGGCAGAGACAACATGGGGAGCCTCACCTTGGATGTCTCCAGAATAAGATACACTGTGGAAAGGGCCTATGAGCCATCTGTTTCTCATAGCTTTGTATCATTTGGTGAAAAGGCTATGCTCCCAAACTTTTCATTTCTAAGCTCTTTTCAGATGCTTGATTCATTGTTCTGGAACATAGTAGGCAGTGGAGTTATACATTTCACCTATACTGATGTAATTCCTCATTAATTTTCTTCTTGAAGGAAGCTATGTGTAATTTTAGTAATTTCCATTGTGAGAAAATTTCCAAAAATTGTGAAGGTTTTGAAGAATATTCTCAGTTGGAGGATGTCTTCTGTGTAAAATTTGCATGTTTATGTTTGTACAGGAAACAGCATTTTATGTACAGAAATATTTTCTGCACAAAACAGCCAGATGTGAATTTTGTATATAGTAAGTCCAAAATCATAAAGATTGCCAATATTCTTCTTTCTCAACACTTGAGAAATATATTCTTCAACTTTTTTCAATATATTAATTGTTGCTTTCATCCCTGTTGTGCCAAACACTTATACCTCAATGATTGTATTTTTGATTATATGTCCAAAAATATTTATATGTGGGGATGGCGTGGGGTGGGTGAGGATTCATCTCAAATGCTTAAATTTAAACTGGATGAGACTATTTCTTACATATTCTTCAAAATATACCTAAATATACCTAAATATACCAAAATATACCTAATGGCATAACTGATATTTCTCAGAGCACTAACAGATCATTTGCTTGCTGTAACTGAAATGAAATTAAGATTTTTACCCTCTCAAGTAAACATTCCAGTGTGTCACCTTTGCAGCACTTTTCCTGGCTATGTGCAATTTCCCCAGCCAGTTTGTCAATGGTAAGAACGTCGGCCTTGGGAAACTTCTGGCTCAGCTGAACAAATTTTCTGGAAAGAAAACAAGCAACATTCCAGGATTGCTTTAAGTCAGATTTTGTAGGCCTCAGATTTATTCTCAGTCATACTAGCAAGATAAGCAGACCAGCATTTGTGCTTTTAATCTGACAAATATTTGAAGTCTTGCTCTTCTGTGTGAATATATTCACTTTTTAAAATAAGCATTCACAATGGCCCTTTTTGCACCTTACCTTTTAACGCTGTTGGGTTGGGGTCCTCGTGCAAGAAGCCTGGGCAGGAAGGCTCTTGCAAGCCTCCCGCTTCAGCTCCGCAGCTCCTTCCTGCTCATGCGAGCACCCCATCCCTTCCTTCCACAGTGCAGCTTGGGAGTTGGAGGCTGCCCTGAGGAGAGGATGTGTGACCGGCCCAGCTCCAGAGGCTCCACATGGCAGGTGAGTGCAGCCGAGGCCCACGAGCATTGCGCAAGCATGGGTTATTTTCGGCTAAAAGCTGAAAATAAAAAAAATGTGTTTGCTGCATGTGAGGGCCTTGAGCGTCACGTAAATGGGAGTGTGTCATGCAGACCGCTCCTCACATTTACGCAATGCTCAAGGGGCCCATTCGGTTGCAAACTGCTGTGCAAAAAGGGCCAATGATAAGCATTCACAATGGTAAGAATACTAGACAAACTGGGAATGACTGCAAAATTCAATGTTCTGTGGATCCTTGGTTTCTGCCTCCTTCCTTCCTTCCTTCCTTCCTTCCTTCCTTCCTTCCTTCCTTCCTTCCTTCCTTCCCCTTCCCACTTTCTAGAATGAGCAATTTTTTTTTTATAATCCTTAGTAGCAGTTTTTGATTTTTTTTTAAAATGAGATGAATGATCAAGGCCTTTTGGATATCCCAAAGCCACGAGCTTTTATTGAGGCCAGAAGTTACAATCCTGCATAATTCATTCTTCTTTTTCACCACCCAAAGAAATATAATAAAGAAATGTGTTCACTGGTGAATACTTTTCTAAATTTGCTTAGTTCTTAAAAATTCATGGCTCAAAGTTTGTCATTTATCATTTTCAAACGGAGTCCATAGGACAGAATCTTCCTGGCTCACTATGCCAGTGTAACTATACAAGCATGGGCAATAACAGGGGAAGAAGACTGTGAATGCACTGCTGTGTGAGCTTAGCAACTGCATTTGCTAATGCAGTGCACAAACTGTCCATTAACTCTTATTATCCAAAGCCTTGCTCAAATTTCTGGCTACATTTGCATTTACGCTTGGCTTGTTTCATGCATAGCCATTCAAGCAAAGACATGTGCAAAGATGTGTTCCTTATAGAAAACATACGTTCTCTCTCTCAAAGATGAATTTGTCCATTTTTATTGAACACCATAGAGTAAACAGCAGGCTCTGGCTTTGCAGTGAGAGATAGCTTTCTAATTTTGAACTCTAGA
Organism: Iguana delicatissima; assembly: GCA_948472985.1. Taxonomy (NCBI): domain Eukaryota; kingdom Metazoa; phylum Chordata; class Lepidosauria; order Squamata; family Iguanidae; genus Iguana; species Iguana delicatissima. Next base: position 552,152 of record CAOKZL010001349.1, on the reverse strand, counting down.
CGTGCGTGAACCCACATGTGCTTACAGGGAACCTACTTTGTTAAGACTGATAGAACAGAGTGATAGCACAGATTAGACAGGAATATGCATTAATTCCCTTTCAAAACTTAAATTCAAAATAACTTCTAAGTCTTTATGATCTGGTTTACTTTCTTCTGAAAAGTTTTTGCCATTCTCATCACTTGATCAACAAATAACTTAAACTCCAACCATTAGACATACATAGCCTTGATAGCTCTTTTCTTAAAGGTCTTCAGGATGGAACAGGAGTGCTTTTCCCGATGAAGGGCTGTCAACAGTTGCTTTCTGATATTTGATGTCTGTTACAAAAATAAAATATATTTAAGGCACATTGTCAAAATTGTGAGTTGGAGAAAGACTTTGTGAAGTTTAAAGTAGGTCCATTGTAATCATAGAGCTGGAAGTCCACCCTCTTGCCTGCAGGCACAACTAGATAAGGTACCCTGAGTGACAAATATCCAACCTTTGTTTTAAAAACCTCCAATAAGTACAAGCCATTATCTTCTGAGGTTCTCTGTTAAACAGTTCTTTTTTGTCAGGAACTTTCCTGTAATGTTTAGCTGGAACTTTTTTTCTTGCAGTTTGAACTACTAGTCTCTGGAGCAGCAGAAAGCAAGTGTCTCCCAGATATCTAATCAGATATATTTAAAGTTACCTGTCAAATCACTTCTCAGTCTTTTTTGCTCCAGGATAAACATACACAACTCCCTCAACAATTCCTCATAGTGTTGGTTTCCAGACGTTTCTCCATTTTGGAAACTCTTTTCTGTGGACCTTAATTTACTCCTGAATAACTCAGTCAATCAAGCCGGGATCTTATTGGCAATGTATTGCAATGTAAAAGTCTGTTATACTGGTCTAAGTCTGGATTTCCCCCTCCGCCCCAAGCAGTGTGTAGGAGAGATTAGGGTAAGGCTGCTGGGAGAAATAAGGCCCTGTCCCTTTTGTGGTGGGGTAGAAGGGGAAATTTCAGCAAGTGCTGATTCTGTGACCCACAACACCTGATGAAATTTCATCTCTACAATCATTAAAGGAAGTAGGAATCTTTTCCCTTCTTTTACCTAGCAACTCAAGATGAGGGAGATGACGGTGTAAGCCATCTTTGCTAGGAGATAAGCTGCTGTGTCACAAAGCCTGAAACCATTTCCCATGCTTAAAATCTGCAGTGAAAAAAGATTCAGTGTCAGGCAGTATGAATGATCAGAGTCATTCAGACTGTACATGGCTAAAGGGACAGATCATCTAAGGCTATTTCTGCAGGACAGAGCTGTCCCATGACGGGGATGTGATAGCAGCAATCTACAGGTTGTGCTTGTGCATGGTGTTGTTGCAGTCCCGGTGCCATCTTGCCCCCACCTGGTGTGATCATGGGATATTTTACTTAAGGGAAAAAAACTGTTAAGTGCCTGTGATCGTGGAACACTCCTATTGTTCTGGGCCATACAGAAGGACAGAAAGCATGATCACGTGCTTCCTTCCCCAGCACAGCATGGGAAAGAGCCTGGCTGCACTGTGGAAAGCAGGCACATGTCACTTGTGCTCCCTTCCTCAGGGAGCTAGCTGGATGCAGAGGGGAGTGTTCCAGCTGTGCTCCTTTCCCAGCAAAGGTGCTGCTGGGATAGCAACGGGAGGAAAATGGGATAAGCTAGGGCGTGGAAATGCCCTAACTCTAGAAAAGCTTCTTATGTTCCTGTGAACACAGAAGAAATGAATTCTGTAAGCATCTCTGCACAAAATTACAAGATCTGATCTGGATTACAATGAAATACCTTTTCATCCAAGCACACACTTTGGTTGCCTTCCTGGCAGCAAGTTGTCAGTACCTCCTTCAGATCATGGACTGTATTAAAAGGGATGAAAACACTTGTAAAGGGGTTCCTTCTGGCAATTTCATAGAGATAACTGTAAAAGAAAAAATTCATTTCATTAATCTTAATTGAATCAATCAATTTTTTTTGTTATAAGAGTTATTACGGTGGCATGTGTCCTTAATGGGTTTCTGGCAGCAGGGTGTCAATTTTAAAAATATTCTGAGACTTGATCTCTTTTGCAATGAGCATATGGTCAGAACCTTCTCACACGCATGAAGATTAATGAGGAATATTACTATCTTGGTAAAAATATGAACAAGCCTCAAGAACTTTGGGAGATCTGTTCATGACCTGCAGAATACTGAATGGTGGTTGAAAAAGAAGGTGGGTGGAATGGGATATCTTGGAGGAGAGTATGACTGGCTGGAAACCTAAAATAGACCACGCCGCATTGTAATATTCTGTTGCAGGTCCTTTATTGTCCATATGTGACAGCTTATATCCAGTACAAGTCAGTATTTGAGAAATAACTGATAAAAGACTTAGGCCCTTTGCGCATGGCAGTTTGCAAGCGAAAGGGCCCCTTGAGCGTCGTGTAAACGTGAGGAGCGGTCTGCATGATGCACTCTCATTTACGTGACGCTCAAGGGCCTCACGCGCAGCTCACATGCATTTTTTTATTTTTGGCTTTTAGCCGAAAATGACCCATGCTTGTGCACCGGTCAGGGGCCCCACGCGCACTTACCTGCCATGTGGAGCCTCTGGAGTTGGGCCGGTTGCACGTCCTCTCCTCAGTGCAGCCTCCAACTCTCAGGCTGCACTGTGAAAGGAAGGGGTGGGGCAAACAGGAAGCCGCTGAGGAGCTGAAGCAGGAGGCTTGTGAGAGCCCTCCTGCCCAGGCTTCTTGCACGAGCCCCACACTCCAGCAACGTTAAAAGATAAGGTGCGAAAAGGGCCTTAGAAAAGGCTTGATGCATTTTATATTAGAATAACTTTCAGTTTTCACAAAAGGAAACTATTGAAACCAGTAGCAATGGATTCATTTACGTACCCGCCCATTGCTGTGATGAAATCTTCTTGAAAGGCTTTGCAACGTTCTTCGGGTGTTGGTTCTTCATAGGGAGGAATGTATCCTGGGGCTGCATTTTTATGGGATAAAAAGCATTCCTTTCTTTCTTCACCGACTTTGCCACAGCAGTCTGTAAATCCATATTTCTCAACAAGACCATGCTCATCACAAAATTGATTATAGCAGAGAATATCCTAATGGTCAGAAGGAAAGCATTGCTTCAGTTTATTAGCCCTGTGTTGGGGTTTTCATTGAGATCACTGTAGAGATCCAAAGTCTGAAAATGACTCAATACAATCTGAAAAGACCCAGGATTTACTCAAAGCATCAGATACTCCAAAATGAAATTAAATGAAGTGAAACAGTTAAGAGAAACAATGAAGAGGGAGGAGGGCTAAAATAACCGCTAGACCACCCTCATTGTACTTCCTGCTCTCCAATAAAATACAGCCCTTAATTTGTTTCTATAGAACAACTTTGTCCCTTTGTCCTTCATTCCAAAATGTTTTAAATAATGTTTCCAATTCTCCATGACAATAAATATCTACCATGCATGGCATCTAGTTTAAAAAAAGCTGCCAAAATTTGCTAAGCAGACACAATCGCTGACAAATAAATATGAGAAAGGCTGAATAGAGTATGAGAACTGCAATTTTAGCCATCTTGCATATAAAACTAGTGAAATATCAAGTGAGGATCTCATGGACCAAGCCACGAGAAAAAGTGATATATCTATAAATCTCAGATATGTTCTACAAAGCTAGCTCCCAAAAGCTTACCAAAGGCTTTGCACATTCTGGGTTTGATTGTTCATCATAAAGACATTTCATTGCAAGCTCAGTAAAATTGTTGGCCATTTTTGCTACCTCTTCATAGGTGCTTCTTTGCAAATGCTGGGCAAGCAAGACTTCAGCACTGAAGAAAAGGGAGCATATGTGAGTAAGCAGATGGTCACCACTCATGAACTGCAAGGTATCTGAATACTGGAAGCAAGCAATGATATTCTTATTTATATTCTTGTTTAAGGTAGCAGAACTGAAGCTGAGCAGTGTGGATCCAACTTGTGGGTTGTGTGTGGCCCCATGTTTGAGACTCAGATGTGAATGTTACAATTCTGCTGTTGTTCCTTAAGTAATATCCCAGCTATTATATGTTTCTGAGTGATGCTGTGTTCATCCACCACTGTTATACTTTCCCCATTTTGTTGGTTGATGACACATCAGCGCTCTTTTGAAGTTATCCTGTCTAGTGGAGTTGTGGGTTCACTTTCACAACTACTGGAGTTTGGATTCACTTTGCACTGTAACTGTAGTCTCTCAAGGACTGTTCAGCTATGGGAGTGTATAAAGGAACCCCGCTCCCAGGATCTATGCTGCACAGAACCAATGTGTTGCGGATATAGGCTACAACTGAGATCCTATATCTATGCATAGCTCTATACATGCAGTTCTATATGCTCCCACCTCCTGGCAGTTGTCAAGCTATTCTCTTCAAGTCTCTCCTCATCTGAATCCTGGCTTCACCAACAACAACTTAGAGAAATTAGCTGTAAAGGTACAATGTTCACCAATAAGCTCTAGTTCTGTTCATGGTGATCATGGAAAGAGGGCATGGTTCACACAGCTCAACACATTCTAATTTCACTTACAGGTGATTAGGACTAATTAGGGATTTAATTCTTCTCTAAGCCTTTTCTCAAAGGCAGCAATGAATAATTTCAGCAATCTTCTTCCCACTGAAAACTTTGCCATTTTTTTGAAGGCTATTCATGATTTGGGACTTATTATACAAATAAAAATAAAATAAAATAATAAATACAAAAATAAAAAAAAATCCCACACAGTTGTTTTGGGCAGAAATCAGAATTTTTTGTGCAGCAAACAGGGTTACGTGCATGGAAAATAATATTTCAGTGAAGAAGTACTAATTTCTTTACAGAAAGTGCCGGCATAGGAGAAGTTCAGTCAGCCTACGGCCAGTTCAGCTAGCACAAGTACCTTATGTTTTATTCTAACCTACTCCACTCAGCCTATTTTTTGTGTTAGGATCACACTGTAAGTAATTAGCCAATTACTAGTGGCCTAACAAATTTAGCGCTTTGTTTAACTTGTCTCAGTGTTCACTTAGTATGATATTATTGTTGTTATCAGTATCTGTAATTATTCTTCTTGTAGTTCCTTCTCTCTCTCTTTTCTCTCCATCATCCTTCTACAAATAACATTATTATACATCTGGGATTAAATCAATAGAGGTCATTTCAAATAACATTGTTCTTTGTTAGACTTACAGATGTATTGGAAATTGTACCCTGCAGCCGATTGAGCGAAGCCCTTCTGCAAATAAGACAAGTCATTAAATCATGTTAGTTAATCTAGAAAACAGAGAGAGGAAAATGAGTTATTTGCATGACCAAGGTGTTGAGAATGACACACCAGTCACCTACCAGAATATAAAAGGAAAATGGAAGAGTCCATATAGGTTGCTATGTATCTTTTGAAGAATATTTCATTTCCACCAGTCCAACAAAGGTGGAACAATGCTTCAGTGGAACAATTGTTAGGGCATACCTCTTTGGATGTGCATCATGATGCTCACCTGTTCCTCATTAAATTCAGTTCAACTAATTAAATACCTATTTCAATAAGGATGAAAGTCTCCTCCTCATCCAGTTCACGTTAGCAGTTCATTGAGTCCAAAATATAAAAACGAGAAAAAAAAAGGAAGGGAGGGAGGGAGGAATTTTACATTTTCCTTATATGAAGAAAATGAACTTTCTACCTTAAGCAAGACTGTGATCATGAAGTTGCCTTGTCAATCAGAGAGTGCAAGGAAGCATGGTGATCAAATTTGCCAGGTCAGTTAGACAAAGAGGCCATTTCCGTACTAGACTGTTGTAGCGCTATTATTTCACTTGCAATATCCTATGGAATCCTAGAGCCATCCCCTTCCAAAACTGCAAACCTCAGGATTCCATAGGATGTTGCAAGTGGAATAATAGTGCTATAACAGTCTAGTGTGGAAATGGCCAGAGATGAAGGCCGAAAAGAGATATATTGAGAGATACAGGAGTGTGGCAAGACAAGAGCAACAGACACAGCAGCTATATTTCTATATTGCTTATCAGTAAGAAGCACTCCCTAAGCTGTTTACATGTATTTAGCTAATTGCCCCCAACAAGCTGGGTACTCATTTTACTGACCTACGGAAGGACGAAAGGCAGCGTCAACCTCAACCCATGCAGGATCGAACTCACAACCTTGCGGCTGCACTGCTGGCATTCAAAACCGCTGCGCCATCAGGGCTCTCATGGCAGATCTCCCAGGCTGATTTCAGACTATGTAAATTGAACTAATCCTCTTGAAATCATATCAGTCATGAAGTGACATAAAACCAACAGATTTCAATAAGAACTAAATTAAGCTAATCTACTTTGGATCTAGTCTGGGGATGGGCAAACTGTAGGTTGTGATCTGCATATGGCTTGTGAATACTGCAGTCCTATAGGGGACTGCAGACGCCTCTAATTCGCTTCAGATGGGGAGCACAATAACCTTTGTCCCCAAATGGCCAATAGTACATTCCGGCTTCTTGAGGAGATATTGGACCAATCTTTTAGACCTTAAGGTTTTTTCCTTTGGCCTTTCTTGCAATAGGAAGTAATTGGGCTTCTTGCTCAGGCCAGTTTTTGGTTTAAAGAGATGTCTTCTCAAGCCCTAAAAAGAGGCAAGGGATGCCCCAGGTGTCCACATGGTGAGACATTCAATAGCACCCTATAGAGTCTTGGGGTGAGTGTTATTGTCAGTTTGGAGTACAAAAGCTATTTCCCCAATTTGTGTGGGTGAGAGAGCCACAATGAGGGTGCAATCCCCTAGGATCCCATGGGGAGCAATGAAATCTCCCCATCTCTAGCAATCACCAACCCCTTACCTCATCCATAGTGTCTTATATTCATACATATTCTCTGTACTTTGCATACTAAAAGAACATGGAGATTGTGGTCTAGCAGTTGGAAATTTAGAAGAATATATATCAAAGATGATAAATGTTCCTCTTTGTAATATATGTCCTACAGCCTTCAGGACTCTTATAGTTCCATGCAGCAAACTCATGTTGCCCTCAGTTTCTTTTGCTTGTTCAGATTTTTTCCCCCAGTGCAGACAGAGATTTCACTGAGATCTTATGTCATCTTGACATTTTCTCCCATATTAGTGCTCTGTCTGCCTTCTCTGTGGCAGAGCATTAAAATGAGAACCTGCGACACAATGCCTAAAACTTACAGGGGCAATAACAGAAGAATCAACAACTGACATTGGTACCTCTGCCTTCCCTTATTCTGTGCTTACCACAAAAATACTGCTGTTATCTCACTAGGGAAACCACTTGGCCTGCAAAATATGTCTGCATCCCATACACATGGTCTACTGCTGTCACTTAATTTACTTATGATTGAACTGTTAATGTATTTTTGTGGAGGGGGGAAGAATCATCTTACCTAATAATGTCTGCTGTCTTTCGGTCAGGGATTCTGGTTCAGCAAAACTTGCCTGGAAAAGGCAAAAAATGAGTATTATCCACTTCATGGTTCTAAGCTGCTTTATTATGGTGTGGACTGTGCAAAGTAAAAAGAGCAACAGTGTGGATGGAGATTTTATATTCTGTATCCACATGCTTAGTTAATAACAAGCATGTTGGGACATGGTTTGATTTGTTAGGTAATTCAGCAAATAATTCCCTTTAAAAGAATGCTCAGTGTGTTTGCTAAGAGTACACATGTCCCCCAAATGACTGCCAAACCTATTATTTAAAGAGTAGGGAAAGACAGACTTTGGCCTTCCGGTGCAAAAAGAAAGGTTAACTGAAAAATTGCTTTCTTTTCTTCCACCTAACTGATATACTGACTCTAACTTCAGCATATTGTCTGGGTGGCAGAAGAGGTAAGAAGAAACTTAGCTGCTTTGTTACCTTGTGATTAGGTAGGATCAGTCTGTTGTCAGCATTTAGGACTTCACAGACATTAATGGCATTGAGTATGAGATGGAGAACTTTGCTATAGCCATGAACCCACCAGAAACCCTTTTCAGGAACACATATCAAAACACTCTCAACAGATGGCCATCCAGCCTCTGTTCAAAAATCTCCAAAGAAGGACACTCCACCACACTCTGAGGCAGCATATTCCACTGCCAAACAACTCTGACTGTCAGGATGTTCTTCCACAGGTTCAGGTGGAATCTCTTTTCCTGTAGTTTTAATCCATTGCTCCTTGTCCTAGTCTCTGGAGCAGCGGAAATAAGCTTGTTCACTCAACAAGATGACATCCCTTCAAATATTTAAACATGAGGTGACAGCAGCAAGGATAACATATGCCAAAGATTGGAAAAATAATGCGATACCTGGAATGGAAGAATGGTTGACGAAACTATTAGAATATGTAACATTGGATGATTTAACCCGCGCTATGAAGAGAGAGAAGTGGGGGAAGAAAGAAAGAGAAATGGAAGTAGTAAAGAATTATATTGAGATTAACTGGACACGACTATGCCAAGAGGATAATGAAGAATAAAATTATGGTATAGCAGAAGATTGTTGTAAAGCTAAAATATACAAACAGACAAGAATATTGCCTTAAATAGGCAAGTCAACAGTAATAGTAATATTAGGAGGCATCAGTTAAAAGAATAGAATATTATCCAAACAAGAGAAAGTAGGAAGTTTAAAATGTTTAATAATTTAGATAAGGATCTGGCTTGGGAATGATTAAAACGAATAGTTGAAATTTAAGAATGAAATTGATTTGAATTGATTGAATCAACATAAGATTGATGAATTGATTGATAAGAATAATAAGAAGGAATCTGAAGTAGAATAAGTAAGATGTAATTAGAAGATCCTTAACAAATAAATTGAAATAATAAGTAAAAAGGAAGATTGTATTTTATGCAAATCTGTATTTTATACAATCAAAAATATAAATATTGTATATTGATTATGTATGTGAAGAGAGATGGGATTTTAATAAAAATATTTTTTAAAAAAATTTAAACATGGATATCATGTCCCCTCTTAACTTTCTATTCTGCAGACTAAACATTCCCAGCTCTCTCCTCATAGGGTGTAGCTTCCAGACCTTTCACTATTTTGGTTGCCCTCCTCTGGATATGTTCCAGCTTGACAATATCCCTCTTGAAATGAGATGCCCAGAACTGGACACAGTATTCTAGATGAGGTCTGACCAAAGCAAAACAGAGTGGTACTATTACTTTCCTCGCTCTAGACGCCATACTCTTATTGATGAAACCAAGAATTGTGTTGGCTTTCTTGGCTGTCGCATCACACTGCTGACTCATGTTCAGCTTATGGTCTGCTAATGTTAGGCTTGAAATTTGGTACTCAGTAACTTATCATAGGATTAACACTTGGTATTTATTAGTATTTGGACACTCAGAGCTCTGAACTTTGTTCAGAATTGTTTGTTCTGCCTAGTACATGTGGGTGGTGAGTATGTGCAGAAGGGAAGGACACTGCTAATGTAAATATGTCTTTGGGAATGACCCAGGATGTTGACTAGAACTTACAGACTTGGCAATGTTAAGGGTCAGATAAAATGTAACTCATGTGTAAGCTGTGACTCTGCTAACGCTGACACATGAATCTTTTCCTTTATGTAAGCATGAAAATGGTATAAAAAGGGGCAGAATGGAAGAATAAAGACATTCTTCTGGATCATTCCCGTAGTAGGCATTACTGAACACAGTTTTGATACTCAGAGGGATCCTTTTACCAAAGTTGTTGCCGTTGTTGTTGTGGTGGTGGTGGTGGTGTGTTTTCTTTGTTTTTCTCTTTGTTTCTTGTTTCCTACTTTATATTTGGGGATTCAATTCAGCTTCGTGTCCACCTGGGGATACAATGAGGTGTGGTTTGTTTACCCACGTTAACATTAAGACTGGAGCATAATGAAAATAAATAAATAAAATCAAACATCTTCCTAGAAATGGTCTTGTCAGACCTTAGGACTTGTGGCATTTATTATATCCTAACAAATGTTCATCTAGTTGCATGACTAATAATGTAATGAATATCATGGAGTTCCATAACTGAGTTATGCAAGAGGCCTAGTTAGGCATTTGAAGCATATTTGGAAATAGTGCCCAAGATTCTCAGATATGCATATCTGTTGTGAAAGAGTCATTTTGTTGTAATTCAAAATTGGTCATAACAGAAGCTAGGGAATCTAAGGACTACCACCAAATGTTATCCTGTTACCCTGTAGACTGGGGGTCCCAGGAGGGGCACCCAAACAACAAACCAAAATAAGCAAGATGGGGAAAATTAGCTGGAGCACTCTCTTGGCTAACAAGAGGCAGGGCAAGGCAGCGAGACCTTTTGTCCTATGTATACCAGTTTAGGTCAGTGAGGAGTCAAGCAATTTAAAATACTAACAGTTTTTAATAAGCAAAGAAAATAATAAAACTCGAACACACCTAACTAGAGAGGAAGAAGAGAGAGAAAGTTCAGAGAAATAAGCAATACGCCACCTGTCCGAAGTCCTGTGGACACCAATTGAAGATAAGGAGGGAAACCCGGCGAGTAGACCGAGGGGAATCTGTGGAGCCGAGCGGCAGCGAGGCAAGGACGAAGATCCAAATGGAGCTTCGAGTGATTTCAGCTTAGTGATTTCAAGTGGTTTCAGCTCAGTCCAGTGAGAGTTCCAAAGAGCTCCCAAAGTGAGACAATTTTTATAGGGACAGAACGACCGCAGGCTAGTCTGGTTTTTGCATGAGAACAATGAGTTTTGGGATGGAGACAAAGGCTCCGAAAGGTCAGGATTTACATGATTGAGTTATGAACCGAATTGACAATGGTATAGCTGGTATGCAGATGTGGCTAGCTCGGCCGTTAAGTGCCTGGCTTGCCAGGGTGCTGTTACCCTGCTTGCTAAGGGGCTCCCTTAAGGGATTCCCAAAATCTGTTAAAACTGTGGGGAAAATTAGCTCAGAGCACTGTTTTAGCTATGCGAGAGGCAGGGTAACTTTGCAGGACCTTTGTAACCCAGATTTTACAGAGTCAGACCACGCCAAAAAAAAACCAGGCAGGTTGTTCAGTTTAAAGATTTTATTAAACCCTCAGTAATTAAAGCAAACAACAACAAACCCCCTCACACATTCATTCAAGAGCTAAAGAAAAAGAAAGTAAGGAAAATTGATAGGGATTTTGTTTGGGGTGTTCAGAGGCAATACTTTACCTTGATTTAATGCCCAAGGGAGCCAACATTGAAGAACTGGAGATTCAAAGCGATGAAACTCAAAAAATGGGGGAAGGGGGGGTGAGGCAAAACAAACTGACAGGGATTCAGGAGGAAAATGTGAATGAACTCTCGAACAGATAAAAACATGGGGTTTTTATAGAAAAAATATACCTGGAGGGCTAGTTCTCTCCCTGGGAGAACAATAGTACAGGAGGCTAAATCAAAAAGCCTTTAATGACCAACATCTCCGGCTAAATGTTTTTCTCAGTCCTTTGTGAATGACACTGACCAAATGGACAAAAGGCCCAGTAGAGTGAAATTACTCACATTCAGCAGGCTGATTGTGATTCTATTGAGCTGCCATATCAGTGCAAAAGGGCCCTTTTGTCTGTTTTATGGTCCTCATGTCTTCCAGGAATCCCTGGCCCACGTGACAGATTCAGTCTGAGTCACCTTTTGGCTTGGCCAAAGTTTTAACTTCCTGCCAGTGTGCACTTTCAGTGACCCTGTCAGACACATGGAATGATTTCTGATATTAGCCATGTGGAGATATCAATTTGATGTGATAAATTAATAAATTGTAGACCCTGGGAGAGAGAGAGAGCTGATGGTCGTACTTACAGTGCTTTCACAGGCAAAGAGTCCTCTTTGTCTTACAATCAAGGTGTTTGTTTCGGGCGGCAACCCCCTAAAGCGGAACTGGCTATGTCTGGTGAAAGATACTAGTCTCCCATGCCTAGCTTCGCACTTGTCCGGTGGGACCTAGAAAACATGCGGCTCATGGCAGGAAAAGGCCAAATTGTGATATCAAAATGATATCTTTTAGTTCACCAAAGACCAGACCAGAATGCCGTGGTAACAACCCTATTGGATGAAAAGGTGTTGACCACATTAACAATAATTCCTGCTTGTAAGAGTGATAATCTCAGGACTTACCTCATCCAAGTTCTGCCTGAGGTAAAGGACAATACAATCGTTATTTTTACTGCCTCAGACAAAGGAGAACATGATAGCTACTTTGTGTTATACAGACAAAAGCTCTTAGGTCACTTTTAACCCTGCAACAGTATTATATCTTCCACCACACACACACCAGTAGCAGATCATTTTGAGAGCTAAAGAATAGGCCATGTGGCTCACATAGTCCAAAGGTAGGATAGCCATGTAGCTCAGGAAGAATGACTGAGGGTTTGCCACTTCTACCTTCCAACATCTGCTGCTGGAGATGATTGCCTCATTCTACATAATAGCAGAGAACATGGAGGTGCATGCAAAGGTTTCCACAGGGAGAAACATTCGTTAATGTTTGCCAGAATTCAGATATTTAAGGTTTTAAGAGGTAAGATTTGTAGTTTAAAACTGTGCCTGGAAACTAATTGGCTGGTGGCATATCTCCTTCCAGCATCACATTGAAATTCCTTCTTAGCTATGGGCCTTTTCGCACTACATTGTTATGGTCTATTATTCCACTTTCAACATCCTATGGAATCCTGGGGTTTGCAGTTTGGTTAGGGGAATTTAGAATTCTCAGCCAGAGAGCCCTTTGGCCTCAGTAAACTACAAACCCCAGAATTCCGCAGGATGTTGAAAGTGGAATAATAGTACTATAACAGTATAGTGCAGAAAGGCCTTGTGCTGCTCACTGGCTAACATCACCTAGGAGAGTCATTACCTTACATTAAGCCTACTTCACAGGGTTGTTATGAAGAGAAATAGGAGTGGGAAAAATTATATATGAATTCCTTGAAGCAAAGCTGGAATATAAATCTAATAAATTCATTCCTGCATGTCAGGCAGACACAGGCCCTTTCTGCAGGATGATGACGTCCCAGCATGAGAATGTGAGAGGATTGGGACTGCAATGACACAGTCCTGCCCTTCTCATGTTGCCAGCCAGTGCAATCACAGGGTATGTCATTGACAGAAAAATTCTGTCAATGACTCCTGACCGCACGAGCCTTCTGTCACAGCTGTCTATGCAGAAGGACTGGAAGCACAATTATATGCTTTCTTCCCCACTGCAGCATGGGAGGATGGCTGGCTACAGTGTGGAAGGAAGAGGCATGTCCCTCGTGCTCCCTTCCATGGGTAGCCAGTTGGGTATGGAGGGGATTGCTGGACTCCTAGTAAAAATTTTGCTTTAAGCCCTGTCTTTACATCAGTTTACTTACATAGCATTTGTATAAACACCTGAAATTATTTTTGCCTCCTTTTTTCCCCTTTAAATTCTTCCTCCCCTCATTTCTTTCTTCTCACTTTCCCTCTGTTCTTTTGTTCATTCCATACCTTGATACGTACTTTTCCTCTGGTGGCTCTGCACCCTATCTTGAAAAGCAAAACTCTAGCTAAAGAATGTCAGATGTAACTGAGGCAGTGTAGGAATGCTTGGGTTACAATGAGTAACTTATTTTTTCATAGTAGGTGATGACATTTTAAATAAGTTGCTCAGAGGCAAGGATAAAGGTTTGGTTTGGGGGAAGAGGTACTGAAAACGGAGAACAATTTTCAGTATGGGTCCAGAATGAAAGAGTGGATGGGTGCGTTACTGTCCCTGACACCTCCATCCTACAGGATGTGCCATTTGTTTTCATATCTGGACATGTTTATGGCTGGAAATACATGATCAAAGCCAGGCTGACCAGAACAGATTGTGGCCATGCATGGTCTGGCCATAAGTTCAAAGAAGAGTAAGTGGAAAACCCTGGCATCAAGGGGTTCAGGCTAATTTTTTCCCTGATCTCAGATCTTTGCATTTCCAAACAGGCTTGGATAAGATAACCAGAGACCATTTCTTTTGATCTCACCCTACAGAGACCTTTCTTACACCCCGTACCTGATCCAGGAACCCTTTGGACAATCCCATGAGAAAATTTTAGGCTTTGCCAGAACACCCCTTCAGGATAGGAAAAAAGGATATATAAACCCTGACTTTGGTCCCAGCAAATTTTAGCATTCCAGACACAATACTCAGATTGCTGTTAGTCCATTCTACCCTCAGGTGTTGCCTGAGCCTCTCTGCTTTGATCCTTTTCTTCAGGACCGGTAACTATCACCCTTTTCATCTGCAATCTCTCTTTATCCAACTGTTTGCACCTTATTTTCTGATAGCCTTACATGGCTTTTCAGAGTGTCTCTTTCCTTATGTGTGTGATCGTCATTTCCAATAAAACGTACAATTTATCTTTACATTGGAGCCTCTTTGCAGTTTGTACTGGTATACATAAGTGAAAAGATCCTGCTGTTACTCTCCTCTTCCAGGCTTTCTCTGAGCCATAATTTCCTCAGATTCTAAAGAGACAGTGGCATTGTGAGTCGACTCAAAAGTCCCCCACCTTTTAGACCAAGGTGTTCTGAGCTACAGGGAGGAGGAATGGCACCTGTTTTAAGGATCAATTTCCACTTGGGAGAGCAAGCGTTGTTGTTGTTGTTTCCCTTCAAGTCATTTCCAACTTATGGTGACCCTATCACCAGGTCTATCACAGGGTTTTCTTGGAGGAATTTGATCTGGGGGGGGGGTGCCCTTGTCTTCCTCTGAGGTTGAGATAGTGTGGCTCACTCAAGGTCACTCAGTAAGTTTCCTGGGCCAAGCAGGGATTTGAACCCTGGTCTCCTTGTGTCCTAGTCTGATACTCAAACCAGTTCATCATACTGTCTATAAGAAACCTTATAGGAGTACATTTATGGTATGAAAAGGCATGACTGAATGATGAGTGTGTGTGTAGTATATATATATAGTGTGTGTGTGTGTGTGTGTGTGTGTGTGTGTGTATATATGTATATATATACACATACATATACACACATATATATATTCCATATTCCATCTAATATATAAAAGTCAAAGGCCCTTTCCACACATGGAGGGAGAAACGGGGTAAAACGCACAGAAACGGAGCTTACCAGAAGCCGGGTAAGTCCGTCGCCATGAAGAGCAGCACGAGTTTGCTGCTTCACACTCCTGCGCTGTCCTGCGGTGTCCAAAATGGCGGCTTACGGCTGGTGGAGGCTCTCCACCAACCAGAGAAGCTCGCCAGCCGGAAGCCCGCCCCCTGGTAGTTCTGCAGGCATGCACTTGCGCGTGCCTGCAAATCTACACCGGGGCGCTGCGACGAGGTGGAATGGGGCTGCACGCTTGTGTTTTATAAAAACCACTTGAAAAGTGGTTTTTAAAAAACACGCGGCGCCACCACTTCCGGTCGCTTCAGGGCGGTTTGAGGTGTAGAACCTCAAAATTATAAATGCCCCAGCGCACTCCACGGTGTAGACGACCTCCGTCTCTCTACACCGTTTTAATTACCCTGTGTGGAAAAGGTCAAAGTTTGCTTGTCTGTGTCAGGTGAAGACCTCATATGATTGGCTGTGTGTTGCAGATGCCCCTTCCTTCATAGGAAGTGGACCTCAAATGCTCTAGGATTCAGGTCAGAAACCACTCCTCTGCAGGCTATTGGGTGCTGGTTGAACGTTTATTGTAACAACTGTGCAAAGACAGTGCAAATAAACAGGGGCTGGAAGGCCCCTGCCGAAACTGCAAACCCCAGGATTCCATAGGATGTTTAAAGTGGAATAATCGTGCTATAAGAGTGTAGTGCGGAAATGGACCTAGTGAAGAATGGAAGTAGAAAAAGGCATTTTGAGAATTGCTTTCATATAGTGTAAGATTCTCATTGTACCAATGTAGGAGATCTGCTATGATGGCATTAGAATCATAGAATCATGGAAAAAATCACAAGGACCATCTAGTCCAATCCCCTGTCTTGCAGGAATACATAATTAAAGCATTCCTAACAGATGGCCATCCAGCCTTTTCTGAAAAACCTCCCAAGAAGGAGATTCCACCACACTCCAAGGCAGTATATCCCTCTGTTAAACAGTCTGTCAAGAAGTTCTTCCTAAAGTTTCAGTCAAAACTCTTTTCCTGTACTTTGAATCCATTGCTTTGTGTCCTGGTTTTAGGGACACAGAAAACAAGTTTGCCCTGACTTCCATATAATATTCCTTTAAAAATTTAAACATAGCTATCATGTCAACTTTCTCTTCTCCAGGCTAAGCATTCCCAGCTCCCTAAGCCACTCCTCATAGGTCATGGTTTCCAGGCCTTTTACCATTTTGGTCATCCCCCTCTGGACGTGTTCCAGCCTGTCAATATTCTTTTTTGAACTGGGGTGGCCAGGACTGAACACAGTACTCCAGATTAAGTCTGACTAAAGTAGAACAGAGTGATTCTGTTACTTCCCTTGATGTCAACGCTATACTCGTACTGATACAACCTAGAATTGCATTGGCTTTTTTTAGCTACTGTGTCATACTGTTGATTCATGTCTGCTAAAATGCCTAGATCCTTTGCACATGTACCATTGTCAAGTCAGGTGTCACCCAACCTATATTTCTATGTTTTGTTTTTTCTTGCCCAAGCTTTACATTTATCCCTGTTGGAATTCATTTTGTTAGTTTTTGCCCAGCTCTCTAATCCATTATGGTCATTTTGAATTCTGTCCCTGTACTCTATAGTATTAGCTGCTCCTCTTAATTTGGTGTCATCTGCAAATTTGGCCCTTTCTACAGCATGGTGTCCTCCCAACATGGGGACACGAGAGGAGTGGGAGCTCAACAATGTTTCTGCATGATGTCATTGCGGTCCCACCCTTCTTGCATTGCCAGTTGGCACAATTGTGGAGTATATCATTGATGGAAAAACTGGGATCGTGCGAGACTTCCATTGCAGCCAGCCATGCAGAAGGGCCGGAAATGCGATGACGTGCTTCTTTCCCCACTACAGCATGGGAAGAATGTCAGCTGCAGTGGGGAAGGAAGGGCAGTGTCCCTTGCACTCCTTTCTTCAGGCAGCTGATGGGGCGCAGAGAGGAGCTCTGAGGATATGCTCCCATTCTGGCAGAGGCATGAGAGTGTCATCCTGTGGAAAGGCCTTTCACAAGCATTTCCTGTATTCCATCATCCAAGTCATCGACACTGGGCCCAGGACAAAACCCTGTACCACCCCACTAGTCGCTTGTCTCCAGAATGAAGAGGAGCCTTTGAGTGTGATCAGTCAACCAATTACAAATCCACCTAACAGCAGCATTCTCTAACCTATGTTTTACTAGATTGCTTGCAAGACTATCATGAGAGACCTTGTCAAAGGCCTTGCTGGAATGAAGAAATGCTACATCCACAGCATTCTCTTCTTTTATCAAGCTTATAACTCTATCAGAAAAAGAGTTGGGATTAGTCAGGCATGATTTGTTTTTGAGAAACCTATGTTGATTTTTACTGATCACAGCATTTCTTTCTAAGTGCTTACAGACTGCCAGTTTCATGATCTGATCTAGAATTTTTCCAGGTATTAATGTCAAGTTGACTTGGAGGTAATTGTTTGGGTCCTTTTTTCCTTCTTCTTCTCCTTTTTGAAGATGGGGATAACATTTGCCCTCTTCCAATCTACTGGGACTTCTCTTGTTTTTCAAGAATTCTTAAAGATTATTGACAGTGGTTCTGAGATTACTTCTGCCAATTCTTTAAATACACTTGAACATAGTTCTTCTGGCCTTGGAGATGTGAATTCACTGAGGCCTTTCTATACTACCTCTTTACCTATTTTGTGCCGCATTCCCCTACTGCATCATTTGCTCCATTTTCCGTAGATGGAGTGGGAGATGACCAAGGCAAAGAAGGTGTTGAGTAGTTAGGGCCCCTGGCAATGAATTGCTTTTCTAGGGATCCTTAGCCAAGTTGATGTCAGATCCTGAGAGGTGTGTCTATGCCATGAAATCATTTGTCCATTCCCGTTGGGGGAAGAAAGGTTCTTTATTTCTATATTGAAGATTGAAAGTATATAAGATATCTATTCACTCTGCCAGAAATGGAAGTAGTTCTCAGTATTAACTGAACCTTGAATAGTCCTGTGGTTTTCCTCATGTATTGCTTTAATATGATTCTACCACAGAGTTGTGCTGTGTGTTCCACCACTCCTCACAGATGTTAGCTGTGGTTGCATTTTTCAGTCTACACCCAAACTCTGTTCTTACCTTTCGCTAATTCCAACTCAATTTTTTGACTGTAAAGGATTGCAACAGCCACTGTTTTTCTTCACTCTTTCACTAGCTTCACACACCTCTCCTCTTTCTCTACAGTTTTAAGTGTCACACTCATTCCCTCACTCCCCCCTGTAAAATCCAGTCTCCTGTGCACCACTGGTGTCATTAGGAAGAAAGAGTTAAGTGGCATAAACTACCTCATGAAGAGGAACAATCACCAGTTACTGCTTGACTCTTGGCTCCCCAAATCAATGTAACTCTTCCGTGCCCCATCACCCAGCCATCTCTCTCTCTCTTCCTACACACACCACTCTATACTCCATCCCTACACACACACACACACACAAAAGTTGGAGAAAGAGGGGGGAGTTTTGTTTAAAGATTTTATTCATTCTCAACAGTAATACTGTCATGAGAGGTGAAAGTTACGGAAGAATCAAGTCCTTGTTTTCTTTAAATCAGAAAGTTGACACGTGAAAAGAAAGCAAGCAACCAAGGGTGCACTAGCATGTTAGGAATTTGTCTCCAGCATTCTTCCTTTGCTGAGCTGAAAGAAAATAAGAATAAATCATTAGAAGCAGGACTAAAAATGGGAAACTGTTTTTGAGTTAACCTGCAAAACCTTTCAGAGATACTGTGTTACATCTGAGGTTCTAAGATATAAGGCCTTTCCGCACTACACTGTTATAGTGCTGTTATTGCACTTTCAACATCCCATGGAATCGTGAGGTTTGCAGTTTGGGGAGGGGCATTTAGAATTCTCAGCCAGGGAGTTCTTTGGCCTCAGTAAACTACAAACCTCAAAATGCCACAGGATGTTGAAAGTGGAATAATAGCACTATAACACATAGTGAGGAAAGGCCCATAGGTCCTACATTCCTTAAGTAAGGTGTTAATTAAAAAAAAAAATCAGGGAGTATGGACCATGGTGATGGATAGAAAAGAACAAAGTATAGGTGTGGTAGGGCAGGGGAGGATTGACCATGTAGTAACTTGACCACTGTGTAAAAAGAACCCATCAAGTATTTGCTTTGCAGAATCCTCTCCTACTTCTGTGCCCAATAATAGTAGTTTTTTAAATCAGGGAAACTCGCTTGAGAGATACTTTAGTTCATCCTGCATATGTATTAATTTTCTTCAAATATGTTAGGTGCTGTAGGCTATATTTCAGAGGAAGGAACTGGAAAAACTGCCTCTGAGTATTTCTTGCCTAAGAAAACCCTTTGAAAATTGAAAGCCCATATACACACATAGGCACCACCTCTCTTCTAGCAAGATCTAAAGTCATATGGAACCCTATAAATCTTTTTTCCTTTGGATATAACAGACACTACCAGCAGTGATCTCCTTCAAACAAACTTAAAATCACTAGTGGTGGTGACGAATAACATATGTCCCCAGCCTGTGAAAATTGTAAACTATTGAAGTAAGCTAGGGGAACCTGGTTAATAAACTACACATAGAAGTATACCAGACTTTGTATCATCACATCTGGCTAGGAACCCAAAACAGACACCCAAAAATACCAAGAGCTTAAACAAAGGGAACGGAACAAAGCTGTGAGGAAACAAAGCTATCCTCTGTTTTTTTCAAAGCATGCAAATATGTGGGAAGAGAGGGAGAGGACTGGCTTACAACTTTGCACTAGGGCCTCCATACCACAAAGTCCTTCTTGGGAATTGGTGCAAGATAACATGCATACAAGCAAACAGTTCTTTGGCCTGTCTGATTCTCGAGGTTTAGTGATTATGTCTAAACTTGTAACTGCTACCAGGAATTTGAAAATTCATTGGTTAAAATTAGTCATTTTCATAGGGATGGCAAAAAGGAACTAATTCATTTTTGAAAACTAAATGCTTATTTAAAAAATATTTTAAAAAAGGCCAAATCTCTTCAACATCACCTCCCTCAGTAACATATTAAAATAATGTTAAATAATTAAATAATTAATTAATATATTATAGTTTATATAATTAAATAAATAATTGCTATTCTGTCCATGGAATGAGTTGCCTTTTATGATTAAATTACTTTTTACAACTGTTGTTTAAAAGCAGCAAAGTAGGAGTAATGAATTAGTTTTCAACCAATTATTTTGTATTAATTCTCTTCCTTCTTTGGCATGATCAGTCTAAAACAAGTGTTTTTGCATGAGCCATATTTCAACACCAGCTTACCTTAGATGGTTAGTGTTCTCCAAGAGCAGCCTTAGTCCGTTCAATCAGTTTTGGATTCTGGAAGGAAAGACACACATGCTTGAGATATTATGTGGTTTCTGCATCTGTTTCCCCAAGTTTGCACAATATTGACAGGCTAGTTCTGCAGTCTTTATGACACACAACACATGCACACACATGCAGACGTTTTACATGTAGGGGTGTCTTGTCTACTGAAGAAAGTTCCATATGTTTTCCTCACTCAGACTTAAATTTTTGTGGAAAGAAAAGTTAACATTTTTAGAGCGCAGCAGTCAAGCACAAACATTTCTTCTCCTGATAACCCCTTTTTCTGCTTCTCAGCTTCCTTCCCATCTTTGCTACTCCCAACCATGCCAACCCATCTATTGGTGTCTTTTATTTTATAGGCAGAGATGCAGCTAGTACAGATATCTCAGTATATCTCTTCACAAGAGCTTACAACCCAGGATCCTTTCACCCAGTTCCAGTGCTATTATGGTTTCCACTTTAACTGCCATAGTTCTATTGTGTGGAATTCTGGGATTTGCAGTTTGAGGAGGAACATTTGGAATTCTCAGACAAATTGTTCTAGTGCCTTCTAGAGCACAAACCTCAGGATACTTTAGGATGTGGCCCCAGTAAGGTAGAATCATAGTGCCATAGTTCTGTTCCATGTAAGAGTTCTTAATCTCTGACCTATTACAGTTGGCATCTTGAGGGAACAAAAGGAGGATGGAGGAGGACAGGAGATGGCAAGGTTCTTTAGCTCCAAACACGATGGACCAAGTACTTGGTATGTTTGTGTGCATGCATATGGGGGGGCACATATATTCATCTTTGCTATTGACCTGCAGTATCTCTCCATGTAAGAACAGCCTACATTTTTGTTGGCTATTGATGATATGTGTGTACATTCTAAATATCACCCCCATCCCCACACAACACCTTTCATAAATGCTCCATGCACCAGGCATAAAAACTATCTTGTATTTGTCCAAATTCTACTAGCAAATCTAATCTCATTGACTTGATGTTTTGGATTGGACCCATCATGTTAAGCTGAACATGATTTCCCCATCTGGAAGGTTTACTTTGACTTTTAGCCTCTTTATTTTTTTCTGCAGATGTCCTCAAAACTCTTTGAAATGACAACCCAGTCCTGCTTCTCAATTGTTATCCATCCAATAAATAAGATCTCCCTCTTTTCATGTTCACAGCTCACTTACACCTCTGGGAACAGGCAACACCCTCCCCATCCTGTCAAAAAAAGAGGTTGTTCTGATAACAGTTTCTTTTGATATGCACTCATGCATATCCAGCCACCAGCCACTCTCCACTCTGTCTCTGAAAAGGAGACCTGAGTCTTGCAACCAAATTTCCATGAACACATATGGACAAAAAAACAAAACAAAAAGAAAACCCTGTGGTCGTATTTTATGAGACTGGGAATTCTAAGGGGAAAATTTTGCTGCTTACTTATCCTTCAAAAATATATAGTACCTCTTCAGTTAAGCATTCTTCATGGTTTTCAACTTCACAGCATTTTGTCAACACACCATTGAAATCCACAATAGCAGTTGCAAGTTGTTCATCTGTGATGGTGGGTTTGTGTTTAATCAAGTTGACAAGTGTCCTGTAACAAGAACAAGAATTGTTTTGTCTGTCTGCCTATTTACTTCTCTGCTGCCAGAAACAGTCTTCCACACAAACTGTGAAAATGATGATGATGATGATGATGATTTTTTTTAAATGCCATTAGTCTCACTCTTGTGCTAGAGGCAAGAACTCTGATGAGGGTTAATGACCCTGAACTTCAACTTCGTGTGTCAAATCTACGGCCCTTTCCATGCCTTACCTAGTCTCAGGCCATTTCTGCACTGGGTATTTGAAATGGTACAGTCCGTCCTCCAGGGGGGATATCTGCACCTGGGAGCGGACTGGGTCCGGACTACTTAATGTAGATCCGCACCTCAGCCTACTCTGGAACGACCCAAAGTGGTCGTCCAGCATGCTTTTGAAAGACTGGAAAAATCAGGTCTTTCAAAAGCACGGAGCGTGCCACTGAGAGCCTGCTCCCTTGTGCAGATTCGCAGGCTTGCACCAATGCGACCCTGTGATCTGCCAGAGGCGGGCTTTAGGCTAGCAAGCTTAGCGGTTGGTTGAGACCCATGGCCAACCGGAAGCTGCCATTTTTGATGCTGGAGCAGTGCAGAGCAATGAGCATGCACTGCTCCGGAGCAGCCTGGACCGGACCGGGGAGCCAGAAGATCCGGTAAGTAGCGGTGTGGGGCGATTCCCTCACCCTGTGTGGAAATGGCCTCAGAGACATCCAGTGTGGGTCCCAGCATCAGATATGCCAGGAGGGGAGCATGACAGGAGTGTTCCCCTCTGCACTGGCTGCCTCTGTGTTCCAGGAAGGACGATGGCCATGCCTCTTTCTGCAGCAGCACAGCTGGGTAGTTTTTCCAGGCTGCGCTGGGGCAAGAAACACAGCCATTGTGTTTCCAGAGCATCCGCAGGAAAGGTAAGTCTACGATGGTAAGTCTACGATGGTCGTGCAATCACTGGTCATTGACGAGGAAAGCCTGTCAATGATTTGTGGCACATTCATGCCTCCTGGGGATAGGAGAAGGACGAGATTGTGATGACACCATGCATAAGCATTGTTGGGGTCCTGTCCTTCTCCTGTCTCTCTGGTGGGTTGGGAGGGTGGAGTAGAAAGGGCCTGTGTGTCTCATCAGGGACAAATAACTAAGCAAAATAGCTTTTTCACATTTCTAATTTTTGGAGAGATAAAAAGCCAAGGGGATATGAGAGGTGAGTCCTCAGGCTGGTCACCACAATGAGGCGTCTTCACAGATATTGGAACCTGCTGTAACATTTCTCTCCCATCCTGTGCCGGTGGCAGTTTGGCCTCTGTAGAAAGCCACTGCTATGACTGAATAGTAAGGAAAGTGAAGAGCAAGCTAGGCTTCTGCCCAACTGAGTTATCAATCAATAATGTTATTGTGGTCATAGACCAGCATAAACAGAGTTATACTTTACAAATGAGATATAAGCATGGTCTTGGGGTACATGTCCTCGTTATAATACCCTATCAGATTAATGATGATTGTTGGGCAAATATTGGTTCAGTGGCCCTAACATCATGGCAGTGGGAAGGGTGGGAAATGGATTGCCATTGGCTAATTGATAGGGGGTAGAAGAGTCTAAGTGAATAGAAATAGGAAAATAATGCTCCTCAGAAAGAAGTAGTGATTTGAAAAGGTAGCAGAAAAATGGAAATCAGAGGTCATGCAAATAAGGCAACTTACTGAATGATTTGAGACTGAGAGGTCAGATAAAGGGGGAGGAGCTAATTAAGAAATTAAGTATTAGAATGTAATAGAACAATTGTAACCGTCCAGGAGTTGGAGCAGTGACACAGGCTTCAGTTCATGTACTGATTGATTTGAAAGAAACAGCCAAAGTGCTTCTCGCTTCTTACTTTTGCTTCTTCTTTTGCTGTTCTTCTTGACTAGCAGAGCAGAAATCTCCATGGAAGGTGAACAATGCAGGATCAAGTGGACCAGGATGATATTCTGGATCAAGTCCTAAGCTGGTGATGCACTCTCGACGGAGAGAATAGGCATCACTACAGCATTTGCAAACTTGTTTGTTGATGTGATGTTCTTCGTGTCTCTGACACAGATCAGTAAATATTAGGTCCAACTAGGGGTGAGAGAGTGAGGCAGGGAAAGAGAGGGTGGGGAGAGAGAGGGAGGGTTAACTGACTTTTCAACTGAAAGTTGAATGCTTATCTTACAGTTTGTGTGACATTTTAAGTTAGTTATGAGCATCTCCAAGTTTAGTATTTCCAAGTTATGAGATACTAAACCATTGAGAGTAATATGCATTCAGTTTCACTCAGAATTTTAAAATTACAGTTTAAAAGATGTAAGGACAAAGAAGAAAGAAAGAAAGAAAGAAAGAAAGAAAGAAAGAAAGAAAGAAAGAAAGAAAGAATTCAAAATCAAATCATACTGGAAGCAAGCTTATACAGGGCGTCCACTAGTCCAATACTATATGCAATAAACTTCACTGAAACACAAGTTGAATATCTTCAGCCCCTCCAGGACTGAACATTGCTTAACTTATTCTGGATAGAGTAGCAGTTCTTCCGTGTGAAGGACAATCCCTCACACACACACACACACACACCTGAAGATACTGCTAGATCTAGCTTTGCCAGTCAACTTGCCCTAGAGGCTATGTCTGCTTTTATACACTTTTGGCTAGCATGTTAGTTGCCAACCCTGCTCAGGGAATTCACATCTGGCTTCTGTCATGTGTGCTTTGGTTATATGCAGCTAAAGATAGGGTTATATCCTTTGGTCATATCCACGTAAGGTTATTGATGTTTCCAGCAAAAGTGAAAATCATTATTATGTTTCAAGACTTGACTGATAGGGGTGCAGGATATTTCACAGAATGTTTAGTTCATTTTCAGGCCAAAGTAGGAAATGGGGAGGGGGGAGTTCATACTGAGGAAACAATACTCACATATCCTTCAATACATAGCATTTTATGGGCCTCATCCATCTGGCAGCATTTGGCACCAACGTCTTTCAATTTCCCTGTGTACTTTTGGAGTTCTTCAAAGGAGAGCTGTGGTGCTCTCTTAGTGTACAAGACAAGAAGCCTACAAGAAAGATAACCCGGTGAATACTAGTCAGAAAGGAAAAGGAATGTAGTCCTCAGTAAAGGGGACTCCCTCAAACAGAAGGCAGAGCTTGTAGGAATTTAGAAAAAACAAACAAACAAAGAAGGTCTTCTGTGGGTATCTGTTGCTGGAACAAAAGAAATGAAGTCTGTGGAACTTCAGTTCAAGAGCTATCCCCATTACTCAATAGCCCTCATGTATTTTGCTATGCAAACGTATTGGCTGAGATCTCAGATCAAGGAGATGTAAGATTTGGCCTATGAAGTTCTGTGCCCTATCCACATCCTGGCAGCTGGCCAGCCCCAGAGGGATGCTGCTGATAATGTTAACTAGTTGGGATGGAGAAAATAAGACAAGTCAGAAGATGAAGAAATAAATGGTCCCAGCTGTGAGTAAAAAAGAAAACAGGGTTGATCTCCCTGATGGAACATGCCTTAATTTCTCTTCCCTTCATAGACCAAACCAGCTGCGGTTGTTCAGGGCTTTTGGATGGACTCCAAAGTAGAATGCCCCCTAGGCCACAATTCAAAAGCAAACAAGCATATCTAACCCAGAATTAGGGATACATACATCACCAATGTATTTCTGACCTTTGAGTTAATGATAGAGTTGGTGGAATTTTGCTGATGATAATTGGTGGATCCATGTAACTACTAGACTTTGTATTTTCAAAATGTAAGGAAATGCTTCCCCCATACACTTCTTGCCATTAACATTTTTTGGCTCCTGGACCAATTTATAATCTTTAGTTTAAGGTGAGAATGGAAGTGGAGAATGGAAGAAAAATATCTCCATTGCCAGAGAAAGTTGCTGTCCTGGTAGCTGAGGAACTCAGAAAGTTGCAGGACAGTTTTCTCCTTGGTAATTGATTTGCTATCACCTTACCACACTTTCATGTCACCTGCTGTCATTTTTATCCCTTCAGCTGCACTGCTACCTACTGTCTCTCCTCCTCAGCTACAGTGCTACTATTAACACTGGCCATGAGTTCTAAATCTGCCTAGCACCTCCTGCTATCTGTGTGATGGATAAAATCAGTCATGCAAATTCCTTTCTGGACAGAATTTCTCCCCTTCTCCTATGCCTCCTCTGAACATTTAGTCTGAAAAAGTGTTTTAGTAAATGTAAATAGCTGTCTCACTGTTTTGTGGCATATTAGCTGGTCATAATATAGTAATTCCTGACCAAAGATGGCCTCTTAAATCATTCCAACCTATCTCCAGGTGTTGAAATGGGGGCTGGGACAAATAAAAGATTTTTCTGAATATTCCCAAGATGAGAATATATATCCAAGTAGGGTTTCTTTTTTCTTAGAAACCTTTTCCTCTTCTTGGGTGCTTTGGCTGAGTTCATGTAGAATCACCTTCTATTATTAGTTTATAGAGGATGATGAATGAAAGCAAGGGCAAAGGATGGGAGACTGGGAGCAACCAAGCTCAAGAACATGAAATAATATTACATAGTGTTAAAACTTAAATGACTTAAATCTCAATTGCAGCTGAACTCAACCACTTATTAATGGATAGCAAACTTGGAGAGTTTCCCCCACCCAAAAGGTGTTCTATAAACAACTGCCATTTGGCAGTAGTTCAAGAAGAACATAAAGAACATTCTCAAAAAATCAGAAATATCTTTGCTTAAACATTTCAGCAAACAGTAATTCCCGTGATGGTTCAG
Organism: Iguana delicatissima; assembly: GCA_948472985.1. NCBI lineage: Eukaryota > Metazoa > Chordata > Lepidosauria > Squamata > Iguanidae > Iguana > Iguana delicatissima. The sequence goes on along the minus strand of CAOKZL010001349.1, from coordinate 525,419 downwards.
TTCTATTTGTGCCTAAAGACAACTATGTCCCCTGTCCCTGTCTGCAACCTTGAATCATGTGAGGATGACATACTCATTTTGATAGAGGTAGTCTCCCATTTGACTGTAATGGGTGCAGTGCTTCTGAATCAGTTCTGTGACATCAGTAATGAATTTTTTCAGTTTTTCCTCCTAAAAGAAAAGACAATTGTTTTCAAAGTTCCACAATGAAAAATAAGCAGAGCTACATCAGATGATCTTGTGAAGAAGACTGAACTGGTCTCAGGGCTGTGAAGAATATTCACAACTTTTTACTGTTGCCAAAATTGTCAACTCCTGAGAGAATTTTTTTAAAAAGTGTTCTTGGGAGTAAAAATGGCTTTCTGATTTTCATTTTCAGTGCGTTTTGCACAAAATAATTCTATCTGGTGTAAAATAAAATACAATTTTCATGGAAAAACAACACCACTCAACACCCCCCCCCAAAAAAAAGAACAGCAGAAAAATGAGAAATATTCTAGAGCATATTCTTTGCCTGCAAAGGTTCAATTAAAGCCACTATATGCACAAAAAGAAAAGAAAAGAAAGAAACAGATACATGACATGGGCAACATCGTATAGGCAACATTCAACCTTTTTGTTCTCTCTTCTTATGGTTCTTTACTTGAAACCGAACTTGGACTGGCTGGCTGTTCAAACAGGGGACACATTCAGATAGAGGATTCTCCTCGGATGTATTGCAGAAAGAAGACTCTTTTTAGCATAGTAGGACACAAACTCATTCTAAGTGCAGTTCCTGGCATGTCCAGGTTGCTAGGTAGGGTTGAGAAAAACTGATGCAGGTCAGAACACCTAATCTGGAGCAGTATGAATCTTCACAATGGAATATCAATCTTGCTTCATGGTTTCCTAAGGTCATTGTGTTGAGCACTTTCCCCATGGTATCTCATACCAATGCCAATCTGTGTATTACAGGTGGAGGCAGGGTAATAGTAACAATACAGGCCCCAATACATGTTTTGAAATAAAGTGGTTACTTATTATGAGGAGCTCACAAGAGTCTGAAATTGGTGGCAGTAGGCTTTGTTTTTATTTTCCCCTTTTTGTAAGATCCAATTTCATCTTTGTACAAAATGCTCATTGATAGTTTGTATGAAGAAACATCTTTTTTTTTTTTTTAAAAAAGTGACACATACAGACTAGATTTCATTTGGTAAACACAAATCATGACTTACCCCTTGGGGCAGGCAAGTTTCAGGATGCTCAGTCGCACAACAGTTTTCCAGAAAGTCCTGGTACCCTTTGGCAATTCTGACAAGCAGCTGTGGAGCCAACTCTTGGTGTCTCCTCGAATACTCATAGAGAAACCTGCAACACAGAAAAAGATTTTGTGAATGAGCTGTCACCACCATCACAATCTATCAATTGAAGACAGCACATTTTGACATTTTTTAAAACTCATTGAAGATGTGGTGTTGGAGGAGAATTCTGAGGATACCATGGACAGCTAAAAAAGGATGACTAGGTCCTTGAGCAAACCAAGTCTGGACTCTCACTAAAACCCACAAATGACTAAACTGAGGCTATTGTACTTTCAGGAGATGACAGGACTCTTTGGAAAAGATGAAAAATGCTCACTAAAGTGGAAGGCAATAGGAAATAAGAGATAGACCATATTGCAGGTAGATTGACTCAATCAAGGAAGCCATGGCTCTGAGTTCCCAAGCCCTCAGGAGGACTGTTGATGGCTGGAGTTCATGGAGACGTCTCACTCAGAAGGTCAAGCAAGTCGAAATTGACTTAATAGCAAATACCCATAATTGTCAAATATGCATTATTTCAGGTAACTGATTTGGCTCGCTAGGGACTGGTGGCTGGAAGAGACCTGGGGTCCAGTAACTCTTATGAGTACTGAGAACATGCCTCAGGACATATAAGGTCTACAGGTGACATGTACTCCTGGTGTATTCTGTGTGCAAGTTTTATAGAACACCCATTATCATCCACCAGCTTTTATCTATCCTTCCTTCCTTCCTTCCTTCCTTCCTTCCTTCCTTCCTTCCTTCCTTCCTTCCTTCCTTCCTTCCTTCCTTCCTTCCCCATAGTTACATATGCTTTTGCACCAGTCCAATGTGATGCTTTCTGCTTACTAGTTTCCCTGTTTCACTTTGTATTAGTATTCTTCCTTTTAACTTCAATGTAAATGGTAACACAGTTTTACTACTTTTTTTTGAAATTATCCCTGTTTTCATTTGTACCCTTCAGCCTTGTAATGTTGTGTTCCAGTGGTGATGAAAATAATAGTTGCAGTAGCAGTAGCAATAGTAGTAATAATAGTAAAAATAATACAGATGATAATGTACGATAGAGCAAAAATAATTGAACAAGAAACTGAGAAGGAGTTCTGGAAAGCAACTCTGCTGTGCATCAACGTTGCTTAGGTTTGCTACCCTATGTGTTTTCCAACAAAATAGGTAAATCCCACCTGGTTTGATTATTGATCCCTCCACCTCTGGGATCTTCTCTGTGGTTCTCATGTTTGCAGATCTCCTGATCTTGCTTGCCTCTCATTTTGCTTTTATTTTCCCTGCCTACTGTTCCATTTCTGTGTTGGTTGAAGTTCTTAAGTCAGACTTTGGTTTGCAAATAACTCCAGATTGACCTTCCTGCCTGTTTCATCCAACACTGATCCATTTAAAGAATTCTTTCTACAGTGCAGCCCTATCAACAAGGAGAACTGGGGATTAATCAAAAATTTCTATGCCGTACTTTGCCACATGTCCATCCTTATTTTCAGTATAGTGCTGGCACACTTCTTTGCCCTCCACAAACTCTCTGACAGTTTCAGACAGATCTGCAGGTTTGTCATCATTCTCCAAATGGACTACGCATTCTGCTTGTTCCAGCAGAGGTTTTTCACAACAAGTTGACAGTTTTGAAGAGAGGTCATTTTTGTGAGCACAGACATATTTTGTCAGTTTCTCCTGTAAGAAAGGAGGTTTACAAACAATTTGTTATATGAAGGAATCACATTTACATTGTAGCCTGGAAAAGCCATGGAAATTTGTCCTTCACAAGAAGATCTTGCTCTACGTTACCTTGCTCCCCCCCAATGCAAGTCCTCCCTTTCACAATAATTCCCCCTGCAATACCTAGATGCAAGTCATTGTGATCTATTTCAGACTACCAGATACAAAATGAGGCCCAAATGGTCCGGACAAAATCTGCTATAAACTGAGTGCCTGCTGTCTAAGATGTTGCCCAGAAACTCTTGAGATGGACAGAAGTTCACAGGCACATATACAGGTTTCTTGTCAGGTAAACCAATGTAAGGATACCCTGAAAATATAAATGTTCAACTCTACTATATTTCTATGTCTGTTTTATTTTTGCCCTGTTCAAGCATGCTTTCAGCTTTGCACAGCACTATCATCTTGTCTGCAGCCAGTTCTTAAACTTGTTGCTGGGTTAAGGGGCTTGTGTGGGATTGGTGGGATGTACTGCTTCCTCCTGGGGCGCTGGAGAGTTGCCTTCCATTTCTTTTTTACAAATATGTCCAATGTCTACTATGCAATATTGCCATTTTTTTTCACACTCCCAGGGATCTTTAGACCCAGGAAAGGCCTTTTTTAAATCAGAAAGTAACCCACACAGTTTTTTTTTAACCTTTAAAAAAAAAACCTTTGGAGAGCAAAATTTGGGCATTTTGAGACTAAAAATGATTTTTTTTTTTTTTTTTGGAGGGAGGATGTCTTTTGTATTGGCCATTTTTTCACAGGTCTGTGTCATTAAAGCCAAAGCCACATAGCAGGCCTACTCTGGCCCCTGATAACTAAGCCTCTTCTCAGAGGCCTGATCCACTCTTTTGGAACCTGCATGTGGTTAAGATTGGATGGTGTTCCACATATGTGTCTTGAAAATTCCAGGTACATACACACAGTTGGCTGTATTCATGTAAGCACAGTGTGGAGAAATCCAAAGGCAGCAGGTGGGCTTTGCTACATTAAATCTTCAAGTCCCACTCCCAACCTGTGTTCACTGTATATACACAGTGGAGCTCAGGAGCTGAAAGGGGCTTGAGCAGAATGTCTTGGCCATCACCCGAATTTTCATCACTTGAATTTTCCTATGGTATTAATTCTCAATTTGCTGAAAAGGATAAAAAGATTTTTTTTTCAAAGTGTAACAAATCCCCTTTCAAAGATTTGGAAAACAAAATGGAGACGATACCAGAAAATAAAACTTACGTCCCAAGGGATATCAAAAACTAGGGAGGGAGGGATGGGAGATTTTTCTGAGGATCCATATGCTGTAGGTTTGGTGTAATGGGAATAAAGGGGATGATTCTTACCCTGTCAAGCATACACTCTAGTGTATCACCTTTGCAACACTCTCCATGGGTGTGCACAATATCCTTAGCAAGCTTCATGATTGTAGCAAAGTCTGCCTTTGGAAACTTCTGGGCTATGGTAGACATTTTCCTGGATTGAAAACAAATGAAACATCAGGATTGTTTTAAAGCAGATTCAGTTTCACATCTAGAATGAATTGACTATATTCCTAGAAGAAAGAATAGAGTCCCAAAAGGGGAGGATTGGGATGTAAACCTTTGAATATTGTTTCCTTGCATGCACAGTTGAATAATTTCCACAGTTTTCTTTCTGGTGTGGGAGAAACAAATACTTCTCTGCAGTTTCTGTCTGGCATTTGTCCATCTTGTGGGGAAATTATTCTATACATACAAACCCCCACAACTGTCTTGCCCAAAAAAAAAAGAAAAAAGAAAAAAAAGAAAAGAAAAGAAAAGAAAAGAAAAAAAAGGTGTTTTAGTTTCACTTCAGGATGTGTGGATACTGGACAAAGACTGCAACATTCTTGTTTCTTCAATATTTTGTTCTAGCTAGATCTCCTAAGTGCTGGGAAATCCCTTTCTTTGGCTGAATAATGAAAATATTATCTATTTTTTCCATCCCTAGATGAGAAGTATAGTCATAACTAGGGATTTCAGCTCTATGGCCTTTGTAAAGAAAAAAAAAAGTCTAGAGTAACATGGAAATTGGATATAATTTAGTTCTCACTAAGGCCCTTCTGCATGGAGATAGCATCCCAGCATGGGGACATGAGAGGAGGGGGACCATGATCCTGTCCTTCTCCTGTCACCAGCTGATGAGATTGTGTACTAGATCATTGAGGAAATTTCTTGATCATGTGATGCTGCCATCCTTTACCTGCCATGTAGAAGGAGAGGAAGCACAATGGAAGCACTTCCTGTCCCAGAAAAGCATGGGAAAGACCCCAGCTGCACTGGGAAAGGGAGGCAAATGTTGGTTGTGCTCCCTTTTGCAGGGAGCTGGTCCTATGTGGAGGGAAGCATTCCTGTTGTGCCCCCTTCCTGGCGAAGGCGCTGCTGGGATTGAGACCGCAAGTCAACGAGATAAGGTAAGGTGTGGAAAGGACCTAAATATCTGCAAGTCATAACTCAGTTCTAATTTCTGTCCTTTAAAGAAATGTGTCATTTACATATCCCAAGATACATCTTCTGTACATAAATTTGTCCGACTATAAGCATTTTCTGTAAGCCACATTCCCTAATGTAAGGAAATATTCCTCTGGGAAGATCTCTGACTGAAATTAATTGCTGCATAAGTGTCTATTTTACTAGTCTCCACTACAAGACTTGTTTCCCTTCACACCAGAAGCAAACCCCCAGAAAGTGGTTATCCAATGATCTCACTGGATAAATCTTTATTGGAGGATGATCTGTAGCTCAGCTCCAGATCCTCAACTATCTCATCCTTGTCTATGTGGAAGAATAATTCTGGTAGTTTTCTCCCTGCAGAGGGAGGAAGTGAACATGAATCCATAGTATTCTCCCTGTGCTCAAATCATCTACAGTAATTGACAGGAATTGCTCTGCATAGACAAGCAGACTTTTTGGGTTTTTGTGAAAATCTGTTTTCTGTGCCAAAAACAGGCTTCTGCACCAAAATAAATAAAAAATAAAAAAAAATAAATAAAAAATTAACCTGGCTTTCAGTGCAGAATCATTCCTTTGCAACACTTTGGGATATTTGAAAACTGGAGGAAAACTGCACCAGTGGTTTTCTCCAGTCAAATTGTTGTGCAATTTCCATCCAGTTTTCAAAAGAATATTCTTATGAGATTTTGAGACTGATTAGTGGTGCAGTTGGCCCTTGAGGTAGATGGCAATCAAACCATCTCCTTTCCACTATTTTTCCCCCTAGGATCAGTTATTTCCCTCTTTCTCTCTGCAGATCTACACATGCACAAAAGTTCTGTTCTGGAGGACTATAACACCTCTTAGAAAAAGGTTTCATGGTGCTATGTAGGGGTACAGAAATTGTGGTAAAGGAAATGATCTTTCTATTTTGCTGTTTTGGATACCAAAATGTACCACTGAGCCATGCAAATTAATACTCAAGAACATATAAGTTTTGCTTATCTATGGAACTCTTAAAAAGAATAGTATTGGGACTTACACTCCTATCAGTGGTCTTTCTTTAAATTTCTTCAGGATGTAGCAGTTGTGTTTCTGTATAGCCATGTCTTTCATCATTTGCTTTTTTACACCTGGTGCCTGTGACAAAATTAAAATTGATAGGGGTGACATGATATTAATGTTCTTGGCTCAACAATTCACTGCAAACAACTGATGACTGGAATGAAGAGAAAAGCCATAAGTAATCTTAGAAGTCCTAATAAGTAAGACCCTTTCCGCACAAGGCAATTAGAACGGGGCAGTGTGTCCTCTCATGGAGGTCGTCTGCACCTTGGAGTGGACTAGGGGCAGACTACTTACTGGAGATCCGCACCTCAGTCTGCTCCAAAACAATCCCAAGTGGTCCTCCAGCATGTTTTCTAAAGACGGTAAAAAAACTGTCTTTATTTTCCTGGAACGTGCCATTGCATTCCTGCTCCCTTATGCAGATTTGCAGGCTCTCACCAATGCGAGCCTGCGATCTGCGGAGGACAGGCTTTAGGCATGGCGAGCTTCAGTGGTTGGTCAGGACCCATGACCAACCAGAAGCCGCCATTTTGGAAGTTTGAAGCTGCCATTTTGGAAACTGGGAGCTGCCATGTTGGAAGCTGGAAGCTGCTATTTTGGAAGCCAGAGCAGTGAGGATCTACAGACCTCACATTGCTCTGATTCGCTCTGGAGGAGCCCTGCGGAAGGGCTTCAGGGACGGTCCGCGTTGCTTCGGACCCCAGAAGAAGCGATAGGTAACGGCACAGAGCGATTCCCTCACCTTGTGAGGAAAGGACCTAAGTCTATATTCATGTAAGTCTATTCAAAGTCAAAGCACTTACAAATGGTATTCATTCCTCCAATGAAATTAAGACCTAAACCAACAACAGTCCAAAGTGGCTGCCTTTTCTTGGATTGGGGCCATATATTCTGCACCTGGACATCATTTTGCATACTTAATCATGACCTGGAGGATTCTTTGTCATTGTATGTCCAGCTATAGGGACAAACCTAGATGCTTCTCTGCTCTCCCATCCCCACTCTTCACAGGTCACCGAATGGCTGTGTCAGGGGGTCTCTCTGAGCAACAGCTGAATCCTGGAAGGAAGATGGAGTGAAGTGATGTCTGGATGGAAATAAACTGTACACTCTTATCTCCCTGTGAAAGATCTCGACTATTGTTTATTATTTCATGTGTATATATCTACTATATAAAAGTCAAAGTTTGTGAGTGATTTTGTCTGTCTGCGTCAGGCAGGCACAGACCTCATATGATTGGCTGTGTGAGGCAAGAAGACCTCATATGATTGGCTGGCTATGAAGATTCTATGGAATCCTGGGGTTGGCAGTTCAGGGGTGGGGGACTTTAGAATTCTCAGCCAGAGAGCTCTGAATAGGCCAGTTGCTATGGAGACGAGGCCTACCAGCAAGTCCCCTCACAAACCCAACCTCTGTATGTTAACAGCTCTGAATACAGACTGGATTGGGAAATATGGGCAAAAGTTACAGGTACTGAACAACACAGTTTGGAGAATTAGAGACACAGAATCTCAAATCTGTGTATTTCAACTGCATCTAACTCCTAAGGTAAGGTTCCTAATGTATTTCTAACAAGTGTTACCTATGAGGAAATAAAATCCTGGGCAATGTCACATAAATACTCTAATGTGCATCTCTCTCTCTCTCTCTCTCTCTCTCTCCTCTCTCTCTCTGTATATATATTTATATATATACACATGATCTGTAGCACAGAAGGGGAACATTATGAATGCACTAAGGAAACTGGGGGCTGCAGCTCCTCTTCTAAAATTCATTAGCAAATGATTATAATTTGTAAATAAGGAATTGGAAACAAGGGATTTCTCGGATCGTTACCTCTCTTCATACCTACTGGATGGACATTGGCTATCGCTCCTACCCTCTGCTCAACTAGACAAAATGTGTAGTGATTAATGTTTCATTGGCTAGCACTGTGCTAACTGTGAACTATGCTATGAACTCCTGAGGTCAAGCTTGCTGTGGGCAAAAGCCACTTGCTCACCTGGCTACTACAATGAGCAGACATAAAAGGGAAAGATTGAAGAGGATGCTGTCCAACTTCCTAATACAGAATTTCAAAGCTTGATTTGGATTGTAGCAACACACCTTTTCGCTGAAGCAGGCTTTCTTGTCCTCTGCCTGGCAGCATGTTGTTATGACTTCTTCATAGCCATGAGTTGCTTGTAAGACTGTGACAACCTTCGCTAAGGGAACCCTTCTGCTCACCTCATAGAGGTAACTGTAGGGGGGAAAAGGCACCTCAGATTAACCTGGGCTGTACTTCTGTATAAATAACAAACAAACAAACAGTACTATAGGCCCTTATAGAAAAAGCTACTGTCTGTCCTAGTTGGGAGCACCAATAGGATTCAGACCATTCCAAGCTTGGAAGGGTTCCAAGGTTTTCACAGTCTAAAAACTGTCAACCAAAACAACAAAAAATCCAAATGATAAACTATAAAAATGTCTTCTTAAACCCATAGACTAATGGAAAGAGAGCCTGATCAGTAGCCACACAATGTTGGGTGCCATTCAGCAAATAAAATAAAATAAAATAAAATATAGCGATAGGATAGAATATCCAAAAAGAACACACACAGAACAAGAGAAAAGAGAATATATTGCAGAATAGGTGGGTGAAATTTTAAACAGACTTGTTGCAGGCCTCACTTTGATATCTGAATGCTGACAAGTAATGATACTCAGAATTTGCTGCTATGGGGCAGATGACTTGCATTAGAAAGTGGTAAATTTTACATCCCTACATTCAAAAGGGAGAATTGGTTATCTGAAGCAGCAGCAATGCATCAATTTACTTACTGGCCCAAAACTTCTTGTTTGTTCTCTGCAAATTGCTGGCATGCCACCTCTGGTTCTGGTTTTTGAAAGGGTTCAATGAATCCTGGAGTTGCATTTTTATGGGCCAGGAAACATTCATTTCTTTCTGGATCAACTTTAGCACAGCAATCAGTAAATCCGTATTTCTCAGCCAAACCTTGCTCATGACATATTTCATCCAGGAAAACGGCTCCCTGATGGAGAGACACAAAATCTTACTTAAAGCCACGAGAAACGTAACAAGTGGCTTATTCAAATGACAAACTAGCATATCTTATTGGAAATCTTCCGGCTCCCCTTAAATTATCAGTACATGTCAACAGTGCCTTCCATGGTGCTAGACTTCAAAGACATAATCATGTTAGTCTGGATCAGTATGCAAAGGGATCTTGTAGCACCTTTGAGACTGACTAAAAGAAGAAGAAGAGGGAGAAGAAGAAGAAGAACCAACTTTTTTCTCTCAGTTAGTATCAAAGGTGCTACAAGATCCCTTTGCATACAGTCCCTTATATGGTTAAAGTTAATATCAAGAATTCTTTTAATCAGTATTTTTTAAATCACTGTCTATACTGGCTAGAGTTAGGGTTGCCATACGGGATAGATCCTAGACCAGGACAAGGTATCGTAAAGCTCCATCATTCAAGACAAAGGTAACTGTCCTCCCTTACCTTCCAAAGCCCAATCTTCAGCTGTGGCTGTCTCCTCCTGACATATGTACTTTTTTTGCAGGGGAGAGCAGAGGAAGAGGGCATGGAGAAGCACTAAAATCTGTTCTGGTCATCGGCATCTCTGCACCCCTTCCCCACTTCTCCACCAGGGAAGCAGTAGCCCTATTGAGAAGCTATGGTGGTAGCTGAAGGTTGGCGTATGAAAGTTAAAATAGGACAGATGTGTTCACATCTAGTTTGATGGAATTTTACAGCACCTCGTCTTGCTCCGGAACCTGTTCAAAGTGAAAGTTACAGGAGCCCCAGACACATCTTACCCTGTTCCCAGTCTTCCACTCTAAGTTGAATCTTAAAGAATAATGGTCCTGATCATTGTCTGACAAACTCCTACAATCTTGGAAATTTTTCCAACAACTTACCAAGGCTCTTCCAGATGCATATTTTACTAGCATCTTACTACAGCTCTGTATACTAGATAGGCCTTCATCTGATCCAAGAAGACCAATGCTTTATACTTAAAAGAGTGGTTCCCTGTTTAGAATATTACATCATAACCTAAACTGGCTTTGATCCAAATTATTTGCCTGTTTCCAGTTCATTAGAACTTGCTTTGCCCACATTGTTTGTTAGTGATCAGATAAGTATGACTGACCAGATAAGTATTACATTTTAAAGTAAGAATAGCTGTAAATATATTTTCCAGATTTTGCTCCAAATGCTTACCAAGGGCTTTGTACATTCTGGGTCTGAATGTTCATCAGCAGCACATTTCTTTGAAAGTGCAATGGTATCATCCATCAGTTTGTGCACCTCCTCATATGTGGCTTTCTGTAGCATCTGAGCGAATAAGATCATGGAACTGGAAAAAGGCATAAAGCATTAAAGAAACAGTTAATTCTGTGTGTAGTTAGGTAAAGATGGTAGCAATGCTGTAGGTTTGGGATATGTCCCTAAACATATTTGAGAATGTGTAGGTTTTCAAGAAATTGAAGGTCTGGTGAAGGAGATCTTTCAATGCTCTTGACTTGCAAAATGTCAGATGGGAAATATTTGCAGAATGAGATGTGTGGCAAGATTGAACAGTATGGAAGCACTGTGCTGCTAAGACATGAGTCTGTGATCCTGTGTGTGAAAAGTTGGCCTTATTCCTGTGACTACAACCATTGCAATAGTTATTGGTGTGCTATTGGAAGATGGCTACAGTAAATTCAAACTTAACAAACTGTAAGAGCTGTTACTACCAGTTGGATTATAATAGATTTATATATTGTATCTCCATAAAACTACATTGGAATAATCATAATTATCGGGGGGAAAGGCACACGCTATTATTTTAGATGATGTATTGTTATTTTTTAGACACCTGCTTAGACAATGCTGGTTCTAGGCTTAGATGGCAATGGCACAGAAGCTGCCATTTTAAAATTCTCACAATGCCTGTCATATCATCACCCAGGGCTGAAGTGGAATAAAGGAATTTCCAATAACTTTTAAAATATTTATTGTCAGAATTTGGTTATATTAGTATAGACTGATGATACATTTAAAAGGTACAAGCTTTCCAGTTTTCAGAGGAATAGGTGTAGATTATTTTCAAAATAAAAATAAAATTATTTTGCCTCTATTGTGTATCAGCTACTTAGACCCTTTCCACATCGGGCTTTTAAAATGGTGCAGAGTGACCTCCGACGCAGGTCTTCTGCACCATTGAGTGGGGCGGACTGCTTTTTGTAGTTCCACACCTCAGTCCAGTTTGGAGCGACCGGAACTGGTCGTGCAGTATGCTTTTTAAAAGCCTCTTTTAAGAGGTTTTTAAAAAGCTTGGAGCGCGTGACTCCATGTTGCTCTGTCGCCACGCTCCAGTGCAGATTTGCAGGCATGCAAATCTGCTGGGGGCGGGCTTTAGGCTGGCAAGCTTCTCTGGTTGGTGGAGAGCCTCCACCAACCGGAAGCCGCCATTTTGGATGCTGGAGCAGTGTGGAGCAATGAGCTCGCACTGCTCCTTGTCCTGACAGACTTGCCCGGATGCTGAAGAAATCCGGTGAGTCTCGTTTTTGCGCGGTTTCTTTCCCATGTGCAGAAAGGGCCTTAGTTAACGAAGTAACCTCTCTTGGCTCAATCCCCTTCAAATCTGAAGGAAATGTCATTCAACCATGCTCTTGATTGCTGGCAAAATGAACCTCTTTCTCCCCATGCAATGGATGATGCTGGATAAATGGGTTGGGGAGGAGTTATGATAGTGACAAATATTTAAATAAATACAGAAGCAAGACCATTTTCAGCATCACAATCTGTGCAATAATAGAAATTTGGGGACTAGAGGAAAATTCTATTGCGGGGAGCAGAATTCTTAATGGGGAAAACAATGCCCTCATTTTGCCCTCTATGCCATCACAACTACACCTGTGATTACTTTTTTTAGAAATTTCATACTCATGGGAGAAAGAGAACCAACAAATAATGCCAAATTCCTACAAGATCTTATTTCAGCCTCCCACTCCTAAACCAAAAGAAAGAAGCAAAACATTCTTAAAAGACTTACACCGCTGCAAACTGATCAGCTGGTACGTCAGCAGCGCGGCTGATGGTGTCATGTGTTCCTGTAAACAAAGCAATGATTATAATTTAAATCAGTAGTTCTCATAATATCCCATCTGTCCCTATATCCTCAGCTACCAAACATTTCAAGGGTTAAATAGTGAGACCAGTAATAAGCATCTGTTTCATTTAGTGTTTATTGTGAAAAACATTTTGTTTTGGGCAGTCTTGCCTGCTTATTTGCTGGCAGGATGTTGCCAAGTCACTGAGAGAAGATGGACATTATTTCTAACAGAGGGAAGCAAATAGAGATCAGTTTTCCAGTACAGGACCTTCAGTGCTTGAGATACTGCAGTGTGGCAACAAATAAGCCTTGATTTCCACACAGACTTTCTGAATGTTAAGATGTCTTCTGTTGCAAGCAAATTCAGGGTACTATTTTGTCAAAATATGGAATCATAGAGTTGGAAAGAACTGCAAGAACCCATGTTGCCATATAGGAATGTATAATGAAAACAGTCCTGAAAGATAACCATCTAACTACTGTTTAAAGATCCGCCCCAAGTTAGTCACTGTTCAAGCCAGTCTGTTCCACTGTTGAACAGCTCTTATTGTTGTGAAGTTCTTCCCTGTGTTTAGGAAAAATATTTGTCCTTGTAATTTGAATCCACTGGTTTATGTCCTAGGCCATTTCTGCACTACACTGCTACAGTGCTATTATTCCACTTTCAACAACCTGTGGAATTCTGAGGTTTGTAGTTTACTGAGGCCAAAGAGCTCTCTGGCTGAGAATTCTAAGTGCCCCTCACTAAACTGGAAATCCCAGGATTCCATAAGATGTTGAAAGTGGAATAATATCACTATAACAGTGTTGTGTGGAAATGGCCGTAGTCTTGAAAGCGGCAGAAAATAAACTTGTTCCTACATACATTTAAAGATTGCTATCATGTCACCTCCTCATAACTGAGCATATCCAGCTCTGTAAGCTGTTCCTTACAGAGCCTGATCTTCAGAAATTTAACCATTTTGGTTGTCATTGAGTATCATAGTACACACAATCTAAATAGAACTGTCTTTCTAGATGGATTTTGGTACTCTTACTTCTCCAGACTTCTGGAGTGCAGAAGCAAAAACCTTGGAAGGACAATGCATACCAAGCATTTCCTAGTTTACAAAGCTGACATGTGCCAAGACATGCCTCATAATGGGGATCTAGGAGAGCCATAAAAATCTTGCATACATGTCATATTATTATCTCTTGAACTGACGCAATATTATAGGCTAGCTCACATGATATTTTGCCCAATGTGTGCAGTTCTCTTGCTTGTTAAGGAAAGTGGTTCTTACAACAATGGCCAATAAACATAACTGGATCACATATGATTCTCCATGTGCTTGAGCACATTGCTGGGCTAATCTGGTGTGGCTAATGTAGTTTTTAAGAAACATCAGTCTGAGAGTGATAACACTACCCTGTACCCAAGACAGTCATCTGAATTCAAAATGAAACATAATTAAAATGTCATGAATGCTATGAAACTACCCCTTACATTGCTGTACTAAGTTGCAGCAGTTTAAAGGAATAAATGGAATGAACACTGAAAGAAGGCACTACAGATTTTTTTTTTAAAGCTAATCAGATCTAAAGGACTGCTGAATAGAAGAGGCAAGACTTACAAGTGATTGCACAAATAAAAGAGGAACAAACATTAAAATGTTAAAAGAAGCAAACATTCAATAGTGCCTATTGTTCATTAGTCTGGTGTACAATGACCAATATAAAGTAAATATATTCAGTTCGTCTCTGGACACCAAAATAACTTAGTTGTGCCCCTTCCAGGCCCATATTGACCAGCATAAGATATATGTGTCCCTATAAAGTCATTTAGCTTCACCATGGCTCACTGACCAGAAACGTCCTCAAAGTTTACATTGTGAAATGTAACTTAGATCACTGGTTTGGAAAGGGTGTAAATAATCTCTCTTAGGATGTATTTTCATTACAAAAAATGGGAAAGGATTACGAGAGAATGAACCCTAAAGACATTCATGTGCATGGAGTCATCTCCATTCACTTTAACGAAGTGCTTAGTTTGGTGCACACATGTATTCCCTTCACTGAATGGAGCAAATAATTCCATTAAGGCAGGGCATATCTAAACACTTGCACATCCATGAGCAGTGGTAGCTAGTGGCTTCCATCTCAATGGGGTGGTGAGTACACTCTGAGTGTCCGTTGCCTTTTAAAGAAGCTATCTTAAGGTGCTGACCTTCATCCCTCAAATAAATTTTAACTCCTTGGATAGCTCCATTAAACTATATACTTAGAACTGATGTGATTCACCACCATACTGCTAGGGGAGCCAGCAGCTACCAGCACTCACAAGGAAACTCTGGAGCTGTGCAATGGTGTATTACTCCCTCTAATAACAAACTCAAGGGGTGAGTGACAAGAGGGTTGACAAAATAGGTTGTCTGAATAACATGCAGGTGGTATCAGCATGTTCCAAGTACTCAGAAGTTTTTGGGAACAACACATCCTTTGAAAAGAGGATTTCCACTCCCTGATTCAAGAGTCCAAAGGGCACCAAAGATCTCCGGTAGCTATAAATTACTTAATGCTAACAGGGGAATAGAATGGAGTGTCCTTGAGGAAGGCAGCACTGGCCCCAGTCCTGAATATGAACATTTCTGTTAGGCCATAAAGACAGATGGCAACATTTTTATGATCCTTATTTCATTTTTTGGTAGGTCTCACACATAAATAGTCAACAAGCATCTCAGCACAACATAGGTTGTGTATAAAATGTATCTCCAGTAATTAGGATCTAGTTTAAAGTTTCATCTTTTACAGAAGCAAAGTATTTTCACTCCGCTTCTGTAATATCTGATAGAACATATCTGTGTCCTATGTTGTATCTAACATAAGGAGCCAATCATAGGACAACACACATGGCTACACTAAACATTAGAAATGGAATAAATTAGTGACATGGAATATATTATCAACATCATATTTTTTAAAAAAATGTTCTTACCTGCATCCCGGTATGTTCTGGGCAGGTGTTTTGATTCAGCAAAGCTTACTAAGAAAAGGCAAGAAATGAATGTTACCCACTTCATGATTCCAAATTGTTAGGGGCCTGAATGTGCAAGGTGGGAAGAGCAAAGGAGAAGACAGGGCTTTTATACTTTAGCAGACACATTTTGGGTTAATAACCACCCATGGTGCATCATATGCGTGGGAAGGATACAAATAGTTCTGCTAATAATTACATTGATAAAATATTTGCCCATTATATTTGCTAAGGGGCATCCTGTCACAAAAGCTTGCCAAAGTCATTTTTTTTTTCAGAATAAGGACAAACAGACATTAGCCTTATCATACTTTAAATAAGTTAAGCAAACTGCATTCTTTGTTATAACTCATATACAAATCTCTCACCTTTCACTTTTTTTTTGTCCAAAGGTGAACTAAATTTATGTAAGATGGTCAATAGCTCTTTGTGAAGTTAAAGACCCCAAGTTCAGACCAGAGATCTATGACGTTAATTTCCAAGGCTGCTTATGAGTAAACATTTGATATTTTGCAACAGATTTGGGACATCAGGTAAAAATCAACTACTGTTGTATATGCCTTACTAAAATAGTTCTACTACAACTACTACACCTACTAGGAATGCAGGTACTACTACTATTACTACTCTTTCCTACTCCTACTCTTCCCTATTTTATTACACTTTGGAATTAAAGGTGTTGTAGAATAACAGTTTCTGGGAGCAGTAATCCTTCTATTCTCACTCATTTCTTGCTGGGGAAAATCAGCTTTAGTATCAGTAAAGCATATGTATAGGTGATGTTGAAATGAAGCACTTGCATCTTGTTGATCATTGATGAACAATTAACAGAAAAGAAGACATTTGCATTATGTTCTTCCAGTGATGGCTGAAGGGTTAGATCACAAGAGAGTGGAGATTTTGCTCAGGATTTTAGTTTGAACTTTAACAGAACTGTCCAAGGTGATGAAACCTATCTCCAAAGTACATGGACCATGCTACTAAGTTTCTGAGTAAAACCTGGGGCAGTTTCAACACCCTACCATCATGGAAGCCACCAGTTATCAAATGCTTGCTTCTCTGAGTTGTCTATTGAGTTGTAGAAGTTATGTTTTGAGATTTCCAACAATCTTTTTCAGTCACTCAATGGTACTAAAATTCTCCCCAAAACACATAAACCTCATCTTAGTGCATTAATATAGGCACCAGTGGTATAATGGGGCCAGAGCATAGAGGACAGAAGCACAACTACTTTTTCATTAGCAGGAATGAAGCTATCCCCTTCCTCTACTACAGTCTCTCCAGTTTCCCTGTCCCCTCTCATGTAAACTGCAACCTTCTCCATAACTGGGGAGAAAATGTATCTTCATAGTAACAGTAGGTTGTTGTTAGTTAGTCCAGGTGTAAGGAAAAGTATTTCAGCATGGCTTGTCCTTGAAAGAACAGTCAAATCTCATCAAGTTTTTAAAAAAGACTTGTTCTTTGTGAAGATAACAAATAGAATTGATTTGGTGGTATGGTTCAACAGAATTGCCTACACTTTGAGCAATTTTGAGGGCATGACTTATCTTCAAAACTATCATGAAGAGTCCCTGCTCTTCAGAATTTGTCACTATCCAGCTACTGTGCACTGGAAGGCCTCCTGTAGAAATCACATAAATTAAAAATGTGCCTATTTTATTGCATGTAGTCACTTATGTTCTTAGAAGCATCTTCCCTGTGTAACAGTGAAAATAAAGTTGGGTTTCTCTGTTAGTTAGTTAGTAGTTACATTTCTATACCATTTATTAGTGCTAAGCACTCTCTAAGTGGTTTACAATGTCATAAGCTAACTGCCCCCAACGAGCTGGGTATTCGTTTTACCAGCCTACGGAAGGACAGAAAACTGAGTCATCCTGGAGCCCTGCAGGATTGAACTCACAACATTGTGGCTGCAGTTCCAGCATTTAACCACTGCACCACCAGGGCTTTCTGGAAAAGAATAACAAGCAATGAAGACCTCCAGAGAAGCTTTTGCCAGTGAAGGAAATGCTGTCTTCCAACAGAAGCTCTTCTCTCAGTGGGTGTTTCTTTAGTTCTAGACTATGATGCTTTTAAATTCATAAATGTGATGCCAACTGGAGCTAGACAATTTTCCATTCTTGATACTAGAATACCAAGTATAAAAGTAGGCAAGGTATGTCCCACAAACTTTAAAGAGTCCCTAGTGCATTTTTATGGCCTGCAGCCTCCCATTGCCTCCTGATGCTCTGGGAACTAGAGTTTCTCAGTTCTCTGGATCTAACTCCTGTCCTCAAGGCCTCAGGACAAAGGGAAGAAACTCAGGGTAGCAGCACTGCTTTAAAAAGGATTTTAAAATGTGTGCTGCCAGCTTCTGCTGCTGCAGGTTGCTTCAGGGTAGTGAAGAAGAGAATGTTTGCTAGCCAGCTCATGGCTGAAAAATGGGTTTCCAGGTGCTCAGGAAACCTAGTTGGGAGGGATTTAAAAAGTGATATTTTTGCACAATTTTCAGTCTGTATTCACTCATTCTGAAGAGTTTTGGGAAGATATTCAGTGTGTGTGCATGTGTGTGTGTATGTGTGTATGTGTGCAGAAGGTGTAATTTTTTATGTATGTGCGAAAAAGTGGGGGGATGTACAAAAACACAGTTTCCACACCCCAAAAATCCCATGGGTAGTAATGCACTGAATAATTTCCTAACATTCTTCAGGTTATACAAATAGTGAGCAAGAATGGTGGAGAGATAATCATTTTCTCCTGTACCACAGAGAAAACTGCAAAATGTATTTGTCTTTGTGTGAGAGGATCAAATAGTCAAAATGTTAGAACCTAGGATCTCCTAGGATCTGTCTGGTCATCTCCTTTCTCTTTCAAAATTTTTCAAGAGAGGGTCATGCCAGGGATTAGTGGAAGGGAACAGTCACTACAGGCATGGACTGAGCTGCTTAGAGTTTGTTGCCTCAAGACTCAGAATTGCTGCTTTTTGACTTTCCCTATTTTGTTATTAATTTTCCTAGTTCTATTTGCAGCTTCCTCATTCTGCCCTATAGTGTTGAAAAGGCAGTGATTTTAGAATTGGTTTCAACAGTCCAGATTCCTCCTATATGTTGACAACATAGTTGAGATATCGTTGGGCCCACAGCAATTTACTTTTACAAGCTATGTCAGCACTAAGGGATTTTGTAACTCTATTTGGGTGGAGAGTTGTTTCTACTTAATTGGAATGGATGGTATTAAATGGATATGTAAGTTCAGCATAAGCTGGCAGATGAATGTAATGATCAGTTGAAAATTTCTGAAATTAAAGATTTTGGAATTGTCACAATTCAGGTGAGGTAGCAAATCTCAGTCATAAAAATCCACTATTAGTGAGTAATTTAGTAAATGGATTAGATTTGCAGAACAATCCTATATGTAAATATATGTATATATAATATATATATATATAAGTATATATATATAAATATGTGTGTGTGTATATATAAAATATAGGTATATATATGTATATATGTGTATGTATATATGTATATATATATGTAAATATATGTATATATGTATATATATATGTAAATATATGTATATGTAATTTCAAAAGTAAGCCACACTGAATTTTATGGGACTTACTTCTGAGTAGATGTGTATAGGATGACACTTTTAGACTGCAGTCCTGTGGAACTTGTTTCTGAAAAGGCATATGTAGAGACATAAATCTAGGCCATTGTCTAAGGTAGGGATTCTTAACCTTTTCTTTCTCACAGACCCCTTTAAATATCTCTTGTTGCTGCGGACCACCAAAATTTAACCAAAGGCAGCTTCTGGCTGTATGCACAGCAGTAAAAAAGTCACATGTTTTCTCTTACCCACTCAGCATCACTTAGATCTGTATTCTCACTGCATGAAGAAATAGCAAATGATTGTACATTTTTTAAAATTTTTTCCTATCAAACAGTTTCATAACTTTTGAATGGTTTGAGATATTGTAATGAAACTTTGTATGAATGATATACATCACTGGCAAAAGACTCCTCGTTTGAGATCAGTGTATGACTATCTTCCTTCCTTCCTTCCTTCCTTCCTTCCTTCCTTCCTTCCTTCCTTCCTTCCTATTTTAATTGTAAAAACTCATAAAGTTTCTGCAAGCCTTTTGTGGACCTGATGTGAGGACATTGAACCACCCACTGAGGATCCACGTACCCCAGGTTAAGAACCACTGGTCTAAATTACTCTCTGACAGTTTGGTACAGATATGCAGTTTTAGAATTGCCAACTAATAGGGAAATATTTAATATATCTCTAAGAAGTAAATCCTGTTAAATTCAGTATGGCTCACTCTCTGGATTACAGCCACAGTGTCTCTTGGGTAGATTTTTTATTTACAGTTAAGACTGACATGTTGCCAGATACTTTTTTTGCAAATCAGCATGTCTTGAAAACTAGGTTAAAGGCTTGGCAACAGCTTTTTCATGATTTCAGCATTCTACAGTTGCACCCAAGCCTCAAACTAGACAAGACATTAAAAGAAAAAAAGTCATTTTTCTCTGTCTGCTATAATCTGAACAAAAGTCACTAAAAAAGTTATTTTAATTTTGTGTACTGGTGAGCTGTACTGGTGATTCTGGAGACTTCTCCTCAAATATGAATAGCAGCTTCCAAAAGGGGATATTTGCTGGAACTGTGGCATGAAATGACTTTAAACTCCCCTTCTCCAGTACCTAGCCCTGCTGATCAGGTTGCTCAATCTTCTTTTGAGTGCCATTTTATCTCAAGACATTCTGACAAACTAATTGCATTTACACAATTATAGTTTCACATCACATTTTAATGAAAAACTCCACATAAGCCTTTAGAAAATGGGAGAAATAGGGCTGTCTGCCATTTTGTATTTCTCATTAGCATCTAGCTTGATTCATAGTCATTATCAGAACAAAATGTTTGTTTTAGTGCATGAAACTAAAACTTGGATTTGTCCAGATTTAGGCCATTCCCACACTAAAATATTATATCGCTATTATCCCACTTTCAACATCCTATGGAATCCTGGGATTCGGAGTTTCAGGAGGGGTATTTAGAATTCTCAGTCAGAGAGCTTTTTTGCCTCAGTAAACTACAAACCCCAAAATTACACAGGATGTTGAAAGTGAAATAATAGCATTATAACAGTGTAGTGTGGAAATGGCCAGGTCTTGAATCCCTCCTTAGCCATGTAAACCCTGTGGATGTCCATGGGCAAGATATACTTTCTTAGCTACACAGAAAGGCAAAATCAAATTCTCTCTTAACAAATCTTGCCAAGAATCCCCATCAATAGGTTTACCTTAGGGTCACCATAAGTCAGAAATGACTTGAAAGCACACAAGAGCAATATGAATTTAGGCCACTGTTTTCCCACAAAACAGTATTTCTAGCACAAACAATTGTTTGGAAAATTCCTAGAATGTGGAAAATTGTAGAAAAAAAATACAAAAACTCTTTTAGTCTTGCCCAATTGGGCAAAAACATTTATAATTCTTCACTCTTGTGTGCTAGAACAAAATAAGTGAAGATTTGCATCCCTAGAGGAAGGAAGATTTTGTTCTTTCACTCCAGGGAAAACTCCTAAGAAAAATCACTCATCTCCCCAAGTTACAATTTTCATTGGGAGAGAAACTCTAATTGGTACCAATGCTCATTAACACTTCTTAAAGCAAATAATTCTAATTTTGCAATTTCTGAGGAAGAACCTGCCTGTTCTATCCTTGCTTGTACTGTTGCTAAAAATAAAGTAAAATATTAAAAAAATCAGCTTTTTGAATATTTCTTTTGAAAAATCCCATGGCCCAATCTGATGCAAATGGTGTCTCTGTGTGTGCATGTGTGCATACACACAAGCACATGGACATCTCATTTTGACATCTGGTGTTATTCTTTCTTCTTGCATTGCCATATTCTCACTGAAAAATTTTACGTGTATTTGTCATGTCCCAGCCCCACTCACCCAGAGCTTGGGTTTATACAAAACAGGAAGGCAGTAAGGAAATCTGTATTTCAGGCTTTGTGGTGGCCCATCACAGTGGCAACTCAGTTGCTTGATATACCAGTGCCAGGGGAAGATTTCACCAGCAAAGCAAACGGGATGGCTCATCTGGCTTTCTAGGGGTGGGATTCTGTCATCAGATCTATAGGATGTGGATTTCAGCTTGGTCCACCTCCAAGGGCACCTAAAAATGTCTGGCATTCAATATTGCAATTGCAGATTTGTACACTAGAGTTAAGGATCTGGAGCAACTCTATATTCAGTAAGACTATGTAATCTTACTGCAAAACATATGTAAATGCCTCACCCAGTCCATCTTAATAGCTAACAACTGAATCAAGCAAAGGAGATCTTTCCAGTTGGGGACTAGTATACTAGAAGGATGACACTTCCAACCACTTTCTGCTGGCAAGTAAAGTGACAACATGGAGTTGCAAAAGGTGTCCTGCTTCTTATTGTTGCAGCCTTACTCTTGAGGGGAAGGGTTAGAGATTTCATCCTCCTTCAACCTTGATTGCCAGTTAAATAGACTTCTCTTATTGAGCCGTATTCCATGATATGGCATGAAATATAAATTATACACTGACATGACTGAAAAGCTTGCTGGCAAAAGAGTACACGTGACTGAACACATGTGGTGCAAAAATAGATCAGATGGGACCTTAGGGCATGGCCAGGTCATAGTAAGGGAAGCTCTAGCGATTACGGATTTGCAGATGGCCCTCAACTAATTGACCTTAGGAAACAATAGCACCCAAAACTGATTCTGAAAACTTGCTCCCTCTTCCTTTCAAGTTTCTCCTTTGTTTCCTTACTTGCCCAGCCATTAAGGAGCTATCATAATTCCCATCAGTCCCTTGTCACCTAAAGCTAAATACATTAACTTGTTCCGGACCTCATTGCTTACTCTGCCAGAAAGCCATTAGCACCTTCTCCCTCAGAGCAGACACAGAATATTTAAACCCTGGCTCTGAGCCAGATAACTCATAGTACTCTGGACATAGGCCATCACTCTGCTGCTCCAATTTCCATTCTTGTACTACCTTCAGACCCTTAGTCTGAGCCACATCACTTCATCTCTTCTCTGAAGGATAAGTAAATATCACCCACTTCACCTTAATTTTTCACAACCAAATTTTTCCTTCCTTTCCTTCAGTTAGCTTTTTGTGGTTATGACACTGCTTGGACCTTGTGTGCATGATTGTTAATTCTTCCAATAAAACAAAATATTCTTTGACTCTCCAACTGATGTCCCTGCATTAGTAACGGTATATGCAGGTGTAAAAGATCCCGCTGGATTACCCCACCCCCTTGCAGGCCTCCCCTTTGAGCTAATATTTCTCACAGCTTCACAGAGGCACTGGCATTGTGGGTGAACTGCTGAGTCACCTATGTTTTGGGGTAACATGTCCTTGACTTGGCTGCTGGCTGTTAAGGTGAACTGGTGTGGGGACTTGGACCAGGAGATATTGCTTATTTACACATGCATAACTACCTAGTTGAAGTAGAATATTATGAAATAATCTAATATATAAAAGTCAAAGTTTGTCTGTTTGTCTGTATCAGGCAGAGAAGACCTCATATGATTGGCTGCCTAAGAAGATTCTATGGAATCCTGGGATTGGCATTTTAGGGAGGGGTCTTTAGAATTCTCAGCCAGAGACCTCTTGGGCCTGGCTGGTTGCTATGGCCTAGCAGCAAGGAGGAGGCCAGTGTATTCTCTCAGAAACTGAACCTCTGTATGTTAACAACTCTGACAAGACAGTTTGGGGAAGTAGAGACACAGGATCTCAAATCTGTGTATTTCAATCTCATCTAATTCCTAAGGTAAGGTAAGATAAGGTAATTCCTAAGGTATTTCTAACAATTATTACCTATGAGAACATAAAATCCTGAGCAATGCTGGGTACATACTGTAGTTTTCTTTTTTAAAAAAACCCAGTATACTCCTCTTCTTTAATCCATTTGCTGATAATACATTGTTGGCATTGGGCAGGAGTGAGTTAAGGGTAACAGCATAACTACCTCCTCTGATAAGGAGAGGAGAATACTCATAAGTGATGTTGTAATGTTGGGATTCTTCAGGTATATGTTCATTTGAGGGATTAATGTACCTATTCTTCACTCATGGGATCATTGTCCCATGCAGCACCAAAGTCTGTCAAACCTGTATTGAATAAAGCTGTAGAGATTTTTAACCCAGTTCCACTATGTTTGCTAGTTTGTTCATCCTTCCTTCTCCCGCTATAGCCTCCATCACCACTATACATGATAAAACCATAGTTTGTTTTGAAAAAGCACACACATGTATCAGTAGATATCCTCAGGGACATTGTCTCTGTCAGAAGAAAGCTTTTATTTATTTTTTTAAAAAGCCCTTCCTCGTCCTTTCTGGCTTGTTTGGAAATGAGTTCTCTAAATGTTTGACAGATTTCCCTGTGGCAAATGTGGCCATTGAGATTACGTCTCTTTGGCACAAAGATAAGCACATGTTGTCATCTGAGAACACAGGCTGGAACATCACACATGGTTCTTCCTTGTGCAGGGATAAAATGCATGAAGAAAACGGAAAAGTACGATAGGGTCCATGTCCTGTGTTCCTGATATGTAGAGCAGAGGTCAAAGGAGCAATGGAACAATTTTGTTTGAAGGTACAAAGACCCATGTGTATGTTTGTGTGTGTGTGTGTGTGTGTGTGAGAGAGAGAGAGAGAGAGAGAGAGAGAGAGAGAGAGAGAGAGTGAGCACAGGAGTGTTGTAAAGATACTATGAATGTGCATACTCACTCAGAACATTTGGCAAATATTCATTGAAAATTGCAACATGTTTCAAAGGACCTGTTGGATTTTTGTTTAAAAAAAACAAGACTGCTACAGAGAACTTTCATGAAACTGTTTAGATTAATTTAGTATCTTAAGCTATCTGCTGTGCATCAGATAGCTTAAGGAGCTTCAGGTTTTTCTCAATGTGTCAGAGACTACCCCTACATTTGTGGCCGCTGACTTTCTTTCATGGAAAATTGTCATGAACTGATACTGGTCCATATACCACCAACTGGAGTAGTGGTGGCTTGGTTATTGCAAAAGAACAGATTCAAGGTAAGGAGCAATTCTTACACCATGTGAAGGCTACCTGAAAATAATCAAGGGCCTGTTGTGTATACGTGCATTTCCTAATACAGACTAGAGCTTCTCGAAGTAAAATGGGTTTGGATGAAAAGCTGGGAAAGACATTGGGTTCCTATGCTGGAGAGCTAGCATCTGTCAGAGTGGTCTAGACAGGTCAGTGATCTGAGACTATCTTTATATATTGCAATTGAATTTAGCTGTTCAAGGGTTTGAGTGTAAGACACCAGGTAATCTAACTTACTTTGCTTTTTTCACTGGACTTAAATTCTTCCAAATAAATTGATAGGCTGCGATCAGGTTGCCTGGCATAACTGTGTCAATGTAGATGATCTAGTCCCTTTCTGCAACGCACCTTTTCGCGGAGCTGGGGTGCGGGGATCATGCGAGCAGCCTCTAGTGAGACGCTCAGTCCCGGTTCCTTCAGCTCCACAGCTGCCTCCTGCTCATGCATGAGCTCTGCCTCTTCCTTCCGCAGTGCAGCCTGGGAGTTTCCCAGGCTGCGCTGAGGCAGGAAGCGCAACCACCCCAGCTCCAGAGCTCTGCACACACAGCAAGTGCGTGTGGGGCCCTGGAGCGATGTGCGATCGTGCACCATTTTCAGCTCAGAACCAAAAATGAAAATGTGCACAGTCAGCACCTGCCAGCCCCTGGAGCATCACACGATTGTGAGTGCGTCGTGTGGACCGCTCCTCACATTCACGCAATGCTTGAGGGGCCCTTTTGCATGGTAAATGCCATGTGAAAAGGGCCATAGATGTTAGTGTTAAAATGACCACAGAGTAGGAAGGGTACAATGGAGAAAGCCCCTTCCTTCAGTGGAGAAGCCTCCTCTTCTGTCTTCTGAGCTGTTGAAGAGTCAGCAGGGCAGCTTTCTGTGTGATTCCCCTCCTTCAATTGTTGCCATACGCACCGCTCCAAAAAAGTGTCTTATGACAGCTGAATGCTTGCTTGAATACCCATCAGAATCTCATTAATTAATTGAAACAAAGTGATTAAAGAAATCTTGTCAGAAGATTTGATCTACAACCCAACCAAGTGAAGATAAACTCTACCATAGGTATTCATGGTTGATATAATATAATTTGGTATGTTTTCACTTCAGTTTTGCCTGTGTTTTCATACTTGCATTGTGGAGTTTTAAGAGCCTGATCATTTATACAGTAGAATGAAGCAAAGTGCACCCTGTACAATTTCAATAATTTTCTATTGTATAACTTTTTAATTTTCTGTCTTTCAGGTAACTTAATGTACTGTTGATGGTTCTCAACAGTTTATTTTAACAATATGGGAGCTGAGATGGAATTCTCCTGTAAAATGCAATTTGTCTGACTATGATCTCGACAGGAAACATGTTTGCTCATACCAGGGTTTACCTTTTGCTCTTAGTGTACAATCAGATGTTTATGGGAAGTCCAAGAGCACCATTTACAATTTCAATATTACTGGTCCTGTGCAGATGATGTTCACTGACATTTTCATGACTGTGATTATTTTTCCATCATGTTTTTAGTTATTAAATGAAACAATCAATGGCAAAAAGGGAAACAATTAATCAAACCACAGTGACAGAATTCATCCTCCTGGGATTCAAGACTGTTCCTGAACTGCAGATTCTTCTCTTTGTTGTGTTTTTGGCTATCTATATGGTGACAATGGCTGGAAATGTCCTCATAGCAATGGTAATCTTCACTAGTCATCATCTGCACAAGCCCATGTACTTATTCTTGGGGAATTTGTCTGTGCTAGAGATTTGCTACACATCAACAATCCTTCCTAGGATTCTGGCGAGTTTTATTACTGACTACCACAGCATTTCATTCACTGGATGTTTCCTCCAGTTCTACTTCTTTGCTTTTTTAGCTGGAGCTGAAAGTTATCTCTTATCAGCAATGTCTTACGACAGGTATTTAGCCATATGTAAACCACTGCATTATGCAACCCTGATGAACAGCAGGCTGTGTGTTCAATTGTCCCTTGCTTCTTGGATAACTGGTGTTGTTGCTAGTGCATTTACAACATTCTTTACTTCACAGCTGACATTTTGTGGTCCCAATGAAATTGACCACTTCTTTTGTGATTACACACCATTGTTAACACTTTCTTGTACTGAAACTCAGCAGACAGAAATGGTGATGATAGTCCTAGGCTCTGCTTGCACAATGCCTCCATTGTTGCTGACATTGACCTCCTATATTTGCATCATCACCACTATTTTAAGAATTCCCTCCATTACTGGCAGGAGTAAAACATTTGCTACTTGTTCTTCCCATCTTATTGTGGTCACAGTTTTCTATGGGACCCTAATTATTGTCTATATCATACCAAAAACCAGCACTCTCAAGGATCTGAACAAAGTTTTGTCAGTCTTTTACACAATCCTGACTCCCATGATCAATCCTTTCATCTATAGTCTGCGAAACAGAGAATTTAAGGAGGCTCTGTGGAAAGCCATTAAAAAACTTCTATCATTAAGAATAACACAGGGGATACAACCTTAATAAAATAAAATGCTCCAGTTATAATCTGTGGTCCGACCACAGACCACTTTCACCTTGAGAAGATCTTGTGAAATAATTTATATCTACTCATGAAGTAAAAAGGAGGTAGACTAATGAAACTGTATGGTAGGTAGGCAATACATTTTTGATGATTCCTTGAACAGAATACCTGGGCATGTATGCAAACAGAAAGATCTAAAAGGAATAAGAACCTTACATTTTAACTATTGTTTCTTTTACTTCATTGGGAAGTTGTTTGCTTAACTATGGAGAAATATTTAATAACCCCATCCCAGCTGCTTGGGAAACTTGAAGTGGGAAAGTCTACTCTGCTACCTCAAGATTCTATATTTGTTTTTGTTATTTTAAAGATTTGCATTCCACTTTTTGGTCAAATGATCTTGAAGTTTGTAACAGTTCAACAGATTGTCCCTGTTTTGAGTTGGAATGTTCTAAGGGCTTCTATAACATTGGAAAGGCCAGGAAGCAGGAATAAGGCATAGAATGGGTATGAGCAGGGCAGATTTCAAGGGAGATAGCAGCAAATTTTTAGAGTGTGCCCTATCTTTCTGTAAATTCATCCTTGTCTTGGAGAGAAAAATATCTAGAAAGTAAAAATGAAATTCCTATGATTTAATCAACTGGTGGTATTATTATACTGGAATGTCTACGTGTTACTTAATAATGTAATGCTAAATATTTTGAACTGATTCATAAGAAAATAAACTTTATTCCTGTTTTTGAGAAAGTTCACAATTGAGCTGTTTTGCAGACAGAACACATATTAGTAGGGTTTGAATATTCTGCACTGGAAAATATTAACATAGTACTTGTAGAACCCATGTCTACACTAGAAGAAAGATCATTTGGGGAATATTCTGCCACAAGAAAATCAATGTGGCAAAGAATTTAGCAATTCCTCAGAAGAAAATATCTTATCTATCTATACTGAGGAAAGCTACACTATGGAATTCCTTACTGCTAGGGAATACCTGTTTTGCTGTTATCTAGATATTAATTATATAAAATCTGTCTCTGCTATCAAGGAAAAGGTTCAGAGAGTTGAGAATTTTTAGACAGAATGCATGCCAATAGAGTTTGAAATATAAATATTAGATGACTGAATTACTGTGCAAGAAGTATATTTTTTAGTGTTTAGGGGGAGATGTTGACATGAGAAAGAAGCAAATTTGGTTGTTCAATTATCTCTCCCAAGCTCTAAGCAGAGGTCCCTCAGAAAAAGCATAATTGTTGCTGTATTTCTGCTATTAGCACTTACATATAATCTGTACTGGATAATCAACAGTAAAATACAAACAAGGGAAGTCCAGGGTTAATGAAGATGTAACAAAGATATTAAGAAGCAAAAGAGAAAAAGCAGCTTGGTCTGGTTTAGAAAACACATAAACACTAAAGAGATAAAAGAGACAACAGAAATTGATTTACTAATATGTCTGGATATAGTGTTATTACCTATGTTTGATAAGATTAATTATACCCAGACAATGAAGGATTTGATTATAAATTTATTAACTGCAGCAATGTTAATTATATCAAGAAAATGGAAAACTCAAGGAGAATTTCAAATAGAGGATTGGTATAAAGAAGTGTGGAAAATTGAGATTAATGATAAATTAACATGTGGAATTAAGGTTAAAAAAGGAATATGGAAAGGGAATGATTTTGAAGTAATATGGAAGATATTTGTGGAAGAAGTTTTAATAAAAGAGGAATGTGTCATGCCTCTACAAGAAGAACTACCATTGTGGAAAGTGGAATAATCTGAAATATAATTGGCTTTGGGGATGGGCTCACACATAGGGTTAGTAATGATATGTTTAGTAATAACAATATATTTAGTAATAGTAAGAGGTTAAATTTAGTAGAAAAGGATAGAAATAAGAATGAAATTATTAATAGTATATTTTCCTAAATATTAATATGAGAATAAATAATACTAATGGGTATAATGTGAATGAGATTTAGATACATGTAAAAAAATATACAAGCAGTATGATTTATAATATGTGGAATAAGTATGTTATGTTAACAGATGAGGAGAAAAATAACCATGTAAGCATTTTCCTGTTACAAATTTTCTTTTTTTTCCACTTTTATGTTTATTACATTATGTTTTTCTTCTCTTGTTCTTTTTCTTTGCTTTCCCTTTTTATAACCAAATAGAATTTTTTAAAAAAAATTATAAAGAAAAAAAGAAAACGCATAAACACTGTGCCGTGTGATACATTGACACTGTATTACAGAAGCAAGAAATTGAATAAGTTGAAAGTACCTAGAACTGTGCATGAAAATATTTAGAAACTCAGCAAAAGAATGTTAGTCTAATGTCAACATGATCTTGTAAACAGTGAACTGTAGTTTTGCAACACAGCTAGCAAATTTCTGTTAAGATAAAAGAACCCCCCCCCCACCAGCATTCATTTTCAAACATCATGATGTGAAGGAGGGACTCTTCCATTGTGACATTCACTGTATTTTCTCCTTGAGATCAAATAAGCTCCCAATGTAGAGTCTTCTACCAGCTGAAGATGTGTTTTCCACCTTACCATTTACTCCTATTGATTTGATGGCTTTTGAAGATTTTTGTTTTGCTTTAATCAGAACTGTATGCATTCTTCCTTTGATTTTACTTTAATGTGTAGTTTTCAATTTGCCATATTGTAAAATCCTTTGAGATTTTTAGAATGAGAGTAGCATAGTAAACATGTGACAAATAAATAAATAAATCATGAAAACCTGTTAGTTCTTTGCAGTATTTTAATTATCAGAGAATGGTCGGAAAGTGAATGCCTGAAAATCTTATGTATGTTCCATGAGTTCTGCTGAGGAAGAACAGTGTGATATATGATAAGCACTGTAGAAGAAACAAGCAGAAGTTCTCAAGATGGCAGAGAATATATTTTGCTGCAAAATAGCTAGTTGGTTTTCACCAGGCTCTGCTCTTCCACACTCCCAACAGAAGGAACTGGGGTACTCTGCTGACAGAGACCATTTCCGCCCTATACTGTTATACCGCTATTATTCAACTTTCAACATCCTGTGGAATTCTGGAGTTTGTACTTTACTGGGGCCAAAGAGCTCTCTGGCTGAGAATGTCCCTTCCTAAACTGCAAATCCTAGGATTCCAAGGGATGTTGAAAGTGGAATAATAGCATTATAACAGTATATTATGGAAATGGCCAGAGTTATTGTGGTATTGCAGTTACATTGTCTGCCACATATTACACCTGAGCCAAAACTTTTTTCTCAGTGTTGTGGGTCTATTCATTCCCCGAGAATCTGAAGGGTGATTTTTGGCTGCTTTTCTTGGGCTGTATGTGCGTGCAGAGGAGAAATGCAATTTAAAAATAATTTTTGAGAGCAGAGGGATATGTTTTGAGTTTCCCTTGTTTATTCTATGGCAAAGCTGAGGTTTTTTTCTTTACTGATTCTCTTTTCTTTTCCTTCTTTTTAGCTCCACCTGTCTTAGCTGCACCATGTGGCTTCTGTGAATGAAATCTCAACCTGATAGCATTTCAAAGTGAACAGAGGGGCTGGGATTCCTTCACATCTGATTGTTTTCCCTCCTCTCCTCTAGGGCTCAGGTTGAAATTCATTCATTAATTAAATTCATTAATATAAACTAAAATAATGCAAGGATACTAATACATCCTCAAAAATGGCTACAAAATATGTACATTCTTAGAAATGGTTTATAAAAATGTGTGTATTAGGTGAAATTGCATACAAAAAGCATCTATTTATTTGTTAGGTTGCTCTCTCCATTTTTTTTGTGAAAGGCCAGCAGCAGAGGTCATGTATTTTTTTAGAAAAACCTTGCAAAAATGTGTACATTATGCAAAACTACCTACAAATATGTTAATTTCTGTGTGAACTCTCTTTTAAAAAAAATGTAAAGTGATACAGAAACAGGATGGGGTGGAATTAATCTCTGCTTAAAAAAACATGAATGAGTGAAACAAGTAGATTCATCTCTATGTAGTCCCATTACCACATTTCTTTCTTCATAATTGCAATGCCATTGCTACAAGGCTGTGCAACTGAGATGGTCAGTTGCAGGCTTGCCAAACATTGTCAGTGTTTTGTCTTCAAAATCATCTGGGATCTTCTCTTTTCCTTTCTGGGCAATTCCTTTTTGGGCAATGTGGGGAATAATACTGCATATCTACAAAATCAAGCTAAGCTATCTCTACTTAAAGACTAGCACGTTTGTTTCATTTGGGCCTATTTTTGAGGGACAGTACCTATTTTCTGTCTTCATCACTGTTTTAATTTACTTACTTTGAGGAACTAATGTCTGTCAAACAACAACAAAAAAGGTTAGTAGAAATTGCTAGAGCTGTTGTACTTCAAACTTTGGCCTTCTTTCCCTGAACTCTTCAGAAGTTAAATCTCTGAAATGTATATGTGTGTCTTCCTCACCTTTGCATACACTGTACAGATGAGTCTTCTTGTTGTTCTGTGCCTTCAAGTCATTTCTGACTTATGGAGATGCTCAGATGAATTTATCACAGGGTTTTCTGGGACTGTGTATATGTGATTTGCCCAATATAGCTTTCTATTTCATTTATTATATGTGGTAAGGTGGGTTAAAATGGAACTTTTAATAACATATAGGCAAAATCTTGTCGGTTGATGTGGCAACACTGACAAAGGTAGTGGTGGAGGCAAGATGATGGTTGTGTTTGTTGTTGTTGTGTGCCTTTCCAGTCATTTCCAACTTCTGGTGACACTAATGCAAATCTATCATGGGGTTTTCTGGGGCTGAGAATGTGTGATATATCCAAGGCCACTCTGTGAGTTTCCACAGCAAAGCAAGGAATCAAATAGTTCAATGCTCAAACCACTACATCATACTGGCTCTCAGGGAGCCAAAATGTCAGGCAGGCAAAGGTGATGGTATGAGGCAGAACAAAAGCAACGGAAACCACCACTTCCAGGAAAGAAAACTGTTTACATGTTCCTGAGCTGCTCAGAATGTAGCTTTCTTTCTCAATGGCAATTAATTTCTCTGCCTTCCTTCTGCTCTAGTGGATACACCTGAAAAAGACAACTACACCAGTATAGTAGACCGTTATACTGATGCAAGCACTAATAGGATAGCTGGCATTATATAAATCTGTTAAGTCTATCTAGCAAATCTTTAACTAACAAGATAAACATGATAATAGTTTTTTTAAAAAAAATTGGAGGACTGCCACTCTTTCAGAAGCAATCAATAAATCTTATGGCATAAAGATAAGGGAAGTCACCAGTGGGATATATAGTGTGTTTTGAGGGAGAGGAGAGAACAATAATTAATCTAATAGTAACCAATAATGTGAAGAACATTACATTTAATGTCATCCTCTTTCCATCCATATACATGTCACATATGAGCACAGCACAGTAATTGCTGAAAACTTTACACAAGCGTTGTGATGCAATCAGCACTTGGAATACCCCAGTATCAACCTTCTTGGTTCCTTAGTCTTCATCAGGAGAGAATGCCAAAAGGTAGGAAGTGGGGAGGAAGTCTAGCAGGCTACAACCTGACTAGGCACAGCATGTGGTGACATGGTAGCTATAGATGCAGTGTGGTGGACTTCAGCTGCAATAGTAGCCATCTTTTCCAGGTGACAAGAAACCTTACTAAGGCCATTTCCTCACTACACTGTTATAGTGCTATTATTCCACTTTCAACATCTTATGGAATCCTGAGGTTTGCAATTTAAGGAGGGGCATTTAGAATTCTCAGTCAGAGAGCTATTTGGCCTCAGTAAATGACACACCCCAGAACTGCACATATTGTTGAAAATGGAATAATAGCATCAAAACACTGTACTGCGGAAAGCTCCTAAGAGGCATAACTTCAGGCTTCTGCAGTGCCAGTAGCCAGTGTTCCACCCAGATTGGCAGAAGGGGATAAACATGAAAGTTGGCAGTTGGTGACAGAGCGATGTGGCTTTCCACTGCTGGAATGTTTCCCTGCCAGTGGTCCAGGCAGTGGGATAGTACAAGGGAGATGAAGTTAGGACTCCAACATGCCTCCATTCCACTGTGGGCTTAGCGGAGTGGTGTACATAAATCATGAGGGCTACTTCTGTTCTGATAAAAGAATGAGAAGCCAACATGGCACCAAAGAAGGGGAAGGGGCCCACAAGAGATTAGCAGCCTGCTACACCCTCCCACTTGGCTACCTTCCAAGTTGCCTTCATCCTCAGGTGTGGATGTGGACCCTGAAATAGTGGAAACTTATTGCATCTTACCATTTTGGAAAAGGATAGAGCACAACTAGCTCCCACACCACCCCCATCCTACCCGTAGAGCAACACAAATAAACTAGAAGGAGCAATTCAGTGAAACTTAGAGGTTGCATGCTGAACCATATTTCTGTCCTTCAAAATCCTGAGTCCCCCCCCCTTTCCATGCTCACTAACCAGGCACAAATGTGGTGGCAGCTACCTCCAGTAGAGTCATAAAAGGTAACTTGGCCTTGCCCAGCTGTGCTAGATACAATCCCATCCCTATTCAAGCTCCTGCTAAAAAACATCAGTTTTTACCTCCTATCTACCATTAAAGAACAGATTTAGAAGTAGACATTGGTATATAGACATATTTAAATCCCTGTTTAGGGAAATAGAGGATGAACACAAAGTTGAGAAGAAGGATGAAGAAAGCACTTGGAAACATAGAGTGGACTATATTGAGGCAACTAATGGGTTTTCTCATTTATACAGGAGTCCCAAATAGAGTCCAACTCTGGAATGTGTTGTCTTTATTGTAATATAGATAAGATAGTGTCAGAAGACAGTGTGCTTGGTCCATTCCCTTTGCCTACAGTGGCTACTTTCAGGGTTTCACCTCAGGACGTGGTTTCCAAGGATTATGTTTGATCCCCCCTTTTTTTTTATCCTGGAAGAGTCCATCAATGATGCCATTTCAGCCAGCCTTTGTAAGGTTTGGTATACCTCTTTTGATACAACCATATGTGTATATGGTGGTTGGGGTGGTGAACTGAGCAAATGAAGCATTAAATCAGCTTTCCAATTGTTTTGCTACCAGTGCTACTGAGTTGTCGGGATTCACCTTTGAGTGCTATGATTTTAGTTGGTGGGACTTTGAGATTTGAGTTGCTGGGATTTTCTTTTGAAGGTCAGTTCTATATGGACATGGCATTGTTTATTATTTTATTTATTTTACTGATATCCTATCTTTCTCCTAGCATGTTTACAGGATTTGCCATTTCCTGCAGTGCTTTTTAAAAAAATAGCACCTTTCTTGGAATGGATGCTTGGATCATGAATGGGACTTTGTTCTTTGGATTATTATCTAGATAACTTTTTGGTTGCTAGACCCGTATCTGGGCAATGCTTCTGCCTCATGAAGGAATTTGACATGCCCTCTGTTTTTCTGGAATTAGAACCAGCCCTGGATCTATTTCCTTTTAAAGATCAGGGTACAAGGTGGGATATAGATAGTTTGATATCCCTGGGATACATAGCCAGCAAGTGATAAGCTGTTAAAAAGACACAGCCTGACAGAAGGGGATAGGTGATTTGCCTATTGTAGGGAGTAGTAGGAGTAGGGCCTGCCCTCCATCCCAATGCCATTGCCATGGCCTTGGGAAGGAAAGAAGAACCAGGCACATCTCTATTATGCCTAGGTCCAGAAGCCTAGGCCCAGAAAGACCCTCCTGCAATTCTAACTGCCACTACTTCAGCATACCTAGGCCTGCACGCAGATTGGTGGTGATGATGGTGAGCTCCCTCCATCACAATCGCCAATGCCATTGCCACAGAGGGAGAGGAGAAGCAGGCATAGTTCCATAATGCCTAGGCCCAGATGCAGATGAACGGTCTTCCCACCATTCTAACTACTACTGCCCTGGCCTCTGAGGGAGAGAAGACACATCTCTATCATGCCTAGTGCCAGAAGCAGATGAAAGGCTCTCCCTCCATCTCAATGGCCACTGCCCTGGCCTTGGAGGGAGAGAAGAAGGGTCAGTATCTGCTGGACTTAATCATCTCCCACACCGCCATCCCCTTTTCCTTTTGTGATATCTCTTAATTAGATTGTAAGCCTAAGGGCTTTGTTGTTCTCTTACTTGTTAAGTGCCATATATAAATATAAATATGTGCCATATATAAATATATACAGTGCCATATATAAATATAAATATAATAGATATGATGATGATGATGATGATGATGATGATGATGATGATGATGATAGCAGCAACTTGGGGGATACCTCTTGCTTTGTCCATATTGCACACTAGGGAAGGGGACACAGCAAGATAGGGTTGGAAAAGTGAAGCTGGGATGGGGAAAATGAAGCCTGTGACCTACATGTGGTCCCAGTGATATGTTGTGGCTCTCAGTATCTCCTCCCAGTTCACCACTTGTATTTCCTTTGCTGTTTTGCCTCCAAATGCACCTAAAATTTGTTATCGGATGTGGGGAAAATCTCACCACACTTTGGGGTCCTGTAGGTCGCTTTTGATCCAGTACTGGCCTTTGTTGAAGTCATCTTCTCAATTAACCTCCTGTTTGGAAAAAACAAACAAACCCTGGGCCTGAAATGTCCCAGAGAGAGTAAAAATGTGGTACAGTTGGATCCACATCCTAGAGGTAGCATTTGGGGGAATTTTTTCTTTTTTAAATGGCAGGGATTCATGGAAAGGTGTATGGCCCTTCAAGGTCCTCTGCAGGTCAGTTCTGTCTCCTGACCAATGACAGTCGTCCATCCTTGTAAATTGTTAAATAAAATGTGGCTCAGATTTAACTCATCAGTGTGTCTCACTTCTTTATACTTGAGAGGTTGTGAAAACTGAATTTTACAATAAATTAGGAAGTACTTTGCTTTGCTAAATCTATTGCACATCAGTTCTATTCATTAAATTCACATTCTAGGGAAGCAAACAGCAAATAACTGTCTCATTTTTTAACTTGCAGTTATGACTCTTGTTATCAACTGTTATTTTCTCACTAGGGAAATTCATGTATCTTTATCATGGATATTATGCAAGTTTACTATGGTATTTCTTTCCAATCTATAGACAAGAGGGGAAAAATAAAAACAAATCCATATTTAAAAGGTTGCATATGTGTCCCTCACAGTGGTATTTATACCATTTTAAGAATGTTTCAGTTTTACCATATGCTATCCTACATACTCTTATTGACTGAAATTAGCATCTTCTATGCTTAACAGAATTTTCCGTAGAAGAAATGTCTAGAGGGGTTATGTCTTCTCAGGAGAAAGATAAATAAGTACAGCATGTAGCTGGAGACTACAGGCTAGAAAACCATATTTTTTTCTTGAATCATAGTTCAATGTTTTGTAGAAGAAATGGAAAAGTACTACAGGATCCATTCATATCTAATCTAGTTCTCTTGATGTGCTGAGGAATGAGGTCAAAGAACCAACGATGGAAGCTTATTTGGAGGTACAAAGGTCTGTGTGTGCATGTGTGAAAGAGAGAGTGAGAGACAGAACATTTTAGGGGTATTACAAAACCATTAGATTGAGAGCTTGACCCTCTCTTGGGACCTTTTTTATTTCACAGCACAGTAATGGGCCTCCTAAAATCTTGCTAAGAGGAGTATTGATGAACAAAACCTTTATGGAACTGACTTGATGCTGCAGGATATATTCCACAGATTTGCATTTAGGATGAAATGATCCATATCATTTGATATACAAACACGGCTTAGAAAAGTCTCTTCCTGAGATTCCTAATGGGTGTTGATAACCCTATTGGACTTGATGATAACTCAGTAGTCTAAGTTAGCTTCATAGGTGTTGTTACCTCACCTAATCCACCTAAAAACTATGTCCTGAGGATCCTAATTATTTTATATCAAACATAGTGAGCCATAGAGATCTACTGGAAGGACACGTAGGCAGTAGAGCTATGGAAATAGATCAAAGGGTAGCCCTGTTTTCTGTCACGCATCCTAGGTGAATCTGTGCAAATGGTTCACACAGACCATTTGAATGGATTTTCAGCAATAATAGCGCTAACAAGAGACAAGAGGTCTCTGAGATCAAATTAAAATTTCAAACAACCAGGAATGTTACACTTTGGAGGCATGCATCCTCGGATGAGAAACTAATCTTGCAGGAAACTACAAGGATGTTTGGCTGTATTTTCTTTGAACTACAAAGCTGAAATCCATCTTCATAAAATGCAGCCATCTGTTCCTCAGGACATGTTTTAGCTCTATAACTAGCCCCCTTTTTCTCCTCCTTTTTGGATTTCTCTCAGACTTGCAAGCAATGCTGTTGGCAAGCTCCCCTCAGCATCAGGAGGCAGGGCTGAGTAGGGCTTCTCGCTTATTTTCTCCCAGCTGAAGAC
Organism: Iguana delicatissima; assembly: GCA_948472985.1. Taxonomy (NCBI): domain Eukaryota; kingdom Metazoa; phylum Chordata; class Lepidosauria; order Squamata; family Iguanidae; genus Iguana; species Iguana delicatissima. Next base: position 487,813 of record CAOKZL010001349.1, on the reverse strand, counting down.
TTCTGGATTGGTACAGTATTACCCCAAAATCCTTATGTCTCTCTCTCTCTTAATTTTCATCTCTTTCTAAATTTCTATAGTCTTGTATGCTTGTTGGAGTGAGTGTGGCTGAGTGATTGTATGAATTTTAACATCTATGTCAATAAAATACTTAAATTTGAACAGTTAGCCTGATTCTTTGTGATCCAACTTCATAAAAGCTGGGCTCAAGATCCCTAATTACCCTGTTCTCTTTGCATTGCTAAAGCAGTGTTTATAGCTAATTTTCCACACAAGTGATAATTTTGACAGGCGTTGGGAATCCTTCTAAGGGACCCCCAGCAAGCAGGGTAACAGTGTTCATATGCTTCAGGCCTGCTCAAGTGTCCATAGAAGAGATGGCCATGTCATCAGTCAAAATGAGGCAGTTGCCTCTGGGAACAGGCACTAGAAGGTACCACTATCAGTTTAGTCAGCAATTCTTCTTCAGGAATTCCTGGTCTTCTGAGTGCATGCCCTGCTCGTTGTGATTATGGAGGTGGTGATTCTTGCTTTTTGCTGCCCTGGATCATTTGTGAATCTTGTATAACTGCCTTCTACCAATGCACCACAGAGAGAATTACTGAGAAAGGACCCTGGCTGAGTGACTAGAAAGGGAGGGAGGCAGCCAGCCCAGGCCACACACTCTAACAGGAATAATGCCCATGTATTGCAATAGTCACACAACCCAGAGGGCATCAACACCTCTATTCTTTTGAAGCATTTGGCTTAGCATGTAGCAAGAAGGTGTGAGACTGAATGTAAAGTAGCAACAGTGAAGTCTTGGAGGACAGAGTTGTATGTGTCCCATCACCCACTCAATGCTCTCCCTATGGTAGCTTGCTTTCCTCAGATGTGGCGGAGGATATTGTCCATTGGTGATACAGTGGAGAACACCATCCTTTGGCTACTAGCTTGGTCTGTTACTTTGCATGAAGATGTGGGAGATATTATATTTGTCCAAGGCAGCAAACTGTCTTGCGCTGGCTCTGTATGCACAGGTTGTGATTTTTCACTTTATTCTGAGTTTTACACTATAAGCGTATTCCCATAAAACCTCACATTTGCTCATATTTGAGGATGGTTAATATAGCCTGCAGTTAATATAGCCTTCAACATTCCTTAGGGGTCTCTCATCCAAGTACTAACCAGAGCTGACCGTGCTAAGCTTCCACAACCAGATCCCATCTGATCATGTAAGCTAAGCAGGGTTAGTCCCTAGTTAGTGCTTGGATGGGAGACTGCCAATGAATACCAGGTGGTGTAGGCTATATTTCAGAGAAAGTTGCTGGCAAAAACCATCTCTGAGTATTCCTTGCCTAAGAAAACCTTATGAAATTTATGGGGTCAGCAATGATCAACAGGCATCTTGAAGGCAGACACATGCAATACACATATGCCTCGTTGCTTTAATGTTTTAGAATGATAGCTTCTTTCATTAGCTTAATATCCTGGTTAGCATGGAAGAATCCTGCTGTGACTTGTCAAAGCAAATTATTAGAGGTATCTTGTCAGAAGGTTCAATACAAATCTCATCAAAGTGCAGGTAAACTGTGCAGAATATAGTAATAGTTAGAGACAGTAGAACAAGTTTGATCTGCCAAATGTAGAGATAGGAAAGTTCCTAGGGAAGAGTTAAGAAATTGATTTAATTGAGCTTTAAAAAAATCCAATTCAGCTATATCTACTTTAGAAAAGGGGAAATTTATCTATTAATCTTATGTTAAAATGCTATTTAAATATAAATGAAATGACTGTAATAAAAGTCTTAAATGAATGAATATTTAGCTATGCCACATGCACTCCTTCCTTGTTTTGAGCTTGGGAGTGATAAGTACAGCTGTATGAAGTCCAAAAATGCAGTTTCCCACCTACCCAACAAAAACTCTTATTCTGTGTTCTGTTTTTTTTTCTCCTTGCAATTTTACATTTTTAACCACTCCCCACACTTTCTTAAGCATATTGGTTTCCAAGTGGATATCCCATTGTTAAGAGACTCAAAACTTGGTTTTCTGGGATAGATGAGGAACCTCTATCAATTGTCCAACGTAGAAGAGAGGAAGACCTTGTAATTCCTTAACTCTTAAGAGGCTGACAAAAAGCAAGAAGTAGTATTGTGAAAATCCAATAGCACTAGACTTTGTGTAAAGAGCAAGCTGGTAAATGTAACATTTATTGACTCCTTAGGACTGTCTCTTATTTAATTAATTAGTATTGTAATTAATAACTTAATTTTGGAACAAAATCACTGCTGAAATTCCAACACAACGCAATACAAATTAAAATAAATTTAATCTAATTCTTCCCCCTTTGTTTGAAAATTTTCCAAGTCAGTTGATGATTTAACTAGTTAGTTCTTTTCTCTAGTCAAATGTTTGTTTCCTTTTTCACTAGTGCTGGGTAAATTAGGCCTTGTGAGTGTAAGAGTCAAAACATTCGCCAGATGTTTTTGAATTGCAACTCACATCATTCTTCACTGTTGATCATACAATCCAGGCAGATGCAGGGCAACAGCATCTGGAAGGGCGCATGTTCCCCATCCAGTTCTAGAGCTACATGTTACCATCCAAGAATTAGAGCTACACTTGTAATAAGTGTAGATTAGAACTTTGGACTTGACTTGTGGCAACCTTGCCAAAAAGGCTGACCTTCACTAGTTTGCATATATCCTTTAGCATAACCCAACATCACTGGTTTGTCATTGAATTATGACAATTCTATGTGTGGTTTTGATAAAGAGTTAATGTGCACTTCTTTGCAGCAAAGAAGAACACAAACGTTTTACCATGCTCAAGTAGCATTTAAGTATTTTGTGCTGTACCTTTTGCATGACCAAATAACTAACAGATATGAGGCTGGAGGCAAGCAAGCGACAGTAAAGTGTTACAAGGTAGAGCTGTGGTGCTATCTTGCTTCTCTTTCTCTCTCTAAGGCAGGCTGCTTACTTTGAGTGTAACAGAGGACAGTGTCCATTTGCATGCTGAATTATGATTCCTCTGCCAGTGTGCATGGAAAGAGGAGAAGACACCTTATTTGCTTGAGGTAGCAAATTCTCTTTGTCTGGCTCTCTATGTACAGAGAAGTGATATACAAGACATTAAGCTTTTTTTTTTGCTTTGTGTTTGTTCACTTTTGAGATTATATTGAATCTCATAAGACTTCAAGACAATTGTTGAGACTTTTTCTCTGCATTTGTATTTTATCCACTGGTCTGTTGCTTTAAAATCATAGCTTTTTTTCATCTATTCAATATGCCACTGAACCTGGAATGCTTAAATCTCCCTACTGTAATGGGCTTTACTGACTGACAGAAAAAAAAAAGTTAAGACATCTTATCTTATCTTATCAGCATCTTATCAGAAGGTTCAATTCACAGCTCATCAGTTTATCAAATGGGATATCAGAATGAGACAGTGCTGAGTTTAATTTGTCAAATGGTTCTTTTCTTCTTCAGTAGTCTTTGCTTATGAATAGAGCATGATGGGGTGAATGTTATAATGTGATTAAAGCATCACCAAAGACAGAACAGAAGTGGTTGGTGATATGTGGTCCATCAGAACTTGTCAAACTATAGCTACCATCATTTTTCACCATAGATAATGCAACTTAGGACTGATGGGAGATGCAGTCTAACAACATCTAAGAAGGTCACATACCCCACTTCCCCATGATAAATACATGCAATAGGCACTAGAATAGTACTTGGGGCATTCTTGACAACAATAAATATGCACTAGTAGTATTTTAGACTTAATTTGAAGTTGTCAGAATCAGCCCTGGTTAGTACTTGGATGGGAGACCACCAATGAATATCAGGTGCTGTAGCCTGTATTTCAAAGGAAGGAACTGACAAAACCATTTCTGAGGTATTTCTTCTTAAGAAAATTCTATGTAATTCATGGGGTCACCATAAGTTGATAGAGAACTTGAAGACACATACAAACACACACTTGTTAAAAAAAAGTTGATCTGTATCTTTAACCATTCACTGGTATTATTAAGCTATGATGTTGTCTGTTTTCATATACTGTTTGAGATCAGATACAGCTCACATGTTTACGGAATTAGGCTGAACACTGATTTTAGGGATATAAGTGGCATCTATTTTACCATGTTTCAGTGCCATTTGAGAATTTCTGTTTTAGCAAATTGTTAATAACAGGCTAGCTCCAAATGTATTTTCCTGAAATCAATGGGACTTAACATTTGTCATGTAAGTCTCATTGGTTTCAGTGGATCTCCAAATATCTTCTAGATCCTGCCTATAGTCTTGACCCAGTACATTGACTTTGATCAGCTTTCACAAATGTATCAGAAAAAGTTCACAAAGGGCACACATTACTAGGGCGCCATGGCCATTAATGTGGAGTACTGACCAAATTAGAAAATGTATTGTCTACTGGGTTTTCCATTCATTAAATGTTTACAGTTGTGACTTCTTTTCCAGCAACTATTGAGTGGACAAAACCCCATGGCAAAAAGAGAAACAGTTAATCAAACAATGGTGACAGAATTCATCCTCCTGGGATTCAAGACTGATCCTGAACTGCAGATTCTCCTCTTCGTTGTGTTTTTGGTTATCTATATGGTGACAATAGCTGGAAATATTCTCATTGCAATGATAGTCTTCACTAATCATCATCTGCACAAGCCCATGTACTTTTTCCTAGGTAGCTTATCTATTCTGGAGACCTGCTACACCTCGACAATTCTTCCTAGGGTTATGATTAGCTTTGTAACTGACTACCATGGAATTTCTTTCACAGGGTGTTTCCTACAATTCTATTTCTTTGGTTCCTTTGCTTGCACTGAATGCTTTCTGTTATCAGCAATGTCTTATGACAGGTATTTAGCTATATGTAAACCACTCCATTATGCCACCCTCATGAGCAGCAGGCTGTGCGTTCAGCTCTCCTTGACTAGTTGGATAGTAGCCATGGTAGCTACTGCATTTACAACATTCTTTGCTTCACAGTTGATATTCTGTGGTCCCAATGAAATTGACAACTTCTTATGTGATTACACACCATTGTTAATGCTCTCTTGTAGTGACACCCAGCTGACAGAAAAACTGATGTCCGTCCTTGGCTCCATGTGTACAATGCCACCAATGTTGCTGACTTTGGTCTCTTATGTTTGCATCATCAATACCATTTTAAGAATTCCTTCAACCATTGGCAGAAGCAAAGCATTTTCTACTTGTTCTTCTCATCTTATTGTGGTGACAATTTTCTATGGAACCCTCATCATTGTATATGCATTACCAAAGACCAGCTCAATGAAGGATCTGAACAAAGTTTTCTCTGTGTTCTATGCAATCCTGACCCCCATGATCAATCCTTTCATCTATAGTTTGAGAAACAGAGAGTTTAAGGAAGCCTTGAGAAAAGAAATTGGCAGTTTCTTGCCAGTCAGAAGAACTCAAGTGATCCACATTCAACAAAACAGAATATTTCTGTAATGAATCACAGATTACATTCCTCTTGAGTGAATCCACCAAAATCCGTAGAAACACCTTGAAGTAAATGCTATGCGATTTGTAATTTCATGTTTCCAGAATGATCAGCAAAACTGATGGTGTCATTTTTTTTCTAATTAAATTCAACATATTTAAAAGTAATTCAGGAATCTGAAGTCCTTCTTGCATTTTCTACTGGACAACAGGTAGAGGCTTTCAATATTTCATAAAGAAATGGCTTCCTTTCTCACTTGGTGGACTCTAAAGCAGAGGCATGCAGATCTTGAGGAGTCTCTTCTGAAATGGTGATTGACTGATGCTTCATTTTGCTTCTTTCATAAGTGTGAAATCAATTTACTGAAATTAACTTCAGCTTTATTTATTTACTCACTATCCCACCTTTCTTCAGCACAGTTACCAAGATGGCTCACCTGTTTTAGCCTGTTCTAACTTGTTAAATAGTTGAATGTATTTTGAATCAGTTAAATTATGTTATATTTTGAATATATTTTGAATCAATTAAACTATTGTTATATTTTTGGATAGTATATTGTTTGAGACCGTTTAAATTGATTTTAATAGCATGAAAAGCTGAGATTGCATGATCTATGTAACTATATTAATAACCTGTGAAATACATTTACTTAATGAACACATCTATATACTCCACCTCATATTAATTTATCTGACTGCTGAGGCTACAATAGGCAACAATAAAGTTAAAGATAGATGATTAATCAAGCACCTCCAATGGGATTCAGCCTGCTAAGAAGATCTGAGTAATTGTCTGAAATGTAGGTTCTCATTGTGTTGCTGTTTGTGCTAGTTCTGAGAAACTAACCCTCAGGTTAGCACAGACACCCTCAGGAGCCACCAGCCCTGAAGAACCAGTGGTATGCTGCAGTTACTGCTACTCCTACCACCATCAGATCAGCCCCTGAGGTGCTTCTGCCATAGGAGAAGTCTACATGAACATCTGTTGAAAGGCCCTTTTGAGATGTCTCCCCAGAACAACTGACTTTTGTAGTGTCAAGAAACCAGGAATCCCCTAAAGATTCCCATTTATTCTGCAAAGTTGAGTTGCTGGTCATTGGTCCTGTTTCAAAATATCTTCATGGAATACCTAGGAATTTTCTGAACATGGTCACCATCATGAGACCTTTGACCTCTTGTCTCTCAGATTCCTAGGAATTTATGCCCTTGCAGAAGGAGAAAAAAAAATCTTGCTGCTGGCTTGTGGACAAGCTGAAATTATAGACATGGTGGATCCTTTAAAGCCAGCTAAAACTATCTCTAATAGTTTCTTTTTGTGTGTGTGTGTGGGGGGGTGGGATGTTAGAGTGGAAAACAGCTGGCTTTGCTGATGTCTTTGTTGGTATAGCAATGCCAGTAGTTAACACCTGGTCACAGGAATCCATTCTTTTCAGAGTTATTAACAGTTGCTAATTGCCTTCCTTTCCACAAAATACCCTTAAGGATCATTTGAGGAGTTTTAATCATGATTGTGATTTTCAAAATAGACACAAAATGGGCAGTCCATTATACTCACTCATGAATGGAGTGGCAGTCTGGAGGGCAATATTTTCCTCCCTGCAATTTATATCCCTTCCATGTTCTAAGGGTTCTCAGATGACACACAATCCTTTGCACATAAAGCATGTTTAAATTTCTTTTTTTATTATTATATTTTTACACAAATATACATTAAAAAAAGTCTCGTTCACGTATTATACACAAAACAATATATATAACTTTCATATTTACGTATTTTCCTATTAGATATTTTTCCCTTATCATTTCATATCATATCACTAACATCTCTATATGCACATACTTTTTAATTATAATGAAATTTCCTATAAACCACTTTTCCTTGTTTGTTGCACATTTTATTCTATTGCTTACAAAGCATGTTTAAATTTCTAGCATGTTACAAAAGCAAGCAGTGCATCTGTCTTATCCTGACACCTATTTGCCTAAGTGAAGAACTCTTATCACCTCCCTGATTTTTTTTTTTTTTGGGAACGGGGTGGAATTTTCTGCTACAAAGCAAATACATTTAAATGCCATTTAAATGATATCTTCCAAAAAAAAAAAAAAAAGGCCATAGTCAGTAAGCTGTTAGGACACCTAGATGATGCTATAGGCAGTGACATGAAGAGGGAAATAGGAATAAGGGAGGTAATTCTTCACTAAATTTCTTCTTGAAGGAAACAGTGGCCAATTTTAGCAATTTTCTTCCCACACTTTTCAAAGACTGTTCATCATTTGGGACTTATTCTGTGCAAAATATCATTTTCTGCACAGAAAACTGCTTTACCAGCAAGGAAAATAATAGTGCTACATAGAAATCTGTTTCCTGTGCTGAAATTTTCTGCTATGCCAATCAAGTATGTAACAATTTTGTGCATGATCAATCCCCATTTATAGCATTTTTCAGGCAGAAAACAGCTTTTTCCATAGAGAAAATAATACTTCTGTGTAGAAACATTGTTTTCTGTGCAGAAAATGCTGTGTGAATTATCTGCAGAATAAGTGCCAAACTGTGACGATTCTTGTCAGAACAGGATTCTTCTTATCAAGAAGATTATGAAGATTTCTCAATATTAAAATACATAGGGCTTGATCATTTTCTGAAAAAGTTTAAAATATTGTTTCCATCCCTCTCAGAGATGTAACAATGATGAAGAAAGTCAGGCACTGCTGAAACAGGATGTTTGTGAAGAAGAGTGTATGTGTTTAATAGCTATTACAGTCTCTCCGGCACGTTCATGGGGGTTAGGGGTGCAGGACCCACACAAAAATGAGAAAACCGCCTATATCTCTAGCTCCCCCCAAACCATATTTAACACACACTAAAAAGTATGATCCACAGATTTAACCCACTGCAGATTCAAAGGTACATAACCCAATGCTCTTGAATCCACAATAGGGAACACATCTACCACCCAATACTATCTTTGAGGTGGTAGGGTTCCCTTCCAAGGCAGAATCGGGCAGCTGGTGGGATTTGCTGTTGCCTGTGCTGCAGACATATGCCATTTTTAATAAGGACTCCCTTGCACCCAGAGTCTCTTATAGTTCCTCTCAGTCTTTCCTTGCAAGGCTTTCTGAGAGACTGTGAACATAAAGAAAGATTTAGGGCATTTCTGCATTACACTGTCATAGTGTTATTATTCCACTTTCAACATCCTATAGAGTTCTGAGGTTTGCAGTTTAGGGAGGAGCATTTAGAATTCTCAGCCAGAGAGCTCTTTGGCCCCCTTAGAAATCCCTATTAAAAATGACACAGGCACAGAGGTAGCAGCAAATAATCCATGAATAATCAAATCTGTGAAAGTTGGATGCATGAACGCAGAGTCTGAACTATAATTTTGATTAAGGAGCAAAGGCATCAATGGCTGAACCCCCCCCCCCACAAAGGCTTTATTGTAGAAACTCTATTAAAGACTTCAGTGCTAAGCTAACACTGAATTACTTAGTTGTACTTTTTGGTAGAAATGAGAGAATAAGGGGCAGGGGGAAAGAAAGGTGGAAAGATCTCAAAGAGTATCAGTTTTTTTTTTTTTTTTGGAGAGATTAGGATAGGTGGATAAGAGATGAGGAGATATTGAGTCACTAGGAATTACTTAACTTTGTCAATGTTGTTTTCTCTTAGACAACATTTGACTCATTAAATGCTGAGCACTGCTGTATTTCCAACAGTTTGACCCTGGGATATTTTTTTGTACACTTTTCCTTGTATTCACTGCACAACCCTGTTTTCTTGGAGGTTGCTATCTCCAACCTCATAGCAACAGGTCATTCTTAGATTTCCAAGCCTCTTTAATGTTCCCCTGAAAATGTTCACTATGGAGATTTTACACAGAGAAAAAGAAGGAGCACACGTGGGACTCTTCTCAGTGAGAACTAACACATTCCACATGTCATTTGTGAAAGAATCATGGGTCTTGACTTGATTATAAATCTCATGCTCCCCATTAGGAAATGAGATGTAGAATGCGTTATTTTCTACCATAAATGGGTGTTGTAGTTACTAACGATAGACAAACCAATCATCCTATTTTGTTCCACAGCAATTTTTTTTTAAATCCAAGTTCTTTCCATCTAATTTAAGTGAAAAATAATTTTGATATGTTCTTATAAAAAGGGGATGGAAATATAATTTGATGGTCAACCATGAAATGAAGAGACCAGACACAAAATTTTGAGGTTAATAATGGCCAGCTTTATTTAACCTGACTTATCTGAGATTTGTGTTGGTCTGGAAATGGGGCAAGGGGAAGAGGAAATGTCCTGAAACAAGTCCAGCTGTGGCCAGGTGTCATGCTGTGACAGCTTCCATAGCCTTCCCTTGGGCAAACACACCTCAGCCCCAAGGGCAATCAAGATTACTTTGGTTGCTCCCTGGTCCTGCATAACTGGAAGGTAAACCAGGGACTCCCGCCCCAATTGCAGGGTCCTACAAGTGAGAGCCTTATTCCCAGGTTAGGCTCAAAGTAGCTACCTTCCCTTTGTCTAAGATGCAGGGTCCTAACAACAGAGTTCCAGAGCCTCACTCTACACCAAAAGGGATGCCATAAGGTGGTCAAGAAAATCATATTCTCCCCTCACTACCTTCCAGGTGAGAACCTAATTAAAGACATTACCCCAGCTGATATCTGAATTCTATCAAACACGGTACAGGGTAGGCAACTCCTCTCCCCCATTCTAGGGGGAAAGAAATCCTATTCAGCTCTGAAGTCACCAGGCAAATCTCACACTGAGTTGAAGGAGGGAAGGTAGGTTGAGCAAGAGCCAGAATAGCACGTGGAGGCGGAAATCTGGTCTAAATAGCTATAGCCCTGCCCCCTCATATGTTGTGAACCAGCACCAAGCACCAATCACAGTTTACATGTTGGTCTCTTTCACAGAGATCATCAATTATTTACCCTCCCAACAGTGTCATTTGCTGCGCAGGTCCAGGTAAGTATCTCAATCATTGGCACTGGACAAATGCTACAGGCACATCTATTCTCTGAATGAAGAGGATCACATTATACCTGTATGCCATGTTTCTGCTAGAGATGAGAAGTCTTGCAGAAAGAAAAAAAGATCCATCGGCCTTTCTATCATAAATGGGTGTTGTAGTAACTAACAATAGACAAATCAATCACCCTATTTTGTACCACAGCTAATTTTTTAAAATCCTAGCTCTTCCCATCCAATTAAAGGGAAAAATAATTGTTGGTATGTTCTTATAAAAAATGAATGGAAATATAATAAAATAATAGATAATAATAATAAAATAGCTTAAAAATAATAATAAAATAGCTTAATACACAGGAATTTGAAGGCAGAATTTTGAACTAATTACCCAGAGCCTTCTGCCTTGATGGATAGATCTGTTATTTTCACCTGATCCCACATTATTATGATTATGAATATTATTATTTCCATATCTTTAAAAATATCGTATGTTCTTGTTATTACACCTTGGTAGACATTTGCAAATTTTGGAAAATCCTTACTCAAAATACATACATACATACATACATACATACATACATACATACATACATACATAAATAAAAAAATTGGGAAGGACACTCTAGGCAGAATATTCTATCCCAGTTCCATTTTCCTGATGTAAGTGTAACATTTATCCACTGGGATGCTGAGACGTGTAGTCCCTAACCTAAGAGAAATGGATGACCCATGAAGGACCTGAAGCACTATCTTTACCACCCATCTCTGTCTTTACCACCCACAATGCTTTCCCTGACTCCACTAGTAAGTTCCCAGGCTCTGAGGGGGCTGAGGAGATACTTCATTGATCTCTCAGTGTGGTGCAGCAATATTTTGGAAAGTTCCTGTTGGGGAGATAGTTTTGAAAGTTTTTTTTAGACAGTTGTGAAAGTTTCTCCTGACAGTTTCCCCTAAATAACCAATATCTTCCCCATCCAATGGAACAAAGAATTGGAACAAATTAACTCACACTGTATCACCATACTACGAAAACTTTTTCTTGGGGTGTTTGTGGTAGGTACAAGCTTATGTGCTTGTTCAGGTGACACAACATTCAGATGATCCTTGTCTACAACCTTGAGAAGGTAGTCCTTAAGATGAAAGTCCAGCAGACAAGAACTTAAAAAAATAACCCAAATATTGACATGTAGAGTCAGAGCTTTACTAAAGAGGTGTCATAAAAATAGGGACTGTCCCTGGTAAATAGGATGACTAGAACGTATGCACTAGCATTCTTTTGACTTAGATTGTTTGTCTTCTGAAACGATCAGAAAACATATTGCCTCATATGGAGAGAAACCACTACCATTGGTGAGACAAAAAATGACTAGGATCCTTTGCCATTCCATGTATTCCTTGATCTTGAAACCTTTCTAGCCAGAGTGGAAATCCTTTCCCTTGAATGTCAAGGGGCCTGCCTAAGATGACAATGTAAGTAGTACTATTTCTGGTTGTTGTTTTTCCTTATGGATAGGCTATAAGAGTGATTAATTGTGATTACCCTATAATAATAGAAGAGCAACTCTAACCATAAAGATAGCTATCACTGCAGCACTTGACACACACACATGCACATGCACACACATCTTTTGTGATCCACTGGGGTAAAACACAGCACCTGTGACAGATGGGATAGACTAAAAACTACTTTCAGGGTCACTACTCAGTAAGTTGCATAGCTGATGAGAGGGCCAGAGGAAGATATTGCATTCAGGCTCTGTTAACAGGCTTCCAGGAAACATCTCGATGGCAAATTTGGGAAGAAGATGACTGTTCTTGATGCACATTTGCTGTGATCCAAGGCCTCAAAGGGTTGCTTGAGAACCCTGACTTCACATAAGTTCAGTTATGGGTTTTAGGTTTGGACAGGCCAATACATTTGCAATTCTATTTGATAAAAATAAAGGCATGTGTAACATAATGCAGCTGATGGATTGCATATAAGTACAGGATGAGACTGGGAAACTTGAACTGATTTTATTATCATACCAAGTCATTAAAGCCTGGAAGAAGCAGGTAGAAAGGTGCATGTTCTGGGTAAAGCAAATATCTAAGAGAGTGATGCAGAATGCTCTACTCTTTTCCTTTATGTTTTAGGTAGATCCTCACATTGAGCACTATCCACGCTTAAATATTTGATAAACTGGCAAATTCAAATGGGGATCTCGAGTAGGAACAGCTCCAGATGCCGCACACACAAAAAGTCATTTTATGGCTGACAGTAGATCATTTGGTGTATTTGCAATGAAAGGATCTGGTCATGTCAAGCTTTATAACCTTAAGCTTGGCCTTTAGACCTGTCTCTTTCAGGAGTAAAAATCACTTGGGAAAAGGCTTCAGAGTATGGGAAACAAGCACATTGATAATTTGAACCTTGCTCTTGCCAGTCTGTTTCAGCATTGTCGCAAAATATCCCTGAGAGAGATATTTCTGGGCAGCCATTGTTTCCGCAAATTATTCATAATGTGTTTATTGTAGTGCATTGTGTAATGTTATATTAAAAATCAGGACCATTCCATTCACTTCAGTGCAGCACTTGCATAAATATACTACAAAATACACTAGCCTTTACAGAAGACAGGGGAATTTGTGGGATCTTACATTTCATCCTGACTCACCAGATGAAAACACACTGTCTCCAGCAACTAATAAAAGCTGTTTGTTAGAGGGCAGATAGGAAGCACTAAGGCAGTGGTTCTCAACCTGTGGGTCCCCAGATGTTTTTGGACTTCAGCTCCCAGAAGCCCTGAGCATTGACCATAGTGGCTGGGGCTTCTGGGAGGTGAAGTCCACAAACATCTGGGGACCCACAGGTTGAGAACCACTGCACTAAGGGATGTTTATTTAGGCAGTTAGGAGAGGAGCAAAAAGATGCAATCTGACATTTGTGCCACAGTCCTATGTATTTACTTATAAGTCATTGTCACTGTGTTTAATGGAATTTGCTTCTGGGAAAATGTACATAGCATTCACTGCAGCACTATTAAGGGAGAGGGCTAACAATTCAGCAATGGAGTTCATGGCTGTAAAACTTGCACAAGTTGTGCAAATTGCTTACATTATTCACATTTAATGGCTAAACTATGGTAGCTGACGTATTGTCATTTGGACTTTTAAGGATTGGAATGGGTCATTTCCATCACTTTGATCAATCAGCCAGCCCTTCTGCACTTGCTGTATGAACACGCTCATTCTTCAGAGAAGCCCACTTTTGTGAATGAGAGAAGCTCTGAAGACAAGCAAAACATCCCTTGCCCTATTCTCAAGCTGAAGGTGAGAAACCTTGAGGCAGCTGGTGATTTGTTGGCTGGAAAATCTCAGTGTGTTGAGGTAGCCTCTTTCATCAATAAAAAATAGTTTTGCAAAGCTTTGCAGGTAGAACTGCTCTAGTAAATATGAAACTGCATTGCCATATCAGAGTGTACTTTTTTTTTTAAAAAAGAAGCTGAATACTGTACATTTGTTAATGTTGTATTCTAAAGTCGGATGTGATGCTTGCACATACTTTTCTGAGCACAGAACTGGCTGTCTTGAAAGAAGTTTTGGTGTTCAAGTCTTTCTTTCCTTTCCCATTCTTATATATTTAGTTTTAGTTTTTATATTGATAGATTAGATAATTAGCTACTATGAGATTTGTAGTTTGCAGTTAGCTAATAGACATCTACCTGACTTTGACTAAATTTAAACAGGAGTGTGCTATCGCAATTTGTGGTTAATATTTTGTTTCTGCTCAGAAACTCAGAAGGTAACCTTGAATGAGGCATTATCCCTCAAATGTATCTTCCCTCAGTCTGCAACTTAACAAAAGTGGAATAATCATATGGCCCTTGGGAAATTACTGGGATTATTATGTCCCATGACACAATGGGAGACTTTTTGAAAGTGTTCTCTACTTTGTCACAGAAACATCTGGAACCTGTGAATTACCCAGGAAAATAAAATCAAGAAGAGAAATGGTAAGAAATCTATACATTTTGAGCCATTCTGGCTCGTTTATTGTATGAAAGAACCTATTGTTTGTTATCTTCATAAATTCAAGTTTATCTCTTTGTGTATAAGAATAAAACTTATAGTAAGTGAGCCAATGGCTACCTTACTTACACAGAACTTGACAGAAAGTATAACATGATTCAGTCTCATATCCTAATCTCCAATGCTTGCTTAAGATGGTTGCTGGTAGCCAAAACATTAACTTTCGTGCACAGTTAGCAGACTTGGGATACCACCAGGTTAACGTAAGTGAGGGAAGGATCATAAGGAGGAGGAGCCAGGAACAGCCAGTGGATCCACCACTGCAGGAGTGGTGCATCCATTGTGGATTTTATAAGCTCTCCACTTCTAGTAGCTTCTAGCTGAGTGAGAGGTATACTGATGATGGACACTAATTCAGTGATGGAAGAGTTCCTGTTCAACTTGGAGCAGCTGAGGAAGAAGTGGAGTTCAAATCCAGAGTAGACTTGCCACCTTCTCTGAAATAGCTGCCTTGGGGGAAACACAAAAACAGTCCATAAAGATTGGCCACAGAATGCTGATTGATTTGGAGTGAGGAGAGGAGATATGGAATGGAATAAAGCAGCTGGAAAACAGCATTGCTCACTGACCGACTATGTGACACCGTACAGTAATTTCATATCTATACCTGTATCTGCATGCCTAATCAGATGGCTTCTTTCCAATTGTTAGAGTTAACTGAATGGCACACAATTTCATTGCATCAAAATGTAGTGATCATGTTCCTTGCAAATTGTGTAGATGAGCCTCCTCATTTCTATTTATCTTTCTGATTTTTCAAGGAAAACAGGACTGTTAATGGAGAACTGTTGGCTTTTGAAAAGAGGTAATGTAAGTAAAACAAATGTGCTACCATCCCACCATATAATTAGCACACATGAAACCGGGGAAGGGGGAGAATTCTAGTCCTTCAAGCTCTCCCCTGCCATAGCTTTATCTATCCTTCAGATCCCAGATGTAAATGGGAAAATGAATATAATTTGCAATCAGAAATTCATATCTGGGTGTCCTTGTGATATATTCTGAAAACGGAGAGGAGGAGTCTAATAGCACCCATAGATTTGAAAAATTCAAAAGACAGCTGGATATAACTCTGAAATGTCCACAAACATGATTAAGTCCATGGGTAGGGGGAAAGAAATCACCCTCTCCTCACAGATATTCCCACTTGTTTCCCCTTGTCCCTTCATACCTCTAGGCATGAGATAGTCCCAACTGCACTTATGACTGTTGTTCAGACCTATACCATTTTTTTTCCTTCACCAGAGTCCCAGTTATAGCTAGAGACACTCATCATGCTGTACCTGCCTCTATGTATTTACTGCAAGTCTGAAATAAACCTGTACACGCAGGCAAGGGATGTAAACATTTGCTTGTTTTGTTCTGTCATACATCAACCAGTTTATGAGACTTTTTTTTTTTTGGTATTCTTCAATGGCTTTTTTTGTGAAAAGTTTCTAAAGATTTTATTGTAGGGAAAAAAACTTGGTTCTTGCCAAAGTACAATACTTTTGCTATTATAGCTGCTGACAGGAGAAATAGTTATGCTTTACTCTTGCACAGAAGCAAAAAAAGCCTCAGGTGACTTTTTTTTTTTGAAAAAAAAAGCAGACAGGTATTATTTCTATTGCGGGCATTCTCCTTGCCCAACAAGAAGGGCTTATCATTAGTACCTTGCATCCTTGGGCCATTTCCAAAGGCAGCCAGGGCTAACACCTGTCCTAGTTTGGGCTCTCCCTTTGGTTTCCCATCTCTATGGAAACTAATAATTGTGGTCTGAAAGACAAGACACCCATTTCAGATCATATTGCTGCTGTATCAAACCACTACTGCTGGTAAGCCCATTAAGAAGGGATGGTGAATTGCTCTGAACAATGCATGCACAGTTTTATATGTAGGCGTCAGAGAAGGGTTGTCTTCCATACTTAGTAGTGGGCATATGTACTTCGGGGCTGAAAGCTGCTCCCATAATTTTATACCAACTATTATTATATTTTATATATTTATATATATATATATTTACACACACACACACACACACACACACTATACACACACACACACACACACACACACACAATACACTCTCTCTCTCTCTCTCTCTATATATATATATATGTCTGTAAATCAGAGCTTTCCAAACTGTGTGTTGCAACACGTTAGTGTGTCAGCTGCAGTGTGTAGGTGTGTCATGAAGATATAATGGGTGGAGGGGCTGACTCTCCCACCACTGCCCCAGGTCAAGGAAGACCCTGGTGAGAGCAGTGGAGGGGCTGCCTCTCCCATCACCACCGCCCTGGGCTGAGGAAGATCCCGTCAAGGGCAGCGGTCCAAGTCTGGCTGGAGGGGCTGCCTCTTGCTGCTGCCGCAGCCACCCCATGCCAAGAAGACCCCGGCGAGGATGGCAGTGGGCCAGGCTCGGGTGGAGGGGCTGCCTCTACTTACTGAATTACTGTGTCTATCTAAAAAGTATGTCACCATGAAAAGTTTGGAAAGCTCTGTTGTAAAGTATACAAAGTATCTCAGAAAGTACATCTATTAGATCCCCCTGGCCCTGTTAAATCTAGTAGGTAGTTACTGGAAGGATACTTTGTGAAATAGTAGTGGGGACAGTGATCATAAAATTATCCTCCCATAGGAACCAGTGTGCTACAAAGAATCTCACAAAGAATTTTCTTAGTGAATAGTAATCTCAGTGGCAGCTCAGCTTGTGCCCCATTGAATCCAATAAAATTACCTGCAAGTGTTATATTTTTGAGGTGCCTAACAACATTATCTTTTTAAAGGCCCCAGACTGGCAATCAAAACAGCTTTTCCCCCTTGAACTATTAAAGATAGCTGTTAGTTTACGCTGAACTCTAAAGGGCAGAGGTTGTATCTGCTCTAAACAGAAGCACACTTTTATCGAGATGGTGTTTGCTAAGTACCGATCACCAGAGGTGTTCTTGCAAAACCAGTGGCTGCGTGCAGAAAACTGAGGGCTGTCCTTGGGCAAAGCAAGGACTAACTTTAGTATTCCCTGCAAGGAGGCTATTTGTGCTAATGCTTGAACTTTTCTCTGGATATCCTCAGAATGCAGGAAAAGGATCCATTGCTTGTAGTTAGTGTTTTTGCCAATAAGCAGCCATATCATTGTCCTTTGACATGCCCTTGCAACCTGCTTTTGATCTGGGCCAAGAAGCATACTTTGGCCTTATTTACTTTGCTGTGTTTACAAACCACTGTTCTCCTAGCTTAGCCATAGTTACTTCAATTCTGGCAATGGAACAGAGATAGAAATTTGGTGTACGCACTCGGTATCCCATTTTTAAAGCTATGCAATCAAATTTACATGAAATAGTTAGCCTTGTGACTCTCCTTTTCTCCCTCATAATTTTATTGTCAAAATAAAATTTGGCAATGTAGTGTAGTGGTTTCAGTATTGGACTTGAAATCTGGGAGACCAGGGTTGAATCTTCATTCAGGGGTGGAAGCCTTCCGGTGACCTTGGGCAAGACATAGAACATTTCTACGCTATGCTGCTAAAGTGCTATTATTCCACTTTCAACATCCTGTGGAATTCTGGGGTTTGTAGTTTACAGAGGCCAAAGGGCATCTTGGCTGAGAATTCTAAAGGCCCCTCCCTAAACTGCCAAGCCCACGATTCCATAGGATGTTGAAAGTGGAATGATAGCACTGTAATAGCATAGTGCAGAAATGAGCATACTCTCAGAGTCTATGAAGAAGTCAGTGGCAAACCTCTTCTGAAAACCCCATACCACTTAAAACAAACTAACTAACTAACTAACTAACTTATGAGGCAGTTGCCATGAGCAGATACTGACTTGAAGGAACATAAAATCAACAACAAATGTGGTCAACTTTCTAACTATTTTCATCCTGGATTTCTACAACACTTGATGTCTCCAAGTGGGCTATCCCCTCCCATAACAGATGACTGGGATAGAGGCTTTACCTGAATGATGATAAAGAGCCATTTTGATGATGCTAACTCCTCCTCCTCCTCCTCCTCCTCCTTCTCCTCCACCTCAACTAGTGATACTATCCGGATTTCTCAAGATACATCCAACAAAGAAAAAGCAGCAACTGGCAGAAGAAAAGCCAATGTGCAGAACTGTTTTCAGAAGTTTGGGATGAATTGCACTATGGTAAACATTTATTGTCATTGTATTAAACCAAGGAATGTGTCATATGCTAAACACTGTGGTAATGCCAGTCAAGTTGATCATGGACATGAAACCCCTAGGCAACAAACAGAGAAATTCATATACTGAAACTCAAAAAAATTAATTTTAGATTAAGCCACACTAAGCTCCCTTTCACATCAGCAAGATTTAGATTAGTTATGAATAATGTTTCACATTGATTTCAAAATAATATACATGTGCTTAACTGATGTACTCCCCAATGTATATTTTGGACAGACATGAAAATCTTAAGTTTATTTGTTTAGCATGATTTTATGTACTCTTTTGTTTCAGTGGGAAAAGAATATAGAGGATATTCATAGATTTGAGAATTAGGGTGGGTCATTACGCTCTCTTTGCAGTGTAGTTCCAAAAGCTGCAAGATCAAGAGACCATGACTGTTAAATTCTTTATTCTTGAACTTAAAGAATGCATTATATTTTCAACTCCCTAGTATAATTTTGGAAAATATCTGATATGACTTATAGACCTTATAATAATAATATTTTGTCTTTCTCTCTCTCCTCCAACAGAGCAATGTTCCCAATATTGCTATATTAGGTTCAGGTGGAGGCCTGAGGGCCATGATTGCACTTCAAGGTGTTCTGGTGGAACTTCAGAAACAAGGTTTATTGGATGCTGTCATGTATCTCTGTGGAGTATCTGGCTCTACTTGGTAAGTAGAACTGAGTTGTTTTGGTGACGGTTGTCAACAGCACATAAAGATGTATTGGCTGAATGATAAGGCAATGGTTTGATAACTCTGTCTCTTATGGCTATTAATGTATCTCCAAAGAAAGTTATAGATCTCATTGATAGTACAGGTCTTGTTTAGGTGGTCAGCAGTGTTGAGAAATACATATTCAGAGCCACAGTCAGTTAAATGTGCTTTTCTGGTAATACTTCCTTGCAAGAGAGAATGTGCATAGCCTGAGTGTGAAAATGAGAGTGGAAGGACATGGGCATAAACACACATACCCCAACACACTAATGAAATGCAGCTTGAATACTCCCTATTGTCTGTGTCCCATTTTCTTAAAATTTATGATAAAAAAGCTTGTCTAGTTAACTATGTGTAAAGATTAAAGTCATAAGTTGTACGGAGATCACCTATCAAGCTACAGGTTGATTAACTTGAATTTCTTTTCTCATGTTCTTTTGTAATGACTGAATATGTTTTCATTTCTACTGTAAATTTTGAGGTAATATGTAAAATATGTAAATTTCCATTTTTTTTTTAGAAAAAAACCTTAAGGAATATCCCAATATTCTACATAGCAGGGATACTTTTCATTTGAATGCAATTCATTTTAGTCATTGGAAACATTTAGATTTTTTAGAAGGCAGCCCATGCATTTATCTCTTTGCTGACCAACTATGGAATAAAGGGACCAGACACAGAGAACTGGGTTGAAAAAGACCAGTTTATTTGACCTAGGACCTATTTAATCTGAGTTGAACCTGGAAAGATTAACAAGGAGGGATCAACCTAGCATGAGATCAGCTGAAGTCAGGTGTCACTCCATGACTTCCTCCTCAAGCTTCTCTGGAGTGAACCATCTGAACCCTGAGGCCTACTCGATAGCTGGATTGCTTCCAGATATTGAATTGGCCTATTGGAAGGCAGACCCAAGGAATTCTACTCCCAAGTTGCAGGACTTAAGTGAGGGCAAAGTCCTCAAGCCAGCCCCAAGGGTAGTCTCCCTCCCTACTCTAGGGGTCTCTGGCCCCAAAGAGGTAGTTCCAAAGTGCTCTACTTCACCAAAAGAGTGCCAAGATGTCCACCATAACTTTTATTTTTCCCTCCAGTACCTGCCAGGTGATCACTTATTTAAAGACACTACCCCAAACCAATTGATACTGTTCCCTAAATACAGTGTGGGATAGAATAAAAATCACCAGGTAAAAGGGGCAAAAATTCCTATGTGAACCTGCACTGGAAGTGAGAGAGTTGGTTGAATGATCATCGGAAAGGAAGAAAAGAAGGATGGACGGAGTTAATAAACCCACTAGCTCCACCCCCAAATGTCATGATGCATTGTGCCTGATGTCATCTACACTGTCCTCATCTCCATTGGAGGTCAGCAAACTGAGTCCTCCCACATGGCACCTCATTCAGTGCTGGTCTTGATCTGTATTATAAGTTGTTTAATACACGTCAGGGTGACATCAATCAATCAACCAATCATTTTATTTATATACCACCTTTCCCACAAATGTAGAACCTGAGGCAACTTGTATGAATAAACCTCATTGTACTCAAATGAAGAGAATGACTGAGCAGATGTGTATAGGGTTTCATTGCAAATTAGTTAAGTTTTCTCATCACTCCTGTTTGTGAAGCATGGTGCCCATAGTTGTGAACATCTTAGGAAGTGAAGCATTGACAAAAGAAGAGAACATTTATCATCAAAAATGATCAGAAGACAGTGCTTGTTTTTAAATGTCCATATTAAAATGTCCATATGCTAATGTCGGTGTAAAGGTGCAAATTTAGAATAATAATAGTCAATATAAGCAAAAATGCTATGCATCGCACCACCTGTGTGTGTGTGTGTGTGTGACTTCTGTGCCTGCTCAGTCTGCTGTCCAGGTGCTAAGTGTTGAGGGGACCTTAAAGGCCTTGTTATACTGATGTAGTGCTATTATTTCACTTTCAACATCCTATGGAATCCTGTGCTTTGCAGTGTAGGGAGAGGCATCTAGAATTCTCATCTGGAGAGTTCTTTGGCACTATAACAGTGTAGTGCAGAAAAGGTCCTAAAACCTCTGCTGCCTCTTCATAGAGTTCTGTAACTTTACACAGTGGAGTTGGATGGAATAATCTTTCAAATATGGAATCCTTTTAAGTAGAAAAAAATCTTCTGTGAAGAAGAACATGTGCCATCATTGACCCTGTATATTGCAAGAGCAGAAAGACTAGATGAGGGTCTCTATCATCAGTGCTGACTCAGGTCATATGCAGTTTGACCTCCAGTACCTATGCATTGGCTGAATTCTGCTGATGTCTTATACAAGTGTAAAATCCCTACGGAAGCAGTTGGACTGGTGCGGAGAGCTGCATGTGCAGTGCTTTATGAATGAGGATGCACATTCTTGGCTGATGCATATCCATCTGTCCCTTTGGAAATTGGCATCAATAGTCTTTCAATTGCTCATTGGGTTGTGCATTTCATTGCATGATGTTGCCATTCCACACAAGGGTTGTGTCGCACCATCAATGCATAACTCCTCTGCTAGCTAGCTATGCAAGACAATCCTGATGTAGATCACAGCTACTGACAGACAGCTGTTTTTTTTTAAAAAACAAAGCTGGCAAAAGACCCAACGTAGAGGTGGAGTAAGGATGAAAGTCAAGATATGCACATCTCATATTAAGATGACCTACACTAGCAGAAAAATATCATGTGCTTGTGGGGGCTACCTTTACTCCTTTACCCCCAATGTGTACATATCTAAACCTTGTGTTTGTGAATACAACCAAAGAATACAAACCTGGAAGGAGCACAGAGGATTGGATTTCATCAGGCTGAAAGGAAATAGACAGACAGCTTGTGCCACTGTATACAGTGCCATTCGGCACATCAGTTGAAAAAGTACAAAACAGGTCTTTTGCATTCCTTAGGCATCACTAACTCAGCCTTGTATTTGGAAAGCATACAGTGTTCCTCATTTCATGTTCAAATCTTTGTTTCCTAAACCATGTTCATGAGTTTTGTATTTTTCAAGGTGTATGTCATACATCTATGAGCATGAAGACTGGGTGAAACAGCTTCCCAATCTGGAAAAGAAGTTGTTTGACAAACTTATAAATGCAACCTGGGATCCCAAGAAAGCTGTTGATGCCCTGGTAGAACCAAGTAAAGATAATACATACTCCTTGACTGATTTCTGGGGTAATGTTATTGTCTATGCAATGGTACATGAGGTAAGTATTAAAATCTCATTTCAAATCTCATTTCAAGAAATATATTTTGTTCTACAGAATATTCTTTCTCTCTCTCTAACACACACACACACACACACATACACAGAATATTACATAACAGCATTAGCAACAGATTCACGTCACTTGATAAACAGATTTAGAAACTGGAATTTCAAAAGTAGTTGTGATATTATATGCTGGAAGGGCACTGTCTATGGGTAGGCCTTCAAGAAATCAAGATCGTGTTACCTTTAACAATGAACCAGTTGCTCTAGAGAAAAAAACGGGTTCCAGGTTATAGGAAACATAATGAAAATTGAATTTCCAATGCAAGTGGAAGGCACACTTAGAAAAAAAGGTGATTGCCACAGAATGATACAACATGGAATGCAATTATGTGTTGATTGAAAACGTGGAATGTGTACCTGGACCTTCATGGCCATGTTGCTGAGGGGGAGGATGGTATTTGCTGTCCTCCTTGGAAGAGACCATGATGCCTTGCATCTGGCAGGGAGCAGAGAAGGAGATAAATCTCTGGTGTACACTTTTGGCACTCCTTTCGGGTATGGAGTAATGCTCTAGAACTTCCTGTTTAGGGACCTGGGACTCAGGAGGTAAGGAAGGAGGCTACCCTTGAGGATTACTCAGAATGTGACCTCTCACTTGTAAAGTCTTGAGATTCC
Organism: Iguana delicatissima; assembly: GCA_948472985.1. Taxonomy (NCBI): domain Eukaryota; kingdom Metazoa; phylum Chordata; class Lepidosauria; order Squamata; family Iguanidae; genus Iguana; species Iguana delicatissima. The sequence goes on along the minus strand of CAOKZL010001349.1, from coordinate 464,521 downwards.
AGTGGGAGCCTACTGGGTTGACTTTTCAACTAAGGGTGGCTGGGGAGCAACCCAGAAGGAATGGATTGCCCTTAGTGCTCAAGGGAAGGTTGAGAAAATCATCACAGGTATGACATCTGCCATCTGCTGGTCCCAAATCAGGTTCCTCCCTTTATTTTTCTTACACTGAGGCCATTGCAATGTAGATAAAATAGGTCAAATAAAGTGGCCCTTATTACCTCCATGTCTCATGTCTGGTCTCATTATTCCAGGGTTGGACAGCAATCTTAATTGGACTATTTTTGCTACTTATTTATTTGCTTTAAATGTTTGTTTTTTTGTACTATTGCAAAATTCAAGAGAGTCCCAAACATGCTGCTATTTGTTTAATTACTGATCCTGACTTGGCTACAGTTCTGTCAAAACTCATCACCTGGAGACCAAGTTACAACTAATCTAAAATGTGCCTCTAAATTTAATGGTTCTTTAAAAATAATGCAAATAGTGTTGACTAGGATGGTGACTGATTTCTATGTGTGGTAGTGAAACTACCTTTCCATCCCTGCTTTGTTTCCTCATGAAAACCCATCCAGCCCTGCAGTCTTAGGACAATAGCTTCCTTGATTGAATCAGTTTGTCTGTAATGTGGTGTTCCTCCTTTCCCACTGTCTTCAACTCTACAAAACATAATTATATTTTCCATTGAGTCCTGGTATCTCATGATATGTCCAAAGCACAATAGCTCCAGTCTGGCTCTTCTGGTTTCTACTACCAGTTCAGACTAGCTTTGACCTAGGAACCATTTAGTTCTCTTTGAGATGGTCCATGGTATCTGCAGGACTCTGCTCCAGCACTACATTTCAAATGGGTTGATTTTCTTTTTGTCAGCCCCCTTCCCTGTCCAGTTTTCACAGCCATACACAGAAACTATGTCATGGATGATTTTGACTTTGGTGTTTAATAATATAGCTCTGTTCTTGTTGATCTTATCTAGTTCCTTAATATCTCCTTTCCAAGTCTTAGCATTCTTCTATTTTCTTGTCAACAGCCTTCCTTTTGATTAATGATTGAGACAAGGTAGAGAAAAACTTTAATTATTTCAATGTCTTCATTACCTATTTTATTGGAAGTTTATTCCCCAGTCTCATACTTTTTTGTTGTAGAATAGGTTTCTAGGGTGGCATTTTGATGTGAAATCCTGAAATTTTCCAATTGCTAAAGAGTTCTCTTCTCTGCAGCTCAGTGATCATTACTTGTCGGAACAAAGGAAAGTTTCTTCATACGGGAAAGTGCCTTACCCCATCTATGCAGCAGTAGATTCAAACAAATTAGCCAATAGTTCTAAAACTCATCCAGGTAAGAGTAATACCTATATCTGATTGTTTTGTGTAATGCTGAACTTCTCCACTGAGGACTTTATAAGACTTCAAAGTGGTTAATAATGCCCGAATCATATATGTATATCTTTAAGTCATCTCTCTGAGTTAATTTCAGTGATATCATTCTGTCTTCACTGTAATTATCTAAAGGTAGTAGATATATCTCTGTCTTTGACTTCTATGTGAAGAATGATTCAGGAAGAAAAAAAATTAGTGAAATTAAGTTATCTTGCGATGATGTCATGCGAAAGCTCAATGTAGAGAAGAAATACTAGTACAAGAAAACCAACAAGCTTCCAGCGTTTCCCAATTATGTTTATTTCTTCTTTCTCCTCTTTTTCTTCCTTTAAAGATGTGTGGTTTGAATTTACTCCTGATGAAGCTGGTTTCATTCACCACGGAGCGTTTGTGGACATGAAGCTGTTTGGAAGTGTATTTGACAATGGCAAGCTGAGGAAAACTAAGCAGGAAAAAAGCATTTCCTATTTAAGAGGTAGTTCTATAGTGGATTCTTTAACAGGTTTAGTGAGAATGTGGGGGGACTGATTATGAATACATAACAAAATAAAGTGGAGGCATCCCTCCCTGTTCTAATGTAGTGTCTTTTTGCACAAAATTAATCCTGAACTACAAATAGTGGTAGTCTGCACATTGTTTTGAAAACTTTCTTGCAGAGAAGCAAAAAATGGCAAACTTACTCGTTCTTGCTTATGAGAACAGAAACTATATCCCTACTTGTTAAGTAGCACAATGCTTTGCAAGAGGCCTCATGGGGACCTGTGTAGTGCAGAGATTTGGATCCAAAGTAAGATTGCATTCCTGTCTCCACTTATCTGGGAGTAAATTCCATTGAACAGTGGTGATACTTCTGAGTAGATGTGCTGTAAAGTGCTCTCTGCCTGGATCATATCCATTGCTAAATGATTATGGCCTGAATTTTATTTTCAGGTCCACTCACTAGACCCATTGAATCAATATGATTTGCATATGTGTTAGTGCAATAGGTTTACTCTAATTTGTGTTAATCAATAGGATTTAGGCCAATGAATTACTAATTCCATTAATAGACTGTGGTGTTCCACTTACTTGAGTATTTCCTCACTGAAAATGAGACATATCTGGCTTATGAAAAATCTGTCTTTACTTTTCTCAATTTTCTAAATTATGTATAATTTTCACACGTGAAATAGAGATGTAAGAAATTTCACCGGCCACATTTTTCTTCATTGCTGAATGTCTGCATACTTAGAATCTTTTCCATTAAGTGTAATCCAAGTATCCATTTATTAACTTTGACTCCCATTGTCCTATTTTTGTCCTGAACTCCAGAAAACTGTCAGGTTTCTTTTTCTTTGACATTTTTTTTATAAGTTTTAGGTTCATAAAATTAATTCTAATAGGATATTACTACAGGAAACATTCATGTTTGCCCCTAAACAGTACTTTCTTGAAAATCACACTAAGTTTCTAGAAAAAGTTTCTAGAATAAGTTTCTTCTTTTCTTTTTAGGTTTATGGGGAAGTGCCATTGCAAGTCCCACAGCTATAGAAGGTATTTGATATTTAATATTTTCAAAAAGAGAGAGAAAGAGAATTAGATCATGGACTGAGAGTACATACAGAATTGTTCTCAAAAGGCTTCTTGAAACACTTTACTCTCCTTGTTATATCCTATTTTTAAAGAGCTTTAGGGTGGTGACACTGTTCAACTCATGGGACATTTTTTTTTACTGCACTAACAAAATTACCTCTCGTAAAGGAATGTGAACATTTCTCAGTCTCAGCTGAATATCTCTGAATCTTAGAAGTTATGAGATTCTGTGTTTATTGACCAAACTGAAATTTGCCTACATTTGTACACTTTCCTCTGAACTTGTCCACATATCTGCATGATTTACACAATGCAAGCACCTTTTGCCATTGATCATTGGCAATCCTGGCTCTGACAGAAATTAAAATCCAATTATCCAACACTGTGTGGAAGACACTTGCCTACTCTTCATGCATTTCCTTGAAGGAAATTAAATGAGTAAAGTCCTAGAATCACTCTGTTTCATCACTACTTGAAAGGATTAGCATTGAAGCATTGAATCTTCACCCTGGGCCATTTCACTCTGTTCAGTTATTACACTATATTACAATGTTCTGGCACTAAAAAATATTTATCAAATAAAATATTTGCACTAATCATATTTTCAGATTTTATTAAACAGCTGATTTCTGGAATTCAAAGTTCAGGTAAGTTACCAAGATTCTTTGAAAAACCTGTGTGTGTGATGTGTGTGTGTGCATGAGAGAGAAAGAGAGAGAGAGAGAGAGGCCTTTACTATTTGAGAGTCTGCAAAGGTATGTGGATATATGTCTGCTGTACTTAGCATAGTAAGCAGCTTTCTGTTATGGATTAAAGGGTCAAAAGTGGGAAGGGTCAAAAGTGGGAAGGCCAGCTTGCAAGGATGTAGCTTTGGTCAATATTTAAGTTAGGAAAACATTTTGTTATCAAGGATGTTTCGATAGACTGCAAGATAAGTTTGGGACAGAGATAGAGGAATGAAAACACTGCAGTTTTCTTCATCCACCCACGCTGTTATGAGAGTGGGTGGAAGGTAGGTTGGAATCTACTGGGTGATGTGGAGGAAAAAGATCTTCAAAGGATTTACAGTAAATCAGAAAAGATTTCCCAGTTCTTGCAGTGGAAACAAAAAGTCTTATTTTCCTCCTGAATTAGGTTGCTGAAAACTCAGTTGAGGATTGACAAGATATACATTTAAAATATACATATCTGTGGGCTAGGGATGTAATTTTTAGCTAAAATTACCCATTGCTTCCTTCTGAAAGAAAATTAGCAAAGTTAAGACCTTTGAAAATTGCACAGCTTTTGAAAACTATTCACAATTTGAGACTTATTCTGCACAAAATTTGCACTTTTTTTGTGTAGAAAAACATTTTATGTTCAGGAAGCAGCATTTTGTGCACAGAAAGAAATACTTCTGTGCAGAAATATTATTTTGTGCATTCGAAAAGATATTTCCTGGAAAAAAAGAAAAACTGTCTTTGAAAAATAATCATGTGCACATCCTGAATTGTGCAGATTCTCAGCAGTCCAGGTTTCTTCTTTTCAGAGTTTTCAAAAAAACATGTGCTTTGACTGTTTTATGAACATTTTAAAATATTCCCCCACTCCCACGTTCTTATTGTGAACTCCAGTTTTGGAACTGAAAATAAATTCTTGGAATCAGCATCTACTCCCCCAAAGCACTTTGGTATGTAGTTCTGTGACTACCTTACAAAACCAGGTCTTTGCATCCTATGCCAGTTGGTGGGTCCCAAGGCTTTAATGAAAAACAAAACAGATCCCATAAGCCTAACATTCATCACCTAAACAGACACTATCCTGTAACAGATATCCATTTATCCTGTTACCTACTGCATTTCAGATGGTTGGGTGAAGCCAGAGTATACCCAGTCATAAATAAAAAGTTTGGGGAAGCTAGAAGCACTACCCACTTGTACCCAAGATAGGTTTTTATGGGATGTATAGGTTGAAAGGCTATCCTTTATGCTCAGTTTGGTATAACTCAACAACCAATGATATATCTGAAGAGCTATAGGGTAGGAAGGTACAGATATGGACAGAGCAAATTGAGTAATAGATAGATAGATAATGGTATATATAGCAGCACGGATAATATATTGGTTGTAGCTGGATGCCAGACAGCACAGGCTGAGTTGCCAAGTGGTGGCACATGAGGGGTGAAACATGGGCGGTTGACTAGGTGAAGTCTGTAGCCTGGAATAGGGCAGTACCATAAGGGTTAGTTGGGGAAACAGAGGATCAGGGAATTTTCTTTGTGGACGCAACAACATCTTTTTCCATGTGTACAGTTATAGGCAGTTTTGTATGGATCCCTGGGGAATCTGTAGAGAAGATGGTTTCTGTAATTTGGGACAAAGTGTAGATGCTTTACCTAGAGGGCTGTCATTTGTATCCATAGAAATACATATAAATGGATGAAAATATTGAAGTGAAATAAATGAGCTAAGCAAAAATCCCAACATCTATGTCTATTGTCTGTGGCATTCAGTCTAAGTATCCACCTTTCAGTCACACATTCCTACCACCATTGTCATCTTTTGTGCTTGATGGTGATGATGATGAGGTGAGGATCATGGATATACTTTTGGCAGAATAGAAGCTCCCAAAGCTGTTAAGCAGCAGGAGACAAGTGTGCCAAGGGCTGTATCCAAGATGGACAGAAACAGCTGGAGATAGGCTGTGCAATTAAGGTTAAACATTTTCATAAGCTGAAACTTCTATCTTCATTTTTGAAAAGGAGAAGAGGCAGAAGAAGAAGTAGAAGTGGAAGAGGCAGAAGAAACTGTTGGACATTCTGAACCAGAGGAACGAGAAGGTATGAAAGGCACTATTGATCCATACAGCAGTGGTAAACTTGCATAATCCAGGCATTTTGAATGCAATGGTTAGAATGTCATTTGGCATGATAACATAAAGGCACATGGCTCCCATTTTCACCACAACAGCTTAATGGTGGGTGGGTGTGGATGCATGGGTGGGTTCTTGACTTTCTTTATGCCCATTTGGTGACAGGAATAGGGCCACTGCCTTTAGCTTCTTTAACATGAGATGAAGAACAAGATCTGCCGAACAGGGCATCAAGCTGGAAAGAAGGCATTTTCTTCTCACCTCCCACATAGGCAAGAACCAAGGGACAATCACTCATGTGTATTTAGTGATGTGGAGGAGGTGGATGGCCAGGAGGAAGAACAGAACCCAAAAACTTTGCAGAGTATCACACCAAATTTAACAATTTAAGTCTGATCCTCTTTCTCCTTTTATCTTTGAAGGCTCTGAATGCCACTGCCCAGACTGTCATTCTGCTTCATGTGCACTAAAGCTCTTCATGCATGACATAGAAGAAGAGATACATGAAGACTATGAGAAACTCATTAGAAATCTGAGGGAACTCATAAAAGGCAAGTAGTAGTGTGGAATGAGTGTTCATTCTTCCACTCTACCCCTACAGATCATCTGTGTGTCCCCAATAGCTCCTGCTTATCGTTCACAACTGATAACAGATTTCCAAAGGTATAGGACTGATAAAAATATATTGGTAGTGTGCATTATAGATTTTTATAGCTATATCTAATCTCACCATGATGTTTCCATGTGTTTGAGGTGCCTCACCTCATTAAGAATGAGAGATTTTGTGAATATTCTTCACATTCCTACCTTGGATAGTTGAAAAGCTCAGGACACAGCTGTCTCTGATCTGAACATCACAATAAGAAAGATATCATGATGTGGTATCAGCACTGTGCCCAGCCATCAATGTAACTGGCATTTTATTAATGGCATATGCAGATATAAATTAATCTTACATTTGCATATACCGTTTTAGTTTATTGTGAAAGTTGGTATTCTCTTTCACCTGACAACATCTCCTGCCAAGATTCTGGCAGATCTTGATAGAAGATGGTATTGGTCTGTATCTGGCTATGAGGTATTGTAAGATACTTTGCCAATCCCCCCACGCTCCCCACTAGTCACAGAGTGAACATTTAAGGGGGCTGAATAACACAACCATGAGTCCTTCAGCACTGACTGTGGTCACTCCAGGAATCAAATAGCAGCGGTGAAGCCTCTGCTGGAGCAGAGATGCAGTGTGGCCTTCCCCACATCAAACTGCCCACCTGGCGACTGACCAAAATGCACATATCCAGGTTGAAAAGCAAGGTTCTAAATTCACCATATTTATTGCTCCACCTCCCATTATGTTCAGTGGAGGCTCATTCCACATAGACATGTAGAAGATTGCCACCCCAATAAGTTTCTGCTCTTTATTAAGTGTATAGCAAATAGTCTTTAATATTTGTGTCCAAACAGCAAAAGAAAAGAGGGGGTCAGCACTCGAAGCACACTGTCAAGGAAAAGGAGACCAATCTTTTTGTCCAAAAAGCAAAAACAAAAAAACTTTTTTTTGGCCCACAAGTTTTTCCTATATAGAAGACATGTTTTGAAATGGAACCATGTATTTTGGGCAAAAGGATTGGTTCTTGCAACAATGCCAACTAAATTTGCTATTTGCACAAAAAAACAGGGGGCATTACATGTCTAGGAATTTGTTCAAGAAATTCCACACATTTTATACATTTGGCACATTTTTATGTCAGATTTTATGCAATTTGGGCATGAATTCCTATGAATTTTTCCAAGAGTACAAATGGTGCTCTAAAGCTGCATAGAAGCACCCATATTTTTGCATTGCAGGGGAGTGCATTGATTTTGGCATATGAGAATAAATTAACAAAGTTTTACATCCCTGTACATGTATGAGAAGGCAGCTTGCAACTTATATAGCCCAGGGAGGGGTGGGGGTAGAGCTTTAGCACCACAACTTGCAACCCAACAGAGGGACATACTCTGCTCATCGCCATATGTTGCCTATTCCTGTTGTACAAGAGGGACAATGGCACTATGATAATGTAGCCATTTCAGTGCATTTTATCTTTTAACTTTGTGTGATTTTTTGTTTTTGACAGTTAGGAGTTCTGCCCACATCACCCATGCTGAAACAAAAAGAAGTGAGTATATAAATTCAAGTATTCTTTGGGTATAAACATCCTATATGTGAAGTATAGACAGCCAATATGGTGTAGTGGTTTGAGCATTGAACTGTGACCCTGGATACCAGGATTCAATTCCCCATTTGGCTGTGGAAATCCACTGGGTAACCTTGGGTGTGTCCAGATTCTCAGCTCCCGGGAAACCCCATGGTAGGTTCACCTTATGGTTGGTATAAGGGAGAAACAACTTCAAGAAATACAACAACAAGATGAAGTAATCAGAATATCAAGAATCCAGGATATGAAATGTGAATTCAGTCCTTGGGAGACAAAAGTTAGTGATAGGAATTGAAATGCATGAAAAACAGGTGATTGTTGTGTGTCTTCAAGTTATTTCTGACTTATGACACCCTTAAGGCAAACCTTCCATTTTTTTTTCCTGGGGTTGAGAGTGTGTGACACACCCGAGGTCATCTAGGGGTTTCCATGGCTGAGCAGGGAATTGATCCCTGGTCTCCAGGGTCATAATCCAATGGTCAAACCACTACACCTCACTAGCTCTGTGAATAATAGAGACATACAAAATGATTTCTGAGATATATACTTAAAAAATGTTTTATAATGATGACTTCATTCATCTTCCAGTTCCTATAAGGGATAGTTTAATTTTAATGTGTTGCTTTTTGAGTTTCAGTTTAGTAATTTTAATGGTATATACACAGGCTGAGGAGTTCCCAACTAAAATTTGTATGGACTGTAAAAAGGCCCTTTAGGCTTGGGGAGCTATAGCTCTTTAGACTACTGATGGTGGTAGAGTTGGAATGACAAAGGCCCACATTTATCAGGCAATGAATCTAGAACAACAGAGTGGAGCATTTATTTCCTGAATGGTCACCAAATGAAATGAATATTGAGTCAATTCTGGTATTGCTCACCAGGAGGAACATACAAGAATCTCACTGCTCCAACACCTTTTTAGACTCTAGCATGACTAGACTGCATTGCAAGCATTTATCAGTGCCTTCAAGAAATATCAGCTCCAACGTGAGACTGACTTGCCAAACTGTTTTTCTGTGGTGTTGTGCTTTCCATAATAAGCACAAATTAGAAAGGCAATTTGTGTAAAACCCCAGATCATTAACTATGATCATGGGTTGCTTTTTTAGAAGGTCATGCTGGGAATTTTTTTAGTAGGATGACCCTAAGACTCAGTATATGCAAAATACATCTGAAACTATACAGATTGTACAGTCAACAAAACAAATTTTATCACATTTTCTAATACTGCAGTAGTGTACCTACCTAGAAATAAAGAAGCAGAGACCAGGCATGGGGTAAATTAAGGATTACATTTTTTTAAAAAAATTTTTAATATTAAAAAATAAATTTTATTATACAACAAATTCTTTCAAATCACAATACATAGAACAGTACATACACTAAATTTACACTTTCATACAAACATACATTAAAATCCCACATACAAACACAAATACAAAAACCAATACCTACCCAAACCTAATCACACTTCTTCATTTATCTTCCTAAATGATGCATACTTCATATTTCTCCTATATTGTGCATCATCTTCTCTAACCTTAGATAATTTCTTACCTTCCATTTGTTCCTTCATACATAACCCATTCTTCTTCTATCATACATACCTTGACTTCTTTTATTTATCTATTGAGCGCGACCTTCCTCTTCTCTACCTCGTGCTCAGCTTTACTATCCTTTTTCCAATTACTGCAATTCCTACCTTCTAGTCTGCTATCCTTTCTCTCTCTTCTAAACCTACTTTATCTTTGTCTCTATCGTACCTCTCTCATGATATTATTACTTATTTATTTAATTTATTTAATTTCTAATTTCTAATTTATTATTTATTATTTATTCTTTTAATATTTCCTATTACTCTAACTATTATTTAATTATTTTATACGACTGCGTTTTCCATTTTGGACTAAATTTCTGATCTTTAATAATTCTTTTATCCTGATCTTAATTAATTCAGTTTTTTCCCTTTCCATTCTTCCTTTATTCTACCTCCATCATATTCCAATTCCTCCTAATCCATTTAATTATACATACCGATCAACGCATTTTTACCCCAATTCTCTTCCCACATTGGCTTTAATATATCCCATTCTCGATTAAATGTTTCCTTCGACTTATTCTGTAGATATAAAGTTAATTTATCCATTTCGGCAAATTCATATACTTTCTGAGTCCACTCTTCTATCTTAGGTATATTCTCTGTCTTCCAATATTTTCCGTATATAATCCTTGCTGCGTAAATCATATAACATATAATTCTTGTATGTTTTTCTCTAACTTTCTTATCTATCCCTTCTAGAATATTTAAAAGATATATTTCTGGAGAAATTGTAAATTTAATCTTAAATACTTTTTCTATTTGTTTGTGTGTCTGTAACCAAATTTTTTTAGCTTTTATACATTTCCACCATATGTGGAAGAAGGATCCTACTTCCTGACATTTCCAACACGCAATAACTTTTTTATTTTAATTCATTTTAGATATTCTAATTGGGATTAAATACCATCTATAATACATCTTATAAAAATTTTCCTTTACGTCATAGCTTCTGGTAAATTCTTGATTTGTTTTCCAAACTTTTTGCCATTGATTTAAAGTAATTGGATGTCCTATATCATTTGCCCATTTTATCATATTTGTTTTGATTATCTCTTGTTCCAATTCTAAATTTAGCAACAATTTATAAATCAAACTTAAGGGCCTTTTCACCCCTGGTTTCATTATTTTGTCAAATTCATTTTCTTCCAGAGCTATTCCTTTATCCTTCATATCCTCTTTATATTTTCCCGCCAATTGTCTATGCAGTAACCAATGTGTTGAAAACCCTTCTGCTATTAATTCTTCCCTATGTTTTAATTTAATATTAGCCCCTTCTTTTTTAAGTATATCCTTATATGTTAACCATTCTTTCTTTCTCACTTTCTCTAACTTGTAAATGCTTCATGTGGTGAGGTCCAATATGGCAATTGTAGATATAATTTTTTCCTAAATTTTAGCCAAATTCTTAAGATTGCATTCCTAACATAATGATCCCTGAATTCCTTATTACTCTTATATTTATCATACCAGACATAAGCATGCCAGCCATTATACAGATTAAATCCTTCTAAATTTAGTAATTTTACGTTTTCCAATGAAATCCATTCCTTCATCCAAACTAACATAGATGCTTCGTAATACAATTTTAAATCTGGCATGCTTAGGCCTCCTTTCTCTTTTGATTCTTTTAAATATTTCCATTTAATTCTGGGTTTCCTTCCATTCCACACAAAATTACTAAGATCTTGTTCCCATCTTTTAAAAACTTTGTCATTTGCTAATATTGGTAGATTTTGAAATAAGAACATTATCTTGGGTAAAGTGTTCATTTTTATTGCGAATATTCTCCCCAGTAGGGATAAGTTTAATTTCTCCCATTTTTTCAATTCATCCTGTATTTCTTTCCAAATTTTATTGTAATTATTCTCAAATAATTCTGAATTATTTTTCGTTATTGTAATACCCAGATATCTTACTTTTTTTTCTATTTTAAATCCTGTATTCCCTATTAATTCAGCTTCTTGTGATTGCCCCATATTTTTTGTAATCATTAACGATTTATCTTTATTAATCCGTAAACCAGCTACTTGTCCAAATTCTTTTAATGTTTCCATAAGTAATTTAACACTTTTATTTGGGTCTTCTAAAATTATTGCCATATCATCTGCGAATGCTTGGATTTTAAATTCATTTCCTTTAATCCTCGTTCCTCTTATCTCCTTATTGTTTCTAATTCTTATTAATAATACTTCTAGACACATAATGAATAGCAATGGGGAAAGTGGGCAACCCTGTCTTGTACCTTTATTAATCTTAAACGATTTTGATTTCTCTCCATTGATTATTAAACAGGCATTTTGTTCCCTGTAAATCGCTTGAATCCAATCTCTATATCTTCTTCCCATTCCTAATTTATTCATCACTTCAAACAGAAAATTCCAGTTCACATTGTCAAAGGCCTTTTCTGCGTCCAGAAATACTAACGCTAATTCCTTTTGATTCATCTTTTGGTAATATTCTATTATATCTATGATTATTCTTATATTATTTTTCAATTGTCTACCTGGTAAAAAACCATTTTGATCTTCATATATCCATCCCACCAATATTCTTTTTAATCTATTTGCTAAAATTGAAGTGAAAATTTTATAATCAATATTTAAAATTGAAATTGGCCTATAATTTCTCTTATCTTGTTTATCCTTTCCTTCTTTTGGGATTAACACAATATTTGAATCTTTCCATGAATTTGGCAAGTCTTTGTTATTAATAGAATTTATTACTTGAACTAATATGGGGGCTAATAATTCCTGAAAAATTTTATAATACATCGCTATAAATCCGTCTGGCCCGGGGGCTTTCCCTTCTTTCAAGTTCTTAATTGCTTCCTTAACTTCTTCTAATGTAATCGGTTTGTCCAAATCTTCTCTTTGCATTTCTGTCAATCCAGTAATATCTTCTTGACATAAATATTCCCTTATTTTAATTTTTTGTTCTTTTAATTGCCCTTTCTCTTTAAATAATTCCTCAAAATAATTTACTAATATATTCTTAATTTTATTCTGTTGATAATGTATGATCTGGCCTTCCCTCAATTCCGTAATAGTGCTTTTTTCCTTTTCTTTTTTTAATCTATATGAAAGCCACCTCCCTGGTTTGTTAGCATATTCAAAATATCTTTGTTTTATATATTTCAATTTCCTTTCCATTTCTTCTGTTTCTAATAAAGTGAATTGCTTCTTCAAAATTTGAATATCCTTATATATTTTAGCATCTTTAGGCTTTTCCTTTAGTTCCCTTTCTTTCTCTTGTAATTTATTTAAAATACATATCTCTTTTTCCTTCCTGCATTTTGTTATCCAAGCCTGTTGGTTTATAAAAAAACCCCTCATTACTGCCTTACTAGTATCCCAAACTATCTGAGCCGATTGCCCTTTATCCATATTATTATCCAAAAATTCTTTTAATTCTTTTTTTGCTTTCTCAACTACCAATTCATTTCTTAATAAATTTTCTTTAAGTTTCCAATTCCAACTATTTCCTCCCAACTGTATATTCAAAATTATTCTTCCAAAATTATTGGACAGTGGTCCGAGATTGTTCTGGGCAATGTTTCCATATTAATTATACTTTTTTTTCATTTCTAGAGATATGAAAAATCTATCTATTCTCGAGCAGCTTTTATGGTGGTCTGAATAATATGTAAAGTTTTCTTCCTTTCTATTTCTATTATTATTTACTTCTCCCAAAGACAAATAATCTAGTAAATCAAAAAAGCTTTTTGGTAATTTACCTTGATTTATTTTATTGCTTCTCATGCCAGTACTTGATCTGTCTAACAAAGGATTTAAGACACCATTCCAATCTCCCATTAGAATCGTTTTATAATTCCCTAAATCTATTAAACTCTCCATTAACTTTGAATAAAATTTACTTTTATTCTCTAAGGGGCCATATATTGCTACAACTAATAATTTTAAATCTTTAATTCTTACCTCTACTGCTACTACATGTCCTATATCATCTTTGTGGTGTTGTGCTTTCCATAATAAGCACAAATTAGAAAGGCAATTTGTGTAAAACCCCAGATCATTAACTATGATCATGGGTTGCTTTTTTAGAAGGTCATGCTGGGAATTTTTTTAGTAGGATGACCCTAAGACTCAGTATATGCAAAATATATCTGAAACTATACAGATTGTGCAGTCAACAAAACAAATTTTATCACATTTTCTAATACTGCAGTAGTGTACCTACCTAGAAATAAAGAAGCAGAGACCAGACATGGGGTAAATTAAGGATTACATTTTAATAACCACCCACCCAAATTCTGAAGTGTGGCCTAGTTAGTGTGGAAATCAGCTGAGGCCAGAGGTCCTTGTTAACCTTCTCAATTGTAAATGGGTAGGTGCTGAGACCGATTCAGCTGATTCTATCATAATCATAGAGATGAATCCAATTGATTCAATGGTTCCACTCTAATCAGGTGTAGCAATAGGATTTAGATCACTATGTGTTAAACAGCACTGATGGATTTTCTATTTTTAGTGAATTGTGTATCACACAATTATCATGAACACTGAATCCTACAATAGTATATATAAATTAAGAGAATTAAGGCAATTCTTGAATTCTTTGACAATATTTTGTTCATTTTTAATCTCATTACTTATCTTCAGGCATCTTGGATACAGTGAGAATTCTGAGAAAAACCATCTCTTGTCTCTCTGAATGGAAATGGGGGACCATCTCCAACTACCTCTACAAATGCAGTAAGAAAAATGTAGACACACTCACACCATGCAGTATAAACGTTATTCCATAGTCAGGAGAGCCTTTTCTAGCGAGAGGATGACATTTTTAATACAGTACAATGTCCAGTTTTAATAAGCAACAAGAGAGATGGGGCACAAGTGAATGAAAATTAGAATCTGAAAGTTATTATGTAAGTGCACTTAGAAACAAATATATATATAACTATCTGAATTCTATAGTGGTTACAGTGGCTTCAGAACAGATGACTGTTCAATGGGCTGTACCATGTGATTTCCTTGATTACTTGCTTGAAAAGATTCCTAGAAATGCATTCTCAAGGAAATATTGTCTTCTTCCAGATGGCCTTAATGACAAGGATCTGATAGGTCAGGAAAACATTCAGCTGGTGGATGCTGGTCTGGCTATCAATTCTGCTTATCCACTTGTCTTGCGTCCAGAAAGAGAGGTGAAACTCATCCTCTCATTTGATTTCAGTGATGGAGATCCTTTTAAGGTAGGCTTGTTGTGATGCCATGCCTTTTAAGTGTATGCTACATTTTTAACTAGTATTCTGTGCATGCAGAGGTGGGAGTGGGGAATCACCAGGAACAGATCCTGATGTGGATATCAAGGGCAAGAAAAGCAATGAGTATTAAAGGTGTTATGCATTATCCTCTGGCTTAGATACAAGACAGTGTACCAAACAAGACAGCCACCAAACATACACCCTTCCAATGACCTAATCTTCTCTATCCCTACCTCTTCTTCTTCTTTACTTTATATAAGAGGTGGGCACATTTTACAAGCCTGAGGGCCAATTTCAGCCTTTTGGGCACTACTGTGGTTCTTTTTTCTTTTTTTAAAATATAGCCACTTTGGATTCCATTTTGGAGGAAGGTGGAATATAAATCTGAGAAACAAACAAGCAAGCAAATAAAATATGCTGATGAAGTTTGGTAGCTGACATGACTGGAATTCCAGTTTCTATTTTGAAGGGACAAATTGTTTGAAATCAAAACACACTGTGCAGGGGACTTCATATCTTTTTTTCAAGGATAATTGAACCTTCTTATGGCTGCTAGGAGCACAATTCCCCTTGTTTTTAGGGAAGAAATTACATCTATGGAGAGAGGAGTTCTAAGGGGCACATGTTGCTTATAGGTTATACATTACCCACTCCTTCTTTAAGCAATACATATTTGGCCTGAACAGCAGCAGCAGTGCTCCAATGAGTTCCACACTTTTTCTCATCACTCTCAAGATGTTGAAGGCCAAGTTCTGACATGGAGAGGTCTTCGTCCTCATGGAGGCTGTCTGCATTGGGCAGAGGTGATTTCTGAGAGTAGATACAGGAATGAAGCTCTGTTGAGCTCTGCAAGAGCTAAGGACAGCCTAGGAGAGCACAACCAGGTAACCATTATTGTTAGCATTCTTTGACCCCTTCCACTAATCTTATCCTTTAAGGTAAGCCATACTTTTCAATTGCTCGAAGTTCTTGGGAACAGTCCTGATTAATCTTCTGTCCTCCTGTTTTTAAAACTGTTTTTGAAATGTCCTAGTTTCTTTTTCTTTGCCCCACCTTTTTCCCTTTGTTTTCTACTTACTTCAGTAGTTGCAAACTGACTTCAAAGTGCAAAAGTAATTTGCAGTCAGTTAACTCAGCAGGAGGAGGAAGGAGATGAAAGCAAACACAGCATCTTCTAGTCTCTGTGTTTGTCCTCAGTACCTTTTGCTGTCTTGCAACATATATCCTGGATTTTTTTTTCTGTTTTTTTTTTTAATCTATGGAATGTTGAAGGATATGGATAAACCAAGCTGTTATCCCAGTGCTATTGGACCTCTCACAAGGTATCTTAGAATTCAGTGAGTGATTACCATTTGGTAGAGTAAGGCAGCTGCCTCAGATGGTAGTAGAATCTTCTAGATAGTGTCAAAGAAGCAGCAGCAGAAAGACCCTGACTGTTCTCCTTTTCTGTAAAACAGAATCAGACCAAAAATTTAAACAACAGCTATTGGTGAGTTGTGAGTTTTTCAGGCCATGTTCTTGAAGTATTTGCTCTTGACATTTCACCTGCATCTTCAGAGGATCTGGATACATGAAGGTGGAATGGAGTATATATACTTGTGTGATCCCTCTGTGGGAGGGATTTGCATTGGTGATGCAGTTGGCCTGTGAGATAGCCCACTGTTGAGTGGACTAGCCCTCAGGGTTGTGTTGTTACTCAGAGGATATGCATAATAGTTGTGTGTGCATTTAAGTATTTGTTAGCAGCCTCTTGTATTGTTTCCTGTATTGAGACCTCCTGAGTCTGAATGGTATTCATTGGCATATTTTTGAGTCTTGATTTTAGTGTTTTTCAGTACTGGTAGCCAAGTTTTGTTTACTTTCCGAGTTTCTTCTTTCCTGTTAAAATTATGCAGGTGTTTATGGATTTCAATGGCCTCTCTGTGTAGTCTGACATAGTAGTTGTCTGAATGGTCCAGAATTTTTGTGCTTTCAAATAGCATTCAGTGTTCAGGTGTGTTCTGTGTTGCAGCCCTGGGAGCTAGTCCACTCAACAATGGGCTATCTCACAGGCTAGCTGCATCAGTAATGCATCACAAATGCAAATCCCTCCCGCCTGGGGATCAGACAAGTATATATACTGCATTTCACTTCCATGTCTCCAGATTCTCTGAAGATGCCAGCCACAGATGCAGGTGAAACACCAGGAGCAAATACTACTAGAAAACAGCCTAATAGCCCGAAAAACCCACAACAATCCATGGATTCTGGCCATGAATGCCTTCAACTTTACTGCTATTGGTGAATCTATGTAAGGCATTTAGACAATCAGTTCTGTCTGTAAATTGGGGTGTCATGATGGAGGTTGGTACCTTCTAAAGTCTTTTAATCTTTTAGGTAAGAGATTATTCTGTTCCCTACTTCTTAACTCTTACTGGTTACAGCTGCTTCTAGAACAGGCTCATACATATTCTAGTAATTTCTTTCCTGCTACCAGATGAATATTTAAGAATTTGGAGGTTAACTTCAGATCACCAACTTCCTCCTCAAGTTGGTATCACCCATTTTGTGTTTCATATCAGCTGGCACTTGGAATATACATAGTACCCCTCCTACTGTCCTTAGTTGTGGAACTGAAGGCTCCTTGCCCTGTGCTTGTCAATCTATATCTAGTGAGAACTTCATAGAGTTCATCAGTTTGGTCATAACACCCAAGACTGTAAACTACAGTATTGTTTAGTTCGCACATCAGCATCAACAATTCCCTTAAAAATCTCTTAAGCTTTGTGCTTTCATGAAATTCTTATAACAGGAGATTATAATGTGGCTTTATAACCCATTATATATTTATTATGTAGAATAATTTGTTTATGCAGTTACACACCCGATATGGTGGATCGTCATATGACAGAGACCCTTACCAGCTGGGCACATTCTTTATTGCAGACATTACAAAATCTAGGCAGACTGCTTCTGTAGACATTGCAGCTTATAAAGCACATGATACTTATAATAGATTCACATCGTACAAAGTATAATTTTACAAAACAGGCATCATAACTCAAATATTGTCTTGAAGAATTCTCATGCAGGTATTTACATGCTTTGTAGTGGATGGCAGCATTTTTAATATATTGCATTACATATAAAGAATCAGGCTGCTTACAAAATAAAGTTCAGATACTTTTCAATGTAGTTGCTTTTATTCTAGATGGCTATACATATTGTAACAGAGAGTAAACACTATTAATTCAGGAACAAAATTTTCCAATACACTTTATTAATACTGATTCCGCATGGTGACAAATTCATTAATGCTATCAATAGAATCATTACTGCAGTGCCTTCAGGTGTGATGGCAGACATCAGTGTCTAAGTGCAGTATATCTATTATTTGATTTGTGGAAAGGGGAGCAACATGCCCTAGACAGTGAAACGTTTGCCCTTGTATATCAACCCAGGCAAATACAGTTATTTCTTAATACTACTTTATTGGTGTCAGGATATCAGCAGTACCTTCTGCTTCAGTAGCAGGACCAGAGATCTACTTACCTTGCATAGAAATATAGTTATCTTAGCAAGTCACCTCATCTGGATAGAAATGTTAATATGCATTAGTTTCCCATATTTCCCTTTTTCCTCAGACTGTCAAGCAAGCAGCATTATATTGTGGGGAAACTCAGCTTCCTTTTCCTGATATTGATGTCTCAAAGCTGGACGAGAGTAAAGACAATCCTTCTGACTGCTACATCTTCCAAAGCAACAATGCCCCAGTTGTCATGCACTTCCCACTCTTCAATACAGTGAACTGCAGAGGTATTTTTTCTGGTGTCTTCGATATCCTAAATAAAGGGTATACATTGCATGGGCTGGATCTATACTCATTCATTTTTGAACAAATCTACTGAAATTAATGAGACTGAATATAGCCATCACTAATTAAACTGAATAAATTTTAGTGGATCTTTCTAAGCTTGACTAAATGTGGGTCAGTTTGGGTATGGTCTGATTCTGGGTTTGAACCTGGAAGATTCAGGTTTCATTAAGCATATTCAGGTACATACACTGGACCTTAAGAAAGTAGATCTTAAGAAGCTTAAGGAAAGATTGGGTGGCATCCCATGATCAAAAATACTCTCAGTCCTTAGTGGATGGGAATTTCTTGAAGGTGAGGTACTGAAGGAAGAATCACAATTTAAATAAGAAATCTGAGAAGCAGATAAACAGAGTTGATCTATAAGGAGATTTTGTCGAAGTATTCAGTGTGAGTGTGTAAAGGTTTTTCTAAGTGGATGGCAGGAATGAGGTGATGTGACCTTGAGTGCAGCTGCAAGAATGTTTTGGCTAGCCAGTCATGGAAAGTCTTACTTCACCTCTAAGTGCCAACATGAGAAGGCTGCCTGCTTTAAATGTAATTGGGTCACCACATAGGGTCTGGGGTGATGTTAAGCCCTTAAAAAGGCTTGGATATGGCACTGTATTTACCATTTGGATCAATTCCTAGTGGTCATGCTTTTCTGATGGCTAATTTATGCAATGTATCCAGATATGCTGTCAGTTTGGTTTTTCCATGCTGATTTATTGTTCCTGTCTCATTTATTGCTTCCTGGAATGCTGCCAGAAGCCTTAACTCTAATCTCAGTGTGCTTTGCTAAATAAATAGCCCTGAGTCTTATCTCGATGAGTCTCCAGAACTTTTTTAGCCTACCTGGAGTCGCTTGGTTGCAACTGGATGCCACTGCCCTGTCAGCACTCTGCATATGCTCTGAGGAGCTACTTCATACTACCCTGACAGATTTCAAATGAGCTTTTTAGAAGGGAGAGTATAAAAAGTAGAAGAAGCAGCAAATCACCATGGAGGAATACAGATGCTATCCAAATTCTTTAGGGAGATGTCCAGGAAGGCTAAAATTGAGAATGGAGGAGAGTCTTAAAAATAAATTGGAGGGGAATTTAAGCAGTGACCAGAACAAGAAGAAGGAGGAGGAAGTGATCAATCTGTTGTGTGGAGAAGTGCTTTGGTCAGACCTTACCTGGAATATGCTGTGTCCTGTTCTGGGCAATAGTGTTTAAGAAGGATATCAGTGAACTGGAATGTGTAGAGAGGAGGGCAGACAAAATGCTAGAAGTTCTGGAGACAAAGCTCTCTGTGGAATACTGGAGAGAGTTGTCTGTGCTTAGCCTGGGGAAGAGAAGCATGAGGAGTCACATGAAAACCATATTTTAAATACCTGAATGACTCTCACATGAAAGATGGAACAAGCTTGGTTTTTGCTGCTTTAGAGGGGAGCACCTGAAGCAATGGATGCATATTCTTTAAAAGCATTACCTCAAGGTGGTTGACAGTCTTTCTGTGGAAGTTGTTAAACAGTGGCTAGATGGTCGTCTTCAGAGATGCCTTAGTGGTGGATTCCTGCCTTGGTAGGGGCATGGACAAGATGATCCTTGGGATCTGTCTCAGCTTTACTGTTCTATGATTCCCATTATCCACATACCTATTTAGGTATAAAGCAAGTTTTATGGCCCTACCAAGTTGTAGCATTGGGAAACTGATTCATCAACTTCTAATAAGGAAGCTTTACAAGATATCATGCTACTTTCAAAAAGGTTGGGTTTACCCTTCAGCCTAGGTTGGGGTAGGAATTGTGTAGTCCTTGAGACATTGTTGGATCTCAGTTATTGGCATTTTTCATGACTGGCTATCCTGGTTCATTGTGCTAGGAGTTATAGTTCAACGACACCAGGAGAGCCACACGATTCCTATCCCTAACTTAGACTGATGAGATAGGGTTAAATCACAATTAGAATCTTTGAAGGAAAGGAACTTGGTTTGTCAACCCTTATGTGGGATTAACAACATAATGTTGGATTTAAACATAATGTTGAACAAAGTGCTCAGTCCACTTCCGAAGCTCAATTGTTTTACTGCCAATGAGACTTTATAGAAGTTGACTGTATATGATCCAGCACATCTAGTTGAAGTTACATTTGAATTTAACTCCAACAAGATTTTCAAAGTGCATAACATTGTACTGTCTGTCTGTCTGTCTGTCTGTCTGTCTCTCATCTGAAAGATAAAGTAGATGAATGGAGAGAAAAATATTCCACTCTTAACGTTGCTTACATGGAGGAGGAAATCAAAAATCTTCTAGAAGCTGCAAAAACAAATGTGAGGAACAACACTGGAAGAATACTACAGGCAATGAAAAATGTATTGATTCCAAAATAA
Source organism: Iguana delicatissima (assembly GCA_948472985.1). Taxonomy (NCBI): domain Eukaryota; kingdom Metazoa; phylum Chordata; class Lepidosauria; order Squamata; family Iguanidae; genus Iguana; species Iguana delicatissima. The sequence continues at coordinate 443,496 of CAOKZL010001349.1, read as the reverse complement.
TGTTTTATTCCAGAGTTAAATTGTGGGATTCTAGCCAACATTTTCCTAAGCCTTTTGTAAGCTCTGTTCAATTTGGTCATGTTATTCATTTTTCCACCTGGCAGTATTGTGGGATGGATGTAAACGTATTGACATTTAGCAGGGGCATACTGTTTTAAACAACATTAGGGACTTTTTAGTCATGAACCCCCTTGCTTTCAGGGCCTCTGTTCTAAGTGTGACTAAAACTGAAGAATCTACATTTTCCCTTAAATCATTTTTTTTAAAAAAAAACCAGAATTCACTTGAGGACTTAGATCTTCATATGTGGATTTGCAGCTGTGGGAAATAGAATTGAGTAATTTTGCAATATCCATGCTAAGCGAGGGGCTACTGGTATGTTTTTACATAGGGAAGCCAGCAAAGTGACTGTTTCACATAAGGACCAATGCTCAAGAGGGCCTGATGCACTAGGGGACCTAGTGCACAAAAGGACTGATGGGCATCAGGACGATGGTTTAGGAGATCTGATATGCTTTGCTAGAGCCTGATACCCATTAGGTCTCTCCTGCCAGTGTCTCATTAATCATCTCCACCATTCACTACCAAGTTTCCTTAATACCTCTGCTTTACATAGCTAAGTATGGGTAAAGTTATTCAGTACAGACTGCAATAGAGAATCCAGCCTATATATTTTTCTCAAGTGAACGAATTTACCCCAATTTCTCTTGACATTTTCCTGCATTCTCCCCCCTCCCCCAGAGTTAATTTGCCTTTTGGAGCACATTGATTTCCCTTTTTGATGTAAAAACTGTTCTATTAATTTTACAAGTGTCTTCATCATCAACATTTTCGTATGTACTGAAAAGCATACAGAGGAATCCTGAAAGACGGTTTTAACCTTACTGAAGGAAACTATTTTGCTTTGTAGGCTCAGTTCTTTTTCTATCAGTTTCTGTCTAAAAGAAGGCATCATTTATTTTTCTATCTGCTTTGAATACTCCTGCACATGGCTATTAAGAAGTATATCCTGTTGATTTTTGCGGGAGCTTCTCTCAAAAGAGAGGTCATAGGATTATATTGTATAATATTTTAAAAAGAGGTGATTTTCTTTAGTATAAATTAGAGTGGGAACTGTGCAGCTCTTCAGTGTTGCTGAGAGATCCAGCATGATGTAGTAGTTTGAATGTTGGGAGACTAGGATTCAAATCTCCTCCCAGCCATCGAAACCCACTAGGTATTCTTGGACAAATTGTTCTCTCTCATCCTCAGAGATTTGAGAGAGGCCAGTATTCTGTATAATCTACTTAGCCAAGTATACAAAGTAACCCGAATACCAAGTGATTAAGTAACTTTTCCTGGGCTAACCACTGCCTCCAAGCCTGACAAAAATATTATTTATTTATGCTCCAATCACTGGCAGAATAGGCCTCTTTCTTCCCATGCAGTTTGATGCTGAGTGGAGGATCTTTCAGTTGTGGCAATTATATGACAAATGTGACTATGCAGCAATTGTGGATACAGTTATGGATGAGTAAATCTAGGGAACTCTGCTGTATTCATGATTGCTACTTGGTCATGATTGTGACACTATTGCCACAGTTGTAACTCCCCCAACAACCTAATTTACTGGGTACCAACTGCATGGAGAAAGGTCCATTCACCACCAATTGTGTATAGATTAATGATGTTTCTGCCAGGTTTAAGGCAGGTGGGTGGGTGAGGAGAGGTGACTTAGTTAAGTACACTTAATCAAGTAACTGATATAGAATATTGGTCAATATATTTTTAGGGGGAAATCAGTTCAGAAGACTTTGTTATACTTTGATCTGAAAGCTCAAGCAATTGAAAGTTTCATGGGACCTTTTTTCTTTGACTTTGGCCCTTTCTGCACCAGGCTATATGATTTATGGGAGTTAGACGAGCTCACATCAAAATGACAGGCCGAAAAAATTAATTACTGAATTTAGTAAAACCCCTTTGAGAAGCCCAATGGGGAAGGTAAAACCAAGAGATTTATGAAATTTGAGACTCGGAAGTAAAAATCTTGTAACGAACCTTGAAAGTACAAGAAAGGTAGTGGTATTTATTAACTGCATAGTACAATATGTGTTGGTCAACAACAGGTAAAGTATAACCATCCTCAAAATATGTAGAGGAATAAGGGAAGGAGGGTAGGTAGGTATAGGGAGTAAAATAAGTGTTAGTACTAGTTATAAAATTATATTATTAATTTGTATAATAATTTAGTTAGCTTGTAATTGTAATAGTTCTTTTCTTCTTCTTTTTTTTGAAATGTATGTTTGATGGTGGAAAAGAATTTATGTACAGTAAAAAATAAGGAGTGTTTTATTTGTATGTTTGTTTTCTTAAAAACAACAACAACGGTGCAGAGCGATCTCCAATGGAGGTCTTCTGCACCGTAGAGTGGACTGGGGTGGACTACTCTTTGCAGTTCTGCACCTCAGTCCGCTCCAACCAGAACTGGTCGTGCGGTGTGTTTTTTAAAAACCTCTTTTTAGAGGTTTTTAAAAAGAATGGAGCGCGCAACTCCGTGTCGCTCTGTCGCCGTGCTCCTGTGCAGATTTGCAGGTGCACACAAGTGCGTGCCTGCAGATCTGCTGGGGGTGGGCTTTAGGCTGGCGAGCTTCTCCGGTTGGTGGAGAGCCTCCACCAATCGGAAGCCACCATTTTGGATGCTGGAGCAGTGTGGAGCGACGAGCTTGCACTGCTCCTTGTCCCGAGGGACTCGCCCGCATGCTGAAGAAGTCCGTTGAGTCCTGTTTTTGCGTGGTTCCTTTCCCACATGCGGAAAGGGCCTATGGTGACATTGTATACTTAGCCTTCCACATTTACTAGAGTTAGGGTTTCAGGGCCACCACAAAAGTGGAAAAATCACATATATCAAAATGTGTGTGTGTATCTGTGGGAAGGGGACAGAGACACGGTGGGGAAAGTGGGCACCCAGCTTCCAAACCAGGTGAGAGAAAGGAAAAGGAAAGGGAGTGAGTCAAAATGGTGGCCTTATGCTTCCCCTCTCTCACTCATCTTCTTCCTTGGGTGTGTATGGGCATATCAGGAGAAGGTTTGTGGTGCTGAGAAATTGGGCTGTGAGCCTTCCCTAGCTAACCAGGCAGTGGCTGGTAGAGGAAGAAGAGGACTAGAGGCAGTTTTTTAAAGGGCTGTACAGCCTTATCAGAGTTGTTGAAAGGAATGTTTTCCTGGAAAAGAAGCATTTGAGGTGGGGGTGGGAAGCAGGGGTTGGAGAAATTTCACAAATAATGAAATAATGAATAATTAAAGTCAACCCTGCAAATGTGGAAGGTGGACAGTATATGCTCCTTTTAAAAATACACACATGGTACAGGGGATGTGTGGCAGTTGGATGTTCCAGGACAGCAGATTCCATCATAATTCCACCTTAGCTGTGTTGGCTAGGGCAGCTGGTTCAAAAACATGGTCATAATTCAACAGCATATTTCCCACCCCTCATATCCCCTGTTGGCAAGAAACCTAACAAGTGGATATTTTGAAACAGGCCTTGATGAAAGCAGAAGTTGAAATGTGCTTCGCAGTTCTCGCTAGGTTAAGTGCTGCACAGAGAGGGGGAAGGGATTTTGGAGACAGTAACTAATCTATGGCAACCTGTTCCATTAAAGCAATAATAATAACAATAACCACAACCACCACCACCAGAATCCTATATAATCTTTCACTCAGCATAACTTCGCATACCCTTAACTAAGTAGCAGAGGTGCGAAGAAACCCTGTTAGTGAATTGCAAAGATGTGTAACAGGACACCAGCAAGAATTCCCAATGTGTATTGGTGCATGATAGACATTGGGATCGATACAATGCACATTGGTCCTGTGGTGTATCAGTCCCATTGTACATCGGTGCCTTTGCTGGCTCTGCTGCATAGCTAGGTAACAGCATCCCTCTAATACATGCGGATGTTGAGCATCTTTACAATTCTATTTCTTGCACACCTAAGTTCACTTAAGAAGACAAACTCCAATACAGGATTCTGGCTAATGAACCAGCAACATTTGACATGCACAGTTCAGGATTTAGCCAGTTTAGGATTTTGCATAATTATCATTTGGTTGTATTTTGCACACTTTCTTGCCAACACTTATGAAACATTCTTCCCGTGGCTATCTGGATGGCATAGTTTCTTAGGATAAAAAGATTCACCAAAGGTACAGGAGAGACAGATAAGTTTTTCAGATATTTTAGTCCATTGATTTTAGGTAATACATGCACAGTCATGAAAATCCCATAGTAGATGGTCACAACAATGAGATGAGAGGAACACGTAGAGAAGGTCTTTTGCCTCCCTGAGATGGAGGAAATTCTCAAGATTTTACATACAATATAAACATGAGAAGTCACAGTGAGGAGAAAAGAAGGAAAGTAAATACTGAAGAGAAGAGCAATATCCCCATGTAAACATGGTATGTATCGCTGCAGAGAATTTTACAAGTGGATGTGAGCATATCCCCAAAATGATTGATTTCATCTGGATTACAATATATATATATATATATATATATATAGCTATGACATAAATGAAATTAGTAAAGCACTGTCAAGAAAGCTACTTGTTCAAGATCCAAGATTCTGCAGAACCTCTTGTTTGTGCGTGTAGCATAATGCTGGGGTTGCATTTGCTAGGTACTGATCATAAAGCATAAGACATCACAGAGCGAAGATATATCCTGCTATAGCAAAAACACACAAAAATGCATCATGCATTAATTAATGAAATTGACTTTATTATTAGATAGGAAACCAGCCAGTGTCATAGGTTATTGCAGTATATATAGATATAGAATTATAGCACTTTGTCCACCAGATGGCAGCAGATATGGTTGAGTGTACAGATCAGATTCTGCTCTGTACTATGAAGAAAAGTTGGAAGACAGAATTGCAAAAGGGACATTCAAATAGTTTACAATCTTAATTTAATATTTGCTACACGGGGTAACTCACTCCAAACAGAATCTTTTGGTTAGCATGACAATAAACAAAAATTGCATTAATATGTTATTAGTTTATTTCTATCTCCTGCATTTGCTGGGATCCATGAAAGGAACATATATAGAAAAAAAACTTATAAACTTAATGAAGTGATAAACTTCATTAAGTTTGAATTTCATTAAGTATAAACTTCATTACGTATAAACTTAATGAAGTAAACTTAATGAAGTATAAACTTCATTAAGTATAAACTTAATGAAGTGATTCATAAGTAAGCAATATTTAACACGTGTGGGATTCTTACTCCAAGTGAAATCTACAAATCAGAATTACATATGTTCAAAAATATATTTGTTTGTCAGCCTATTTTTATTTCATGGATCAACTAGTACTGAAGAATGAATGAAAATACACACACACACACACACACACACACATGAAATGAGTCACAACCAAAAAAAAAAATCTTATAAAGGGATTTGATCTGTTCGGAAGTGCCTGAAGTATTTTAACGTCTGTCTTTATCAGTGATTGTTTCCTAACCTCTCAGAATTTGGTGCCAGTTCAGAAGACTTTAACCTGAAATGTTAAGCAGTGGAAATATTCACAGGAGTGGCAGCATATATTCCTAGATTCCATACAATCTGTTATTGATGTAATAGGAGAGTGACATGCTCTTCAACTCTGACATCCATTTGACATTCTGCAAGTTCTGAAAAATTCACAGCTAGAGCAGAAGTTGAAAAGTGTCAAGAGATTCTCATTTCTGTTAGTGTTGTATAGGTAGGGAAAGGGGTTCTGCATCTGAAATGCAGTAGCTTATCTAGGCTGACCTAGTGTGTTAACAATATAGTCAAATAAGAACTCGAAATGTTTGATACACTGAATAACACTCTTAGCCAGTTTAGACTCCTTCACACCCACCACTTGACTGTTTCTTCTTTAACTTTTTGTCCAACACTTGTGAAACATCCTCCTTACAGCCATCTTGACATCTTGGTTCCTCAGGCTGTAGATGAAAGGGTTCACCATAGGTGTCAAAATGGTGTAGAAGACAGAGAAGAATTTTTTCAGATTTATCACCTTATTGTATTCAGGCAACACATACACAGTCGTAAGAGTCCCATAGAATATGGTCACAACAAGGAGATGAGAAGAACACGTAGAGAAAGTCTTCTGCCTCCCTGCTGCAGAAGAAATTCTCAAGATTTTGCATATGATACAAACATAAGAAGTCAAGGTGAGGACAAAAGGGGGGAATGTAAATACAGAAGAGAAAAGGAATATCAGCATAGAAACAAGCCGTGTATCACTGCAGGAGAGTTTTAGAACTAGAGGTGAGTCACAAAAGAAATGATTGATTTCCTTTGGACCACAGAAATTTAGCTGTAACATAAATGAAGCTACAATGGCACTGGCAAGAAACCCGTTTAACAAAGATCCAAATGCCATGTTTTTGCAGAACCTGTTGTTCATGAGTGTGGCATAATGTAGAGGTTTGCATATTGCTACATACCGATCATAAGACATCACAGAGAGAAGATAACATTCAGTAGCAACAAAGATACCAAAGAAAAAATATTGTATCATGCATTCCCTAATCAAAATGACTTTATTGTTAGTTAGGAAACCAGCGAGCATCTTGGGTAGGATGGTTGAGCTGGAACAAACTTCCAGGCAAGACAAGTTCCCTAAGAAAAAATACATAGGAATGTGAAGGTGCCAATCAATTACAATGAGTACAAAGATGAGAAGGTTTCCAGCCATGGTCACAATGTAAATGAAGAGGAAGAACAAGAAAAGGGGAATCTGCAGATCCTGAAGATCATCAAACCCAAGAAGAATAAATTCCGTAATTTCTGTTTGATTTTTCATTTGCATCTTCACCACTATATGACCTAGGAAAATTGAACTAAGCACAGAAACAGTTTCAAAATAATTGGCATTTTGGCTCGTACATTAGCACTCATTTAATTACGGAATACAGACCTGTATTCCATAATTAAAGGAGTGACACTGTGATTTAAAGTCAGTTACTGGGTGGAGGAAATAGGCAATCTGAAAACGTGGCATATGTGCTACCGATATGTGTGTGTGTGTGTGTGTGTGTGTGTTTTAAAATTTCAGAACTGGCAAAATTACTCTTTCATGAATTATGTTGCTTGAGTAGCTGTGTCTTCTAACTTGTAATTTAATTGCTGCAAGATTTAAAAATTCATTCAATATTCATAATCTTTCAAAGAAACAGAGGTTTCTGGTTCAAAGGAGTTTTCTTCCTCCATTCTTGGGCATAACTATTTATCCTCAAACAATTTACTATTTATAATCAGCAAGTAATACATGACTAGCTTATGCCTTCCCTCCAGTTTTCTTTTTATGAGAATCATTTGAATGTACTCACGCACTTTGCTTGTATAGTTTGCAGAAAGTGAAATGTTAAGCTCTGAAGGTTGGAAATATGGATATTGAAAGATATGTTTGACATATATTTTTTAAAGTTTTTTTTTTTATTAAAAAACAGATCCTTACACTGGTGAGACATTTGCTTCGTAATGATCTGATAAGGTGGGATCTATCCTGCTGGTTTCTTGTGATTTCAATTTAAGTTCAAAAAGGACTTAAATCAAAAGTAACTTGCCCCATTGATGTGTTACCATGCCATATACCCCCACTTGATGATATGATTGGCAGTGAACATTATTTAACTGGCACTAAATATAAGTCACACATTTATGGCTGAAAGTCCATGCTGGGAAAGAGGACTGGCTGCACACATGCAAAAATAGTCAGAAGGGACATCAAGGCACAGCCAAGTCATACATTCACTGAGGATTAGCTGGAGAACACAATTACATGGGTATAAGATGGTTCTCTCAATAGCCCAAACCTAGAAGACAATAACCACCAAAACTCTCAGCTAAAGCAATAATGGCCAATGTCCTACAACCTTTTTCCTGCTGAACTCTCCCCTTTTGTTCTCCCAGACATTAAGAAACCATTATGATTCCCATCAATGCTTTGTCACTTAATGCTAAGACCTTTAGCCAGCTCCAGATACTTTTGTTTGCTTTGTCAGAGAGTCCTTCCCCTTCAGGGCAGAAAAAGAGTATTTAAACCCTGGCTTCAGGCCAGACAATCCGTGGTACACTGGATGCAGTCCATCACTCTACTTCTCAGATTCCTGTTCTTGTGCTACCCTCACACCCCTAGTCTGAGCCATATTGCCTTGTCTCTTTTCTTCTGGTTAGCTAAATATTGCCCACTTCATCCTAACTCCTCACTATCCAATTTTCCTTCCTTTCCTTCAGTTAGCCTTGTATGGTTGTGAAAGTGCTTGAATCCTGTGTATGCTTCTGATTTTCCTCCAACAAAACATTATTTTGACTTCCAACTGGTGTCCCTGCATTAGTACCAGTATACACTGGTGAAAAGATCCTTGAAGTTACCCCTTTTTCATAGGCACCCCTTTGAGCTAATAATCCCCCATCTTTCCATGGAGGCATCGGCATTGCGGGTGGACCCCTGAGTCACCCATTTTTGGGGGTAAAAGATGTTTTATTTTAAATTATTGAGTCTGAATCCAATCTATTATTATTTTTCTTCCTTTGAGTTTAAAAAGTTGATGGGAACTATGACTTGTCTTTTTGTTAAAGTTATTGCTTCACAGCAACATGACATAGTTACTAGTCGAAGAATGCAATGGAATAAATCTTTTAGAAATGGGTTTCTTGCCAGTGCCATTGTAGCTTCATTTTAGAGTTGCGGGCATGTTCTCTGTGTATTTACTCCAACCTGCTACCTCAATAGTTTACTGAAGCCAAAGAGCTCTCTGGCTGAGAATTCTAAATGCCTCTCCCTAAACTGCAAACCCCAGGATTCCATAGGATGTTGAAAGTAGAATAATAGCACCATAACAGCGTAATGTAGAAATAGCCTAAATTAAATAGCATATTTTTGTTGTGTCTTCAAATCACCACTGACTAGTGGTGACCCTAAGGTGAACCTGTCATGGGGTTTTCTGGGGCATGTAATTGTCCAAGGTCACCCAATGGGTTTCCATGGCAAAATGGAAAATCAAACTCTGGTCTTCTGGCTTGTAGTCCGACACTCAAACCACTACACCATGCTGATGCTAAATAGTATGTACAGGGACTGCACATGGACTAAAAAAATCTCCACACCCGGTTCACTTACCATACACACACATTTCAGTACTTCTCCAGGGGAAGTCTAGATTGCTTACAGCTATTCATCAGTTTTTTTAAAAAAAAATACAGAGGGAGAGAGAGAGAGATTATACTACATTTATACTGCATTATCATGCAGTATTCTCCCTCCCTCTCTTTCTCTTTTCCTCTCCCCTCCTGCCTCCTCTCCCCTCATTCCTACTGTTTATTTCCAATTAGAGTAAATCTACTTTGTCAATTGTTGAATGGTGAGGTAAAGATCAACATTTTGATTAATCCCATTGATTCAGGTGGGACAGGGTACTGTTGAGAGGAGCAATATTATTTAGGCCAGTATGTGCTCCTTCCAGTAGTCTCTGCTAGGCTGCAACTAACGGTAGAAGAGATAGGTTTTGGCTTGTATACATTTGCCACATATAGCATTCTGCCATCTTTATAGCTTCCTTATTCATGGTGTATCCCCAGAGAAGCTCGGCTTACTATATCATCCTAGAGAGGAGGCTTCACTGTTTCCAATGCTACTTGAAGATCTGAAGCAGTTTGATAATTGAAAGAAAAATCTTTACCTTATTTCTCCAAGAAAACAATGTTGGCAACTGTCTTCCCTTCCAATCCATGTAGTGAATTAGTCTCTTTCAATGAAGCACTTGTAACTTTCATGCTCTGAATCTATTCTTAAATTTAGTTAGGTTCCCATCCACTTATTATTGCCCTTATTCCCATCTGGATTAATTACTTTTGCTTACCATTAAAAGAAATAGGGTTATTAACAAGAAAAGGGTTTTGATGCAGCTATGGAAGAAGTAATGCCATGCAAGGATCACAGAATAGCTTTCCTAGTGTTGTAAATAGCTGCTCATATCTCATTTAAGCTTGATTAAATAAACAAATGAGGAGAGAAAGTTGTTTGACACACAGATGTGCACGCGCGCGTGCGCGCACGCGCGCACACACACACACACACACACACACACACACCAGGCATCATTTTGCAAAAAAAAGTGAGGCAGAGTAATTTAGTTCTTGATCATGTAGAGGGTCTTCATGTTCTCCTAGTATGTTTCCTTAATCCAGTTGATAGAACATTTACACAGAGCTGATCTCTGATGGTTAACTAGGTGTGGGGGTTACATGGGTTGCTCTGACAATTCTAGCAATGCTTTATCAGATGTAAACCTCACATAATCCAGTTTGTTATGTGCAGTTTACTCCTAGGAAAGTGCATATAGAGGATTGCACTCAAAATCAGGTAGCTGATGATTGATGAGTGAAAAATGGATGGGTGAAGGCTTCTGTTGCTTCTTTTTGAGAATTTCTGTGAGCTTTACTTATGATGAAGAAGCTAAAGATCTCTGAAAGAGATATAGTAATGTTGGAAATGTCCCTGACTTTTGACACAGAGGTGTTTTCCTATATTGTCATCAAAGAAACTCAGAATTCTCTTTCTGTGACAGGAAGAAAATAAACTCATTTGAAATGTGGTTCTGACGAGTGGTCTATGGTTACCATGTACTGACAAAGGACCTTTCTGCACTACCCTGTTGTAATGCTATTATTCCACTTTCAACTTCCTATGGAATCCTGGGATTTGCAGTTTAGGGAGGGGCCTTTAGAATTATCAGCCAGAGAGCTCTTTGGTCTCAGTAAACTACAAACCCCAGAATTCCACAGGATGTTGAAAGTGGAATAATAGCACTACAACAATGTAGTGTGGAAAGGCCCCAAATGTCCAACGAAAGGGACCTAGGGCAAACCTAGGCCCTTTTCGCATCTCCGCTGTTTGCGCGACAGGGGAGGGCGGCTTGCACGAGAAACCTCACCTGAAACGCTGCCGCTTCCCCGCTTCTTCATACTGCACCTGGCTTCCCTGTGTCGCATCCATCGCTCTTCAGCCTCTCCCCTTCCTTCTGCAGCGCAGTCTGGGAGCTGTAGGCTGCACTGGGGGAGGAAGCATGACCCGGCCGGCTTGTTCGACGCACCGCATGGAGGTAAGTGCGTGAGGCTGCAGCGAGCATTGCACGAGCACACATTATTTTCGGCCTAAAGCCAAAAATAAAAAAACGTGCAGCCGCCCCACTTGAGCCACATGAGCTCAAGGGGCTCTCGCACAAAAGAAAAGCCATGCAAAAAGGGCCCTAGTCTGAACTCTCCCAGGAAGCCAAAATAATCAACCAAGACTATTGTACTTTGGCCATATTTTGAGATAACATGACTGAACTGTCCCAAGTAGACAGAATGACCAAACCGAGGCTATTGTTCTTTGACCATATTATGAGATGACGTGACTCATTAGAAAAGATGGTAATATTTGGTGGGAGGCAGTGGAAAAAGAAGAACACAATAGAAATGGATTGATTCAGTTGAAGAAGCCACGGTACTGAGTTTCCAGGATGTGGAGCAAAGCTGTTGATGGCAGGGCATCTTGGAGGTCTCTCCTAAAGAGGAGTCCCATAAGTCAAAGTCAACTTGACAGCAAGTAATAACAAATGGCAGTGGTTAATGCTAGGAGGCTCTTGTATGTGTCTCCCATTTTGTGTTATGGATTAAATTACAGCAAGTTTCACGTAAGTGAAGGACTCAAGGCAGATATGGCTTCCACTAAGGTGGAAGCATGAAAAACAAATGGAGATAAAGATTTGGTCCAAATGGCATTGGTGCCCAATAGAATACACTGAGGTTTCATAGACAGTTTTTCTAAGACTGACAAAATATGGTTGATGGAATGACATCCCTTGGCAATACTTTTTGTAACTGGATCCCTATACTTAATTAGCCTATCTGTGTTCAAGAGTAGGGGCATGTGTATACTCAGTATAGAGGGTCAAGAGTAACAAGATGAGGATGCTTAAACTCTAAGATGATTTTAAAAAAACCCAAAACCTGGACTGCTTTATTTACAAAGTTTGGCACTTCTCTGCTATGCATTTAGAACATGAAGTTAGGCAAGCTATTGACTAGGCAATTTTCCCCTCATTAAAATGGAAAATACAGTAGAAATGTTTGGCTCTCAGATTTTAAAAATTAGATTTACAGCAGATAAAGGAAAGATTGAGAATCAGTGAAAAAGTGTAGAACAGTGGTTCTCAACCTGTGGGTCCCCAGATGTTTGTAGACTTCAGCTCCCAGAAGCCCCAGCCGCTATGGTCAATTCTCAGGGCTTCTGGGAGCTGAAGTCCACAAACATCTGGGGACCCACAGGTTGAGAACCACTGGTGTAGAACTTTGTTGCAAAGTGTCTCCAACAGCAAAATTAAGTCCCCCCCAAGCTGCCCACTGGGAATAAAACTAGCTCTTGATGTAGTATTGTTCCTGGAGGAAGTATGGACAGTTCCCCACACAATAGAACATATACAAAATTCTCATCAGTCTAAATGGGACAAATTCAATAGAGAAAGCTTGTTTTCAGTAAACCTTGATGGCCATATAATAGCTAAACATATGGACAACATGTTTACAATAATCATTCAGACATGAATGGTGGCACAGAGATTCAGTCCCTCATTTTAGCAGTTTAAACCCCTTTCCCAGAATGGATTACTATGTACTGGTTTGTTTTTCTCCACAATCATAGCCTCAGATTCTATCCCTTCAACACATTAAGAGAATTGCAGGTTTTGGTCTAATTCTTAAGTCTGGTGGGACCTGGTCCTGGAGACGTTGCTGCCTCTGACTCTATCCACCATAGCAAAGCCCCTACAGATTCCATTGCCATACATTGTACAAATGCAAGACTGCTATGAAAAAAAAATGTTTAAAGAGTCAGTAGCACTGTTCAACTGAAAACAGTCTTTGTGGCTTCTTTCCAGGGCAAAGCAAAAAAAGAGTGTGAAATTGATCAATGGACCATTCTCTAAAGTCCTATGAACTACTGCTCATCGGTTAACGCATGTGTGGAATCGATACAAAAAAAAAATCAGAACTCCATAAATATCCAATAATTAATGCATTTAATGGTTATTGCTATATAGATATAGAAATACATCAAGTTATCCACCAGATGGCAGCTTATATGATCTCAAAATATAGACAAATTCTGCTGTGTACTATGAAGAAAAATTGGAAGATAGAATTGCCAAATATACGCAAGGATAGTGTACAATCTTATTTAATATTTGTTACATGGGATCACTCATTCGAAACAGAATCTTTGGGTTAGCACCACATAGAACCAAAAACTGCATCAAAATCTTATTAGTTTATTTCCATCTCCTGGATTTGATGGGATCAGAGTAAAAAAATATATGTTGAAAGAAGTTTATAACATTCATGTACTGATTCATATGTAAGCAATATTTAAATGGGGGACAGGATTCTTATAAATGGGTTTGATCCACCTGAGAATTGCTCCACTGAGAATTGCTTTATACATTCTAACTTCTGTCTTCACTAGTGGCTGTTTCAAAATGTGTTGGACTTGGATGTCAATCAAAGAAGATTCTTGTAAACTTTAGCTATTGGCTACTATCTTGTTCAGCAATTGCAATGTTGCAGGCTCTGAAAATGAAACTGTAGTCATTCCAATTCACAATGGCAGTCATTGCACAAATGCAATGATGAAAAATACCCTCAGATCCGGCATTTGATGTCTTCAAGCCTCACCTTTTAATGCAGCCACTTTGGAGATGCTGGAGAGCAGGATATTTCCAAACCTCTCTAAGATGCAGGGCACACTGAGACAAGCAGCAGCTATAGGATCTTGACAGGATACCATAGGGATCTCTGCCGCTGTCTGTCTCAGCAAACCTCATGACTAGGATTGGGCTGGATATCTCATTAATCACTGGCCTGCTTTCCAGTGCCTTGGAAATGTCTGTGTAAGGTTGTCCAAGAGGCTTGAAATGTTGGATTTGTTTTGGGTAGCACTGGATAATACCATAGTTACATCTCTTTAAGTAAGTCTCCCAGTATATGATTTTGCACATCTCTGGGAGAAGAAAGATACTTTTTTTGGATTATACACAATCCATTATTGATATACACAAAAATAGATATCCATGGTATTCCAGATGTTGGTTGCACTGAACTCCTTCCATGGCTCTCAATTGGCCATGTTACTTGAGATGATGACAAATGAAGTTCAATAACACCATGAGATCAACACGTTCTCTACATCTGACATATACCATTGATGAGAAACTGACACCATGACCACAAACGTTCTGAAAAATGCACTCATAAAAACAGAAGTTGACAAGTGTTCAATAATTCTCATTTAGCTTAGTGTTACACAGATAGGAGAAGAAGTTCTTCAGCTGAAAGGCACTAGGTCATCTAGGTCTACCTAGTTTGCTAATGCTACAATCAAATATGAACTGGAAATATTTGATGTCAGCTTAGACATTTTCATAACCACCACCTGACAGTTTCTTGCTCAGTGTTTTGTCCAACACTTATGAAACATTCTCCTTACTGCCACTCTGACATCTTGGTTTCTCAGACTGTAGATGAAAGGGTTCACCAAAGGTGTCAAAATGGTGTAGAAGACAGAGAAGAATTTTTTCAGATTTATCACCTTATTGGATTCAGGCAGCACATACACAGTCATAAGAGTCCCATAGAAAATGGTCACAACAAGGAGATGAGAGGAACATGTAGAGAAGGTCTTTTGCCTCCCTGCTGCAGAGGAAATTCTCAAGATTTTCAATATGATGCAAACATAAGAAGTCAAGGTGAGGACAAAAGGGGGGAATGTAAATGCTGAAGAGAGAAGGAATAATGCCACTGAAACAGTATGTGTATCACTGCAGGAAAGTTTGAGAAACAGAGTAGAGTCACAGAAGAAATGGTTGATTTCATTTGGACCACAGAAGATTAACTGTGAGATAAATAAAGCTAAAATGGCACTGGCAAGAAACCCGTTTAACAAAGATCCAAATGCCATGCTTTTGCAGAACCTGTTGTTCATGAGTGTGGCATAATGCAGAGGTTTGCATATTGCTACAGACCTATCATAAGACATTACAGAGAGAAGACAACATTCCGTAGCAGCAAAATTTCCAAAGAAAAAATATTGTATCATGCATTCCCTAATCAAAATGACTTTATTGTTAGACAGGAAACTAGTCAGCACCTTGGGCAGGATGGTTGAACTGGAACAAATTTCCAGGCAAGACAAATTCCCTAAGAAGAAATACATAGGAATGTGAAGGTGCTGATCAATTACAACGAGGACAATGATGAGAAGGTTTCCAGCCATAGTCACAATGTAAATGAAGAGGAAGAGTAGGAAGAAGGGAATCTGCAGACCTTGTAGATCTTCAAATCCAAGAAGAATGAATTCTGTAATTCCTGTTTGATTTTTCATTTCTATCTTCACTATTTTACCTAGGAAAACTGAAGTAAACATAGAAACAGTTCCAAAAAAATTAGTGTTTTAATGAGTTACATATTGTCTCTTATTTAGTTATGGAATACACCTCAGTATTTCATAATTAAAGGAGTGACACTGTGATTTACAGTCAGGTACTGGGTGGATGAAGTAGGCAACCTAAAAAAGTGACATATGTACTACCTATGTATATATGTGTGTACGCACACATATTTTTAAAATGTTGACAACTGGCAAAGTCACTCTTTTCATGAATTACACTGCATGAGTAGTCATGGCTTCTAACTTGGAATTTAATTGTTGCATCATTTACAAATGTATTCAATATTCATAATCATGCAAAGAAACAGATGTCTCTGGTCCAATAAAGATTTTTTTTCTTGGACATTATTATTTATCCTCAATTTACTGAAACATTTATAATGAGGAAGTAATGTATGACTCACATAGATCTTCCTTCAGTTTTTTTTTTTATGTAAATCATTTGAATTTACTCATTCATTTTGTTTGTATAGTTTGCAGAAAATAAAATGTTAGGCTATGAGGGTTGGAAATATGACCTATGCTTTTAAAAGTTTTATTTATTTATCTATTTATTTATTTTAAAAACCTGGATCCTTGCACTGGTGAGACATCTGCTTCATTGGATAATGTGATCTACCTTGTTGGTTTCATGTAATTTACATTTAAATCAAAAGGAATTACATTCCAAAAGGATATAAATCAAATGTGATTTGCCCCACTGGTCTTTAATTTTAAATTATTGAGTCTGAATCAAACCCATTTTTCTTTTTCTTCCACTCGGTTTAAAAAGTTGGTGGGAACTGTGACTTTAAAGTTATTGCTCCACACCAACATAACATAATTACTATTTGAAGAATACCACAGAATAAATCTTTCAGGATTGCAGAGTTGTAACCATGGGCATATTCTCTGTATTTTTATTCCCAACTTCCACTTCAGCAGCGTTTCCATTGGATTTGTTTATACAAAATTTCAAGCACCACCCTCAACAACATCAATGAGAAATCTCCTGACAGATGATGCATAATTTCTTTTGTTTACAATAAGCACACAGGTTGCAGATCAAGAATCTTTAATTCCTTTCAGGATTAACATATTTGCCAAAAGGCCTCTGATCAACTTCCTTTCTCAGAGAAATTGTGAGGATTTGGTCCATGATGTCAGTTTATTTAGGCCCTTTCTGCATGGCATTTGCCATGCAAAAGGGCGTCTGGAGAATTGTGCGATTGTGAGGAGTGATCTGCATGATGCACTCACAATTGCACGATGCTCCAGGGGCCAGCAGGCGCTGATCGCGCACCTTTTCATTTTTGGCTGGAAGCTGAAAATGGTGTGCGATCGCACATTGCTTCCGGGCCCCGCATGCACTTAGCTGGCATGTGGAGCCTCTGGAGTCACGCCAGTCATGCTTCCTGTCCCAGGCTGCACTGCGGAAGGAAGAGGTGGGGCTCTCATGCAAGCAGGCAGCTTGTGTGGAGCTGAAGCAGCAGGGACACGAGAGCCTCTTGCTGGAAGCTGTTCGCGTGGTCCCCGCACCCCAGCGCCAGAAAAAGGTAAGGTGTGGAAAGGGCCTTAGTTATACACAAATTAATATGACATCAATGATGACAAGAAAACCCAAATGCAGAAACTTGTGCACATAGAAAAGATCATGTATAAAACAGAAGAAGGCAAGAACACACTTCTCTGGGATCTCTCACACTTGCTCTCTGTTAAATCACACACTAATGTAAGTACGACCATCAGCTCTCTCTCTCCCAGGGTCTACAATTTATTAATTTATCACATCAAATTGATATCTCCACATGGCTAATATCAGAAATCATTCCATGTGTCTAACTGGGTCACTGAAAGTGCACGCTGGCAGGAAGTTAAAACTTTGGCCAAGCCAAAAGGTGACTCAGACTGAATCTGTCACGTGGGCCAGGAATTCCTGGAAGACATGAGGACCATAAAACAGACAAAAGGGCCCTTTTGCACTGATATGGCAGCTCAATAGAATCACAATCAGCCTGCTGAATGTGGGCAATCTCACTCTACCTGGGCCTTTTGTCCATTTGGTCAGTGTCATTCACAAAGGACTGAGAAAAACATTTAGCTGGAGATGTTGGTCATTAAAGGCTTTTTAATCTAGCCTCCTGTACTATTGTTCTCCCAGGGAGAGAACTAGCCCTCCAGGTATATTTTTTCTATAAAAACCCCATGTTTTTCTCTGTTCTTGGGTTCATTCACATTTTCCTCCTGAATCCCTGTCAGTTTGTTTTGCCTCAACCCCCCCCTTCCCCCACTTTTTGAGTTTCATCGCTTTGAATCTCCAGTTTTTCAACATTGGCTCCCTTGGGCATTAAATCAAGGTAAAGTATTGCCTCTGAACACCCCAAAACAAAATCCCTATCAATTTTCCTTACTTTCTTTTTCTTTAGCTCTTGAATGAATGTGTGAGGGGGTTTGGTTGTTGTTTGCTTTAATTACCGAGGGTTTAATAAAATCTTTAAACTGAACAACCTGCCTGGTTTTTTTTTTTGGCGTGGTCTGACTCTGTAAAATCTGGGTTACAAAGGTCCTGCAACGTTACCCTGCCTCTCGCATAGCTAAAACAGTGTTCTGAGCTAATTTTCCCCACAGTTTTAACAGATTTTGGGAATCCCTTAAGGGAGCCCCCTAGCAAGCAGGGTAACACTAAGTTGAACAGCATGTTGTTGCTTTGTTTTCAAGTCATTTTTGACTTATGGCAACCCTAAAGTGAATTGATCATGAAGTTTTCTGGGGCTTGGAGTGTGTGATATGCTCAGTGGGTTTCCATGGCCAAGGGGACCATCAAACATTAGTCGCTAAGGTTGTAGCCCAATGCTCAAACCACTACACTAGGATAATTCTAAATAACATGTACATGGACTGTACATGGACTAAAAAAACCTACACTCAGTTTACAACTCACTGCACACATATTGCAACAGTTCTTCAGAGGAGGACTAGATTCCATACAGCTACTCATAAGTAAGTAGGTAGGTAGGTAGGTAAATAAGTAAGTAAGCACATATAAAAATTGACAACTTTAAACTGCGAGCTACATCATGAAAATACAGTATAATCTCTTTCTCTCTCATACCTACTGTTTATTCCTCATTAGAGTAGACCCACTGAGTCAATTGTTGCATGGTGAGGAAACTGTCAACACTTTAGTAAATCTCAATGATTCAGGGTGGCTACTATTGTTGGCAAGTGCAATATTATTTAGGCCAACATCTTCTCCATCCTGTAGTCTCTGTTGGTTTGCAACTGAAGAAACAAGAAGAGCCAGGTTTTGTCTTGTATACATTTGCCACAGATAAGACATCACAATCCTCATAGCTTCTTTTTTCATGGTGTGACCCCGAAGAAGCTCAGCTTACTATATCATCCTCGAGAGGAAGCTTCACTTTTTCCAATCCTACTTGGATATCTCAAGCACTTTGATATTTTAGAGAAAAATCTTTACCTTATTTCTCCAAGAAAACAAAGGTGGAAGCTATCTTCTCTTCTACTCCACATTGTGAATTTGTCTGTTTCAATGTATAGCAGTATCCCAGGCTTGTAACTACTGTGGTCTGAATCTATTCTTATGTTTAGTTAGATTCCCATCCACTTATTATTGCCCTTATTCCCATGTGGATTAATTACTTGTGTTTACAATGGAAAGAAAAAGGCTTATTAGCAGGAAAAGATTTTTTATGTAGCTATGGAAAAAGTAATGCCATGTGGGGAGCACAGAATAGTTTCCCGAGTATTGCAAAAGGCTACTCATATCTCATCTAAGCTTGACTACATAACCAAATGAGGAGGGAAACATGGTTGACACACATATGTACACACACACACACACACACACACACACACACACACATACTAGTCATCAATTTGCAAAAAATGTCAGCCAGAATAATCTGATTCTTCACCAAATGGAAGGTCTTCATGTCCTTAATGTTTCCTTAATGTAGTTGATAGAACTGTTCCCCCACACTTTGATCTGGTTCAATTAGCAAAATAAGATTTAATTGGCAAGATATACTAATTGGCATTGTATAAAATGTACCCTGATGTGCCTGTATGGCCAAGCTGGACAGAAGAAGACACTGGGAGAACACATGCAAAGAACGTCAGTGATCCCCTCTAGGCATAGCCAGGTCATAGGAAATCACCAGGTAACTCCAGAGATAATAGGCTTAAGTTAAGCTGTAACAACTCTGATTTTAATGATGGAGAAGTTCCTACCAAACCACTGATTCATTCAACCCTTCTCTCTATTGATTTGTGAATCTTCCAATTGTCCTCATACCTGTCAAACTATTACAGAGTTATCACAATGTCTATTAGCTCTTTGTCATCTAATGCTAAGATTGTTAGCCCATTCAAGACTTCATTGTCCATTCTGCAAACCCATGCCCTACAGGTAGAAATTTTATATAAAAACTCCTAGTTTTTATCATCTAGCTTGCAGTACCTCACTTGCTGGTAGCTATGCTGTTGCTCTGATTCTCAAATGAGTACTGTCCTTTCCGCACTACAGTGTTACAGTGCTATTATTCCACTTTCAACATCCTGTGGAATTCTGTGTTTTGTAGTTTACTGAGGCCAAAGAACTCTATGGCTGAGAATTCTAAATGACTCTCCCTAAACTGCAAACCCAAGGATTCCGTAGGATATTGAAAGTGGAATAATAGCACTACAACAGGGTAGTGTGGAAAAGACCTGAGCTACATGGCTATTTCTTTGCTGCTCTCTGGATCAGTAATTATTGCCCTCATTGGCCTTGAAATTTTTCTATCAATAACTTTACTCCATTTCTCTTTCAGCTAGCCTTGTGTTATTGTGTGAGTGTTTGTATCTTGTGTATGATCGTTATTATCTTTAATACAATACATTTTAGATTGCTTTTGGGTCTCTGATTGCTTATCCTCATGAAAATCCTGTAAACTTTGGCAGAAGATCTTCCTAGATTGCCCCCCTCACTCAGAGGCCTTCTAATTTTGAGCTAATAATTCCCTATCTTTGAACAGAGGAACTGACATTGTGGGTGGACCCCTGAGTCACATTTTGGGTAACAGAACATTTGCACAGAGCTGATCTCTTATGGTGAACTCAATCTGTGGGGTTGTAATGGGTTGCTCTGACAAATTTCTCAATGCTTTATCAGAAGTAAGCCACATATAATTCATTTTATTAAGTGGAATCTACTCCCAGGAAAGTGTGTGTAGAGGATTGCACCCAAAATCAGATAGCTGATGTTCTATGAGTCAAAAATGGGTGAGGGAAGGCTTGTGTTGCATTTTGTGACTTTCTGTGAGCTTTTCTTCTGTGGAAGAAGTTAAGATTGCTAAAAGGAATATGGTAATATTGGAAACATCTCTGATTTTTAACACAGAGGTTTTGTGCTATATTGTTATCAAAGCAACTCATTTGAAATGTGGTGCTAAGGAGAGTTCTACAGACATCACGGACTGCCAAAATGACCACTAAAAGGATCCGAGAGGAAAGCAAGCCTGAACTGTCCCAGGAAACCAACATGGCCAAATCAAGGATATTGTACATTGGTAATATTGTGAGATAACATGACTGAACTGTCCCAAGAAGACAGAATGACCAACCAGAGGCTATTGTTCTTTGACCATATTATGAGATGGCATGACTCATAGAAAAGATGGTAATATTTGTTACAGTGGGAAGCAGTGGAAAAAGAAGACCACAGTGGAAGTGAATTGATTCAGTTGAAGAAGCCACGGTACTGAGATTCCAGGATGTGGAGCAAAGCTGTTGATGGCAGGGCATCTTGGAGGTCTCTCCTAAAGAGGAGTCCCATAAGTCAAAGTCAACTTGACAGCAAGTATTAACAAAATGGCAGCAGTTAATGCTCGGAGGTTCCTGTATGTGTCTCCGATTTTGTGTTATGTGTTAAATGACAGCAAGCTTCAAGTAGGTTAAGGACTCAAGGCAGATATGGCTTCCACTAAGGTGGAAGCATGAAAAACAAATGGGGATAAAGATTTGGCCTGTGTGGCGTTGGTGCCTAATACAATATATTGAGATTTCATAGATAGTTATTCTGTGACTGACAAAGTTGATAGAATGACATCCACTGGTAATACTTTTTGTAAATGGATCCCCATACTTACTTAGGTTATCTGAGTTCGAGAGTTGGGGCATGTGTATGCTCAATATAGATAGTCAAGAGCAACAAGGTGAGGATGCTTAAGCCCTAAGATGATATATGTTTTTAAAAAGAAAATCCAGACTGCTTTATTTATAAAGTTTGACCCTTCTCTGCTGTGCATATAGAACGTAGAGTTGAGCAAGCTACTAGCTTGGCAATTATTTCCCCATTAAAATGGAAAATACGATACAAGCGTTTGGGTCTCAGAGCTTAAAATTAGATTTACACCAGATAAAAGAAAGCTTGAGAATCAGCAAAAAAACAAAACAAAACAAAAAAACGAAGTAGAACTTTGTTGCAAAGTCTCCCCAGCAGCAAAATATATTTTTCTCTCTCTAAGCTGCCCACAGGGGAATAAAACTTGGTCTTGATGTAGTGCTGTTCCTGAGGGATGCATGGAAAGTTCCCTATACAACAGAATACATATAAAATTCTCATTAGTCTATATGGATACATTTCAATAGAGACAGCTTGTTTTCAGGATGCCCTTGATGGTCATCTAAAGGTTGAACATAAGGACATCATCAGAAACATGTTACAACAATCGTTCAGCTGAAAGTTCTTCAGCTGAAAGGCACGAGGTAATCTAGGTCTACCTAGTTTGCTAATGCAACAATCAAACATGAACTGGAAATATTTGATGTCAGCCTAGACTTTTTCATAACTACCACTTGATTGTTTCCTGATCAGTGTTTGGTCCAACATTTATGAAATATTCTCCTTACTGCCACTTTGACATCTTGATTCCTCAGGCTGTAGATGAAAGGGTTCACCATAGGTGTCAAAATGGTGTAGAAGACAGAGAAGATTTTTTTCAGATTTATCACCTTATTGTATTCAGGCAACACATACACAGTCATAAGAGTCCCATAGAATATGGTCACAACAAGGAGATGAGAAGAACATGTAGAGAAAGTCTTCTGCCTCCCTGCTGCAGAGGAAATTCTCAAGATTTTGCATATGATACAAACATAAGAAGTCAAGGTGAGGACAAAAGGAGGAAATGTAAATACAGAAGAGAAAAGGAATATCAACATAGAAACAAGCCGTGTATCACTGCAGGAGAGTTTTAGAACTAGAGGTGAGTCACAAAAGAAATGATTGATTTCCTTTGGACCACAGAAATTTAGCTGTAACATAAATGAAGCTACAATGGCACTGGCAAGAAACCCGTTTAACAAAGATCCAAATGCCATGTTTTTGCAGAACCTGTTGTTCATGAATGTGGCATAATGTAAAGGTTTGCATATTGCTACATATCGATCATAAGACATTGCAGAGAGAAGATAACATTCTGTACCAGCAAAGCCACAAAAGAAAAAATATTGCATTATACATTCTCTGATCAAAATGACTTTATTGTTAGTTAGGAAACCAGCGAGCATCTTGGGTAGGATGGTTGAACTGGAACAAACTTCCAGGCAAGACAAGTTCCCTAGGAAAAAATACATAGGAATGTGAAGGTGCTGATCAGTTATAATGAGGACAATGATGAGAAGGTTTCCAGCCATGGTCACAATGTAAATGAAGAGGAAGAGCAGGAAGAGAGGAATCTTCAGATGCTGGAGATCTTCAAATCCAAGAAGAATAAATTCCGTAATTTCTGTTTGATTTTTCATTTGCATCTTCACCACTGTATTACCTATGAAAATTAAAGTAAGCATAGAAATAGTTTCAAAATAATTGACATTTTGACTCGTACATTATCACTCATTTAATTATGGAATACAGAGGACTGACACTATGATTTACAGACAGTTACTGAGTGGATGAAATAGGCAATCTGAAAAGGTGACAAATGTGCTACTTGTATATTTTTATGTGTTTGTGTGTGTTTTTAAATATCTCAGAACTGGCAAAGTCACTTTTTAATAAATTGCATTCCATGAGTAGTCATGGCTTCTAACTTGGAATTTAATTCTTGCATCATTTACAAATTTATTCAATTTCATAATCACACAAAGAAATAGATGTCTCTGGTCCAATAAAGATTTTTTTTTCTTGGGCATGATCATTTATCTTCAAACAATTTACTGAAACATTTATAATCAGCAAGTAATGTTTGACTCACATAGACCTTCCCTCAGTTTGTATTTTATGTAAATGATTTGAATTTACTCATTCATTTTGGTTATATACTTTGCAGAAAATAAAATGTTAAGCTATCGGGGTTGGAAATATGACCTATACTTTTAAAAGTTTTATCTTTCTATTTATTTATTTTTAAAAACCCAGATCCTTGCACTGGTGAGACATCTGCTTCATTGGATAATGGGATCTACCCTGTTGGCTTCATGTAATTTACATTTAAATCAAAAGGAATTACATTCCAAAAGGATATAAATCAAATGTGACTTCCCCATTGGTCTTTGATTTTAAATTATTGAGTCTGAATCAAGCCCATTTTTCTTTTCCTTCCACTCGGTTTAAAAAGTTGGTGGGAACTGTGACTTTAAAGTTATTGCTCCACACCAACATAACATAATTACTATTTGAAGAATGCCACAGAATAAATCTTTCAGGATTGCAGAGTTGTAACCATGAGCATATTCTCTGTATTTTTATTCCCAGCTTCCACTTCTGCAGTATTTCCATTGGATTTGTTTATACAAAATTTCAAGCACCACCCTCAACAACACCAATGAGAAATCTCCTGACAGATGATGCGTAATTTCTTTTGTTTAACAATAAGCACACCAGCTGCAGATCAAGAATCTTTAATTCCTTTCAGGATTAACATATTTGTCAAATGGCCTCTGATCAACTTCCTTTATCAGAGAAATTGTGAGCATTTTGTCCATGATGTAGATTTATTTAGTTGTACACAAATTAATATGACATCAATAATGGCAAGAACACCCAAATGCAGAAATCTGTGTGCATGATAAAGGTCATGTATTAAATAGAAGAAGGCAAGAACATACTTGGCTGGGATCTCTCATACTTGCTCTCTGTTAAATCACACACTAAGTTAAACAGCATGTTGTTGCTGTGTCTTCAAGTCATTTTTGACTTATGGCAAACCTAAAGTGAATTGATCATGGAGTTTTCTGGGGCTGTCAATGTGTGATGTGCTCAAGAACACCAATTAGGTTTCCACGGCCAAGTGGACCATCAAACATTAGTCTCCAGGGTTGTAGCCCAATGCTCAAACCACTACACTGTGCTGATTCTAAACAGCATGTGCATGGATTGTACATGGACTAAAAAAATCTACACTCAGTTCACATCCCATGCACATACACTTCAGCAGTCCTCCAGAGGAGGACTAGATTCCGTACAGCAACTCATAAGTAATTAAGTGAATGAATGAATGAATGAATGAATGCATGAAGAAATAAATATAAAAAATTGACAACTTTAAGCTGCAGGCTACATCATGAACATACAGTATAACCTCTTTCTCTCTCATACCTACTGTTTATTCCCAATTAGAGTAAACCCACTGAGTCAGTTGTTGCATGGTGTGGAAAATGCCAACACTTAGGTAAATCTCATTGATTTAGGGTTGGCAAGAACAATATTATTTAGGCCAACATTGTCTCCATCCTGTAGTCTCTGCTAATCAGCAAGAAAAGGGAGAAAAAGAAGAGCTAGGCTTTGTCTTGTACACATTTGCCACATACAAGACATCACTATCTTCATAGCTTCCTTTTTCATGGTGTGTCCCCAAAGAACTCAGCTTACTATACCATCCTCGAGAGGAGCTTCACTTTTTCCAATCCTACTTGGATATCTCAAGCACTTTGATATTTTAGAGAAAAATCTTTACCTTATTTCTCCAAGAAAACAAAGGTGGAAGCTGTCTTTTCTTCTACTCCATGTTATGAATTTGTCTGTTTCAATGTACTGCAGTGTCCCAGGCTTGTAACTTCCGTGCTCTGAATCTATTCTTATCTTTAGTTAGGTTCCCATCCATTTATTATTGACTTTATTCCTATGTGGATTAATTACTTGTGCTTACTATTAAAATAAACAGGTTTATTAGCGGGAAAAGGGTTTTCATGCGGCTACAGAACAAGCAATGCCATGTGGGGAATCACAGAAGAGTTTCCCAAGTACTGCAGAAAGATGCTCATATCTCATCTAACCTTGACTAAATAAACAAATGTGAAGGAAACATGGTTGACACACATATGTACACACACACACACACATACATACTAGCCATCAATTTGCAAAAAATGTCAGCCAGAATAATCTGATAATTCACCAAATGGAGGTTCTTCATGTCCTCTTCATATATTTTCTTAATCTAGTTGATAGAACTGTTCCAAGGTGACACCGTCCCACACTTTGATCTGGTTTAATTAGCAAAATAGGATTTAATTGGCAAGATATATTAATTGACACTGATATAAAATGTACCCTGAGTGACTGTATGGCCAAGTTCGACGAGAAGGAGACAGTGGTTGAACACATTTGCTGCAAACTATATCAAAGATCCTCTCAAGGCACAGCCAGGTCATAGACAGGAAACCACCAGGTAGCTCCAGAGATAATAGACACAAGCTAAGTTGTAACAACTCTGATTTTAAACAATAATGATGGAGAAGTTCCTACCAAACCAGTGATTATTTCAACCCTTCTCCCTATTGACTTGTGAATCTCCCAGTTGTCCTCACACCTGCCCAACCATTACAGAATTATCATAATGTCCATTAGCTCTTTGTCATCTAATGCTAAGATTGTTAGTCTATTCCAGACCTCATTGTCCATTCTGGAAACCAATGCCCTCCAGGTAGAAATTTTGTATAAAAACCTCTTGTTTTGATCAGCTAGCTTGTAGTACCTCACTTGCTGGTAGCTATGTTGTCACTCCGATTCCCAAATGAGTACTATCTTTGGGTGAAAGTCTAAGGGATTTCAACACTGTAATGTTACAGAGCTCTTATTCCACTTTCAACATCCTGTGGAATTCAGTGCTTTGTAGTTTACTGAGGTCAAACAGCTCCATGCCTGACAATTCTAAATAACCCTCCCTAAACAGCAAACCCAAGGATTCCATAGGATGTTGAAAGTGGAATAATAGCACTACAACAGCGTAGTGTGGAAAGGCTCTGAGTGACATATCTATTTCTTTGCTGCTCTCTGGATCAGTAATTATTGCCCTCATTGGCCTTGAAATTTTTCTATCAACAACTTTACTCCCTTTCTTCTTCAGCTAGCCTTGTGTGATTGTGTCTTGTGTATGATAGTTATTGCCTTTAATAAAATATATTTTAGATTACTTTTGGATCTCTGGTTGCTTTTCCCCATTAAGATCCTGTAAACTTTGGCAGAAGATCTTCCTTGATTGTCCCCCTCTCTCAGAGGCCTCCACATTTTGCGCTAATAATTCTCCATCTTTGAACAGAGTTACTGACATTGTGGGTGGACCCCGAGTCACGTTTTGGGTAACAGAACATTTGCACAGAGCTGATCTCATGGTTGAACAGGTTGCTCTGACAATTCTTTCAATGCTTTATCAGAAGTAAGCCACATATAATTCAGATTATTAAGTGGAATTTACTCCCAGGAAAGTGTGTATAGAGGATTGCACCCAAAATCAGATAGCTGATGTTCTATGAGTCAAAAATGGGTGAGGGAATGCTTGTGTTGCATTTTGTGACTTTCTGTGAGCTTTTCTTCTGTGGAAGAAGTTAAAGACTGCTAAAAGGAATATGGTAATATTGGAAACATCTCTGATTTTTAACACAGAGGTTTTGTGCTATATTGTTATCAAAGCAACTCATTTGAAATGTGGTGCTAAGGAGAGTTCTACAGACATCACGGACTACCAAAATGACCACTAAAAGGGTCCGAGAGGAAAGCAAGCCTGAACTGTCCCAGGAAACCAACATGGCCAAATCAAGGATATTGTACATTGGTAACATTGTGAGATAACATGACTGAACCGAGAATGACCAACCAGAGGCTATTGTTCTTTGACCATATTATGAGATGGCATGATTCATAGAAAAGATGGTAATATTTGTTACAGTGGGAAGCAGTGGGAAAAGAAGACCACAGTGGAAGAGGATTGATTCAGTTGAAGAAGCCACGGTACTGAGATTCCAGGATGTGGAGCAAAGCTGCTGATGGCAGGGCATCTTGGAGGTCTCTCCTAAAGAGGAGTCCCATAAGTCAAAGTCAACTTGACAGCAAGTAATAACAAAATGGCAGCAGTTAATGCTCGGAGGTTCCTGTATGTGTCTCCGATTTTGTGTTATGTGTTAAATGACAGCAAGCTTCAAGTAGGTTAAGGACTCAAGGCAGATATGGCTTCCACTAAGGTGGAAGCATGAAAAACAAATGGGGATAAAGATTTGGCCTGTGTGGCGTTGGTGCCTGATACAATATATTGAGATTTTATAGATAATTATTCTGTGACTGACAAAGTTGATAGAATGACATCCACTGGTAATACTTTTTGTAAATGGATCCCCATACTTACTTAGGTTATCTGAGTTCAAGAGTTGGGGCATGTGTACGCTCAATACAGATAGTCAAGAGCAACAAGGTGAGGATGCTTATGCCCTAAAATGATATATGTTTTTAAAAAGAAAATCTGGACTGCTTTATTTATAAAGTTTGACCCTTCTCTGCTGTGAGTATAGAACGTAGAGTTGAGCAAGCTACTAGCTTGGCAATTATTTCCCCATTAAAATGGAAAATACAGTACAAGCGTTTGGGTCTCAGAGCTTAAAATTAGATTTACACCAGATAAAGGAAAGGTTGAGAATCAGTAAAAAACAGTAGAACTTTGGCCATTTCCACACTACACTCTTATAGCACGATTATTCCACTTTCACCATCCTATGTAATCCTGGGGTTTGCAGTTTTGGGAGGGGCTGGCTGGCCCCTCCCGAAACTGCAAACCTCAGGATTCCATAGGATGTTGAAAGTGGAATAACGTGCTATAAGAGTGTAGTGCGGAAATGGGCTTTGTTGCAAAGTCTCCCCAACTAACAAAATCAGTTTTTCTCTCTCTAAGCTGCCCACTGGGAATAAAACTCGGTCTTGATGTAGTGCTGTTCCTGGGGGATGCATTGAAAGTTCCCTATACAACAGAATATATACAAAATTCTCATCAGTCTATATGGATACACTTCAATGCAGTCAGCTTGTTTTCAGCAAGACTTTGATGGCCATCTAATGGTTAAACATAAGGACATCATCAGAAAACATGTTACAACTATGTTCAGATATAGACAGTGGCACAGAGATTCAATTCCTTATTTTAGCAGTTTAAAACCCTTTCCCAGAATGCATTAATATGTGTCAGTTTGCTTTTCCCCACAATCATAACCTCAGATTCTATCCCTTCAACACATTAAGAGAAGTGTAGGTTTTGGTCTGGTGGGACCTGGTCCTGAAGTTATTGCTGCTTCTGACTCCATCCCACCATAGCAAAGACCCTCTGTAGATTCCATTGCCATACATTGTACAAATTGTAGACTGCTAAAAAAAAAAAAAAATATGTCAAGAGTTAGTAGCACTGTTCAACTGAAAACAGTTTGTGTGGTTTCTTTCCAGGGCACAGGAAAAAAGAGTTCTCTAACATGCTATGAACTGCTGCTCATCGGATACATCATGTAAGAAATTGATGCAAAAAACAACAATCAGAACTCCATAAATATCCAATAATTAATGTATTTAATGGTTTTTGCTCTATAGATATAGAAATACATCAAGTTGTCCACCAGATGGCAGCTTATATAATCTCCAAATATAGATCAAATTTTGCTATGTACTATGAAGAAAAGTTGGAAGATAGAATTTCCAAACGAACACAAGGATAGCCTACAATCTTATTTTAATATTTGTGACATGGGATCACTTACTCCAAACAGAATCTTTGGGTCACCAGCCCCAAAAATTGCATCAAAATTTTATTAGTTTTTTTTCATCTCTTGGATTGGTTTGGATCAAAGTAAAAAAATATATGTTGAAAGAAGTTTATAACATTCATGTAGTGATTCATACGTAAGCAATATTTAACTAGGGCAGAGGATTCTTACAGATGGGTTTGATCAACTTAGAATTGCTTAATGCATTCTGACTTCTGTCTTCACTAGTGGCAGTTTCACAACGTGTTGGACTTTGATGTTAGTTTGGAAGATTTTGGTACGCTTTATAATATTAAGCACTTGAAATATTGGTTACTATATTGTTTAGTTATTGCAGTGTTGCAAGCTCTGAAAATGACACTGTAGTTGTTTAAATTCACAATGGCAGCTATAGCATGAATGCAACAATGAAATCCTGAATGTGATGTCTCCCAGCCTCATGTCTTAATACACCCACTTTGGAGATGCTGGATATTTCCAAACCTCTCCAGCTTGCAGGGCACACCGAGACAGGCAGCCGCTATAGGATCTTGACAGGATTCCATAGGGTTCTCTGCAACTGTCTGTCTCAGCAAACCTCATGACCATGGTCCTTTTTGCATGGCATTTGTCATGCAAAAGAGCACCTGGAATGTCACGCAATTGCAAGAAGCATTTCACATGACATCCTTGGAATCGCTCGATGCAGCCAGGGCCAGCAGGTGCCGATCGTGCAATATAACATTTTTGGCTTTTGGCTGAAAATAATGCGCAATTGTGTATCACTCAGGGGCCCCACATGCACTTACTGTCTGTGTGGAGCCTCCAGAGCCACGGCCCTCATGCTTCCTCCCCAGCGCAGCCTGGGAAAATACCTGGCTGCACTGTGGAAGGAAGAGGCTGAACTCTTATGTTGCCTGCCAGCCAACAGGCAACTGCTGCAGAGATGGAGCAGGGGGACACAAATGTCTCACAGGAGAGGCTGCTTGTGTGATCCTCGTGTGAGCGCACTGGATGGAGGTAAGCTGCGGAAAGGGCCATAGACTGGGCTGGATATGTCTTTAATCACTGGCCTGCTTTCAGTGCCTTGGAAATGTCTGTGTAAGGGTGTTTTAGAGGCTTCAAAGGTTGGACTTGTTGAGGGTAGCATTGGATGATATTAAAGTTACATCTCTTTAATTAAATTTCCTAGTATGTGATTTTGCCCATCCATAGGAGAAGAAAGATACTTTTTTTGGGTTATACAAAATCCATTATTGATATACACTACAATAGATATCCATGGCCTTCCAGATGTTGATTGCACTGAACTCCTTCCATGGCTCTCAATTGGCCATGTTACTTGAGATGATGACAAATGAAGTTCAGTAACACAATAAGGTCAACACATTTCCCATGCCTGGCATATACCATTGATGAGAAACTGACACCTTGATCCTCCACATTCTGAAAAAGGCACTCATAAAAACAGAAGTTGACAAGTGTTCAATAATTCTCATTTAGCTTAGTGTTACAGAGATAGGAGAAGTAGTTTTTCAGCTGAAAGGCACTAGGTCATCTAGGTCTACCTAGTTTGCTAATGCTGCAATCAAATATGAACTGGAAATATTTGATGTCAGCCTAGACTATTTCATAACTACCACTTGATTGTTTCTTGCTCAGTGTTTTGTCCAACACTTATGAAACATTCTCCTTACTGCCACTCTGACATCTTGGTTCCTCAGGCTGTAGATGAAAGGGTTCACCATAGGTGTCAAAACGGTATAGAAAATGGAAAAGAATTTTTTCAGATTTATCACCTTATTAGATTCAGGCAACACATACACAGTCGTAAGAGTCCCATAGAAAATGGTCACAACAAGGAGATGAGAAGAACATGTAGAGAAAGTCTTCTGCCTCCCTACTGCAGAAGAAATTCTCAAGATTTTCCATATGATACAAACATAAGAAGTCAAGGTAAGGACAAAAGGGGGGAATGTAAATGCCGAAGAGAGAAGGAATATCACCACAGAAACAATGTGTGTATCACTGCAGGAAAGTTTTAGAACTGGAGGTGAGTCACAAAAGAAATGATTAATTTGATTTGGACCACAGAAAATTAACTGTGACATAAATAAAACTACAATGGCTCTGGCAAAAAACCCATTTAACCAAGATCCAAATGCTATGCTTCTGCAGAACCTGTTGTTCATGAGTGTGCAATAATGCAAAGGTTTGCATATTGCCACATATCGATCATAGGACATAACAGAGAGAAGATAACATTCTGTACCAGTAAAGCCACAAAAGAAAAAATATTGCATCATGCATTCCCTGATCAAAATGACTTTATTGTTATACAGGAAACTAGCCAGCACCTTGGGCAGGATGGTTGAACTGGAACAAACTTCCAGGCAAGACAAGTTCCCTAAGAAGAAATACATTGGAATGTGAAGGTGCTGATCAATTACAACGAGGACAATGATGAGAAGGTTTCCAGCCATGGTCACAAAGTAAATGAAGAGGAAAAGTAGGAAGAGATGAATCTGCAGACCATGTAGATCTTCAAATCCAAGAAGAATGAATTCTGTAATCTCAGTTTGATTTTTCACTTCCATGTTTCCCATTATTTTATCTAGGGAAACCATAGTGCAGAAGGACTTTCAAACCAACAGTTCATTCCAATGACTCATTCAAAGTTTAGTTGCTTACAAAATGTAAGCAATTGATCATGAAGATTGACTATTTGGTTTCCATGGACCAATACAGTGACTGTAAATGAGAGTGGAATTCATTTCATTAATAAATTCTAAGTCTTAAACTGGCTGAATTGCCTATACCTTTAAAACCATATGCTCTACAAAATTCACCAAATATTGACAGACAAGATCAGGAAAAAAAGATTATGCTTCAATATAATTTCCTCTTCTGTGCATTGTTTTTTAAATAATTTAATTTAAAATACCCATGTATATATAGCAGATAATAAATTGCTCATCTTCTACATTTTTACATGAAATCCGTCATTTTAATTTTTTGTATTATTTATCTTTGCTTGTAGCTTTAGTAAACAATATTGGCTAGAATTTATAATCAGAGTTACAAATGTGTAACCTAGAATTATGTGGTTATAATGCATTCATATTTACAGTCCCTAGGTTGTCAATGTTATAGGGAATATGGATGGATTGTAAAAGTCCTCCATTCCTGATTTACTGGACAGCAGCTGCTGAGAGCCAGTGTGATGTAGTGGCTTGAACATTGGACTACAACCCTGAAGATCAGGGTTCAATTCTCGGCTCAGCCATGGACAACCTTGGACAAGTCACACACTCTCAGCATCCAGAAAATCCCATGATAGCTTCGCCTTAGGGTTGCCATAAGTTGGAAACAACTTAAAGGCACACAAGAACAATGCAACAAGCTGCTGCAAGCAATGAGGGCCTGTTTTCCTGTCAGTTGGGATGCAATAGACCCGCCCCTCTGCAAAAGCTCTCCAGTGTGACAGTCAGAAGCAAGATGCCTATCACAATTCCTCCTTGCACCAGAGATCACTCACAGAAGGGGAGCATCCCCTTCATCAGCCATCAGTCTGATCAGTCTTCGTCAGTCTGATGTATTTTGATAGACAGGAGAACTGATCCCTATCACTCGCAGTGGCTGCCATCTAGAAAGTCAGGATTGGAGTGGGATTGAGAGAGGCTATTTAGCTACAAAACTATGCATACGTAGCAGATGTAGAATTCAAACCAATGTTTTTAGAAATACATATTTGAAATACGGATATCTGAAAATACTTTTGACTTAACAACATTTTTTAAGAAACAGCCTTTACATTGCTATTATGCTTTTGCTTCATTGTGTAGTGATAAAGCTAATTCGATTGGGGTGCAGCAGAAGTTGCATGCATTTCAGCTCAATTGTAATCAGTAGGATTTAAATTACCATTAATTTGATCTATGAATTTCTATAAGGCTTAAGCTTAGCTAATTCAGTCTGCATATGATACCTTTCCCCACTCTCCTTCACAGTTTAAAAAGCTTATGGAATTGATGGACTTTCTTTATGAAACAAATACTTAAATTTCAAACACCGTTCTCAGTGCTTGCATCTAGAAATCTGCTGCCAGACACTTGACAAGCTCTCTGTTTATATGTCTTAATGCAGAATAGAAAGCAGACTTTTCATATACCTTGGAAGTCTGGATAGTTTTCAAGTGGTCCTGTTCAGCCTTTTTCCCTCCCCACTAAGCATCTGATTTATGGAGTGGCAACATTTAGTTGTGTATTAAATAGTGTGACATCACTTCAGTAAATGCAAAGTGTACTGCAGTTTAGGCCTACCTGGCGATAGCACTCGATATCACTTTGATATCAATAATTCGGCCTTATGCTACCACCCCTCTCCACATGTTTGAGAGGCCCCCGGACAAGCACAGAACTAGGCTCAGCCATCAAACGCTGACAATACAGGCAGGCCAGAAATAGCTAGATCACTGCTTTAAGAGACCTCTCAGCAAACACCCTATTACGTATGTACGCTGTTTACAAAGGACTCCCTGCCCCGAGCAGGTAACTTGGCAAGCTAGAAGCTTAAAGGCCAAGCACTGAGCATTGCATACAGTCTAACTCTTTGTCAGTTCAGACTTAACTCAATCATGCTAAATTGTGACCTTTCGAAGACATTGTCTCGCACCCAAAACTCATTGTTGTCCCTGAGTAAGGCATATCCTGCAGTCACACTTCTCCCTATAAAAATCTCTGATTCCGAGACCTTCCACGGATCGCTCCGGACTTCCATCCAGCCTTGCTGCCGCTTTGTTTGGCGAGCTGTCCCCTCAGTCCCACGTACTGAGACTCCAGACCAATGAACTCAAGCTTCAGGACAGGTGTCGTATCACCCAATCCAACAATCCCTCCCAAAATCCCTCTATACCACTCCAACCTTTATTTTCCTTAGCTACTTGTGTGAGTGTGTTGCATACACTGTTTGTCTGTATTTAATAAAGTCTCAGTTATTTTCAAACTGGTCTGCTCCTTGATTTGGCCTGACCCCATAAACACTGGGTTACAAGATCCTGCTAGGTTACCCTGCCTCTCATAATGCTAAGCAGTGCTCTGAGCTTATTTTCCCCACCTATAGTAGAGCACATTTTAGAGTCCCTCCCAGGACCCCAATAAACAGGGTAACAAAGGCAAACAAAAAGAGAATATTGTGCGTATGAGAGAAGCCAGGAAGGAAAGAAGAAAGAGAGAGGAGAGAGAAGCATAATGGATTTTATGGGCCTCTGTTAAATTGCACCCTACATTGAACAGAAAGTATTGAGGGCTGGAAAAGAAAAATTGCAATTGGGTGGTTGTGGAGAGAATTTTCAGCACCCCCACCAAGTTGTAATAGGCCCAATTGCCCTTACTCGTTACTTTGTGCATAAAAATATTAAATATTTACGTATTTAACTGCAAGCTACATATTTAATACAGAGTCCTATTTTTCTCTTTCATTCTCAAACAAGTATTTTCTCTACCTGGTAGTCACTGGCACTCAGCAAACAAAAAGAACATCTCTCTTTGCAATATACTAACCCATATAAGACTTTGTCATTTTAGTACACCTTCTTGTCACAGATTGGACCCAGAGAAGCTCAGGTCAGTATCATGGTTCCATCCTACAGAATCTTGGAATTTGTAGTTTGCTGAAGTCCTTAGAATTCCATACTAGAGAGGTCTAGTGCTATAGTTCAGAGGTTGAATTAAAGTTCTCTAGAATATAATTGGAAGTACCTCACTAAATAATTAGCATCAGGATTCCATAGGATGGAAACATAACAGGTAAGCAATTGGTCGCGTCTAATGTAGATAACACACTTACTGTAACAGCCTTGAAAGGAACGATTCTCTAAAGCCAGACTGATCTGAAGATTCAAAGCATTTTAGTATATGAAGGAAACACATTACCTTATTACTCCAAGAAAAGGGAGGTGCCAGGATTTTGTGCTGTCTCGTCTTCCTAGTCACATCTTGGATTTCTCTGTTTTCAATAAAGCATGACATTGTGAGCTCATAACAGGAGTGTCCCGATGTTATTCTTATTTTCAGTTAGTTTCCAATTCACTTTTAACTGCAGTGATTCCCATCTGGATCAATTATTTGTCTTCCCCATCGGAAATAAAAAGACTCGTAAGCATGGCGGTAGTTTTGGCACTGGCATGTAAACAATGATACAGAAATGAAGATGGGTCAGAGAACAGTTTTCCAGTGGGAGAAAAGTCACAGCCTTGTGTTACGTAAGCTAGATTAAGGAAACACATTAGGAGAGAACCATACCGCTCTGTTCCAATCATCAGCATTCCTACATGGTGAGGAAACTTCCAAAGAGGAGAATCTCAACTACATGTGGAGACTCTCTAAATGAGTGGTTCTCAACCTTCCTAATGCCGCAACCCTTTAATACAGTTCCTCATGTTGTGGTGACCCCCAACCATAAAATTATTTATTTATTATTTACAATGCCTCCCACTCCCAGAAAAGGCCACCTCGCTGGCCAGGAACGAGGAGGGGCGGGCAGGGAGGGAAAGAGGAGCCGCTCGTCTCCCCTGGGAAAAAACTCCGAACCCCCCCAGGCTCTGCTTCTGCTTCGCTCTCATTTCCACTGGGGGGGGCAGTGTGGGAAAAGTTTCCAGAGTGTCGACCCTGGCCGGGGGGGAGGAATCCCAGCGCCTTTGTCTTTTGTGCCAGGCACAGCTGCCCCCCCAGAAAAGCGCTGCCTTGTGGCCCCCCGGCCCTTCTGCAGCCCCCTCCACGGCGAGTGGGGCGGGGGCTGTGGCGAGGAGGAAGCCTGCCCCCTGTGCTGCTGCTGCCCCCCCAAGCTGGCCCATCAGTCGGGAGGTTCTCCTGGTAGCGGAGAAGGGGAGTGATTTCAGTCCTTTCTGAACAGAGGGCAGGAGGACGTGAGCACGTGGCTCACGCTTGCACACCACCACTCCTGGACCTTTTCCGCACGTTATCTTATCGCGGAGGTGGGGGGTGCCCTCTCTTCACTGCTCCTTCATCCCGCAGCTGGCTTCCTGGTCGCGTGACTGCTCCGCCCCTTCCTCCCCCAGCACAGCCTACAGCTCCCAGGCTGCTCTAGATGTATTATTCCATCAGCAACAGTACCACAGGCAGAGTTCTAGTCTTGCCACAATCACCTGGACATATTCATTCTGGATTGTCCAAAAAGGTGACTCTCTATGTATAGTGCAACTGACATCTCTGAATGCCACTGATAGGATTCTGGTACAAGCAAGGAATATTCCTCCTTCCCCATATGAAAAAGTAGATGTGGGTTTAGAATTCACAACGATCCAGGAGCTGGTTTTGGAAATATTCAGAAATGGGTCCTCAGACAGGTTGCATGACCGCCCCGCCCCTTCCTTCCCCAGCGCAGCCTACAGCTCCCAGGCTGCACTGTGGAGGAAGGGGCGGGGTGGTCACACAACCAGGAAGCCAGCTGCAGGACGAAGGAGCAGCAGAGAAAAGGCACCCCCCACCTCCGTGATAAAGTAATGTGTGGAAAAGGCCCAGGAGTGGTGGTGCGCGAGCGCGAGCCACACACTTGCATCCTCCTGCCCCCTTTGGTGGGAGCGCGTGCAGCCGCACACGTTCCCACCAAAGGTGGCAGGAGGACGTGAGTGCATGGCTCGTGCTTGCGCACCACCACTGAGGAGGGAATGGAGCCTAAGACCATTGGAAATATATATTTTCCGATGGTCTTAGGTGACCCCTGTGAAAGGGTCATTCGACCCCCAGAGGGGTTGCGACCCACAGATTGAGAACCGCTGCTCTAGATGTCTGAGAACCCTGAAAACAATTAGGTTGTTGGTAGTGTGGAAAGAGAGGCAGCATGGTGTAGTACTTTGAGTGTTGGACCAGGACATTGAGAGACTGGGTTTCAAATGTCTTCTCAGCCATGGAAATCAGTTGGGTGACCTAAGACAAGTCCCACTCTCTCGGACTCAGAGGAAAGCAAGGGCAAACCTCCTCTGAACAAATTCTGCCAAGAAAATCCCATAATAGGTTTGCCTCAGAATAATTTATTCAGCAGAGTGTTGCAATGTGTAAGCCATCCTTTCTCATTCAGGATGAGAAAAATCAGTTAATAGACTTTCTCCCTGCTGTTGTGTCAATAGCAGCAGAAGCTCATTGGCTGTTGTTGTTATTGCTGCTACAGTGTGACTTACAGTCAAGGTGAACCTATCATGGGGTTATCTAGGGCTAAGAGATCACCCAATGGGTTTCCATGGCCAAACAGGGTCCACAGGGCCATAGTCTAATATTCAAACCACCATACCATGCTGGCTCCCAGAAGACCCTCACCAATCTTAATATGGTTCTAATGATAGCACTATCACAATAGGTTGAAGAATCAAGGCAGATATAGCTGAAGCAGTCCAGGTCACTAAAAATGAAATAAGATGGAATTGCCCTACAGAACCAAAATGCCTTCACATCTATTAACTATTGGTACTTAATAATAGACTAACATTTAACATAAACAGCTGCTGCCTTGGTCATCTTTCTTTCATTAAAATGGGAAATATAGTATGGGTGTCTTAGCCCTTATAATTAAGATGACAGCAAGTACAGAACAAAAAAGTAAGAACAGAGAGTTAATGAACAACAGTAGAACCTCACTGCAAAGTGAGTACGTTTTCTCATGTCTCCCAAAGCTGCTCGTTATGCTAACATACGGTCAATGCCAGAATATTTTTTTTCTGAAACATTTATATGCACTTTTCAAAAGTGATTGTAGTAATTCACACGGTTTAGTTCAATAATCCTTTGCACAACCCTCTAAAGCATGAACACTGGTCAGAAAACCATTTAATCAAGAGCCACATGATGATTACCAACAAGTTCTGTTAGTCATAAGTGCTCCATAATGTAAATGCTTGTTGTCATTGGCCATTTCCACACTAGACTGTTATAGCGCTATTACTCCGCTTGCAACATCCTATGGAATCCTGGGGTTTGCACTTTGTGGAGGGGTTAGCTGGCCCCTCCCGAAACTGCAAACCGCAGGATTCCATAGGATGTTGCAAGTGGAATAACAGCACTATAACAGTCTAGTGAGGAAATGGCCATTGTGTGCTTTAAGCTGTTTCTAACTTACAGCAACCCTAAGGCAAAGGTATCATGGGGTTCTGTGGGGCTGAGAGTGTGTAGCACATCCAAGGTCACCCAGTGGGTTTCCATGGCCAAGCGGGTAACCAAATTCTATTCTCCAGGGTGGTAGACCAACATTCAACCCACTGTACCATGTGATATAGTAAAGGACTGCATATAGCTAAATATCAATCATAAGACACTGCCAACAGAAGATAAAATTTTGTACCCAGCAAAGTCACCAAAGGAATACACACACA
Source organism: Iguana delicatissima (assembly GCA_948472985.1). Classification (NCBI taxonomy): domain Eukaryota; kingdom Metazoa; phylum Chordata; class Lepidosauria; order Squamata; family Iguanidae; genus Iguana; species Iguana delicatissima. The sequence goes on along the minus strand of CAOKZL010001349.1, from coordinate 404,614 downwards.
CACACACACACACACACACTGCATTGCCTAATCAATTTTTTTTTATTTTTGATAAGGAGGTAACCAGCCTCCTGAGGAGAATGGCTGCATCATAATGAACTTCCAAGCAAGACATGTTGTTGTTGTTGTTGCTATTGCTGCATGCCTTCAAATATTATTAATTTGGGGTTTTTAAGGCTTTAGTAAACTCAGCACATAATTTCCATGGTTTTTGTTCTTTAAATATAGTGTGCCTTCCATATATGCAGGGGTTCCATTCCAGGAACCCCTACATGAAAAAAAAAAAAAGAATGCTTGAGCTCCATTATTTTCGATGGATGTGATCTGCTTGCACCCATAACAGGGTGGGTGTGTACTCATCACATCCATTGATGATAATGGACACAACACTTTTCATGACCTTGGATTCATGTATGCCAAGATCATACCATAAGGGGGCACACTGTAATAGCTTTGTATGTCCTTCTGTGAATAACTTTCATCTCCTTCTAGCCTGATCTCACCCTTTCACTGTCACTCTGATGCTGCTCAGCCCCATGTTTCAAGGGCTGTCATCTGTGAAATGTTGCAGAGAATGACAATCCACAATTTTGGGCACCTTTTCCCAGTAGTACATTGTGAAAGTGAAGCAACTTTAGAATTTACTTGCTTTGAATGCTAGATTCAATGTAAAACAATACCACAGAAAATGAAAGGCAATCAGAACAAGTTCTCCTTCCCATAGTTTTGTAAGTATTGAGTTTCATACTGGGTGGTAGAAATCAAGCTTTTCTAATTTTTTTTTTAACTCAAAGTGATACTTCACTTACATGTGTGTAGAGGGGGATTCTCATACAGTCGGGGTTGCTAGCATACTTTTTGAGTGGTTGTAACACAGAAGCGCTGGTGCCCATCCTCAGTAAGTTCAGGTGATTGATTCCTGGGGATTCCCAAGGGCACATGCAATCCCTTTGAGAGCAATGAAGCAGGTGAGGCACAAAAATAGTCATACAACAATTGCATGACAAGTGGTCTACAATTGCATGACAAGTGGCCTTATCCCCATGGATAGCAAAAAGCTTTATTGCAGTGGTTCTCAACCTGTGGGTCCCCAGATGTTTTTGGACTTTAGCTCCCAGAAGCCCTGAGCATTGACAGTAGTGGCTGGGGCTTCTGGGAGCTGAAGTCCACAAACATCTGGGGACCCACAGGTTGAGAACCACTGCTTTATTGGATACATTCTGGTTAAAAGTCCAATAAATTAAAAAAAACCCTAAAAACCTGTAATAAATAAATAAAACTGTACTTAAAAAAGAGAGAGCTAACATTCCCATGACACAACCTTGCTTTACAATGTTCATTTTCAGTGATGTCAAGGGATGTATTCCTTCTTGCTTTGCCCAGCAAAAATAAGCATACCATGAGGGAATTCACAGTCTACTGTGAATTCCTGTCCAGCTGATTGGATTGGATTGGTCTGAGGGAGATCAAATTCACAGTCTACTGTGAATTCACTTAGGTCTGGTTGCTGGCATGCTATATCCAGCTTGCTGTCTTTGAAAGAGACAGAAAGAAAGTATTTATCAATGACTGGTATGATTGTGGTGTGCAGAAGAAAGAGAAGGTGAGAATAAGACTTTAAATACAGCATTGTGCACCATCTCTTTTGAGATAAAAATATCATATATGTCTCTTAACAGGAATAAGAAGCAGATCCTGGGATGGATGATAGACATCAGATTTTACCGATAGTAAGCATACTCATATCCTTCTGCTAATGACTTTTTGTGTGACTGCTGCTTGAAAGAATTTATTAGTGTAGATGAAATTGTTTATTTCCCCCATTCAGTTGTGAGAAACTAAGCAAACCATGCTGGTTGAGGGAAAGGATGAACTCTTGAAAACTCGAGGTAAATAAATGAGTCGGTAGTATAGAGCAAAGTGGACCACAGGAGACAAACAATTAGTTCTCTTACAATTATGCTTTTACATGTGTTGACATAATTACTACCTGCTCCTTGGAAGTGAATCAGCTAAATCCTGAACCAAATTGGGCAAATTTGGTCTGGGTGCCGATTGGATTGGATTGGATTGGCCTGAGGGAGATCATGTAGGCATGGTTCAAAGAAGATAGGCATGTCTTCTGATGTCTGATGTCAAAACAAATGAGAAAAAGGTTAGACAGGATGTGTTCAACAGACGTATACCACTCCATTGAATTTCAATTGGGTGACTTCCTTAATTAAACATATCATTTACAATAATGATGCTGCTGTTGCTGAAGGTGATGATGTTGAGGAACATTATCATTATGCCTATCTTTCCTGTTACACCCCACTAGTCACTTCTCTCCAGGACGAAAAGCAGCCATTGGTGATCACCCTTTGGGTTCGGTCAGTCAACCAATTATCAATCCACCTAACAGTAGCCCTGTCCAGCCCACATTTTACTATTTTCTTTGCAAGAATGTCATGAGGAACTTTGTCAAAGGCCTTACTGAGGTCAATATATGCTACATCTATTGTATTTTATTTTAAGCTATACTGTAAGCTGTATTGAGTCCCATATTGTGAGGAAGGTAAGATAATAAATAACTAAGAAGCTGAGGCTGGGTAGCAGATTCAAGGTGGATATAATGAGGGCAAACTGTCTTTAACTGTTGGAAGGACTGTATTTGAGCCTGGATATTAGATAGGAAGTGGCAACTAAACTTAAGATGAAACTCAGGCAGCCTGAGTCACCAGAGAAAGAGCTGAGCATAGTCTAGGGCTTATTTGAAGTGAGGTTGATGCCAAGAATCATATGTGCTTTCCCTGTAGACAGCAAAGGAACAAGAGTAAATAACCAGGTGGCTGCTACGCCAGTAGAAATGCCTAAATAACCTGGAGGCACCAAAGCCTGTCTTATTGGGGAAGCTAAAAAAGATTAGCCCCAGTTAATACTTGAATGGGAGACTGCAAACAAACGACAGGTGCTATACCCTATATTTCAGAGGAAGGAACTAGCAAAAGCATCTCTGAGTATTCCTTGCCTAAGAAAACTATGAAATTTATAGGGTCACCATAAGTCAACAGATAACTTGAAGGCACATACACAAACATAGCACCAGCAGCTTTCTCTCTGGCATTTTAAGAGGCAGCACTTGCTCAGGACACAGTGAGAAACATCCCAGGAATTAGTCATAAAGGGAAAGACTCTATGATGCATCCTTCACAGAATTGCTAAATATCACAGGAGAAGTTCTTAATATCTTCTACACTGCAGTACCAGTTGACAATGGAAAAAATAGGGTGGGGAAGTATAGGACCATGAACTGGGTATTCAGAGTACCAGCTAAGCTTATGCTTTGGTGATATGATGACAATGAACAACTAGATAAGCCTTGTTTTTTTTTTTCCTGAACTATACAGTGCAACAATATTTTGGCTGTCTGCCTGAAAGATACCTTTGAGGGTCTGTCTTTTACTTAGATCCCTGCTGGACTGCTTTCACTTCACAAAGCCAGGTTACTTGTAGGTTCGTGTTTGGTTTCCCATTATTAAGTCATAAATTACATATCACCATGTATTTTCTGTTTGCTAGATGCAGCACAATGAAAATATAAAATGGCACAATCAGACTACTATCTTTGAATTCATTCTTCTGGGATTTGGGGACCTTCAGAATTTCCACATTCCACTCTTCCTCTTTTTCTTGGTGATCTATTTGACAACCATGTCTGGAAACCTACTCATTGTTTTCCTGGTTGTGACTGATCAGCACCTTCACACTCCTATGTATTACTTCTTGGGGAACCTGTCCTTCTTGGAATCCTGCTGCAGCTCTACTGTCCTGCCAAAAATGTTGTCTGTACTTTTGACAGGAGAAAAAAGCATATCTGTCAAAGCTTGTTTGATGCAGTTTTTTACTTTTGCTTGCCTGGGAGGTTCTGAATGCTACCTTCTGGCCATGATGTCCTATGACAGGTACCTGGCAATATGTAAGCCACTCCACTATCCCACTCTTATGAATGCCAGGCTGAGCTTTCAACTAGCAGCTGTGTCTTGGGTGTGTGGTATGTTTGTAAGCACAAGCTTAACTGTGACATTGACAAAGATCTCCTTCTGTGGCTCTCATGAAATTGATCATTTTTTCTGTGATGTCATTAATGATATCAGGTATATATCTTGTAATGGAGCACATCTAGTTGAACTACAGTCCTTCATATATGGCTATGTATTTACTTTCCCTCCTTTTGTCCTCACCCTGTCCTCCTATGTTTACATCATTGTGACTATCCTTAGGATCCCATCAGCCTCAGGGAGGAAAAAGACCTTCTCTACCTGTTCCTCACATCTCACCGTGGTTTCTTTGTATTATGGAACCTTGATGCTTGTCTACCTGTTGCCCCATTCTAGATATTTAAGTCCTACAAAGAAAGCATCTTCTCTTTCCTACACTGTCCTGACTCCCATCCTCAATCCACTCATCTATAGTCTGAGAAACAAAGAAGTGAAGGAAGCCTTGAGTCGGGTTTTCAGAAAGTTAATTATCAATGTGACACTTCAAAAAGCTGCCTTTTTAAAGTTAAATAGACAGGGTAAATAATGTCCTAGTACACTATTGTTTCGTCTATTCCTTGTTATCTTTTTCATTTCTTTTTATTGTCATTCACCTTATGCTTTCTTTTTGTGCTTGAGTAGGAAGTTCATGTTTTTTATTTTAGCCTTTTCATATTTTGTTGCTTTCATAGGCCCTGATAATCGATTTCTCTTCATCTTGTATGTTTTCTTACTGTTGGTTCACCCCTGCCACTGCAGGAACAATTTTATTGAAAGTCTGAACTTTGTTTTGCAGAACACATAGTGTCATTTCATGGTGTGTGTGTGTGTGTGTGTGTGTGTGTGTGAGAGAGAGAGAGAGAGAGAGGTTGAGAATCAGCAGCACCATTTCCATTTTAGTTATTGCTGTATGCCTTCAAATTGTTACCAACTTATGGCATCTCTAAGGTGAACCTATCATGGAGTTTTCTTGGTAAGGTTTATTTGGTGGAGGGTTATCTTTGCCTTCATCTGAAGTGGAGAATGCATGTCTTCCCCAAGTGATCCAGGTTATATCTATGGCTGAAGGGGGTTTTGAATTCTGGTGTTGCGGTCACAGTCCAGTGCTCAAACCACTATACAGAGGTGGGTCAGTCCCGAAGTTGGTAGCAAGCAAAATTAAAAATCTGATCCATTTTTTTAAAAAAATATTATTTTAATATGTGTTGACTGAATTCTAGAAGTAATAGAAAGCATCCCAGAGAAATCAGCTTTCTAGAATCACCAGGAAAGAATCTCAGTAACTTCACTATGGCATGCCTTATTTTATATGCAGATGTCTAAATCCAGCATCAGTTCTCCCACTTTAAGTAGACACATAAAAATGAACGGGACTTAGGTGAGTTGTAACTAACAGTTGCCTGTTGTTTTAATGTATCCACCCCAACTAGAGTTGACCTAAGATTGAGCCCTGAACATTTACAGACATGCATTTCTCCACTTGGAGTCTGAATTGGTAGTTATACTTCAGATAATGCTTTACCTCTTCATTTTGCATAGATTAATCATTACCAGAGATTGCATCCCATGTACAAAACTAAAAAGGACTAGAAAGAAACTCTGCAAGGATTGAATGTTCTCTTGTTCATTGGTAGAATTCATCTTATATCAATGAGAGTTATTCTTCAAACAAAGGAGTGTGCTCTTGGACTGTTCCATGGAAACCCAGTTTCTTTGTAACAGATGAAAACAATTGACAGGGGAATGTGTGCCAAATAAAAATTTGAGCCATGAACGTTGTACATACTTTGCCATATTGATGAGAAATATCCTTCCATAGAGCCACATTGTCATCTTTCATTACTATAAGATACAGTCTTGTACCAGTGGAACGAGACCCACTACAGCAACATTGTACAACTGCAGAGAGCCTGGTGGCCAGATTCTGAAGTATCTATAGCTGCTTCTTCCAATATCTTGAGAGAAGTAACAGAGAGAAAGAGCCTTAATTAATTTTATTATTTTTTTTGCAAATGAAATTATAATACTATTATTTTATAAATGAAATATCTTTCTAACTGGAACTTGCGACTTAATTTTAGTATTATTAATTTAGTATTATTAACTGTTTTCTTTTTAAGCTGAGCATTAAGCATTCTGCCTATCTCCTCCCACCCACAATGATTACATATAAATAAGCTTGATTAGTGTGAAGGCTAGAAGAAAGAAGATCTACTCTATGGTCCTTTGGTCAAGCGGTATTTCTCTACAACTGGCTAATAACAGACAGCTTCAGCTTGGTGGTTTCCTTTGTAAAACTCACTAATAAATGATTCTATTTATTTAAGATTCATTCTGCGGCTGTTCCACAAAAAGAAACGGGAGGGATGGTTTGCCAAGTTCTCTCATTCATGGTGGATCACAATTTCTCTCCATTTCCTGGAAGACTGCAATTGCCTCCCTACAGTTCTCTCTCACTCAAGATGGGCTACAGTCCTTCCCCCTCATCACAGTTTCTCTGTCACTGTCTATGTGTATGTAGTTCTGTCTGATTCCTAGCAAAAGTAGGCAGGCACTTCAAAGGGATCTCCTTTACAGAGTGCAATGTATGTGTATATACCATGAGGAGCAGTACATTTTTAAACTCAAGTCACTGAGAAGTGTAGGCAATACACCCAGCTTTGGGGTATATCACCCAGCTTTGAAATCCTTGCCAAGAAACCCCCATGATAAATTCGCCTTTTGGTTGTCGTATGTCAGTTTTTCAAAGAGGAGAGAGATGATGGCTGGAATGAACCTCTGCTTGTCAGCGACACTTTGTTGTTGTATACCTACAAGTCACTAATGACTTATGGAAACCTATCACAAGGAGTTCTTCTTCTTCTTTTTTTTTTGGGCAGGATTTCTTCAGAGTAGATTTGCCTTTGCCTTCTTCTGAGACTGAGAGAATGTGACTTCCCACAGTCACCGATGTCTGAGCAGGAGTTTGAATCCTGGGCTCCAGAAGTCTTAAATAAATAAATAAACATTTGAATATTTAAAAACATATTTGACTATTTAAATCTGGAGTTAATCTTAGAGCTTGGCAACAAATCGCATTTATGGCAGAGGCCAGTAAAGGAAAGGTTAAGAACTGCTTGCTTACAACATTCATGATCAAAAAGACCGGGGACATTATTTTGTCTCTGGTCCTTTCTGTCCTGTTACAGTGCTATTATTCTACCTTTAACATCCTGTGGAATTCTAGGGTTTCTAGTCTTCTGAAGCTAAACAGTACTCTGTTGAGAATTCTAAGTGCCCCTCCCTAAAAACTGCAGATCCCAGGATTCCACTGGATATTGAAAGTGGAATAATAGCACTATAAAAGTGGAGGGCAGAAAGGCCCTTTGTATGGGAACTTGGCCTTATTGTGCAATACTGTATGCAGGTTTTTAAAAAAGATGAGAATACGAAGGAAGTCTGTTGCAGGCTGAGAAAATGCCAAGAGACTTCTTGTCACTCATACAGATAAATAACAGCATAGAATTATTATTTTTTTCCTGGAGAATAGAAAATAAATTATGCAGGAGATCACATTGCAGATGCAAGACAGAAGCTCAGGGCCTGAAGAAGAGGTAAATGAGACAGTATTTTCTTCTTGGTATCTGGCATCAATCTTGATGTTCTTACACTTGACAAAAATGTTTAAACTTTATTCGTAGTATTGTCTGACACTGGAAAGGCAAGCTACATAAAAACATGTTCATTGTAGTGAACAGAACAAGATTCTCAGAACAGCTTATCTTACAGTGCATGATTTTTAGATTACGATTTTTAGATTATTGTAGTTTAATGAAACTATTAGTCCCAACTAGAGGTGACTGCATTGATGGAACAGAGATGATTGTTGACTTACAAATTCCCATTGATTCAGTGCATGTGCTCTAGCGGACACCAACAGTTGGATTTCCCTGTATATTTTCTGCATTTAAATCTTAAATGGTTCATCTTTTTTCTAAATCACTTTGGAAATGTATGTCAACAAGAGTGAAAAAGATTTATGATGAAGAATCTGGATTGGATGTGATTTATCTTCATTGTGTAATGATCAAACATATTCATTTGACAAGAGACATGAGATTGTTTTGCCCACAATCATTTTGTAGGTCAATATCGCCACCTCATGATGATAACAAGATATTATAGCAATAGCAATTACATTTCTATACCGCTTATCAATGCTAAGCACTCCCCAAGGGTTTACAATGTGTTAGCTAATTGCTCCCAACAAGCTGGGTACTCATTTTGCCAACCTGTGGAAGGATGGAAGGCTGAGTCAACCTGGAGCCCTGCAAGATCAAACTTACAAAGTTGTGGCTGCAGTACTGGCATTTAACCACTGTGCCACCAGGGCTCCTATTCCTATAATGTGTGATGCTGAGGAGAGGAAAGGAAAGGAAGAGTACTGTACATACAGTGAATACAGATGTAAAATAATATTCCTTAGCTAAATGCAGTAATGTAGTTCTTGAACAATCCTAAAGAGACGGCTGTTTTTCTGACAAATGAAGCTTGGTTCACCTTGCAATAAAGAGAAGGAGAAAAAAAACCCTCCTCGTACCTGACCCAAAGGGATGAGGGAAGAATGAACAAATGAATGAATGGATAAAAAAAAATCATGAAGACAGGCATGATATTGGTTGCAGGCAGGAACGGGAATGAAATTCATTCAGTTCACATTATATACAACAGTGAATATTTGGGACTAGCTAGAGTAATTCCCTGTGGTAAAAGTTTGAAGGTAAAGTAAGGTGTTACTTTGAAGCTGATTTTGGAAACAGTATTGGTGTGTAAGAGAGCTTGACTGATCCCTTAGGTTTACTTAATATAGGGGACTGTTTGAAAACTGAGTGAATTGCAGTTTCAAGCTATAGTGGTTTTATGAGTCTCTGAGGTAATAGTTGGTAGTATACTGTAAGTACGGCCATCAGCTCTCTCCCAGGGTCTACAATTTATTAATTTATCACATCAAATTGATATTTCCACATGGCTAATATTAGAAATCATTCCATGTGTCTGACAGGGTCACTGAAAGTGCACGCAGGCAGGAAGTTAAAACTTTGGCCAAGCCAAAAGGTGACTCAGACTGAATCTGTCACGTGGGCCAGGGATTCCTGGAAGACATGAGGACCATAAAACAGACAAAAGGGCCCTTTTGCACTGATATGGCAGCTCAATAGAATCACAATCAGCCTGCTGAATGTAGGCAATTTCACTCTACTTGGGCCTTTTGTCTCATTTGGTCAGTGTCATTCACAAAGGACTGAGAAAAACATTTAGCCGGAAATGTTGGTCATTAAAGGCTTTTGATCTAACCTCCTGTACTATTGTTCTCCCAGGGAGAGAACTAGCCCTCCAGGTATATTTTTTCTATAAAAACCCCATGTTTTTATCTGTTCGTGGGTTCATTCACATTTTCCTCCTGAATCCCTGTCAGTTTGTTTTGCCTCACCCCCCCTTCCCCCATTTTGAGTTTCATCGCTTTGAATCTCCAGTTTTTCAACATTGGCTCCCTTGGGCATTAAATCAAGGTAAAGTATTGCCTCTGAACACCCCAAAAGAAAATCCCTATCAATTTTCCTTACTTTCTTTTTCTTTAGCTCTTGAATGAATGTGTGAGGGTGTTTGTTGTTGTTTGCTTTAATTACTGAGGGTTTAATAAAATCTTCAAACTGAACAACCTGCCTGGTTCTTGGTGTGGTCTGACTCTGTAAAATCTGGGTTACAAGGTCCTGCAAAGTTACCCTGCCTCTCATATAGCTAAAACAGTGCTCTGAGCTGATTTTCCCCACAATTTTGACAGATTTTGGGAATCCCTTAAGGGAGCCCCCTAGCAAGCAGGGTAACAGATAATAAGGGACTGAAATAAGATATTTAAGAACTGGATACAAGGTAACTGGAAGAAGATACTATTTAACACTCCTTCCTCTATTTTTGGAAATGGGACAGATTGAAATAAAAACAAATTGGTGGTTCCTGGAGTAACAGTCTGGGCACAGTAAGGAATCACCTTCTGTAAAAGAAACCAGGCACAGGAAAGAGGATCTAGCTATTTAAAGACAGTATTTTCCGAAGTCAATGTTTTTAGGTAATTGTGAGGAAATACTGGGGACAAACCACCCTAAAAGCAGTAAAGGAGAAGCTAGATGGAGAAACAAGGCTGAAATATAATGGAGGATAAAAAGGTTTTACTAAACTCGTTTCTTAACTTCCAGGATTTCTGTTCTTCAGATAGTAGTTTTGTGTGTCCTTCTGAGAATTTATTCTTTTTCTTTCCTGATGTCACCCTTTTGTTACCCCAAAAAATGGTTGACCTAGGTCCAATCCTGATGCCAGTACCTCTGGGGAATATTAATTCAAAGAGGAGGCCTGAGGAAGGGGGCTAACCTTACAAGATCTTTATCATCTGTGTTTACCAGTACCAGTGTGAGGAAGAACCAGCCGGAGATCCAAAAGTAAGCTTATTTGTTTTACTGGAGAAGTTAACAATTGCACAAACACACACATCAGATCCACGCAGCCACACAAGGTTATCTGAAAGAAAAGGGAGAAAGGCTTTAGATGGTGAGATTTTTCAGGGTGAAGTGGTTGATATTTACTAATTGAGAAGAATAGCAAAGAAACAGCAATGTGGCTTAGATGTGAGCACAAATGGGAATTGGAACAGCAGGGTGGTGACTGGAAATCAGTGTACTGCAAGTTGGCTGGCCAAAGACTGAGGTTTAAATACTCTTTTTCTCCCTAGAGGGTGAAGGTGCTAACAGCTCTCTGGCAGAGTAAATAATGGAATCTGGAGAGTGGACAATGAGGTCTCGAATGCACTAATGGCCTTAGTATTAGGTAACAAAGGGCTAATGGTAATCTTGATAGGTTTTTAATTGCTGGACAGGTGTGGGTACAAAAAGGAAGTTTGCTCAGTCAGAGGGAGGGGAGCTAAGATAATCAGCTGTCCTGCAGGAACATTTTGACTGTTTATGTCTCTTAAAGGTTGAGTCATCAGAGGCTAACTGTAAGTTCATTATCACTAGTTTCCTGGTGATTTTCTGGTTGTGACATGGCTACACCTAGAAGTCTCTTCTGACCTGATTTTGCAATGCACGTGTGCAGCCCACTTTTCCATGTTAGCTATCATGGCCATGAAGCCATGGCAGGGTATATTTATATTTGTGCCAATTAATATATTTTGCTAATGAAACTATATAAAAGTGTGGGGATGTACAACCTACTTTCCCTCACCCATTGATGTTACTTAATACCATGTTGTCCAGGTTGTTATCTGTGAAATGTTGCAGGGTATGACATTCCACCATTTTGATCATCTTTTCCCGATAGTTCATGGTGAAATTGAAGCAGATATGCTGCTTTAGAATTTGCTCACTTTGAGTGCTTGATGTAACACAAAACATCACAGAAAAGTAAATGGCACTGGAACAATCTGTCCTTCCCACAGTTTAAGTAAGCAATGGATTTCATACTGGGTGCTAGAAATCAAGCCTTTTTCAGTTTTTATCAAAATGTTTCTCAATTTGCATGAGTGTAAAGGGGGATTCTTACACATTTGGAGATGCTAGCATGCTTTCTGCGTGATTATAATCCACAAGCACTGATGCTCATTCTTAATATCTTTAGGCGATTGAGCTCTTGGGAAATTTCAAGGGCATGTGCATTCCCTGTGAATACAATGGATATAGAAAATTAGTCATACGACTATCACATGACAAAGGGGCTTCTCCCCAGTGAGAGGGAAAAAGCTTTGCTGAATGTCTTGTTAAAAGTCCAATATTTTTTTTTAAAAAAAACTGTCCTTAAAAAAAGAGAGCTAATATTCACAATATACAACCTTGGTTTATGATGCTAATTACCAGGAATGTCAAGGGATGTATTCTTACTTGGTTTGCTCAACACAAATAAGGATCCCATGAAAGAATTCACAGTCTATGGTGAATCATCTTAGGTTTTGTTACTCACAGCTTTCTCTCTTAGAAAGAGACAAAAAGGAGCTGTTTATCAGTCAGTGATAGAAGATTCTTGTGTGTGGAAGAAATGGAAAAGAAAAGGTAGGAACAAGACTTTAAATATAGCAACCACAATTTTGAGGAGGAAAAGAGATATATGTATCTATCCCTAACAGGATTAAGAAGCAGGCCTTGGAATGGATGATAGGCTTTGAATTTTACCAATAGTAAACATATTCCTCTCCTTTTGTTATTCATTTTTGCTATGCTGCTTTTTAAGAAGATATCAGGAAAGATAATATTAATTCTCCCTTTGTTCAATTGTGAGAAACTAAGTAAATCTGTTAGTTGATGGAGGGGATGAATTATTGAGAACTCAGGATAGATAAATGAGCTGTTAGCACAATATGGAGTGGAACGCAAGAAAAAAGACATCTAGTTCTCTTGCAGTTTTGCTTTTCCATATGTGAAAATAGTCACCGCCTGGAGTGTGGAAATAATTTTGCTGAATCTTAACCATATTGGGCAAATTTGGACTAGATGTCAATTGAATTGGATTGGTCTAAAGTAGATCATATAGGCATGGTTCAAAGAAGACAGGAATGTCCAGATATTCTGATGTCAATGCATCAATATTTTAGCTGTAGAACTTAAAGATGCCTTCGGGAGCTTTGGGTTAGTCTGTGTAAAGGAGAAAGCATGTTTTTCTTTTATTTAGATGCCTGCTGATTTCCTGTGACTTCACAAAGCCAGGTTGCTTGAAGGTTTGTGTTTGGTTTCACATTGTGAAGTTATAAATTACACAACACCATGTATTTTCTGTTTGCTAGATGCAGCACAATGAAAATATAAAAGGGCACAATCATACTGCTGTCTTTGCGTTCACTCTTCTGGGATTTGGGGATCTTCAGAACTTCCACATTCCACTCTTCCTCTTTTTCTTAGTGATCTATTTGATGACCATGGCTGGAAACCTACTCATTATTTTCCTGGTTGTGACCGATTGGCATCTTCATACTCCCATGTACTTCTTCTTGGGGAACCTGTCCTTCTTGGAATCCTGCTGCAGCTCTACTGTCCTGCCAAAAATGTTGTCCATTCTTTGGACGAAGGAAAAAAACATATCTGTCAATGCCTGTTTGATACAGTATTTCACTTTTGCTTGCCTGGAGGGGACTGAATGCTATCTACTAGCCATGATGTCTTATGACAGGTACTTGGCAATATGTAAGCCACTCCATTATCCCACTCTTATGAATGCCAGACTGAGCTTTCAACTAGCAGCTGTGTCTTGGGTGTGTGGTATATTTGTAAGCACAACCATAACATTGACCTTGACAAAGATCTCTTTTTGTGGGTCTCATGAAATTGATCAATTTTTTTGTGATGTCATGAATGACATCAGATATATCACTTGCAGTGATATACACCTGGTTGAATTACAGTCCTTCATATATGCTTGTTTATTCACTTTTCCTCCTTTTGCCCTCACCCTGTCCTCCTATGTTTACATCATTGTGACTATCCTTAGGATCCCATCAGCCTTAGGCAGGAAAAAGGCCTTCTCTACCTGTTCCTCACATCTCATTGTGGTTGCTTTGTATTATGGAACCCTGATGCTTGTCTATCTGTTGCCCCATTCTAGGCATTTAAGTCCTTTAAAGAAAGCATCTTCTATTTCCTACACTGTTCTGACTCCTCTTCTCAACCCACTCATCTACAGTCTGAAAAACAAGGAAGTGAAAGAAGCTGTGAATCGGGCTTTCAGAAAGTTAATCGTCAATGTGACACTTCAAAATACCACCTTTTTTAGGTAGATAGGCAGGGGAAATAATGTACTAGTTCACTATTGTTTTGTCTGTTTCTTGTTTTCTTGTTAATTTCTTTTTGTTGGCATTCACCTTATGCTTTGTCTTTATGCTTTGAATAGGAAGTTTATCCTTCTTTTTTTAGCTTTTTCATATCTTGTTGCTTTCATAGTCTTTTTGATGGTAGATTTCTCTTTATAGCATATATTTTGTCGTTATGTCTCACCTTTGTCAGAACAAAAGCAACTCTGTTGACAACCTGATTTCTGTTTTGGATAACACTTTGTGTCCTTTCATGGTGTGTGTGTGAGAGAGAGAATGAGCAGCATCATTCCCATTTTGATTGTTACTGTGTGTCTTCAAATCATTTCCAACTTATGGCATCCCTAAATTGAAGTTTTCATGTGGTTTTCTTGGTAAAAATTCTTCATTGGGGGCTTATCTTTGCTTTCCTCTGAAGCAGGGAGAATGGGTCTTGCCCAAGGTCACCCACTTTATTTTCATGGTAGAGAGGGATTTGAATCCAGGTGTCGAGAGTCACAGTCCAGTGCTCAACCCATGATACCAAGCTGGCTCAGTCTCCAAGTTGGTAGCAAGCAAAATTAAAAATCTGACATATTTTTTTAAAAATTTAACATGTTTTCACTGAATTCCAGAAATAATAGAAAGCATTCCAGAGTAATCAACCTTCTGGAAGCATCAGGAAAGATTCTCAGTAATTTCACTGAGGCATGCAATATTCTATAGGCAGATGGCTAAATCCAGCATCAGTTCTCCAGCATCGACCCACAAAAATGAATACGACTTAAGTGAGCTGTAGCTAACAGTTTCCTGTTGTTTTAATATATCCACTCCATCTGGAGCTGACCTAAGATTGAGCCCTGAGCACTTAACAGAAATGCATTTCTCCACTTGGAGTCTGAATTGGTAGTTATGCTTCAGATAATGCTCTATCTCTTCATTTGGTATAGATTAGTCATTACCAGAGACTGCATCCCATGTACAAAAGAATTAGGAAGGAATTGTGTGGGGATCAAACGTCATCTTATTATTTGGTTGAATTCATCCCACATCAACAGATCCATTGTGTGTCCTTGGACTATTCCATGGAAACCTATTTGCTTTGCAACAGATGAGAGCAATTGACAGGGAGACGTCTGTCAAATTAAAACTTGAGCCAAGAACATTGTACACTTTTTGCTATATCATTGAAGAAATATCCTTCCATAAGCCACATGCTTTGTTGTTTTCCATTAAAATAAGATATAGTCATGTACTAGTGGAACATGACCCCCCACAGCAAGATTTTGTAACTGCAGAAAAACTGGGGACCAGATTCTGAAGTGTCCAACAGCTGCTCCTTCTAACTTTTTGAAGAGAAACAGAAACAATAGCTATATTTAATTTTATTTAATTTTTAAATTATAATAGTATTATTTCATAAATAAAATATCTTCCCAAATGGAACTACCAGCTTAATTTTAGTATTATTAATTGTAATTTTTTGCAGCTGAACATTAAGTGTATCTTCTGACCTCTTCCGATCTCCAATAATTAACTGTAAATAAGTATATTCAGAGCTTACTTGATTAGTGTGAAGACTAGAGGAAACAAGGTCCACTTCATGGTCTTTTGTTTGGTTGAGTTGTGGTTCTGTACAATAGGCTAAAGACATATAACTTAGAAGCATCCTTTGTGAAACTCACTAATAAAATGGCTCTATTTATTTAATAAATCAGACCCTATAGCAGGATTGTACAACTTCAGAGAGCCTGGAGGCCAGATTCTGAAGTCTCCAACAGCTTCTCCTTCTAATTTTGGGGGGAGAAGTATGGAAAAATAGCCATATTTAATTTTATTTAATCCTTTATAAATGAAGTATAATACTATTAATTCATAAACAAAATATCTTTCTGACTAGAATTAATTTTGACTTAATTTTTGTGTCTGCTCTTCCTCCTCTTCTTCTTCCTCTTCTTCCTCTTCTTCTTCTTCTTCTTCTTCCTCTTCTTCTTCCTATTTTGGAATTGAACATTACGCATTCTGCTTAGCTTCCCTCAGCACAAACAGTTAACTAAATAAGTATATTCATGTCTTACTTGAAAAGTGTGAATATTAGAAGAAATAAAATCTACTCTGGGGTCCTTTGTTTGGTCAAGTGATGATTCTGTACAACAGGCTGAAGATAGACAGCTTCAACTTGGACGTTTCCTCTGTAAAACTCACTAATAAATGACAAACTGAAATACAACTGAAATAAAAATAAATTGGTGATTCTTGGGGTAAGAGCTTGGGTAAAGTAAGGGATCATATTCTATAAAAGAAACAGGCACAGGAAAGTGTGCCTAGCTATTTAAAGACAATAAAAAAGAAATTAAAAGCAGTAACAGAGAATCTAGAAAGAAAACCAGGGGTTGAATGATAATGGAAGATTTAGCCATGATCTACAGTGTGTGTGGAATACTGGATGATATGAGCATAGAGTTCTTATAGTGGATCTGAAAGAAAACTGTAGTTTTGAGCAGATCTGATAAAAGCACATACAGTTAAAAATAATGCATTATATAATATTGTATTTATTGCTAATCATGCTGTGAACATCCATGAATAAACACTGAATATTGTATTTCTTGATCTGTGTTTTTTTTAAAAAGTCTTTACTAGACTCCTTTCTTAAATTCCAGGGTTTCTGTTCTTCAAACAGTAGTTTTGTCTGTTCTTCTGTGAATTTACTTTTCTGCCTTCCTGTTGGCACCCTTTGGCTCACACTGATATTACTCAGTCCCATATTTCCAGGTTGTTATCTGTGAAATGTTGCAGAGTATGACACTCCACCACTTTGAGCATCTTTTCCCAGTAGTTCATTGCGAAATTGGAACAGATACACTGGTTTAGAATTTGCTCACTTTGAATGCTAGATGCAAGACAAAACTATATCACAGAAAGGTAAAAGACATCAGAATAATTTGTTCTTCTCATAGTTTTTATCAAAGTGATCCTATGCTCGCATGTGTATATAGGGGGATTTTCACATAGTTGGAGTTTCTAGCATACTTTCTGAGTTGTTGTAACCCAGAAGCTCTGATGCCCATTCTCAACTGCTTTAGGTGAATGATCTCTTGGGAATCCCATTGAGTGTAATGAAGTAAGTGAGGCACAAAATTGGTCATACAACAATCACAGGATGAGAGGTCTTCCTCCCACCCATAGCAAAATGCTTTACTGAATAACTTTTGGTTAAAAAGCCAATCAAATTATTTTAAAAAACTAAATAAAAACTGTGCTTAAAAAAAAAGAACTAATATTCACAAGACACAGCCTT
Source organism: Iguana delicatissima (assembly GCA_948472985.1). Lineage (NCBI taxonomy): Eukaryota > Metazoa > Chordata > Lepidosauria > Squamata > Iguanidae > Iguana > Iguana delicatissima. The sequence goes on along the minus strand of CAOKZL010001349.1, from coordinate 387,492 downwards.
GGTTTATGATGTTCGTTAGCAATAATGTTAAGGGATGTATGCCTTCTTGCTTTGCCCAACACTCACAGGCATCCCATGAGGGAATTCACAGTTTATTGTGAATCGCCTTGGGTTTTGTTACTCAAATGATACATCCAGTTTGCTCTATTTGAAAGAGACAGAACGAAGCTGTTTATCAAGGGGTAATATAAGATACTGGTGTATGGAAGAAGGGAAAAAGATAAGGTAGGAACAAGACTATTAATACAGCAATGTCTCATCTGTGGGAAAAACACATAGTATATGTTTCTATCAGGATTAGGAGGCAGATAATGGTATTGACAATAGACTTTGAATTTTACCAATAGTCAACATATTAATATTCTTTTGCCATTAGTTTCTGGTGTAGCTGTTGCTTGTAAGAAGATATGAATATAGATGGCATTGTTTATGTCTCCCTCTGTTCAATTGTGAGAAACAAAGCAAAGTGTGTTGTCTGAGGAAAAGAATGAACTCCTGAGAACTCAAGATAGACAAATGAGCTGTTAGTTCAGTTGAACACAAGAAGGAAAACATCTAATTCACTCACAGTGATGCTTTTCCACGTGTGAAAATAGTCACCTGTGCTGTGAAAGTGATTCAGCTGAATCCTGAACCAAATTGGACAAATTTGGTTTGGGTGCAAATTGGATTGGATAGGCCTGGTGCAGATCATGTACACATGCTTCAAAGGAGACAGGCATGTCCAGAGACTTGGATGTCAGTGCAGTAATAGCTCAGCTGTGCACCTTAAAAATGCTCCTTGGAGAATTTTGGGTGCCTCTTTGTAAAGGGGAAAGGGTGTCTATTTTTCTTTTGGTTCAATTGCTTGCTTATCTGCTCTGACTGTATAAGGTCAAATTACTTCCAGATTTTTATTTAGTTTCAATTTATGAAGTCTTGAATTACACAATACCATGTATTTTCTGTTTCCCAGATGCAGCAAAATGAAAATATAAAATGTCAGAATCAGACTATTATCTTTGAATTCACTCTTCTGGGATTTGGGGACCTTCAGAACTTCCAGATTCCACTCGTCCTCTTTTTCTCAGTGATCTACTTGGTGACCATGTCTGGAAACCTACTCATTATTTTCCTGGTTGTGACTGATCAACACCTTCACACTCCTATGTATTTCTTCTTGGGAAACCTGTCCTTCTTGGAATCCTGCTGCAGCTCTACTGTCCTGCCAAAAATGTTGTCTGTACTTTTGACAAGGGAAAAAAGCATATCTGTCAAAGCTTGTTTGATGCAATTTTTCACATTTGCTTGCCTGGAGAGTACTGAATGCTGCCTGCTGGCCATGATGTCTTATGACAGGTATTTAGCAATATGTAAGCCACTCCACTATCCCACTCTTATGAATGCCAGGCTGAGCTTTCAACTAGCAGCTGTGTCTTGGATATGTGGTATATTTATAAGCACAAGCTTAACTGTGACATTGACAAAGATCTCCTTCTGTGGTTCAGGTGAAATTGATAATTTTTTTTGTGATGTTAATAATGACATCAGGTACATCTCTTGCAATGGCGCACATCTGGTTGAACTACAGTCCTTCATATATGCATGTGTATTCACTCTGCCTCCCTTTGTCCTCACCCTGTCCTCCTATGTTTACATCATTGCTACTATCTTCAGGATCCCATCAGCCTCAGGGAGGAAAAAGGCCTTCTCTACCTGTTCCTCACATCTCACTGCGGTTGCTTTGTATTATGGAACTCTGATGCTTGTCTATTTGTTGCCTCATTCTAAGCAATTAAGTCAACTAAAGAAAGTAACTTCTCTTTCCTACACTGTCCTGACTCCCCTCCTCAACCCGCTCATCTACAGTCTGAGAAACATGGAAGTGACAGAAGCCTTGAGTCGGGTTTTTAGAAAGTTAATCATCAATGTGACACTTCAAAAAGCTACTTGTTTCAAGTTAGATAGGCAGGGCATGTCACAATGTAGGGGAGTATTGTGGACTCCTTGCTGCACATTTCCCACCGCCAGTGTGTGAGAAAGCAAAACCGCTTGTAGGATTTGTTTAGGCTAGCAGGATAGAGTGTTTCCCATGAGAATGCTGTATGTAATCAGGCCGTCTGGAACATGCAGCTGTGTTCATATGTTATGGCTTTGAAAGGCTCCTTGTTATTGTACATGTATACTTAAAACACGGCTTCTGAACAGGCTGTTTCCTTATTCCTTTTTTTGTCTGCTCTGTTAGAGATGGCTCGTTTCGCTGTGACTTGATTGTCTTAGCTTGATTTACTACCTGCAATAAAGACTGTTAGACTGCTGACTAGTTTTGGATGTGAGTTTTTTCTACTGGTGGCAAGAATGCCTCTGGCGGGTTTTTGACAGGGCAAATAAGGTACTATTTTTTTTTGTCTATTAATCACTTTCTTTTTCTTCTTCTTCTTTTTAATGGCATTCACCTTATGCTTTGTCTTTTTGGTTTGAATAGGAAGTTTACTCTTCTCATCTTAGCCTGTTCATATCTTGCTGCTTTCATGGCTTTCTCTGATGGTCTATTTCTTATTATACTGTGTGTTTTCTCCTTGTGGCTCATCGCTGCCACAGCAAAAGCAACTCTGTTGACAACCTGAACTTTGGTTTATATAGCACTTTGTGTCATTTCATGGTATCTGTGTGTGTTAGACAGAGAAAGAATTAGCAGTAGCATTCCCATGTTGATTGTTTGTCTTCACATTATTACAGTTGTATGCCTTCACATCATTTCCAGCTCATATCATATACCTAAATTAAACTTATCCCGTGGTTATCTTGATAAGATTTGTTCAGAGAGGGCTTATCTTTCTTCCTACCAGGCAAAGATAGTGTGTCTTGCTGAAGGTCAACCAATTTGTTTCAATGGCTGAGACGGATTTGAATCCTGGTCTCCAGAATGATATGCAATGTTCAAACCACTACACTAAGCTGGCTTAGTCTTCAAGTTGGTACCAAGGAAAATGAAAAATTTGATACATTTTTAAAAAATATTTTAAAATGTTTTGACTGAATTCTGGTGGTAATAGAAAGCATCCCAGAGAAACCAGCCTTCTTGAAGCATCAGGAAATAATCTCAGGAAATTCACTGTGGCATGGCTAAATTCAGCATCAGTTCTCCCAGTTTAAACAGATTCACAAAAATGAAAGGGACTTGTTAGTTGTAACTAACAGTTCTCTTTTGTTTTAATGTATCCACTTCACCTAGAGCTCAGCTAATATATAGCCCTGAACATTTCTGGACATGCATTTCTACTAGGGATAGGATGAATCCAGAATTTTCCGAATCCGAATCCCTGGAAGGTTCTGGGAATCCACGAATCTCACGAATCTTTCAAATCCTTTTTTAAAAAACAGTTTAAAAAGCAAGGGAAAGAAGGATGATCTTGGGCAAGACACACTCTCTCAGCCTTAGCAAAAGCCTAGGCAAAGGCAAACCCCCTCTGAAGAAATCTGGCCAAGATAATTGCCCTAGTTTTGCCTCAGGATCTCCCCAGATTGAAAATGACATGAAGGCTCTTCTACACAGGCAGGAAAATATTAATCTCACATTTTACTGCCTGTGTAAACATGGGCACATACTACAGTAGAGAGATAACCCAGGTCAAAGCTGGCTTTTCTTTGCATAGTTTCTTCTGGCATCCTGGGATTTGTAGTTTGATGATGCACCAGCAGACTTTGGAAGAGAAAGCTGTGACACCTGGTAAATCTCCAAACCCCAGAATTGTGTCTGAAAGAGGTTTGCAGGGGAGTTATCCAAAGGAATGTTTCAGCTGTCCATGAAATATCAAGCCTCTAGCTTCCTGTCAAGTATTGAACTTAAATATTAAATGTTCAATTTAAATATCTTAGAATACAAGCTGAGATGTAATTTGTGAAATTGTTAGCAAAGGCCATTATTACTTCAAGGGAAAAAGTCACCTACTTACTATCTTCCCTTGTATGTATGGTCTCCCAGGTTTTCAGACGTCCCGCTCTCCACGGTTTTCAGGTGTCCTGGTCTTCAACAATCTATTTAGTTGGTGGATTTGAAAGATTCAGTTTCCCTATTTTGGCACAGGGATTTGGATTCGGCAATCTCAAATCCTTACCCAGGATTCGAGGATTTGAGGATTTGAGGTTGGCCCATCCCTAATTTCTACACTCAGAGTATGAATTAGTAGTTATACTTCAGAAAATGCTTTTTCTCTGCATTTTGAATAAATCAGTCACTACCAGAGATTGCATCCTATTTTCAAAACTAAAAAGGACTAGGAAGAAACTCTGTGGGGATTAAATGTTCTATTCTTCATTGATAGAATGGATCCTACATCAATTATTTTTTTATTCTTCAAACAAAGGATTGTGCCCTGGATTCTTCCATAGGAACCTAGTTCCTTTGCATCAGATGAAAACAACTGATGAGGAGATGAATGTCAAATTTAAAGTAGAGCCAAGGACATTGTACATCTTTTTTCCATATTTATGAAGAAATATCCTTTCAGAAGCCACATTTTTTGACATCCTTCATTAATATTAGATGCAATGTTGTACCAGTGGAATATGATACCTGACAACAGGGTTGTACAACAGCAGAGAGCCTGGAGGTCAGACTCTGAAGTATCCAACAGCAGCTCCTTATAATTTTTTGGGGGAGTATGTAAAAACAGCCATATTTAATTTTATTTAATCCTTTATAAATCAATTCTAATAGTTATTATTTCATAAATATAATATCTTTTTAACCAGAACTAATTTTGTCTTAATTTTTAGAGAACATTAGGCGTTCAGCCTACCTCCCCTCACCATGAATGATTAAATGTTAATAAATATGTTCAGATCTTACTTGATTAGTGAGAAGGCTAGAAGAAATAAGATCCACTTATGGTCCTTTGTGTAGTCAAGTGATGGTTCTCTAAAAAGGCTGAGGACAGACAGCCTCAACTTGGAAGCTTCCTTTGTAAAACTTACTAATAAAACTTTGTATTTATTCAAGATTCATTCTGTTATCCTTTTCCTGGGTGGTGGTGCATAAAATGTGGCTAGAAAAAGAGAGAGGAGAGGGGATTTGTTGAGTTCATGGAGGATCACAGTTTCTATCTCATGGAGGATTGCAATTGCCTCTCCACAGTTCCATCTCACTCAGAAAGAACCATAGTCCTGCTTCCTTTTCTCCGTCACTCTCTATGCATTTGCAGTTCTGTCTAATCCACAACAAATGTTAGGAGCACATAAGCACTTCACAGGGAACTCCTTTGCAGAGGACAATTTGTGTGCATGTACAAATGAGAAGCCATACAGTTTTAAACTCAACTCACTGAGCTGTGCACATAGTACAATCCCCAACTACCCAGTTTTGAAACCCTGCTCATTTTGGAAGTGATTACAAACTTCAAAGGAATAGGATAATTTAATGGCATTTTACTGATGAATTTCAGTGGCAAACATTGTTTTTATTTGCAAACAGCACCAGATTTGGTGGAAGGTTTTTGTTTTTGTTTTGGAACCAAGTTGATGTCTGAGGAAGCTTTGAGGAGGACAAAAAAGGCCTTGAGGGTTGCCTGAATCCAAAAGATAATAGTATTTCTGCATAGAAAACACTTTTTTCTGGGGGAAAAATGGAATGCACAAATTTTGTACACAATAAGACCTGAACTGAAAACATTCTCTTTAGTCTAAATTTCTCCCATCCAGGATCTGTGCTACTCAAGAGACAGGTTTTTGAATTTTTTTTTTGAATTTTTTTTTGCATTATTCTTTCCATCTCTCCACCTCCACCTCCACCTCCAGTTCACTTTTCAGGGGTCGGGGAACAGAAAGAAGTAAGCAGTATAGTTCTACTGGGATATTGTCACCTGTAGAGAAGAACAGGAGACATGTCTGCCATAGATTTAATCTTCAGTGAAGGCTGCCTTTCCCAGGGAATCCTGAAGGCCTACATGGTCTGGCCTTCAAAGTAGCCAATTGCATATTTTCACATTCTTGAACACCACACACCATGATAGGTTCACCTTAAGGTTGCCATAAGTCAGTTTTCAAAGGGGAGAGACATGATAACTAGAAGGAATCTCCCTTCCTCAATGATACTTTGTTGTTATCTGCCTTCAAGTTACTTCAGATTTATGGAAACCCCAAGCTGAACCTATCACAAAAATTTTTTGGCAAAATTTGTTCAGAACGGGTTTGCCATTGCTTTCTTCTGGGGCTGAGAGAATGTGACATGCCCAAGATTAACAGTGTCTGAGTAGAGATTTGAATTCTGGTCTCCAGAAGTCTAACATAAATAAATAAATAAATATTTGAATATTTAAATCTAAATATAAAAATTTAAATCTTTAGTTAAGTCTTGGAGATTCTCGACAACAAATTATACTTACAGGAAGATCCAGTAAAGGAAAGGTTAAGAACCACTGGTTACAACATTCATCATCAGAAATACCAGGGGGCATTGTATTATCTTTGTATAGGATATAAATAAATGTTTCACAGAGAACTTTGCCTTATTATGCTGTTCTGTAGTAAAGGTTTCAAGAAAGTAGAGAATACTAAGGAAGTTTGATAGGTCAAGAAAACAGTAAAGGACTTCACTGTCGATCATACAGATAAATTGGTACAGAAAAATTTTCTTTTTGGAAAAGAAAAAAATAAGTTCTGTAGTAGATCACATTGCAGATGCAAGATTGCAGCTCAGGACCTCAAAAACAGGTGAGCAAGTCCATAGCATTTTCTGCTTGGTATCTGGGCTCAGTCTTGATGTATTTACATTTGAAAAAATGTTTAAACTTTATTCAAATCATATCTGACTTTGGAAAGGCAAGCTACATAAAAGCATGCTCACTGTAGCAGACAGAAGGGCCTTTCCACACTACACTGTTATAGTGCTATTATTCCACTCTCAACATTCTGAGGAATTCTGAGGTTTGTAGTTTACTGAGGCCAAAGAGCTCTCTGGCTGAGAATTCCAAATGCCCTTCCGTAAACTGCAAACCCCAGGATTCCATAGAATGTTGAAAGTGGAATAAAATCATTAACAGTGTAGTGCTGAAAGGCCCAGAGGTCTCTCACAGCAGCTAATTTTACAGCTCCATGACTTCTACATTATTGTAGCTTAAAGAAATGCTTAGTCCCAACTAGAGGTGACTGAATTGATGGAACACAGATGTTTCTTGGCTGACAATTTCCCATTGATTCAGTGCATGTGCTGTAGTAGGAACCAACAGTTAGATTTAGCTGAATATTTTCTGCATTTAAATTTTAAATGGTTCAATCTTTTTGTAAATCACCCTGGAAATGTATGTGAACAAGAATGAAAGAGATTTATGATGGAGAAAGAGGATGTGATATATCTTCATTGTGCAATGATCAAACATCTCATCTGACAGGAGACATGAATTGCTTTGCTCACAATTACTTTGTAGGTCAATAGTGTCACCACATGATAATAACAACATATTGTGTGATGTTGAGGAAAGCAAAGGAAGAATACCGTACATATAGTGAATACAGATGTAAAATTATATTTCTTAACTAAATTAAGTAATGTCATTCCTCTTACCCAGCATGGCCATGAAGCCACATCAGGATATATTTATATTCATGTCAATTAAAATATTTTGCCAATTAAACCATTTCAGAGCTATACAGCCTGTTAACACTTTTGTCCACATGTTGATGTTACGCAGTATCATGTTTCCAGGTTGTCATCTGTGGAGTGTTGCAGGGTATGACACTCCACCACTTTGGACATCATTTCCCACTAGTTGATTTTGAAATGGAAATGAAAATACTGCTTTAGAATTTGCTCACTTTGAATGCTTGATGTAATGCAAAACTACATCACAGAAAAGTAAAAGCAGTCAGAACAACTGGTTATTCCCACTGCATATTTGAACAATGGTCTCCATATTGGGTGGTAGAAATAAAGCCTTTCTCAGTTTTTATCAAAGTGATCCTTTTCTTGCATGGGTGTAGAAGGAGATTCTCACACAGTTGGGGGTGCTACCATGCATTCTGAGTGATTATAATCCAGAAGTACTGGTGCTCATTCTCGGTCTCTTAAGGTGATTGATCTCTTGGGAATTCCCAAGGGTACATCCGTTCCCCCTGAGGCACAAAATTAGTCATATAGCAATCGCGTGACAAGGGGTCTTCTCCAGACTGAGAGCAAAAACCTCTACTAAATACCTTTCTAAAAGTCCAACAAAATTATTTTTTTTTTAAAAAAATGTGCTTGAAAGAGAAAAGCTAATATTCACAAGATATAACCTTGGTTTACAATGTTCATTATCAGTAATAACAAGAGATGTATTCCTTCTTGCCTTGCCAAACACAAATAAGCATTCCATGAGGGAATTCACAGTCTACTGTGAATCATCTTAGGTTTTCTTACACACATGATGTCTTTAGGATGCTTTCTTTGAAAGAGACAGAAAGAAGCTGTTTATCAATGGGTGGTGTAAAATACTGGTCTATGGAAGAAAGAAGAAAGAAAAGGTAGGAAAAAGACTTTAAACAGAGCAATCTCTGTTTTGAGGGGAAAAATATTGTATATGTCTCTAAACAGATTAGGAAGCAGGTCATCGGATGGATGATAGGATTCAAATTTTATTCATAGTAAACAAATTCATATTCCTTTGCTGATGAGTTTTGATGTGACTGCTGCTTCTAAGATTTTAATATAGATGGCATTGTTTATTTTCCCTGTGTTCATTGCTGAGAAACTAAGAAAAGTGTGTGTGTTGACGGAAAGGATGAACTCTTGAGAATTCAAAGTACATAAATGAGCTTTTAGTACAACATGGAGTCGAACGCAAGAAAACCGACATCTAGTTCTCTTGCAATTTGCTTTTTCCATGTGTGAAAATTATCACCACCTGGACTGTGGAAGTGATTCAGCTGAATCGTGAATCAAACTGGCCAAATTTGGACCAAGTGCAGGTCATGTGGTCATGGTTCAAAGGGGACAGGTATGTCCAGAGATTCTGATGTCAGTGCATCAATATTTTACCTGTGAACCTTAAAAATGTTCTTTGGGGAACTTTGAGGTCCTCTATGTAAAGAGGAAAGGATGTATGTCATTTGTTTAGATGCCTACTAATTTGCTCTGACTTCACAATTCACAACTCCACTTGCTGGTTTGGTTTCAAACTGTGAAGTCATAAATTATGCAAAACCATGTATTTTCTCTTTCTCAGATGCAGCACAATGAAAATATAAAATGGAACAATCATACTGCTGTCTTTGAATTCATTCTTCTGGGATTTGGGGATCTTCAGAACTTCCAGATTCTAGTCTTCTTGTTCTTCTTAGTGATCTATTTGATGACCATGGCTGGAAACCTACTCATTATTTTTCTTGTTGTGACTGATCAGCACCTTCACACTCCCATGTACTACTTTTTAGGGAACCTGTCCTTCTTGGAATCCTGCTGCAGCTCTACTGTTCTGCCAAAAATGTTGTCTGTACTTTTGACGAGGGAAAAAAACATATCTATCAAAGCTTGTTTGGTGCAGCTTTTCACTTTTTCTTGCCTAGAAGGGACTGAATGCTACCTGCTAGCCATGATGTCTTATGACAGGTACCTGGCAATATGTAAGCCACTCCACTACCTCACTCTTATGAATGCCAGGCTGAGCTTTCAACTAGCAGCTGTGTCTTGGGTGTGTGGTATATTTGTAAGCACAAGCTTTACTTTGACCTTGACAAAAATCTCCTTCTGTGGCTCAGGTGAAATTGATCATTTTTTTTGTGATGTCATTAATGATATCAGATATATCTCTTGCAGTGGTGCACATCTGGTTGAACTACAGTCTTTCATATATGCCTGTGTATTCACTTTCCCCCCTTTGTCCTCACCCTGTCCTCCTATGTTTACATCATTGTTACTATCCTCAGGATCCCATCAGCCTCAGGGAGGCAAAAGGCCTTCTCTACCTGTTCCTCACATCTCACTGTGGTTGCTGTGTATTATGGAACCCTGATGCTTGTATATCTGTTGCCTCATTCTAAGCAATTAAGTCACATCAAGAAAGCATCTTCTCTTTCCTACACTGTCTTGACTCCCATCCTCAACCCACTCATCTACAGTCTGAGAAACAAGGAAGTGAAAGAAGCCACAAGTCGTGTTTTCAGAATGTTAATCATCAACGTGACACTTCAAAAAGCCTCCTGATTAAAGTTAGACAGACAGACAAATAAGGTACCAGTATACTGTTCTTTTATCTATTTCTTTTTTTTCTTTTTAGCTGCATTCAGAGTTTACCCTTCTCATTTTAGCCAGTTCATATCTTGTTGCTTTCATGGACTCTCTGATGGTTTAGTTCTCATTATACTTTGTGTTTTCTTCTTGTGGCTCACCCTTGCCACAGCAAAAACAACTTTGTTGACAACCTGATCTTTGTTTCACATAACATTTTTTGTCATTGCATGGTATGTGTGTGTTTTAGATAGGGAAAGAATCAGCAGCACCATTCCCACAGTGTTTGTTGTTGTATGCCTTCAAATCATTTCCAGCTTATACGGTACCCTAAGGTAAACCTATAATGGGGTTATCTTGATAAGATTTGTTTAGAGAGGGCTCATCTTTCTTTTTACCAGGCAGAGATAGTGTTTCTTGCCCAAGGTTAACCAGTTTGTTTTCATGGCTGAGGGGGATTTGAATCCTGGTCTCCCGAGGCATAGCACAATGCTCAAAGCATTATACCAAGCTGGATCAATCCCCAAGTTGGTAGCAAGAAAAAATGAAAATCTGATCCATTTAAATAATAATAATAATAATAATAATAATAATAATAATAATAATAATAGTAGTAGTAGTAGTAGTAGTAGTAATATGTTTTGACTGAATTCTAGCAGTAACAGAAGGTATCCATCAGAAATCAGCCTACTAGAAGGATCAGGAAATAATTTCAGTAACTTCACCATGGCACACATTATTCTATATGCAGATAGCTGAATCCAGCACTAGTTCTCCCACTTTAAGTAGACCCACAAAAATGGATGGGACTTATGCTAGTTGTAACAAACATTTCACTTTTGTTTTAATGTACCCACTCCAGCCAGAGCTGAGCTAAGACTGAGCCCTGAACATTTCTGGCCATGCATTCTAAAACCAGAGTCTGAATTAGTAGTTATATTTTAGAAAATGCTTTACCTCTTCATTTTGTATAAATTAGTCATTACTAGAGATTGCATCCCATTTTCAAAACTAAAAAGGACTAGGAAGGATTTCTGTGGGGATAGAATGTCATCTTGTTCAGTGGTAGAATTGATCCTACATCAATGAGAATTATTCCTCAAAAAAAGGACTGTGTCCTTGGATTCTTCTATGGGAACCTAGTTTCTTTGGATCAGATGAGAGCAATTGAAAGAGAGAGGAATGTCAAATTAAAACTTGAACCAAGAACATTGTACATATTTTTCCATATTTATGAAGAAATATCCTTTCATAAGTCACATGGTTTGACATCCTTCATTAATATTAGACACAACGTTGTACCAGTGGAATATAATGCCTGGCAGCTGGACTGTGCAACAGCAGAGAGCCTGGAGGTCAGATTCTGAAGTATCCCACAGCTACTCCTTCCACTTTTCAGTTGAGAAGTATGTAAAACAGCCATATTTAATTTTATTTAATTCTTTATAAATCAATTCTAATAGTATTATTTCATAAATATCTTTTTAACTGGAACTAATTTTGTCTTAATTTTTAGAGAATATTAAGTATTCTGCGTACCTCCCCTCATCACCAATGATTAACTGTTAATAAATATATTCAGATCTTACTTGATTAGTGTCAAGACTAGAAGAAACAACAGCCACTCTATGCTCGTTTGTGTAGTCAAACACTGGTTCACTAAATAGGCTGAAGGGAGACAGCCTCAACTTGGAAGATTCCTTTGTAAAACTCACTAATAAAACATTGTATTTATTCAAGATTCATTCTGTTATTCTTTTCCTGGGTGGTGGTGCATAAAATGTGGCTAAAGAGAGAGAGAGGAGGGGGGATTTGTTGAGTTCATGGAGGATCACAGTTTCTATCTCATGGAGGATTGCAATTGCCTCTCCACAGTCCTGCATCCCTTATCACGGTTTCTCTGTCACTCTCTATGCATTTGCAGTTCTGTTTAATCCACAACAAATGTCAGGAGCATGTAAGCACTTTACAGCGATCTCCTTTGTGTGCATGTACAAATGAGAAGCACAGTTTTAAACTCAACTCACGGAGCAGTGCACATAGTACAATCCCCCATTACCCAGCTTTGAAACCCTGCTCATTTTGGAGGTGATTACAAATTTCAGATGAATAAGATGTTTTAATGGCATTTTGCTGATGAATTTCAGTGGCAAACATTGGCAATTTCCGCACAGGGTTTTTAACATGGGGCAGAGCGTCCTCCAGGGAGGACATCTGTACCTGGGCGCGGACTGGGTTGGACCTACTTAACGTAGATCTGCACCCCAGCTTGCTCCAGAATGACCCCAAGTGGTCGTCCAGCGTGCTTGTGAAAGACTGCTAAAAACAGGTCTTTCAAAAGCACGGAGTTTTATATCTGGCATCACTCCTGATTTATTTGCATTTGAGAAAAATGTTTAAACTTTATTCCTACCATATCTTACATTGAAAGGAAAAGCTACATAAACACATACCCACTGTAATAGGCAGAAGGTCCTTTCCACAGTACACTGGTATCATGCTGGTATTCCACTTTCAACATCCTGTGGAAATTTGGGGTTTGTTGTTTACTGAGGCCAAATTGCTCTCTAGTTGAGAGTTCTAAAGGCTGTTCCCTAAACTGCAAACCATAGGATTCCATAGGATGTTGAAAGTGCAATAATAGCACTGTAACGATGGGGTGCAGAAAGGCCCAGAGGTCTCTCAAAGCAGCTAATCTTATGGCTGCATGATTTTTACATTATTGTAGCTTAAAGAAATGCTTAGTCCCAACTAGAGGTGACTGAATTGATGGAACACAGATGTTTCTTGGCTGACAATTTCCTATTGATTCAGTGCATGTGCTCTAGTGGGAACCAACAGTTGGATTTAGCTGTATATTTTCTGCATTTAAATTTTAAATGGTTCACTCTTTTTGTAAATCACCCTGGGCATGCATGTGAACAAGAATGAAAGAGATTTATGATGGAGAAAGAAGATGTGATATATCTTCATTGTGCAATGATCACATCACGAGATGTGAAGTCCTTCATCCAGAATCATTTCATAGGGTCAATATTACTATGTCATGACCATAACAAGATATTGTGTAATCCTGAGGAAAGCAAAGGAAGGATGCTGTGGATATAGTGAATACAGATGTAAAGTTATATTCCTTAAGTGAATGCAGTAATGTCATTCGTGTACAATCCTAAAAAGATGGCTGTTTTTCTGACAAATTAAATGCAAAGAAAAACAACCACAACAACCACAATGATCACAACAGCTTCTCACACCTGCCCCTTAAAGATATGGGAAGAAAGAACAAATGAATGAATGGACAGAAAAATGAATGAAGGCAGGCATATTATGGGTTGTAAGTATGAATGGGGATGAAATTCATTCAGTACAGATTATGTGCAACAGTGACTTCTTTGGGTCAGCTAGAGGCCTGAAGGTAAAGTAAGGGGTTACTTGGAAACTGGTTTTGGAAACAATACTGGTGAGTAAGACAGTTAGACTGATTCCTGAGGTACTGGTTCAGGTAAAGTAAGGGACCATTTGAAAACTGAGTGAATTGCAGTTTAAAACTGTAGTAGTTTTCTAAGAATCCCTGATTTAGTAGTTGGTGGTATATAGTAGGGACTGAAATGAGATATTTAGGACTGGAAACAAGGTAAATGTTAACTGGAACACAATAATACTTGACATTCCCTCTTCTATTTGGAAAATGAACAGACTGAAATAAAAATGAATTGGTGGTTCCTGGGGTACCAGCCTGAGTATAGTAAGGAATCACCTTCTGAAAAAGAAACCAGGCACAGGAAAGGGTACCTATTTAAAGGCATATTTCCTGAAGTAAATGTTTTCAGGTAATTGTGAGGAAATACTAAGCACATCCCATCTTAAAAAGTAAAAGCAATAATGGAGAACCTAGATAGAGAACCAGGGGTTGAAAAGATAATAAAGGATATCCCTGCAATCTATAATATGTATAGGGAACAGTGGGTGGCATCCTGCAGTGGATCTAAAGAAAACTATAATTTTGAGCAACTCTGATAAAAGCACATTCAATTGAGAATAATGCATTATGTATGATTATATTTATTATTAATCAAGCTGTGCGCACACGTGAATAAACTCGGAATATTGTATTTCTTGATCAGTTTTTTTTTTTAAAGACTTTACTAAACTCAGTTCTTAAATTACAGGATTCAGTTCTTCAAATAGTAGTTTTGTATGTCCTTCCGTGAATTTAGTCTTCTTTCCTGATGGCACGTTTCTGTTACCCCAAAACATGGGTGACTCGGGGTCCATGCATCATGCCAGTAGTTCCATGAAAAGGTGGGAAATACTAGCTCAAAGAGGAGATCTAGAGAGGAGGATAACCATACAGATCATGTGTGTGTGTGTGTGTGTGTGTGTGTGTGTGTTTTCCAGTATTAGTGCAGGGAAGAACCAGTTGGAAATCCACAAGTAAGCTTATTTGTTTTATTGGGAATTGCAATCACAGCACAAGATCCAAGCAATCATAAATCATACAAGGCTAACTAAAGGAAAAAAGGGGAGAAAGTTTTGGATAGCGAATTTCCAGGGAAAAGTGTTTGATATTTACCAATCCAGAATAACAGTGAAAAAGCAACAATGTGGCTTAGTTGCAAATCTAAGGACTGGGAATTAGAGTGGCAAAGTGATGACCAGCAATTGGTGTACTGCAAGTTGTCTGGCCAAAGACTGAGATTTAAATGCTCTTCTTCTGCCCAAAAGGCAAAGGTGCTAATAGTTCTTTGGCAAAGTAAACAGTGGAGTCTGGACAGTGGACAACGTCGCTTGGAATAAGCTAATGGCTGTAGCATTAGGTGACAGTCTCAGATAACCCGCCAGAGGCATTCTTGCCATCAATAGAAAAAACTCACAGCCAAAACGTGGCAGCAGGCTAACAGTCTTTATTGCAGGCAGTAAATCAAGCACAGGCGATTAAGTTACAGCGTACGAGCCATCTCTTAACAGAGTAGAGGGAAAAAGGACAAGAAGCACAGCCTGTTCAGAGACCGTGTTTTTAAGGATACATGTTCAATAACAAGGAGCTTTGCAAACCATAACATGAGCCCACAGCTGCAAGACTTAGATGACCTTGGTACATTCAGCGTTCACATGGGAGATGCTCTTAAGCTCGTCTAAACAACTACAAGCAACTTTGCTTTCTCACCCTCTGGTGGTGGGAAAATGTGGAGCCAGGAGTAACAACACATCTCGTATTGTGACACTCCCCTACTCCTTGCGTAGCGTTTTCAGCCACCATGCACGGGAGACTCCATTACCCCCAGTTTGCTAACGTGTTGACCAAATGCATTAGCAGGAAGTGGTTTAGTAAACACATCAGCTACGTTTTCTTCTGAAAACACATAGGTAAGGGACACTTTTCCTTCTCGTACATATTGTTTCACATTGTGAAATTTGATGTCAATGTGTTTTGATCGAGAAGACACCCGGTCAGACACTGCCATTTGAATGCAGGCTTGTGAATCACAACATATTTGTACTGGTAATGGCACAGACACATGCAGGTCTTGTAGCAACTGAAAAAACCAAACCAACTCAGTACAGAGTGCAGATAGGCTCACAAATTCTCCCTCTGCAGTTGATAAAGCAAGACAAGACTGTTTTTTAGACTTCCAGTCGATTGTTACACCACTGTATTTGACAAGAAAACCAGTTGTGCTTTTGCAGTCCACAGTATCCTCAGCGAAATCACTGTCTGATGAACAGACAAGGTTTGGCATCTGATCAGGACAAATGCTTAGGCAATAATCAAGGGAACCTTTTAGGTACTGAGTACCCTTTTCACACCCTGCCAATGATACTGGGTTGGTTTAGCACACGCTCTGCCCAAAATGTTGACACTTAAAGCAATATCAGGCCGGCTAGTCCCAGCTAAGTACAAAAGGCTCCCAATGACAGACTGATACAGGTGTATATCAGGAAATAATTCCTCACAGGTATTTTTCAAAAAACCTGGCACCATTGGAGTTTGTACCAGTTTGCAGTCAGACATTTGACACAGTTCTAACAATTTTACAATCTTTTGTTTCTGACAGAGCAGAATACCATTTTCAGTTCTCTGTACTTCAGTTCCAAGGAAGTTCTGTACTAGGCCTAGGTTTTTCACCTGAAATTTTTTCCCCCAGCTCTTTCTCAAACACTTGTGCTTGTTTTTGTGTAGCACTGACCAAGCACAGATCATCCACATATGCAAGGAGAATTTCCAAACTCTCCCCTTTCCCCCAGACATATACACAGGGATCAGCAAGGCTTTGTTTGAACCCGCACCCTAGCAGGGCATTGTGTAAACAAATATTCCAACACCTAGCAGATTGCCGTAACCCATAAAGCGATTTCTTCAAAAACCAAACTTGACTTTCTCTCCCCTCAACTACAAACCCATCAGGCTGAAGCATGTACACTTCTTCCTCCAAATTAGCATTGAGGTAAGCAGTGGAAATGTCAAAGTGTGTGAGAACAGCTTTTTTCTGAGCTGCTATGGAAAACACCAACCTGATGGACTGTGCTTTCACAGTGGGGAGTAAATCTGATCCAGATCACTGATGTCTTGCAAGAACCCGCGCCACTAGGCGCGCTTTATATTTCACCTGCCCATCAGCAGTGGGTTTCAACTTGTAGACCCATTTGCTGTCAGTTGGCTTCACGCCCTTGGGCACATCACAAAGAGAATACACATCATGCTGAATAATGGAATCCATTTCACTCTGCATTCACCCCCAGGGTTCTGCCTGTTGCTCAGGCATTTTCACAACATCAGCAAAGCACTGAGGCTCACAGTTTACAGCACACACACGAACTGCAAGAGACTCGGGAGAAAAACGTTTAGGTGGAATGCCTTTCATTTTTCTTTGAGACCGTCTGGGGATGGGACGATCCTGCAAAGGCTCGTCCCTGTCCTCAGCACTGCGAGACCTCTTCACTGAGCCTTCGCGTTCTCTCTCCCCTGTGTAAGACCCTTGCACATCACTTACAGCTCTTCTCCTCCACGCTCCTCTCCTCTTCTGTTTTGACCCTTGAGGAACTGGGAGCGGAGGCTGGGAGTGGAGCAGAGACTGAAGGCTGCAGTGGCTGAGAAGCTGGCAGACCAGCCACAGGGAGAAAAACTTCAGACGCTGCCTGAACAGCGACCAATTTGCGTGTTCCTCAAAAGAGGCATTCCTAGACACCACACAGGAATTGCCACCAGCATAAAAAAGATACCCTTTGCAGTTGGGCTCATAGCCAACAAAACGCATACGCTGGGCCTTTGGCTCCCCCTTCCTTCTTTGTCCCTTAGGGATGTGCACCCAAGCAAAACTCCCAAAGACTCTAAGATGTGCAATGGAAGGTTGTTTACCAAACAAACACTCATAGGGAGTAGCATTAACCACAGAACTCCACAGCCTGTTGTGTATGTAACAGGCAGTCAAATGCCTCACCCCAAAAACTCAGAGGCAGATCTGCATCAAGCAGCAAACTATGCATTTGAGTCTGCAGAACCCCTGCATTCCGCTCAGCCACTCCATTTTGATGAGGAGAATAGCTGGCAGTCGTTCTGTGCACAATACCCCATTTTTTGATCCATTGTTGCAAGTTCTCCGACATTCCTCTGTCGGTTTGAAGCTTTTGCAGGGAATAACCAAATTGCCTTTCAACCAAGGAACACCAGTTCTTGAGAACTTGACACACATCAGACTTTTGTTTCAACAAATAGCAGAAAATGAACCTACTAAAATCGTCTACAAGAATGACGAAATATCTAGCTCCCCCTAGGGAGGGTTTCTCATAGGACTCACAATATCACAGTGTACCAACTGAAATGGGGCGGTTGGTACACGAACTAACCCTTGGTGCCGGGAGCTGTTTAGATTTAGCTTGCTTGCAAATAGCACAGTCAAGAAAGACATTACAAGGCTTCAAAGTACACCCTTTACAACAACCAGCAAGCCTCTTTAACACAGGAAAGCTTGCATGTGCTGCCCACCGGTGGAGGAGATGAAGGCACTCATCATGTTGTGGGACATTGCCATACACATTACACACAGTGTGTCGTGGTTCAAGAAAGAACAGCCTCCCTTCTCGTGTAGCCACAGCACATACCACCCCATCTTTGAGGATTTTACCTTGCTTCCCATAGAACTCAACCTTGAACCCTGACTCTGTTAGTTGCCCCACAGAAAGCAAACAGAAATCAAGAGAGGGAACAAACAAAACATTTTTCAAACCCATGTCAAGAGCAGGGACAAAAGCTACACCCTCGCCACAAACTTTAGCCTTTGTCCCATCTGCTAATGTCACAGTGGAAACACTGGCAGAATCCAAACAGTCAAATAAATCTTCAGAATTGACCAGGTGCTGGGAACAGCCGCTGTCTAGAAGCCAAACGGAATCACCTGCCTCCTCAGAGTCCGAAACAGTGTCCGCAACAGCATCTCCCACGGCAACAGCAACTCTCAGCCGCCCTCTGGCCCGACCTCCTCTGCCTCCTCTGCCACGGCCCCTGGCACCGGCGCCTGTGAAGCTTTGCTCCCCTTGCTTCAGGAGCAGGCAATCACGCTTAAGATGAGAAGCAGACCCACAGCGAAAGCACCTTCGCACAGCATGGGCTCTCACCAGCCCCTCTTGCCTCGCCTCAGCAGCCGGAGAACTCTTCCTCCCAGCACAGGCCTCTGCTGCTGGGGCCGCTGTGTGGGAGTCTCTGCATTCCTTGCGCGCTTTTCCTCTTCTTCCAGTAGACGGGCAGAAACCAAGGGAATGGTTAACTCCCTCTCTGGCATGGATTGAAGTGAGGACACCACCAGATTCCAGGAACTATCAAAGAATTCAAGATGCAAAATACCTTGTCACCTTCAGGCAACACTTTGCCTCTCTCCCGAAGCGACGAAAACAGCTCTGACATCTCAGCCAAATGCTGCCTCACCGGGACACCGGGGCCAGTTTCATCCCATATAAACGGGCGCACAGGGCGTACTTGGCGGCTGCTGATTGACTCAAAAACAACTCCCGCAGCCTCATCCAGGCGTCCCGAGGGGTGGCAAGATCCCTAATATGCGTAAGCTGATCATCCTCCACAGCCAGAAAGAGGACAGACATGGCACGCCTCGTTGCCGCTGCTATCTCCGCAGCAGTCCCCTGCAGAGTCGGGGGGGCTGTGAAGGCACCCCCCAGCCCCTCAGCTTGCAAATACTTTTCCATGCAAGCTGATCATGCCAAGTAATTAGTTGCATTTAGCTTAACGAGAGGCAGGCCCCCAGGCACCACATGAGCCATTGTAAAAACACTTCAAAAAACACCTCTCAAAACCATCCTCTGCTACCATCTCAGATAACCCGCCAAGGCATTCTTGCCATCAATAGAAAAAACTCACAGCCAAAACGTGGCAGCAGGCTAACAGTCTTTATTGCAGGCAGTAAATCAAGCACAGGCGATTAAGTCACAGCGTAGCGAGCCATCTCTTAACAGAGTAGAGGGAAAAAGGACAAGAAGCACAGCCTGTTCAGAGACCGCGTTTTTAAGGATACATGTTCAATAACAAGGAGCTTTGCAAACCATAACATGAGCCCACAGCTGCAAGACTTAGATGATCTTGGTACATTCAGCGTTCACATGGGAGATGCTCTATATAGCTCGTCTAAACAACTACAAGCAACTTTGCTTTCTCACCCTCTGGTGGTGGGAAAATGTGGAGCCAGGAGTAACAACACATCTCGTATTGTGACAGACAGAAGGTTAATGGAAACCATGATAGCTCTTTAATTGTCAGACCGGCATGGTGACAAAAAGGAATTTTACTTAGTTGGTGGAGAGAGGCTAAGACAATCAACTGTCCTGTGGGAACATGTCTGATGCTAATGTCTTTTAAACATTGAGTCTCCAGAGGCTAACTGTAAGTCCATTATTACTGGAGTTTGCTGGTGATTTCCTGACTATGGTCTGGCTACACATTGAATTCTCTTCTGATCTTAGTTTGCAATGCATGTGTGCAGCCAGCTTTTTCTTTTTAGTTAGCATGGCCGCACAGACATAGTATCACATACATTTACATTTGTGTCAATCAATATATTTTTCCAATTAAACCCTATCAAAGCATGGGGGAGTACAGCCCGCTAACATTTTCACCCACCAGTTAATGTCACTCAGTCCCATGTTTCCAGATTGTCATCTGTGAATTGCTGTAAGGTATGGCACTCCACCACTTTGGGCATCCTTTCCCAATAGTTCATTGTGAAATTGAAACAGATATACTGCTTTAGATTTTGCTCACTTTGAATGCTAGGAACAATGTAAAACAACATCACAGAAAAGTAATAGCCATCAGAACAATCAATGCTTCCCACAATTTATGTAAGGAATGGGTTTCATACTCAGTGGAAGAAATCAAGCCTTTCTCAGTTTTTTTTCCAAAGAAATAAATGCATGTTTGTAGAGGGGAATTCTCACACAGTTGGGATTGCTAGCAAACTTTCTGAGTGGTTATAACCCAGAACCACTGATGCCCATTCTCAGTCTTTTTAGATGATGGTATCTTTGGAATTCCTAAGGCCACATGCATTCCCTCTGAGTGCAATGAAGCAGGTTAGGCACAGAATTAGTCATACAGCAATCGCATGGCAAGGGGTCTTCTCCCCACTGAGACCAAAACGTTTTATTGAATATCTTGTTAAAAGTCCAATAAAATGTTGATGTTTTTTAAAAAAGAGAGCTAATATTCACAGGACACAACCTTGGTTTACAACGTTCATTATCAGTAATGTCAAGGGATGCATTCTTTCTTGCTTTTTTACAACACAAATAAAGATCCCATGAGGGAATTCACAGTCTACTGTGAACCTTAGGTTTTGTTACTCACATGATATCTCCAGCTTGCTCTCTTTAATAGAGACAGAAAGAAGCTGTTTATCAAAGGGTGATCTGAGATACTGGTGTATGGAAGAAAGGAAAAAAAGAAAAGGTAAGAACAAGAATTTGAATGTAGCAACCATTCTTTTCAGGAAAAAAAATAGTATCTGTCTCAAAGAGGATTAGGAAGCAGATCATGGAATGAATGATAGACTTTGAATTTTACCAGTAATAATCATATTCATACCCTTTTGGTAGAGTCTTGATGTACCTGCTACATGTAAGAACATATCAGTAGAACAACATTGCTTATTTCTCCTTCTATTCAGTTGTGAGAAACTAAGCAGAGTGTGTTGATTGAGGGAAAGGATAAACTTCTGAGAACTCAAGATAACTGAGCTGTTAGTACAGTAGGGAGTGGAACAGAAGAAACAAGACATCTAGTTCTCTTGCAGTTTTACTTTTCCATGTGTGAAAATAGTCACTACCTGGGTGTGGAAATGATTCTACTGAATCCTGAACCAAACTGGGCAAATTTGGAGAAAATATCGATAGGATTGGATTGGCCTGAGGGAGATCATGTAGGCATAGTTCAAAGAACACAGGTATTCCAGAGATTCTGATGTGAGTGCTACAATATTTTAGCTGTGCACCTTAAAGTCGCTCTTGGGGTTCCTCCATGTAAGGCAGAAAGGATGTCTGTCTTTTATTTAGATGCCTGTTGATCTAGTCTGACTTCATAAAGGACAACTCCACTTGCAGATTTGTTTTTGGGTTCAAACTATGAAGTCATAAATTATAAAACACCATGTATTTTCTCTTTCCCAGATGCAGCACAATGAAAATATAAAATGGCTCAATCAGACCACTGTTTTTGAATTCATTCTTCTGGGATTTGGGGATCTTCAGAACTTCCAGATTCCACTCTTCTTGTTCTTCTTAGTGATCTATTTGATGACCATGGCTGGAAACCTACCCATTATTTTCCTGGTTGTGACTGATTGGAACCTTCACACTCCCATGTACTTCTTTTTAGGGAATCTGTCCTTCCTGGAATCCTGCTGCAGTTCTACTGTCCTGCCAAAAATGTTGTCTATACTTTTCACGAAGGAAAATGGCATATCTGTCAAAGCCTGTTTCATGCAGTTTTTCACTTTTGCTTGCATGCAGGGGATTGAATGCTACGTGCTAGCCATGATGTCTTATGACAGGTACTTGGCAATATGTAAGCCACTTCACTATCCAACTCTTATGAATGCCAGGCTGAGCTTTCAACTAGCAGCTGTGTCTTGGGTGTGTGGTATATTGGCAAGTGCAAGCTTAACTGTGACAGTGACAGAGATATCCTTCTGTGGCACAGGTGAAATTGATCATTTTTTTTGTGATGTCATTAATTACATTAGGTATATCTCTTGCAAAGGTTCACATTTAGTTGAACTACAGTCTTTCATATATACCTGTGTATTCACTTTCCCTCCCTTTGCCCTCACCCTTTCCTCCTATGTTTACATCATTGTGACTATCCTTAGGATCCCATCAGCCTCAGGGAGGTAAAAGGCCTTCTCTACCTGTTCCTCACATCTCACTGTGGTTTTTTTGTATTATGGAACCCTGATGCTTGTCTATCTTTTGCCTCATTCTCGGCACTTAAGTCGTATAAAGAAAGCATCTTCTCTTTCCTACACTGTCCTGACTCCCATAGTCAACCCACTCATCTACAGTCTGAGAAACAAGGAAGTGAAAGAAGCCACAGGTCGGGGTTTCAGGAAGTTCATCATCAATGTGAGACTCCAAAAAGCCACTTTTTAAATATAGATAAACAGGGCAAATAATGTACTAGTGCACTATTCTTTTGTCTTTTTCTTTGTTTCTTTTCTTTTTATTGACATTCAACTTATGTTTTTGTCTGTATGATTTGAACAGGAAGTTATTTTTCTTATTTAGCCTGTTCTTATCATTTTTTTGTCATGTCCCCTATTAAGTTATATATCTCTTTTTACTTTTTGTTTTCTTTGCTATTGATTCTGTTACCTGAAAACATGGGCGACTCAGAGGTCCACTCATGATGCCACTGCCTCTGTGAAACACTATGGAATATTATCTCAACTGTTAGGCCTTTAAGTAAGGGAGATAACCTAAAAGGATCTTTTACCAGTATATCTATATTAATACAGGGATTCCAGCTGAATACTCAAAGAATATTTGTTTTACTGTGGGAATAAACACAAAACCCAAGCAATCTCACAATCACACTAAGTTGACTCAAGAAAGGGAGGAAAATGAGGTGTTAGGGTGAAGTGAATGATATTTACCTATCTAAAGGAAGAGATGAAGTGATGTGGCCCAGACTAATACTCTGAGGGTAGTACAAGAATGGGAATCGGAGCAGCAGAATGATGGCCTACATCCAGAGCACTGTACTACAAATTGTCTGGCAGAAAGCCAGGATCTAAATACTCTTTTCCACCATGAGAGGGAAAATGGCTCCATGGCAGGGTAGACAATGATATCTGGAATGATGTGATGGCCCTAGTATTAGGTGACAAAGAACTGATGGGACAGTCAAGAGTACAAAAGGAGAATTCAGTGGACAGAGAAAGAGGGTTGAGGACAATCAGTCATTCTGTGAATGCAGTTTCGGTTGCTGTTGTTTCTAAAGTTCGAGTTACTGAGGGACATTTGCAAGGCCATTATCATTGGAGTTTCATTGACTATGACCTAGTCATGTCTTGAGGCCCCTATCTGACCTAGTTTTGCAATGCACATGTACAGCTAGTTCCTCTTTGCCAGCAGACTTCCAACCATAGCAGGATGTACTTCTCATGCCAATGATTATTTGCATGATAACAGTACACCCTCGCCACAGCAAAGCAACTCTGTTGACAACCTGACCTCTGCTTTGCATAATATGTAGTGTCATTTTATGGAGTGTGTATGTGAGTCGGGGGGGGGGAGAGAAAGAGAGAGATTGCCTTCAAGTCATTTCCAATTTATGGCATCCCTAAGTAAAAAAATGCTTCTGAAGAAATCCAGAGAATAAGAGAACTGGGAGACAGGGTGTATTAAGGACAGTAAATAACCAGTTAAGGAAGGAAAAATTAAGAAACTTGTGAAGAACAGATAAACAACTGGGACCCTTGAAATGAGAAATAAAAGTAAGAAACACTTCAGAATCAGTCCAGGAGATTCACAGTGTTACCCGACTGGTATACCCTATCCTGGGGTCCACAATCTTTAATATTAAAAGTGATTCAACATGCCAGAGAGGTCGCCTGGATGAGCATGTAGGCAGCAACAGTCGAATGATCAAAAACTAGGTCAGACCAGTAAAATCCCCAGTCATGTAGCCCCAGGAGACCTCAAGCTGTGCAAACCCACGGTAAACAGAAGATCCTCAGTTACTGAGGAGCCAACTTGAGGGGATTAGCATGTTTTCTCCTAGTTGAGCACCGATATCAGTAAAATCATATCAGGCAAGGATCATCCACATAAATTCACACCACAACCCCATGCAACCAAAGATCCTGAGACATTGGCAACACGTCATAATCCCATCATGCAAAAAGAGTTGCCTGTGTGGAGCTTCTCTTCCATTGCAACACCTATTGTTCTTCCAGGGAGAGGATTTGTCCTCAAGGTATGTTTTCCCCTACAAATAGTCCTAGTTTTTGAGAGTCCCTTTGGATAACTCCTGGTCACACCAGCTGACCGTTTCTTTGTCAGTTGAGTAATCCCCTCAGCCCTTTCTGCGCTGAGCTCTACTTTGTTCGCTGTTTTCCTGGACGAAGAACTTATGAAAAGGTGCAGTATCACCCCATCTACGATCCCTTCACTACTTCCCCTATTCAGTTTCCACTCTTTTGCTTCTTAGTAGGTCTTGAGTGAGTGTGTGAGTGATTGTGTTGATGCGTGAGATTTTCATTCAATAAAATTCTTTATTAGACATCTTTGTCTGGTTTTTGGCTGGGCCTGACCCCATAAAAGCTAGGTAAAAAGACCTAACTAGGTTACCCTGCCTCTCGCACTGCTATTGTTTGTGCTCTGTTGAGATCCCATTCCCTCTCATGTGGAGCATGCTAAGGCGTCATCTAAGGGACCTCAGAAATCAGGGTAACAACAACAACCCAAATCCCCGAAGAAGCTCAAGATAGATCAAATGCTCACCTCCAGAGAAGCTGTAAGTAATTTGAACCTTATTTCTACATCAAATAGATTCTTATTGTTAGATTATGAGGAGCATCCAATGCCCAAACCCTCTTCACCTCCTTTAATCAACATAGAGGCACACAGCAATGATTTATCTTTGGAGGCAAATGAGACTGTGCAGCCAAACTCTCCCTTAAGAGAGGAAAATGTCTCACAGCAACAGCAACACCACCAGCAACGATACCAAGAGCCCACATTAGATCTCTTGCACGCCAGTGCCTTTTGACTGCATGAACAGTCATATCCATTTTTGATCAGCTTACTAAAATAAAAAATCACATCACTAATATCAAACAATCCTTTGAGGGTTTCATGGTGAAGCATCAGAAGGAGCTTCAAAGTGTAATAAATCCTCCAGGCTCACCTTCTCAACAAGAGAAACTGAAAGGGGATGGAGGAGTTAAGTGCAAGAATAGTCAGACATACAGGTGTAAGAACAAATCAAGACAAGGTCAGCTTTTACAAGAACCAAATAACAGAAACTCTACTCAGATTTTACAAATTCAACAAATTATGCTTCATATTGTGCTTAAGGAATCCAGTAGGGATTGTTGGAACTCAAAGAGGGTGTAAAGACTTTATCTCATAGCAGCTCGTCATACAACTGCATGACTTTTAAATTATTGTAGTTTAATGAAGTTGTTAGTCCAAACTAGAAGTAAATGTGAGGAAATATATGGACATGCCACCTGAGAAAGTAAAAGAAGTAATGGAGAACCTAGATGGAGAGCTGGGGGTTGAAAAGATACTGGAGGATTTGCCCACAAACTATAACGTGTGTCAAGGTGATGTGTGCATAAAGTTCCTACAGTGGATCTGAAAGAAAATTCTGCTTTTGAATGGATCTGATAAAAGCATATTCAAATGAGAATAATACATTACATAAGATTATATATATAATTAACCATGCTGTGCAAACCCATGTAAACACTAAATATTGTACTTTTTGATCAGTGTTTCTCTCTCTTTTTTAAAAGGCTTTCCTAAACTCTGTTCTTAAATTCCAGGATTTCTGTTCTTCAAATAGGCATTTTGTGTGTTCTTCTGTGAATTTGGACTTCTTCTTTCCTGATGACAACTTTTGTCCACACACTGGTGTTACTCACTCCCATGATTCCAGGTTGTTACCTGTGAGATGTTGCAGGGTGTGGACACTCCACCACCTTGTGCATCCTTTCCTAGTAGTTCATGGAGAAATTGAAGTAGATATGTTGCTTTAAAATTTGCTCACTTTGAATTCTAGATGCAATGGAAAACCACAGTACAGGCCATTTCCACACTTGACTGTGATAGTGCTATGATTCCACTTTCAACATCCTATGGAATCCTGGGGTTCGCAGTTTAGGGAGCGGCCAGTGGCCCCTCCCTAAACTGCGAACCTCAGGATTCCATAGGATGTTGAAAGTGGAATCATAGTGCTATCACAGTTAAGTGCGGAAATGGCTACAGTAAAGTAAAAGCCATTGGAACAATGTGTCCCTCCCAGAATTTATGTAAGCAGTGGTTTTCATACTCAGTGGTAGAAATCAAGCCTTTCTCAGTTTTTATCAAAGTGATCCTCCATTTGCACGTGTGCACAGGAGAATTCTCACACAGCTGGGGTTGCTAGCAAACTTTCTGACTGATTATAACCCAGAAGCACTGAAGTGATTGATCTCTAGGGAATTCCCAAAGGCCTATCCATTGCCTCTGAGTGCTATGAAACAGGTGAGGAACAATATTAGTCATACAACAATCACATGACAAAGGGTCTTCTCCCCCAGAGAGTAAAAAGCTTTACTGAATACCTTGTTAAAAGTCCAATGAAATTATGTTTCTTAAAAAAAAGTTTAAAAATAGATAAAGCTAATATTCACAAGACACAACATTGGTTAACAATGTTCATTATCAGTAATGTCAAGGGATGTATTGTTTCTTGCTTTACCCAGTACAAATAAGGATCATATGAGGGAATTCACAGTCTAGTGTGAATTACCTTAGGTTTTGTTACTCACAAGATACTCCAGCATGCTGTCTTTGAAAGAGTCAGAAAGAAGCTATTTATCAGTGAGTGATACAAGCTACTGGTCTATGGAAGAAAGAAAAGGTAGGAACAAGGCAGCAAACTCTCTTTTGAGGAAAAAAATATTGTATATATCTCTAACAACATTAAGAATCAGATCACAAGATAGATGATAGGCTTCAAATTTTTCCAATAGTAAACATATTTATATCTTTGTTATTGTTTTTGATGTGACTGTTTCTTGTAAGAAGACATCTGTAGATATGACATTGTTTATTTCTCCTTCTGTTCAGTTGTGAGAAACTAAGCAGAGTATGTTGGTTGAGGAAAAAGATGAACTACTGATAACTCAAGGTAGATAAATGAGCTGTTAGTACAGTAGGGAGTGTAACACAAGAAACAAGACCTCTAGTTCTTTTGCAATTTTGTTTTTCCATTTGTGAAAATAGTCACCACTTGGGCTGTGGAAATGGTTCTGTGGAATCTTGAACCAAATTGGGCAAATTTGGATCAGGTGTTGAGTGAATTCAACTGGTCTCATATAGATCATGTAGGCATGGTTCAAAGAACACAGGCATGTCTACATATTCTGATGTAAGTGAAGCAATATTTTAGCTGTGTATACCTTAAAGATGCCTTTTGGCAACTATGGGTTCCTCTTTGTAAAGGTGAAAGGGATGTCTGTCTTTTATTTAGATGCCTACTGATCTCCTCTGACTTCACAAAGCCAGGTTATTCCTGGGTTTGTGTTTGGTTTCATGTTCTGAAGTCATGAATTACACAACACTATGTATTTTCTGTTTCCCAGATGCAGCACAACAAAAATATAAAAAGCATCAATCAGACCACTGTCTTTGAGTTCATTCTTCTGGGATTTGGGGACCTTCAGAACTTCCAGATTCCACTCTTCCTCTTTTTCTCAGTGATCTATTTGATGACCGTGGCTGGAAACCTACTCATTATTTTCCTGGTTGTGACTGATCGGCACCTTCATACTCCCATGTACTTCTTCTTGGGGAACCTATCCTTCCTGGAATCCTGCTGCAGCTCTACTGTCCTGCCAAAAATGTTGTCTGTACTTTTGACAAGGCAAAATAGCATATCTGTGAAAGCCTGTTTCATGCAGTTTTTCACTTTTGCTTGCATGCAGGGGACTGAGTGCTACCTGCTGGCCATGATGTCTTATGACAGGTACTTGGCAATATGTAAGCCACTCCACTATCCCACTCTTATGAATGCCAGGCTGAGCTTTCAACTGGGAGCTTTGTCCTGGGTATGTGGCATATTGGTTAGCATAAGCTTAACTGTGACGTTAACAGAGATATCCTTCTGTGGCTCAGGTGAAATTGATCATTTTTTTTGTGATGTCATTAATGACATCAGATATATCTCTTGCAGTGACATACATCTTATTGAACTACAGTCGTTTGTATATACTTCTGTATTCACTTTCCCTCCCTTTGTCCTCACCCTGTCCTCCTATGTTTACATCATTGTTACTATCTTTAGGATCCCATCAGCCTCAGGGAGGAGAAAGGCCTTCTCTACCTGTTCCTCCCATCTCATTGTGGTTGCTTTATATTATGGAACCTTGATGCTTGTCTACCTGTTGCCTCATTCTAGAGATTTAAGTCACATAAAGAAAACGTTTTCTCTTTCCTACACTGTCCTGACTCCCATCCTCAACCCACTCATCTACAGTCTGAGAAACAAGGAAGTGGAAGAAGCCACGAGTCGGATTTTCAGAAAGTTAATCATCAATGTGATTTCAAAAAACCCACCTTTTAAAAGGTAGATAGGGAAGGCAAGTAATGTACTAGTACACTAGTTTTTTGCCTATTTTTGTTTTCTTTTTCTTTTGTTTTTATTGGCATTCATCTTGTACTTTTGTCTGTATGCTTTGAATAGGAAGTTACTTTTCTTGTTTTGCTTTTTACATAACTTGTTGCTTTCATGGGCTCTCTGATGGTATATTTTTCTTTATAGTTTTTGTTTTCTTTTCTGTTGGTTCACCCTTGCCACAGCAAAAGCAACTTTGTTGACAACCTGATCTCTGCTTTGCACAATATGTAGCATCATTTCATGCGGGGTGTGTGTGTGTGTGTGTGTGTTTGAGAGAGAAAGAGAGAGAGAGAGAGAGAGAATCAGCAGCACCATTCCCATGTTGCTTGCTGTTGTGTGTCTTCAATCATTTCCAACTTATGGCATCCCTAAGGTGAAGCTATCATGGGGTTTTCTTGGTAAGATTTGTTTAGAAAGAGTTTGCCTTTGCCATCCTTTGAGGGTGAGGGAGTGAGACTTGCCCAAAGTCACCCAGTGGGTTGCCATGGCCGAGTGGAGATTGCAGCCCCAGTCTCCAGATTCATAATAGTATTATTTTGTAAATATAATAATTTTCTGAGTGGAACTAGCAAATTAACATTAGTGTTATGAATTGTAACTTTTTGAGAAGTAAATTTTAAATATTCTGCCTACCTCACCCCCGCCCCCCAATAATTACGTGTAAATATGGATATTTAGGCCTTACTTGATTAGTATGGATGTTAGAAGGAACAAGATCCACTGTTTGGTCCTTTTTTCCCGATGGCTGAGCGATGGTTCTATATGATAGGCTAAAGAAAGCTTCAACTTGGAGGTTTCCTTTGTAAAACTCACTAAGAAATGACTGTATCTATTTAAGGTTTATTCTCTTATTGTTTTCCTAAGTGGAGTTAATTAACATTTGGCTAGAAAAAGAGACTGGGGTGGGGCTTTCCTGAGTTCTCTCACTTATGGAGGTTCATAATTTCTCTCCATCTGCACTTGCCTCTCCACAGTTCACTCTTACTAAGAAGGACCATATTCCTGCACTCCTTATCATAATTTATCTGTCACTCTTTCTGCATATGCAGTTCTATCTGATCCACAGCCAATGTCAGAAGTAGGTAAGCACATCACAGGGATCTCTTTTGTAGATGGCAGTGTGTACATAGGTACCTGATATTTGTTGGAAGTCACATTCTGCCAAGAATATCATGTCGAACACATTCCTCCCTTGCCCTTTTATACAACTTCATTGTCCAAAATATGGAAGAAGCAACAAGGGGATCATCTATTTTGGACCTGATTCTAACCAACGCTGATGACCTGGTTAACGGGCTAGAAGTGGTGGACTCCTTAGGTGGGAGTGACTATGTTCTCCTGGAATTTGTTATACAGCAGAAAGGGGAAACTAAGCATAGTCAAGCATATATTCTAGATTTTAAGAAAGATGATTTCAGTAAACTTCAGGAAATTTTGGTTATGATCCCATGGTCAGGAATATTCAAACAGAATGGAGGTTATGATGGATGGGAGTTTTTTGAAATCAAAATATTGAAGGCACAAAGTCAAAAAGTTCCAATGAGGAGGAAAAATGGGAAGTATCTAAAGAAACCAGGGTGGATGTCTAAAGAACTTTCAACTGAGGTAAGATTTAAAAGATTTAAAACATGTACAAGCTATGGAAAGTGGGGGAAGTCATGAAAGAGGAACTCAAATGAGTAGTCAGTACATGTAGGGAGAAAGTCAGAAAAGCTAAAGCATAGAATGAGCTCTGGCTTGCTGGAGAGGTTAGAAACAATAAAAAGTGCTTTTTTGGTTATGTCTGCAGCAAAAGGAAAACCAAGGATATAGTAGGGTTGCTGTGAGGAGACGATGGAGAAGCGGTAACAGAAGACAGAGGGAAGGCAGAACTATTCAAGTTCTTCTTTGCTTCTGTCTTCTCCAAAAACAAAAACAGCATTCAACCTGGAGAAAATGGAACAGATGATGTAATAGGGGAAATGCAGCACAGAATAGGTAAAGAGGTAGTACAGGAATACCTGGTGACTCCAAATGAATTCATATCACCACGGCCAGATGAGCAATATTCATATGTATCAAAAGAACTGGCAGAAGTTAATTTCAGAACCACTAGCAATAATCCTTGAGAGTTCCTGGAGATCAGGAGAAGTCCCAGCAGACTGCAGGTGGGCAAATGCTGTCCTCATCTTCAAAAAGGGAAAAAAAGAGGACCCAAACAATTGCTGCTCAGCGTGACATCGATACCAAGAAAAAATCCTAGAACAGATCATTAAGCAGACGATCTGTAAGCACTTAGAAAGGAATGCTGTGATCACTAAAAATCAACATAGGTTTCTCAAAACCAAGTCATGCCAGACTAATCTGATTTTTTTTTATAGAGTTACAAGCTTGGTAGATGAAGGGAATGCTGTGGATGTAGTGAATCTTGATTTCAGTAAGGCCTTTGACAAGATCCCTCATGATATTCTTGCAAGCAAGGTAATAAAATGTGGGTCAGACAAAGCTGCCATTAGGTGGATTTGTAATTAGCTGACTGGCTGAACACAAAGGGTGCTCACCAATGGCTCCTCTTCATCCTGGAGAGAAATGACTGGTGGAGTGCCACAAGGTTCTGTCCTGAGCCCAGGGCTATTCAACATCTTTATCAATGACTTGAATGAAAGAATAGAGGGCATGCTCACAAAATTTACATATGACACCAAATTAGAGGGATAGCTAATATTCCAGAAGACAGGATCAGAATTCAAAATAACCTTGACAGATTAGAGCGCTGAGCCAATCCTAACAAAATTAATTTTAATCGGGAGAAATGTACAGTACTACACTTAGGAAGAAAGAATGAAATGCAGAGATATAGGATGGGTGATATCTGGCTTGAAAACTATACATGTGAAAGGGATCTAAGAGTCTTAGTTGACCACAAGCTGAACATGAGTCAACAGTGTAATGCAGCAGTTAAGAAAGCCAATGCAATTCTGTGCTGCATTAATAGGAGTATAGTGTCAAGATCAAGGGAAGTAATAATACCATTCTGTTCTGCTTTGGTTAGACCTCACATGGAATATTGTGTCCCATTCTGTGCATCACAATTCAAGAAGGGTATTGACAAGCTGAAACGTGTCCAGAGAAGGGTGACCAAAATGGTAAAGGTTCTGGAAACCATGCCCAATGAGGAGCAGCTTAGGGAGCTAGGTATGTTTAGCCCGATGAAAAGAAGGTTAAGAGTTGAGATGATAGCCATGGCCCTTTCCACACGGGGTAAAAAAAAACAGCTTAGGGAGACCTCACCCGGAGGTCATCCACACCGTGGGGTACGCTAGGGCAGTTTGAAAAGTGGAGGTTCCACACCTCAAACCGCTCTTGCGCGGCCGCAAGGGGTGGCGCGGTGTGTTTTTTTAAAAAAATATTTCATGTGGTTTTTAAAAAACGCGAGTGCGCTAATCTGTTGCAGCGCCCCATTTGAAACTGCAGGGACACGCTAGTGCGTCCCTGCAGAGCTGCCCGGGGGAGGGCTTCCAGCTGGCGTGCTGCCCTGATTGGTGGAGCGCCGCTGGAAGTCGTCGGCCACCATTTTGGGTGATGCCGAACGCCGCCGAAATTCGGCAGCGTGTGGAGCGGTGAACGCGCGCTCCCCGCGGGGATGGAGCAACCCGCTTCCAGGTAAGCTCCGCCCTTGCGTGCGCCGCCCCGTTTCCCCGTCCCCCATGTGGAAAGGGCCCATGTTTATCCCTATTTCAAGTGATATCATGTTGAAGATGGAGCAAGCTTGTTTTGTGCTGCTCCAGAGACTAGGACATGGAGCAATGGATTCAAACTTCAGGAAAAGAGATTTCACCTAAACGTCAGGAAGAATTTCCTTATAGTAACAGCCATTCGACAGTGGAATATTCTGCCTTGGAGTGTGATGTAATCACCTTCTTTGGAGGTTTTTAAACAAAGGCTGAATGGCCATTTCCTGGAAGTGCTTTGAGTGTTTGTTCCTGCATGGCAGGGGGTTGGACTTGATGGCTGTTGTGGCCTCTTCCAACTGTATGATTCTATGGCCATTTCCTCCCTACACTGTTACAGTGCTATTATTCCACTTCCAATATCCTATGGAATCGTGGAGTTTGCAGTTTAGGGATGTAAACAAGTCTGCAGTATTTTCTGCTTGGTATCTGGTATCAATCTTAATGTATTAAAGTGTGACAAAAATGTTTAAACTTTATTCATTCTATATCTGACACTGGAAATGCAAGATACATAAAAGCATGTTCACTGTAGTTGACAGAACAAGTCCCTTATAGCAGCTCATCTTAAACTGCACGATTTTAAAATTATTGTAATTTAATGAAGTTGTTAGTCCCAGCAAGAGGTATGTATGAGGACATACTAAGGACACTCCACCTTAGAAAGTAAAAGTAATGAAGAATCTAGACTGCGAACCAGGGGTTGAAAAGATAATGGAGGATCTACCCACAATCTATAATGTGTGTGAGGAACGCTGGGTGGTATGAGCATAGAGTTCCTACAATGATATGAAAGAAAGCTATAATTTTGAGCAGATCTGATAAAAGCATATTCAATTGTGAACAATACATTGTATAATATTATCATCATTATTAAACATGCGGTGCAAACCCATGAATAGGAACAGAAGTCCTTCTGAGAATTAATTTTCTTCTTTCCTTTTTGTCCACATGCTGATATTACTCAATCTAATGTTTCTAGGTTGACATCTGTAAAATGTTGCAAGGTGGGACAGTCTCCCACTTTGGGCATCTTTTCCCAGTTGTTCGTTCTGAAATTGAAGCAGATATACTGCTTTAGAGTTTCCTTATTATGAATGCTAGGGGCAATGTAAAACTACATCATAGAAAAGTAAAACCCATTGGAACAGTCTGTCCTTCCCACAGTTTATGTAAGCAATGGGTTTCATACCCAGTGGCAGAAATCAAGCATTTCATAGTTTTTATCAAAATGATTCTCCATGTGCATGTGTGTAAGAGAAGGATTCTCACACAGTTGGGAATGCTAGTAAATTCTCTCAGTGATTAAAAGCCAGAAGCACCAATCCTCAATCTCTTTAAGTGATTGACCTCTTGGGAATTCCCAAGAGCACATCCATTCCCTCTGAATGATATGAAAAAGGTGAGGCACAATATTAGCCATACAACAATAATATGACAAGGAGTCTTCTCCTCACTGAGAGCAAAAAGCTTTACTGAATATCTAGTTAAAAGTCCAATAAAATTGTTTTTTTTTTAAAAAACAAAAGCTTAAAAAATAGAGCTAATAGTCACAAAACACAAGCTTAGTTCATGATGTTCCTTATCAGTAATATCTAGAGAGGTATTCCTTCTTGCCTTGCCCAACACAAATGAGCATCCCATGAGGGAATTCACAGTCTACTGTGTATACTGGTGTATGGAAAAAGGGAAAAAATAAAAGGTAGGAACAAGACTTTAAATACAACCACTCTTTTGAGGAAAAAAAGCAGTATCTGTCTCTAACAGGATTAGGAAGCAGATCATAGGATGGGTGATAGGATTTGAATTTTCCCAGTAGTAAACATATTCATCTCCTTTTTCTATTGATTTTTGGTGTGACTGTTGCTTGTAAGAAGATATCAGTAGAGAGAACATTGTTTATTCCTAAGCAAAGTACGTTGGTTGAGAGAAAGGATGAACTCCTCAGAACTCAAGGTATATAAATGAGCTGTTACTACAATTTAGTATGAAACACAAGAAAGAAGACAGCTAGTTCTTTCACAATTTTGCTTTTCAATGTGTGAAAATAATTACCACCTGGGCTGAGGAATGATTCAGTTGAATCCTATACCAAATTAGGTAAATTTGGACCAGCTGCAGATCATGTAGGCATGATACAAAGGAGACAGGAATATCTAGAGATTCTTTATACGTGCAGAAATATATTAGCTGTGCACTTTGAAGATGGTCTTTGGGAAACTTTCTGGTCCTTTATGTAAGGAGGAAAGGATGTCTGTCTTTTATTTAAATACCTGCTGATCTGCTTTCACAAAGCACAACTCCACTTGCAGACTTGTTTTTGGTTTCAAACTATTAAGATGTATATTACAGAACACCATGTGTTTTCTCTTTCCCAGATGCAGTGCAACAAAAATATAAAATGGCACAATCTGACTACTATCTTTGAATTCATTCTTCTGGGATTTGGGGATCTTCAGAACTTCCAGGTTCCACTCTTCCTGTTTTTCTTAGTGATCTATTTGATGACCATGGCTGGAAACCTACTCATTATTTTTCTGGTTGTGACTGATCGGCATCTTCATACTCCCATGTATTTCTTTTTAGGGAACCTGTCCTTCTTGGAATCCTGCTGCAGCTCTACTGTCTTGCCAAAAATGTTCTCTGTAATTTTAAGAAGAAAAAAAAGCATGTCTGTGAAAGCCTGCTTCATGCAGTTTTTCACTTTTTCTTGTCTTGGAGGGACTGAATGCTACCTGCTAGCCATGATGTCTTATGACAGGTACTTGGCGATATGTAAGCCACTCCACTATTCCACTCTTATGAATGCCAGGCTGAGCTTTCAACTAGCAGCTGTGTCTTGGGTATGTGGTATACTGGTTAGCACAAGCTTAACTGTGACATTGACAAGGCTGTCTTTCTGTGGCTCTCGTGAAATTGATCAATTTTTTTGTGATGTCATGAATGACATCAGATATATCTCCTGCAGTGATATATATCTAGTTGAACTGCAGTCCTTCATATATACCTGTGCATTCACTTTCCCTCCCTTTGCTTTCACCACATTGTCCTATGTTTACATCATTGTGACTATCCTTAGGATCCCATCAGGCTCAGGGAGGCAAAAGGCTTTCTCTACCTGTTCCTCACATCTCACTGTGGTTTCTTTGTATTATGGAACCCTGATGCTTGTCTATCTGTTGCCTCATGCTAGGCATTTAAGTCCAATAAAGAAAGCATTTTCTCTTTCCTACACAGTTCTGACTCCCATAGTCAACCCTCTCATCTACAGTCTGAGAAACAAGGAAGTGAAAGAAGCCACGAGTCGGATTTTCAGAAAGTTAATCATCAGTGTGATTTCAAAATACCCACCTTTTAAAAGGTAGATAGGGAAGGCAAGTAATGTACTAGTACACTATTCTTTTGTCTATTCCTTATTTTCTTTTTTTTACTGACATACACCTTACGCTTTTTTTAATGCTTTGAATAGGAAATTTACCTTTCTTATTTACACTGTCCATATCTTCTTGTTCTCATGAGCTTTCTGATAGTATATTTCCCTTTGTTTTGTATGCTTTCTTGATGTTAACTCACCCTTACTATGGCAAAAGCAACTCTGTTGACAACTTGATTTCTGCTTTCCATAACACATAGTTTCATTTCATGGTGTTTGTGTTAGAGAGAGAGACACAGAATCAGCAACATCATTGTCATCGTTCTTTGGCTGAATTGTGAATTGAAGTCTGGTTTCCAGAGTCATAATAGTATTATTTCATAAATAAAATAATTTCCTGACACTAATGTTAGTGTAATTGTAACTTTATTGGAAGTGAACATTAAACATCCTGCCTGCCTTTTCCCACCCCCAATGATCAACTGTAAAGAAGTATATTCAGATTGTATTTGATTAGTGAGGAAGCTAGAAGAAAGAAGGTCCACTGTATGGTCCTTTGTTTGGTTGAGTGGTGTTTCTGTACAATAGGCTAAAGAAAGACAGGTTCAACCTAGAGGCTTCTTTTGTAAAGCTCACCAATAAATGACTCTATTCATTTAAGATTCATTCTGCTATTGTTTTCTTGAGTACTTGACATGTGACTACAAAAAGAGATGGGAGGGCGGGTTTGCTGAGTTCTCTCATTCATGAAGGATCACAATTTCTCTTCATCTTGTGGAGGATTGTAATTGCCTCTCTGCAGTTCTCTCTCACTTAAGATGGGCCACAGCCCTGCATCTCTTATCACAGTTTCTCTGCCACTCTCTCTATATCTGTAGTTATGTCTGATTCCTAGCAGATGTAGGCAGGCACTTAGCAGAGATCTCCTTTGCAGACGGCAGTGGGTGTGTATGTACCAATAAGCAGCTGTACATTTTTAAACTCAAGTCACATAGTACAATCCTCCACCACCCAACTGCAATCCTGCTTCTTTCAGAGGTGATTGTAAACTTCAGAGGAATGAGATATTTTAACAGCAATTTAATGATGAATTTCTGTGGCATGCCTCTTTTTTTGTTACTCACACTACTCAGTTTTGGTGGCAGCTTCTTTTGAAGAAAGCTGATGTCTGAGGAAAGTTTGAGGTGAAAAAAAAAATGGCCTTGCAGGCTGCCTAAAGCCTACACATAATAGTATTTCTGCAGTGAAAATGCTTTCGGGGGGAGGGGGGAATCCACAAATTTTCTCTGCAATAAATCTTGAACTGCCAAAATTGTCATCAGTCTAACGTTCTCCCATCCAGGCCTGAAACAGATTTTTGGCAATTTTTTAAAAAATATTTTGCAATATTCTTTCCATCCCTCTGACCCCACCTCAACTGCACTTTTTTTTTTTTTAAATAGCAGTGGTTCTCAACCTGTGGGTCCCCAGATGTTTTTGGACTTCAGCTCCCAGAAGCCCTGAGCATTGACCATAGTGGCTGGGGCTTCTGGGAGCTGAAGTCCACAAACAGCTGGGGACCCAGAGGTTTAGAACCACTGTTTTATAGGAAAATACAAAGAAGTAAACGGTATAGTCATTCTGGGATATTGTCTACAGAAAAAAAAAAAAGAATCTCATGTCAGCCATGGATTTAATCTTCAGTGAAGGCTGTCTTTCCCAGGGAAACTTAAATACCTATGTGGGCAACCTTTCGAAGAAGCCAATTGCATAATTTTGCATTCTTGAACAGCGCACTTATCTTAGAAAATAGTGGATTGCTTACAAGGCGGGTGTGTGTGTGTGTGTGGATTTTCAGATTGCACTTATCTTCTAGTTTCTCTGAGGTAGCTTCTCTGCATCATGTTTCCATCAGAAAACTGCATGTGGTGTTTATGGTCCTAGGAGTATACATGGGTGAGGACAAGAAAAGAAAAGAGCCCGAAAAGCATGGAAATGGATTGAAGTACCAACAACCGACGAATGGATTATGAAATGAGTTAGTCCAAACTGCCAAGCTAATTTGAGTTTTAAAGGATAAACCGACTGAAGTTTTTTTTTAAAGATTGGAAACTGTTTATTAACTTTTTGAGCAATTAGAAATCTAACGGTGCAATAATCTGTGGTTATGGTTGCTGGTAAACCTAATAGGATTACTTTGTTGAATCTATAATGGTAGAATAATATACATACTTTTCTTCCCCCTCCCCCTTTTTTTCAATCCAGTTTGGCTTGGGGGCTCAAAGCCCTTTCGTGTTTCCGTAAGCTAGTGTTCAGTGTTTTCAGTTTAGTGTAATAGTATTGTGTTTAAGTTTCAGTTTCTTCCCCTTCTATCTACTTTCCCTTTTTTTTCTGTATGTAGGGCCATTTCTATCCAACACTATTATAGTGCTTTTATTTCACTTTCAACCTTCTGTGAAATTCTGGGATTTGACGTTTACTGAGTCCAAAGAGCTCTCTGGCTGAGAATTCTAAAGGTCTTTCCCTAAACTGCAAGTCCCAGGATTCCATAGGATGTTGAAAGTAGAATAATAGCGCTCTAACAGTGTTGTGCCAAAAGGGCCTATATTTCTTTGATTGTGAATTAGACTACTTGTATAAAAACAAACAAACAAAAAAAGAAAAGAACTCAGATGGGGAAATGGGTTATATTTGTGGGTGCAATTTTTGTTCCAGCCATTTTTGTTCTACTTGTGTGTGTGTGTGTGTGTGTGTGGGGGGGACTCTATATGCCAGGTGGGTTAAACTCAGAAATATTGTTGGCAGTGTCAGCTGGTGACTTCTCTCTCTCTCTCTTTCTCCGTCTGGGTGAGAGGAGGCTGAATCAAATCTTTGCTTTGCCCCAAACTTTAAAGAAGCTATTGCTTTAAAGAAGCTATTCCAATCTATTTCAAGGATAGGGTCCAAAATAAAAAACTGAAATAAAAACAAATTGTTGGTTCCTGGGGTAATGGCCTGGGTACACTAAGGAATCATCTTCTGTTAAAAAAAAAAAAACAGGTACAGGAAAGAGTGTCTAACTATTTAAAGACAATCTTTCCTGAGGTAAATGTTTTAGGTAATTTTGGGGAAATACTAAAGACATTCCACCCTAGAAAGTAAAAGCAATAATGGAGACCCTAGATGAAGACTCAGGGGTTGAAAAGATAATGGAGAATTTACCCGCAATCTATAATGTGTGTGGGGAACAATGGGTGACATGTTCATAGAACTCCTAGAATGGTTCTGAAAGAAAACTATAATTTTTTGCAGATTTGATAAAAGCACATTTACTTGAGAATAATGCCTTTTATAATATTTATTAATAATTATGCTGTGCATACAAATAATAACATTGTATTTCTTGATCTGTGTCTTAAAATGGTTTTACTAAACTCAGTTCTTAAATTCCAGGATTTATGTTGTTCAAGCAGGGGCTTTGTGTGTCTTTTTGTGAATTTAGTCTTCTTCCCTGATAGCACCATTTCATCCATCTGTTGATGTTACTCAGTCCCATGTTTTCAGGTTGTGAAATGTTGCAGGGTATGACATTCTTCTACTTTGGGCATTTTTTCCCAATAGTTCATTGTGAAATTCCAGCAGATATATTGCTTTAGAATTTGCTCAGTTTGAATGCCAGATGCAATGCAAAACTGTATGAGAGGAAACTAAAAGCAATCAGAACAATCTGTCCTTCCCATGGCTAATGTAAGCAATAGGTTTCATACTGGGTGGTAGAAGTCAACCCTTTCTCAGGTTTTATCAAAGTGATCCTCCCCTTGCATACTTGGAAAGGGGGATTCACACACAGTTGAGGTCACCAGCATACCTTCTGAGTATTTATAACCCATTTTCAATCAGTTTTAAGTGATTGATCTCTTGGTAATTTCCAAATGCATGTGCATTCCCTCTGAGTGCAATGAAACAGGTGAGGCACAAAATTTGTCATACAACAATCACCTGACAAGGGGTCTTCTCCTCACTGTTAGCAAAAAGCTTTACTGAATATCTTCTGGTTAAAAGTCCAATAAAATTATTTTTAAAATAACTGATCCTAAAAAAAAAAAGAGCGCTAATATTCACAAGACACAACCTTGGTTTACGATGTTCATCAGTAACATCAAGGGATGTATTCTTTCTTCTTTTGCCCAAGACAAACAAGGATTCCATGAGGGAATTCACAGTCTACTTTGAATCACTTAGGCTTTGTTAATCACATGATACATTCAGCTTGCTCTCTTTGAAAGAGACAAAAGAGCCAATTTATTAATGGGTGATATAAGATACTGGTGTATGGAAGAAAGGAAAATGAAAAAGGTAGGAGCAAGACTTTAAATACAGTAACCACTCTTTTGACGGGAAAAAATTATGTATCTCTAACAGGATTAGGAAGCAGATCATGGGATGGATGATAGGCTTTGAATTTTGCCAATAATAAACATATTCATATTCTTTCAGTATTGATTTTTGATATGACTCCTACTTGTAAGAAGATATCAGTAGAAGATATCAGTTGTTTATCTCTCCCTCTCTTCAGTTGTGAGAAATTAAGCAAAGTGTGTTGGCTGAGGGAAAGGATGAACTCCTGTGAACCGAAGGTAGATAAATGTGCTGTTAGTGCATTAAAGAGGGGAACAGAACAAAGAAAACATCTAGTGAAATCACAGTTATGCTTTTCCATGTGTGAAAATAATCACCTCCTGGGCTGTGGAAGTGATTCAGCTGAATACTAAACCAAATTGGACAACTTTGGACCAATTGCAGATCGGATTGGATTG
Source organism: Iguana delicatissima (assembly GCA_948472985.1). Taxonomy (NCBI): domain Eukaryota; kingdom Metazoa; phylum Chordata; class Lepidosauria; order Squamata; family Iguanidae; genus Iguana; species Iguana delicatissima. The sequence continues at coordinate 346,565 of CAOKZL010001349.1, read as the reverse complement.
GCCTGATGTAGATCAGGGAGGCATGAGGTGGTAGTACAGCACAGAGTGGAGCACAACTAGCAAAACATCTAGTTCTTTTGCAATTATGCTTTTCCATATGTGAACATAGTCACTGCCTGGACTGTGGAAGAAATTCAGCTAAATCCTGAAACAAATGGGGGAAATTTGGACCAGGTCTAAGATAGATCATGTAGGCATGGTTCAAAGAACACAGCCGAGGATTTTGTTGAAGTGAGATTGGTCCCAAGATTAGCACCTGCCTTCGCTGTACACAGCAAAGGAAGAAGGGTAAATGACCAGGTGGTTATAGCATTAGAAGGAATGTCTAAATATCCTGAAGGCACCAGAGTCTGTCTTATTATGGATTCTAAGCAAGACCAGCCCTGCTTATTACTTGAATGAGAGATTGCAAACAAATCTCAGATGCCATGTGTGTATTTCAGAGGAAGGAACTGGCAAACTACAAATGAGTATTCCTTGCCTAAGAAAACTCTGTGAAATTCATGGGGTAACCATAGAATCATAGAAATGTAGAGTTAGAAGAGACCACACGGGCCATCCAGTCCAACCCCCTGCTATGCAGGAATACCCTCAAAGCATTCCCGACAGATGGCCATCTAGCCTCTGCTTAAAAACCTCCAAGAAAGGAGACTCCACTACACTCCGAGGCAGCATATTCCACTGCCGGACAGCCCTGACTGTCCGGAAGTTCTTCCTGAGGTTCAGGTGGAATCTCCTTTCCTGTAGCTTGAATCCATTGCTCCTTGTCCTGGTCTCTGGAGCAGCAGAAAACAAGCCCTCTCCTTCCTCTACATGGCATCCCTTCAAATATTTAAACATAGCTATCATGTCCCCTCTTAACCTTCTCTTCTGCAGACTAAACATACCCAGCTCTCTAAGTCTATCCTCAGGGCATGTCTTCCAGGCCTCCCACCATTTTGTTCGCCCTTCTCTGGACTTGCTCCAGCTTGACCATGTCCTTCTTGAATTGGGGTGCCCAGAACTGGACACAGTATTCAAGATGAGGTCTAACCAAAGCAGAGTAGAGTGGTACCAGTACCTTCCTTGATCTAACCGTAAGTAAACAGGTAACTTGAAGGCACATACACACATCTAGCACCAGCAGCCTTCTCTCTGGCATTTTAACAGACAGCAGCATGCCGTCTTGCTTCTTATTTAGACAGGCCATCTATTTTTAACTAATTGAGCAAGAAGGGTTTGTTTAATCAGTTGTGCTGAACCATCCTTATTGTGTTTTAGACATGTTTTTAAATGTTTTAAAAATATTTTTAATAGGAATTCCTGCTTAATGGTTCCTTAACTTTTCCATTATGTATTAGTGCACTTCTATTTTGTTTTAAGCTACAGCGTAAGCTGTATTGAGTCCCATATTGCCAGGGAGGCAAGATAATACATAACTAAGTAGCTGAGACTGCGTAGCAGACTCAAGGTGGATATAGTGAGAACAAGCTGTCTTTAACTGTTGGAAGGGCTATATTTGAGCTTGAATATGAGATAGGAAGTGACAAATAAACCTAAGATGAAAACAAGGCAGCCGGAGTCACCACAGAAAGAGCTGAATATAGTCTAGGACTTCTTTGAAGTGAGTTTGGTCCCAAGATTAATATCTGCCTTCACTCTAGACAGCAAAGGAAGAAAGGTAAATAACCAGGTGGTTACAGCATCAGCAGGAATGCCCAAATACCCTGAAGGTAGTAAGATCTGCCTTATCATCGAAGGGAAGCAACATCAGCCCCAGTTAGTACTTGAATGGGAGACTGCAAACAAATACCAGATGTTGTATGCCATATTTCAGAGGAAAGAATGGGAAAAACTACCACTGAGTATTCCTTGCCAAACAAAGCCTTTGAATTGCATGGGGTCATTATAAGTCAACAACAACCTTGAACACATATACACACATGTAGCACCAGCAGCCTTCTCTCTGGCATTTTAAGAGGCAGCACCAAGAAGTCTTGCAGAAGCATCCCAGGAACTAGGAGGAAGACCCATATGATGAGTCTTTCACAGAAGTGCTAAATATCATGGGAAAAGGTCTCAGTATCTCCTATCTTGCAGTAACATCAGACAGATAACAATGGAAATGATCGGGCAGGAAAATATCGGACCATAAGCTGGGTATTCTGAGTCCTGGCTAAACTTATGCTTTGGTGATATGGTTGCAATGAACACCTAGATGGACCTTGGTTTTTACTGCACTATTCAGTGAAGCAGTATTTTGACTGTGTACCTTAAAGATGCTCTTTGGGAACTTTGCGTTCCTAAGTGTAAAGAGGAAAGATGCCTGTTTCTTTATTTAGATGCCCGCCAATGTACTCTGATTTCACAAAGCCAGGTTACTTGCAGGTATGTGTTTGGTTTCACATTATGAAATCATAAATGATATGACACTATGTATTTTCTGTTCTCCAGATGCAGCACAATGAAAATATAAAATGGCAGAATCAGACTACTATCTTTGAATTCACTCTTCTGGGATTTGGGGATCTTCAGAACTTCCAGGTCCCACTCTTCCTCTTTTTCTTAGTGATCTATTTGATGACCATGGCTGGAAATCTACTCATTGTTTTCCTGGTTGTGACTGATCAGCACCTTCACACTCCTATGTATTTCTTCTTGGGGAACTTGTCCTTCTTGGAATCCTGCTGTAGCTCTGATGTCCTGCCAAAAATGTTGTCAGTTCTTTGGATGAAGGAAAAAAGCATGTCTGTCAAAGTCTGTTTGATGCAGTTTTTCACTTTTGCTTACATGGGAGGGACTGAATGCTACCTCCTAGCCATGATGTCTTATGACAGGTATGTGGCAATATGCAAGGCACTCCACTATCCCACTCTTATGAATGCCAGGCTGAGCTTTCAACTAGCAGCTGTATCTTGGATGTGTGGTATACTGGCAAGCACAAGCCTAACTGTTACATTGACAGAGGTCTCCTTTTGTGGGTCTCATGAAATTGATCAATTTTTTTGTGATGTCATTAATGACATCAGATATATCGCTTGCAGTGACATACATCTAGTTGAGGTACAGTCCTTCATATATACATGTGTATTTACTTTTCCTCCCTTTGCTCTTACCCTTTCCTCCTATGTTTACATTATTGTTACTATCCTTAGGATCCCATCAGCCTCAGGGAGGCAAAAGGCCTTCTATACCTGTTCTTCACATCTCACTGTGGTTGCTGTGTATTATGGAACCCTGATGTTTGTCTATCTGTTGCCCCATTCCAGGCATTTAAGTCACATAAAGAAATCATTTTCTCTTTCCTACACTGTCCTGACTCCCATACTCAACCCACTCATTTATAGTCTGAGAAACAATGAAGTGAAACAAGCCACAAGTCGGGCTTTCAGAAAATTTATCATCAGTGTGACCATTCAAAGAGGCACCTTTTCAAAGGTAGATAGGCAGGACAAATAATGTACTTGTACACTCTTCTTTTTCTATTGCATATTTCTTTTTATTGACATTCACCTCATAGTTTGTGCTTATGCTTATGTGCTTATAGCAAGTTTACCTTTCTTATTTAACCTGTTCATATTTTGTGTTCTGGAGGTCTCTGATGGTATATTTCTCTTTGTATAGTATGTTTTCTTGCTGTTGGCTCACCCTTATTAGCATTTTTTAGCATTTATTTATTTCTATACCACCTATCAACTAGTGTTATCTAAGCGGTTTACAATGTATTTTTAGCTAATTGCCCCCAACAAGCTGGGTACTCATTTTACTGACCTGCGAAAGGATGGAAGGCTGAGTCAACCTTGGAGCCTGGCAGGATCGAACTCACAACCTTGTGGTTGCAGTATTACAGCAAAAGCGGCTCAGTTGACAATCTGATCTGTTTTTCATAACACATAGGCCATTTCCACACTACACTGTTATAATGCTGTTATTCCACTTTCATCATCCTATGGAATCCTGGTGTTTGCAGTTTAGGGAGGGGTATTTAGAATTCTTAGCCAGAGAGCAGTTTGGCCTCAGTAAACTACAAACCTCAGAATTCCGTAGGATGTTGAAAGAGGAATAATAACGCTATGACAGTATAGTGCAGAAGTGGCCATAGTTTCTTTTCATGTTGTCTGTGTGTGAAACAGACAGAATCAGCAACAGGGTTGCCATCTTATCTTGGCTGAGTGGAGACTGCAACCTTGGTTTCCAGAGTCATAATAGTATTTTTTCATAAATAAAATATCTTTCTGACTGGAACTAGCAGCTTAATTTTAGTGTTTTTAATAAAATAGTAATTTTTTGGATCTGAACATTAAGGATTCTGCCTACCTCTTCCCACCCCCAAATAATTAACTGTAAATAAGTGCATTCAGAGCTTACTTTATTTGTGTGAGGGCTACATAAAACAAGGTCCACTCTATGGTCTTTTGTTTGGTTGAGCTGTGGTTCTGTACAATAGGCTAAAGACAGACAACTCAAATTTGGAAGCTTCATTTGTAAAACTCATGAATAAATTATTCTATTTATTTAGGATTCATGGTGTTATCATTTTCCTGAGTGAGGGTGCTTGAAATGTGTCTACAGAAAGAGACAGGAGGGGTAGTTTCCTGAGTTCTTTCACTTATGGAGGATCACAATTTCTCTCCATCTCATGGAGGATCGCATTTGCTTCTTCACAGTTCCCTCTTGCTTAAGAAGGACCACAGTCCTGCACCCCTTATCACAGTTTCTCTGTCATTTTATATGCATATGCAGTTCTGTCTAATCCATAGGAAATGTCAGAAGTAGGTAGGCATTTCACGGGGATTTCCTTTGCAGAGGGCAATCGGTTTGTATGTGCCAATGAGCAGTTGTACATTTTTAAACTCAAGTAACTGAGCAGTGCACATAGTTCCTTTTCAACCAAGCTGATATCTGAGGAAGCTTTGGGGAGAGCAAAAATGGCCCTGGGGGCTGTCTAAAGGCCACACGCAATAGTATTTTTGCACAGAAAGTGCTGTATTCTGCGGGGAAAAAAGGAACGCACAAATTTTCTGTGCAATAAGTCCTGGACTGGCAAAATTCTCCTCAGTCTAAGTTTCTCCCATCCAGGACTTGTGCTAGCCAAGGATTAGGTTTTTGACAATTGTTTTGAAAAATATTTTGCAATATTCTTTCCATTCCTTCACCCCCACCTCCACTGCACTTTTTTTTTTTTAATAGAAAATGCCAAGAAGTAGATAATATAGTCCTTCTGGGATATTGTCACCAGTACAGAAGGAAAAATAATATTCCATATCTACCAGGGATTTAATCTTCAGTGAAGGCTGTCTTTCACATGGAAGCTTGAAAGTCTATGTGGCCTATCCTTCAAAGAAGCCAATTGCATATTTTCACATTCTTGAACAGCACATTTCAATTATCTTAGAAAATAGTTGATTGCTTACAACAGGGGCGGGGAGGTGTTAGATTGCACTTGCCTTTCAGTTTCTCTGAAGGCAGGGAGAGTGGCACTGCATCCATGCTCTCTGCATCATGTTTTCACCACAAAATTTGATGTGATATTTTCAGTCCCAGTACTTTCCATGGGCAGCGACTAAAAAGGAATAGAGGAAAAAAACACATGAAAATAGCCAGAAACACCAATGAAGGAAGAAAGAATTGTTAAAGTTGCTGAGTTAGTCCAGCTGCTCAACAAACATGGATTTTAAGGGATAAACCAAAGATTTTCTGAAAGAATCAAAACTTCATTAACTTTTTGAGGAGTAAAAAATCTAACAATACAGTAATCTGTGGTTATGGTTACTGGTAACCCTTGTAGGATTACTTTGTTGGATCTGCAATGATAGAATTATTTACATTTTTTCCTCCCCCCCCTTTTTTTCCATTATAGTTTAGCTTGAAGGCTCAGAGCCCTTTTGTGTTTCAGCAAGTTAGTGTTTTGTGTTTTCATTTGGCGTGTTAGTGTATTGTTTTAGTTATAGTTTATTTTCTTCTTTATGTTTTTCCTTTTTCTTACTCTGAATGTATATTTCTTTGATTGTGAATTTGACCATTTGTGTAAAAAATCTCAGAAATAAACAACTGAAAAACAAAAGAAAAGAGCTCAAATGGCAAAATGGATTATATTTGCGGATGTCATTTTTGTTCTAGCCATTCCTGTTCTTGGGGGGAGGATACTGTATAGATCAGTCTTAAACTTATCAGGCTTAAACTGGGAAATATTGTTGGGCAAGGCAGTTCATGCCTTCTGTCTCTGTTAAAAGACACCTTGTGGAGGGGTGAGAGTGAATCAATTCTTGGGTTTAGTCCAAACTTTAAAGAAGCATTTGCCTGTGCTGAATCTATTTCAGGGATAGGGTCTGAAACTTCAGATGGATTCTTTCATGTTCATCATAGAGGTAATTCACTGCCATCCTGATATGGAAGCCACCAGTCTCCACTGAGTATTGACAACAATTCAAATGCCATTGTCATGAAATGTCTACCTTGTAAGTCCCATAAAGTGGGAATTCTGGATCAAAACATAGGTCCAATGGACTTATTCCAAATAGACAAAGAATAGGAGTACCAGTTCTAAAGCTCATTAAAAAATTGCTTTTATTATAATGTTTTATGATAATAATAATTTGGGACAAAAACGTCTGTGGAATAGCACTGTTGAGTGCAATCCTATTGAAGTCTACTCAGAAGAAAGCTTCATTCCTTTCAAAGAAACAGACCAAGATTTGAATCTTATTCATTAGTGTCAAGTAGAATTGACCAATTGACTCAATTGTTGAATAATAAGTCAACACACATGTTAATTTCACTGATTCCCATGGGTCTACCCTAGTAAGAAGTAACAATAAATATATGGAGTAAGCACTTCCTAGTAGGGGGTAAGAATAGAATATGGAGTAGGGAGTGTGGGAGAATCACCAGTGTCAGTGAAACCAAGGTAACGGTTTTTCATTCTATGTATTGTTTGATCACATTTAAACCATTTATAAAATATATTTTTACTCATCTGTTTTGTAAACATTTTAGACTGTATTTCTTTTAATTCTTGTGCTCGACTTTGAATCTCAGTATTGGGGGAAAATTGGTTGAATCTCAGTATTGGGGGGAAATTGGAGTTTAAATGAAAAAAATCATCATCATCATCATTGTCATTGTCACCATCTAACTTTCTCCAATCACAGAGCATAGATATTTTGTGAACAAATATGGCTTTCCAGAAGGCTATAGATTGATCTGCATTGCATCCTAGAAGTACATATAATGACTACATTGCAATAATATCAATTTCTGATCTAACAGATTAATGCAACTCATAAACATTATGCATTCTACAAGAAATTGCTGAAGTCTGAATTTGAAAGATATCTGTTTTTATATTACACTTTCTCCAGATATAGCAAAATCCAATAACTATTCCTACATTCATATTCTTATGATCTGGACATCTCTCTGTAATGTGCATTTTTCTTTTCCTGCTCTTCTTAGTGACCTATATGGTGACAATGACTGGAAACATGCTAAGTGTTTTGCTGATTGTGACTGAAGGCTTTTTCTCCCCTCCCCAATGATATAATAAAGAATCTTTTGACACATGAAAATAACCTGTTTAATAACAAGAGATGTCAATCACTGTGATTTTTTTCACATTACAGGATTATTTATTTATTTATTTATTTATTTATTAGTTTAAAATGTGTTTTTATGCAAAATCTACTTTCATGCAAAAGGTCCCCAAAAGAGTTCTTGTTTTTTCTGCTGTTGCTCTCCTTCATAGAGATCCATAGGATGTGTTGATCTCTGAAGAGATTAACAGGTTGCAGAATCTACCCGGTACATGAATGCTCTCCATACATCTCTGAATGTTGGAAAATTGGTATTCAGAATCAAGTGGAGAATATTCATGGATAGAGAGGGCTTTTCACACTCCATAAGGAGGGTGACATTGCTAGCAACAGGGTTGTAAGCACTCTTTTCTCCTTATGTGCTATAGGTAGTTAAAGCCCAGAATTACTCACACTTACATTTGGCTTATTACAACCAGTGAGACAACTAAATCTAGCCTACATATATCTGTAGAAAATATCTGATTGGTGGACTGTAATGAACTTAAATTAATAAAAGATGCACGTCCAGATTTTGTCTCTTTCTTACTTCCATGTTCTGTCTGTGCCTGGTTCTTCTTCTTCTTCTACTACTAGTACTACTATTATTTTATTTTTGTTGTTGTTGTTGTTGTTATATTAAATGAATGAAATCTTCCTTTTGTAAGCATCTATTTTTTAAAAATTGCACATTTTATATTGTAAATGTTGCCTGAATGGATTCTCTGACAGATCTTTGAATTCATTTTTACATACATTTGAACTTTGTACATTTTTCCTATGTACATTCTTCAAATGCAAAGTTTATCAACATGCAGATTCCAGAGCATGGATTGTGTTCAGCCTGTAAACACCCTCTTAAATACAGATAAGGTGAAATACTCAAAAGAAGTCGGCCAAGTAGATTCCTAAAGTGTGATCACGTCTGAATCCTGATCCTGCCTTTGTGACCTCTCTACATACAATCCAACAAATCAATAATGTTAAAGATTAATGAAATGCTTATTTTCAATCTGTACCACTTGAGAAAAAGTATATCAGAAAATATTTACTGAGGACAATGATCCACTTTCTGCTAGACAATTCTATATGCTTTTTTGTTGTTGGATCTTGATTTTTTTTTCCATCAGAGGTATGGACTATAACTCTATGTAAAAACACATGTAGATACAAAATATACATAATTCAGTACACCTATCTGTATATAAGAACAGCTTATTACCTTTGAAAAATCTTTGCCATCTCTGTAGATAGATACGCCTCTTAACAGAAGTGTCAAGGGAATGTATCTAGTACATAAATAGGGATTCAGTACAGATATTCATCTTATGGCAAAATGATGCAGACTTTGAAATGACCAAGGTAAAGCTCTTCAGAAGTGGTGGCTGAATGAGAGAGGAATATTAAAGACTATTACAGAAACCATGTGTAATTTAGTGGTTTCAACTAGTGGAGTGAAAGCAATGAGAGTTTAAGGTTTTTTTTGAGCAGGGTCAACCAAGCAATTTATTTTTCTGTGGTTAACAAGTCTGACATTATAGAATAGACTCCTCCTTACCTTCAGGAAGATATTGACTACTAAGGTAAGTTAGTTAGTCTATGGTATGGGAGGAATATTTGTTTCATATGTAGGTAGTTCAGTTCAGCTTTTAAGTCCTTATTTAACATTATAAAAATTGGGAGTATGGCCAGGGAAATCATTGCTGGGTCAGATCAAGGCCTTGTTGTATCCTCCTTCTATCCATATACTTCTTAAAAATAACATTGTAGTGAATCAATAGTCCTTCCCATTATTTGCCCTCCAGGTATTCAGAGAGTTAATGATGGTTTTCTAGATAGTATCTCAAATGTGTTCTCATAGCTGTTAGTCACTGATAAACAAGAGACACATTTTTTTTTGAATGAAAGCTTGCGAATTCACAGATAACGGCATAGATATAACTAGCTCCTAAGTACATTATTAAATACTTTGTTTTGTTTTCTTAAGATGCAGTCCATGACAAGCAAAGAGAAACAGAATCAGTCAGTGGTCACTGAATTCATACTCTTGGGATTTGGGGACTTTCCTGAACTAGAGGTTCTTCTATTCCTGCTCTTCTCAGTGACCTACCTAGTGACCATGACTGCAAACCTTCTCATTGTCTTATTAGTTGTGACTGATCAGCATCTCCACACCCCCATGTACTTTTTCCTGGGGAATCTTTCTTTCTTGGAATCTTGCTACAGCTCAAACATCCTGCCAAAACTATTATCAAGCCTCATAACTGGAGAAAAAAGTGTGTCGGTAACAGCTTGCTTTGCACAGTTTTACATATTTGCTTGCCTGGGAGGTACTGAATGTTTCTTCCTCTCTGTGATGTCTTATGATAGGTACTTAGCTGTATGTAAACCACTGCACTATGCCATTCTCATGAATGCCAGGTTGTGCCTGCAATTGGCAGTTGTGTCCTGGGCCAGTGGAATATTGGTTAGCACAAGTACGACACTTTCCATTTCTTCATTACTTTTGTGTGGTCCCAATGTAATTGATCATTACTTTTGTGATTTATCCCCTGTCATAAAAGACGTCTCCTGCAGTGATACTTACCTTGTAGAAATGACTGCCTTCTTATTCGCCTGTGTCTTCACCTTGCCTCCTTTTCTGCTCACAGTGACATCCTATATATTCATCATCCTCACAGTCCTCAAAATACCAACCACTGCTGGTAGAGAAAAAGTTTTCTCAACCTGCTCCTCTCATCTCACTGTGGTGGCCCTTTTTTATGGAACTTTGATGCTTGTCTATATGCTTCCACGGTCCAGGTGTCTTAGGAATTTGAAGAAAGCCTTCTCTCTTTTCTATACAGTCCTGACACCTATGGTTAATCCCCTCATCTACAGCCTGAGAAACAAAGAAGTGAAGGTAGCCATGGGGAAAGGCTGGAGGAAATTCGTCCTCCACTCAACACTACACAGGTCCAACCTTTTAACAATCATGGTGAAATCAGTTACAATTTAGAGAATTAGTATGTATCTCATTACCCTTTTCTCCACTTATCACCTGAAATTTGATGCAATATATGGGAAAATTATAAATGGGGAAAAAAAGTAGTTCAGTCTTGCCTTCTTCTAGATCTCTTTATTCCAAGCTTCTTTGTATCACAAATACAAAGAAATTTCCACATTCCTGTAAATCCTTGTAAAAACTAGACGGAAGTGAAAGTCTTTCCCACAGCAGTGTCTCAACAGCAAATTATTTTGGCACCATTTGGAAATCATACATTTTTCAGTATAGTAGTCAACGCTGCCAGGTTGCTGTACCATATATGTTATGTTATTTGATTATACAGGATATATAGATTTTTTAAAAAAAATTATGTTACTGAAACTTTTGGGACTCAATATTGTAACGATAAACCATTATGCTTCATTGCATTAAATGATATCAAGGAAGTATAAGCTCAGAGCATTAATATCCATTTTAATACTGCTTTTGAATTGTCTGTTGAAGCGGATAGAGGCAATACCTCAGCTAATGCCTTCGACTTTGTGATGATTCTTTACTGTTGCCTATCTCATTGGAAAGTGGTTTAAAAGCTAACATCTGAGAATTACTTTTTCTAATTAAAACACATTGCAAAAAAATAGCTCTTAGTGCATTTCAAATTAGACTGATTTTGGAAAGTATGCTTGCCATCCTCGTTTTTGATAGGACAATGAAAATCCCCCTTTATTTACTCCCCTTTACATCTGTAATTAGCTGCAATTTCTTTTTATATTTCAAATAAAAATGAAAAATCAAATACAATCTGTTTCTGTGGCAGCTTTGTTTCCTTTAGAATCAATACAGATTTCTGTTTTTCACAACTCACCTGTTGACTTATAGCAATCCCATGAATTTAATAGGGTTTTCTTATCCAAGGAATACTCAGAGGTGGTTTTGCCAGTTCTACCCTCTGAAATATAGCTTACAGAACCTGGTATTCATTGATGATCTGCCATCCAAGTACTAACCAGGCTGCTTCTGCTTACCTTCCAGGATCAGATGACATAGGATTTAGGCCTATTATGGAGGGTAAAAACAAGACATGCATTATCTTGTTTTGGCAGCAGCTACATGTTTGTAATAATATCCACATTGGCCTCATCTCTTTTGGGTGACATTCAGTATCCTAGCTTAATAAAATATGGACCAATTTCCTTTTGTTTTGCTTTTGTTGTATGTGTGTGTTAATTTTAATGGTTGTTGTAAGTGCTATGACTGGCTGGAATAGCAGAGACATTTGCAGGCAACCATTAAGGCATGATGAGTTTTTTCACTAGGGGCTCTTGTGAATTCTCCCACCAATCATACTAGCATTGGCCTTTGATGCAGAATAACATCCTTATTCTGGTATAGTGACAGCTAGTATTGATACTGTAGTTTCAGTGCTGGGATGGGACCTAAGAGAGCCAAGTTTAAGTTGCCACTGAGTCATGAAACTTCCTGGGTAACTAACTTTGAACCAGTCAATCTCTCTCTCTCTCTCTCTCTCTCTGTTTGCTCTACCTTTGTGTTGATGTGAGATATGAGATTAACATCAGGAGAAGGGGAGCCATATATGCCACTTTCTGTTAATTTGACAAAATGTGGAATCCAATTATAGCATGTAAAAAAAAAAAAGATGGATTACTTGGTCTCTTGATTTCAGGTATACCTGAAGACTAAGCAATCTATTGAACATCCATGCACAATCATGCAATGATGCATAGAATCATAGAGCTGGAAGAGACCACAAGGGCCATCAAGTCCAACCCCCTGCCATGAAGAATACACAATCAAAGCATTCCTAACAGCCATCTAGCCTATGTTTAAAAGCTTTCAAAGAAGGAAACTGCCACATTCCAAGGCAACATATTCCACTGTTGAATCAGTCTTACTGCCAGGCAGTTCCAAGTGGAACAGAGTTGTAGACTGGGTCTAAGACTGCAGGCATGTTCTACTCTTTGTGGTTCTACAGCAGGAAGCGCTGATATTAGAACACACTAGGCTAGATGTTTAAATGTTTCTGAGGCCCTTTCTGCATGATGTCACTGTTGCATTTTTGCCACAGGATGGCAGTGGTCAGCAGGTTGTGCTTCCGCATGACGTTGTCGCCGTCCCACTGTCATCCTGTTGTGGAGCGTTGCGCTTGAGCAGTTTTTGCAAAATGGAAAAAATGCATTTTGCACTGCGATCGCACAGCACTCGCATCACTTCTGGCCATGAGGAAGATGCGGAAGCCCATTGGTGATGCTTCCTTCTATAGTGTAGCAATGGAAAAAGCCCGACTACACTGCAGAAGGAAGACGTGGCACCATTGCGTTCTCTTCCACATGGACCAAGTGGGTGTGGAGGGGAGAGTTGCTGACGCGCTCCCTTCTGGACCCGGGACTGCAGTGAGATGATGCAGAAGAGCTTTGTTGTGTGGAAATGGCCTTCATTCTACAAAGAGTTGTTCCATGGGTGCTGACATATATAGGTAGTAATGTCAGACTGAATGAATGTACACATACAGATGCTTTTTTCACAGTGTCAGTGTATATCACTTAACTGCTGAACAATAGGCCATGTCACTCATACACAGCTATGTCTATTAGCTGGGCCGGTGTTGGTGGATATAGTATGGTGAGTCTTTCCTCTTCTTCCTCTTCCTCCTCCTCCTCCTTCTTTGTGGCAACATGTACGGTCCCACTCCGTATGTGCTCTTAGAACAGTGCTGGGAATTGTGTGAGCCTCTAGAAACTGATGGACTTCATCTCCTTGCAGGCTTACTCAGCTAAGGCAATGGTGATAGGTCATAGGAGATGAAGTCCTACAACACCTGGAAGGCTGCATAATATCTAACCTATCTTGACTAGGTGTGAGGCACCATCATCTGTTTGGGCAATGTTATTCATCTTATGTCTTTGAGATGAGGCAGATAGAAAGCAAAATGGAACAACATTGGTTAAAAATAAACCTGAGTTAGTAGGTATTCAATTATACCCATGGTGAGAGAAATGAGACTGACAACTGTGTCAATGTAAAGGAGCAAAATCATCATCATCATCAATCCATTTCAGCAGCACTTCAATCTTTGGTGGCTCTGATCCTCATATAATGGTACTTCTTCTGAAATAGGCACCAGGTTTATTCTTCTAGCACTTTGTGTTTCCACCCTCTAAAGTGTAAATTACAGTATTTCTGAGAACACACATTCCAGAAGTAATACACAGGGTGAGACTTCATTCCATTGTTATTAATGGGAGTGTATTCATTAACTTAATGAGTTCTATTCCAAAGTCACAAAGGACCAATTATACGAAGTCCAAGGATACCAGCACACAATTTTCCTCCAAAATTATTTATCTATGAGAAGTAAAGGAGAAATGGCTGAGTAAAGAGAGGGACTTAAGTGAGAACACACTACCAAGAGAATGCAGATACATTCTCACAAAACACATCCAGAAGTGCCTTTACTGTTAACCACTGTGTATGACTGCAGAAAATTGGATAGCATAATGCCATTCATTAAGTATGAACATTTTTTTAAAAATGTGAATGCCTTCACTTTTAAAAATATTTTTGCTTTTTGCACTGCTGCTGCAGCTGCTGGTATTGTTGCCACCAGTTTAAGTACCACTTCCAGCCCTGGAATGAAATACTTTCTAAAGGAGGAATGGGATAGGAGGGATTTGAATGTATATTTTAAAAAAATATTGTATGATATATCCCATAGCCTTCAACTTTTCAGAGATGAAGACCAGGAAGCTTGTGGTCATGCCACACCAGAATATGTTCAGGGTGGCAAAAGTTTTTGAGAAAGAACACATGAACTTGGTGACACTGCAGAAGTTTGATTTGAAGTTTGAATTTATTTGAACTCAGTTTCCAGCAACAGAATTAAGCTAAGGACAGAGGGAGAGAAGGAGAGAGAAACTAGGATATTTTAAATGTAGTCATAAAAGAGTAATGATAGAAGATTAAATGAGACTTCCTTGTCAGACTGGAACAGTTGGAGAGTATGATATGCATTTCTCCAAAATCTGATCTTGCTTTTGCTTTGGCCAAAAATAGTGAAACACAATATGTAGACACAAAGTTTAATTTGGAAAATCTGAGCCCAGATTTATCCATGCTCAATAGAGACCCCTGGAAATGAATTGGATTTTGATTAGTCATGACTAGGGCTGCAAATATTGGGTTCTGTCTCCTCAAAAACAGGAACAAATTTGCAGTGTTTTAGTAGCCTGGCTGCTTCCTCTGATCAGCTCTTTTCTCCAGGAAAGACACACAGTATAGCTGTGATTTTGGGATCTGAAGGAACGTCAAAATGATCTCACACAGCTTTCTGTTTCCTGGGCAGTGGCCCCAAATTACTGGCCAAACTGGTTTTCTATCAAGCTGTTTAGTATTTATGCTAACAGGCTATGAAGGACTAGTGTAGTGTGATCTTATGGTAGAAAAAGGAGTAACTATTCTGGATGTTTTAGTGAGATAAAAATAAAAAGTATTTATTTTCTCATAAAATCCATCCAGAGAGTTAGGAAAGGAGATCAACAAAAAGAGGTAATCTATGGAGAACCAACATAGTTTAGTGGTTTGAGACTATGACCCTGGTTTGATTCCCCGCTTGGCCACAGAAACCCACTGGGTAGCCTTGGTTGTGTTACACACTCTCAGACCCAGAAATCCCTGTGATAAGTTCACCTGAAGGCCACCATAAGTTGGAAATTACTGGAGGACATACAACGACGACGACAACAACAACAACAACAACAACAACAACAACAACAACAACACTTGTTTACAAGACTCTCTAAAGCTGGATGTTCTCTGTGGGGTATACTAGCTACCATTATTGGGTTTGGAGAAGGTTGAACAAAGAACCTATCTTCCTTGAAAGAGATAAAAGGTACTTAGGAATGAAGGGGAAAGGCCTACAGATGTAAGAAAATCCAGAGGGTAAAATTATCAGGGACTAATGGTCCACCAGTGAGAGCCAGCATGGTGTAGTGGTTTGAAGGTTGGACCATGACACTGGAACTAGGGTCTGAATCCCTACTTGGCCATGGGGTAGGTGAAAACCCCCCCATGAGGGGGAATATTCCTACCCAGACCCAAAGTGACCCAATAATTCGTACTGCAACGAGGGTGGGAGGGATGGGTTGTGCAGAAGATCCAAAAAGGCCACGTGTGGGGTGAGCTGGGATTAAATAGGCCTTGGCACCACCCCCATCGCGTGGTGCAGCCTGGCACTTCCTCTGCCATCTACCATTGGTGGCCTTCTCTGGAGAGGGCATCAAACTCCTCCCTTCCAGGCAGCGAAGGCTGCACATGGTTAGAGAGGCCTTGGTTGACCCTAAGCAAATCACACACTCTCAGCCCATAGGAAAAAAAATGATAGAATTGCCATAAATTGCCAAGTCAGAAATGACTTGAGGGCAAACAACAAGTCCTCATCAGGGTGTATCTAGTCCCTATTCTTTCTCCAAAGCTTGAAGTGAACTGTGTTAGACATTTGTAGCCCAAGTCCTCTAGGATGGGAGGGCATTTGAGATGAAATTTGGAAAGAGTCTGGAGGGTATTGGAAAGTGTATCAGGGCCTTTGATGGCCCAGTGTCAATTGGGCAATTCTTTCCCTGCACGAAATTCCTACTCATGGTTCAGAGAAAGGACTGAGGAACAATGAACTGAATGAAGCTCAAATACGTCTCTTTGGAGTGGGCTTTGAACATGATTAAAATCCGATGCCCATGTAACAAACAATAAGCACTGCTGAATTAAGGTGGGAATATTTTTAAGTAAATGGATAGGAGTGCAGTTTCATTGTCAGTCTCTCAAATAAGAAAGGCTAATCCTACTTTATTAGAATATTAGTCACCAATAATAATTTAAAAAATGCTATTGTTTTACCTATTTAAATTTGTAGTCAACTTTTCCACACTTGTAAGAATGTAAGAGTTTCATGTACATAATAGTAGATTTTATCTCAGGGAATCTTGCTTATTTTCAACATGCCTTCTACAACACAGGAAAAAACAATAACCTCTTGTTGACTGCTTGTGTAATTCCCCTCCCTTTGTTACACCTAGATGGCTAATATTAAGTGCTATCCAGCAAAATTTCTTGTACAATCTTTGTTGGGAAACAATTGATGCACACTTCCTACTCAAATGGTTTACACAAAATGGAATGAAAAGTGCTTCACTTTGGTTTGATAGCAAATAAAGAAGTTACATTTTGATACCAGTTAAACTGATTCACAACTTCATTCTAGACAATAACATTTTTCTACCCATGAGCTTCTTCAAATAATCTTTCACTTCTTTGTTACGGAGAGTATAGATTAAGGGGTTCATCACAGGGCACACAACAGTGTAAAATAATGAGAGTACTTTGTTGATTTCTTCTGAATAAGAGGGCTTAGGTTGCAGGTACACTAGAATTCCAGACCCATAGAAGAGAATCACCACTGTGAGGTGGGAAGAACAAGTGGAGAAGACTTTGCTTCTGCTTGTTGCTGAGGATATCTTGAGGACAGTTTGGAGAATATGGATGTAGGATATTATGATAAGTAGAAACGGGAGCATTATAAAGACAACAGTGATTGTGAATATCATTATCTCATTTTTATAAGTATTTACACAGGCAAGTCTTAGAAGTGGACGAAGGTCACAGAAGAAATGATTTATTTTGTTGGGCCCACAGAAGGGTAGAGTGAACATTAAAGATACTGGAATCAAAACCACCAAGAGTCCGGTCAGCCAGCAGGTCATAGACATCTGGAAACACATTGTCTTGTTCATAATGGCAGTGTAGTATAAAGGCTGGCATATCGCCACATAGCGATCATATGCCATGGCAGCCAACAAACAACATTCTGCTATTCCAAGGGATCCAAAGAAATACATCTGTGTGGCACAACCAATGAAAGAAATGCTTGTGTCTTCTGACAGGAAATTTGACAGCATTTTTGGAATAATACTTGAAGTGTAACCAATCTCTAAGAAAGATAAATTCTGGAGGAAAAAATACATGGGAGACTGAAGACCAGGACTGGTCATTGTAATTATTATGATGAAGATGTTTCCTAATAGTGTCGTGAGATACAAAAGCGTTATCAGCAGGAAAAGGATAGTCTTTGTAGTGTGTACTTCAGATAAAGGCTCAAAAATGAATTTAGTCACAGCTGAGTGATTCCTGTCTTCCATGTGACATCATGGTACTTTCTGTAGTGATAAAAAAGCACATTATTAAATTCAGTAATTCAGATTGTCATAAATACATAATTTCCTGATAAAGACAACTGCTGCTGAAGGTTAAGCTGAATCATTGTAACTCCAATCATCAAGGAATAGGAAATTCATCATACCAAGTTGCTTAACTGTACATTTTGATGAAGGGAGCTGACAGGTCCCTTATGTACATGAATTTCTTCTAGACTCAATAAACTATGGTAGTAAAGGTTGCCTCAAGGTTAATAATTGTCCTGCACTGAATAAGGTCAAGCAGGAAAATGATACGGTAACAGGTTTTGTAGAGATGTTATGAATGTTAAGCATCTGCTTGGCTAAAGTGTAGGGATGCATCTAGTTGTGTTCAGCCGAGCATCAGTAGAATATCTTTGTACTGTAATAGCAGTTCAATAACTGGACTAGTTATCTACAGGAGTGAGAAGCTGTCCCTCACTTGCAGTCCAGAAAAGCTCAATAAAGCAAGGCAGAAGTAAAAAACAAAACAAAAACCTTAACAAGAAAGTACCAAACATGCAATTTCTTTGTGTTCTGCACAGTTGCTAAATGAATCAATTCAAAATCACATTGTGAATTCCACCAATTAGTTCTCTCCCTGACCCAGCCAATTACAAATGTATCAACCATGTTCTAAAGAAGTGGGTGGTTGAAGTGTGTTCTTGGAAGTAGGAACTATTGACTGGGTATAATCGCAAGCACTAAGGTACTTTATTTCATTATCTAAACACACTCTCAAACACACTCTCAGCAGTTCATTCTGAATAGTTAGTCGGGCAGACTAAAAGAGCAATTGCATGAGAACAAAGGGCCACTGGGATGGTTTTGGAGCTCTGTAAATTCACAGCATATCCCAATCCCACTTTTTGCAGTTTTAAAATTCAAACACTTGTCATTGCCATTAAAGTGTGTGTGTGTGTGTATGTACAAGAGAGAAAGAGAGGGGGGAAGAGAGAGAGAGATAAAATTCCATAGGTCCCCCCCACAAAGCCTGAATGTGTATTTCTAGAACCCAATTGCCTAGCCATAGCAATAAGACCTCTTCGTTCCATCTGTCCTCCTGCTACATAAGATAGATTTCTAATATAGTGAGAAACATGCTGAATTGTTATGAGAAACTTGTTATTTAAAAATCTGAAATGGTACAGTAAAGCTTAGACTAAAAAGAGTACACTTCACTGTTAGGTACGTTACCTTTGTCAGGGAAAGTCGCCTGTTTGAAACAATTATCTCCAACTTCTTTCCCATAGTAGCATTTCAACCTCCCTTGTATCCCTTGTAGTTGGTACTTTGGAGAGCTGCATTGTGACAAATAATTCAGGTCCTCTAAAAATATCTCACACACACATCTCCCTTTGGGAACATAGGAAAACAAATTCATACCACATTTTAAAATCAAAAAAAAGAGACAAAAATAAAATGCAAAATATATCCTACAATAGACAAATTTGGATATTCTGCTCTTAGATTTGTACAGTGTTCCTTCTATTAACCAGTGGATATATATGTATTATAGCACATGGGAAAACATCCCCATCCTGCCCCCTAGGCTAAGGTTACCCACTACAGTAATCTGGGTGTAATTTTCATTGGGACTGTAATATGGAGTTGGGGGTTAGTTATATAATGAATAATCACACATTTTCTCATCTGCGACAAGAAGTCCAATGCTCAAACTACTACATCACACTGATTCTTCTTTCTCCAATACAGTATCCTCAGCATTTGAACCCTTTCATTCTTGTATTTAATAACAGAGAAAATTAATATTTATCAAGTTTGCAGTTGTGATTAAGCTCTTTCCTGATATCATTGAAGCTGATGTCCCCTGTGCTACTGAAACTTAAAACCAGACGCCAGGACATTCTCACCACTTGGAGAAATGGAATGTATGGAATAACATTCAGTTAATTCTACCATATCTTTCTGTCCTATATTCTACCAGACAACCACATATATCTTTTGTGCATTTTGCACGTGCTTTTTAATACGTCATTCTAATGCAGGTGCACATTGCTTTATACAATAAAAATATTTCAGTAGTGCTTCATAGAGGAGCAACTGGCCATGCATCTCTGCTTTCATACATTTTCACGATGCATAGTAAAAGAAAGGCATGTATCTGTTCTGCCATTATGAATGCAGCATATGTATGCAGCTGTTTTCTAGGTTTGAGTGGGCAACTTCATTAGACTACTATTTTTATTATCCCTCAAACTTGGTTGGCATAATTCACTCATTTTTCAAAACCCCAGCAATGCTTTCAGCTGCTCCCCTGAAATATTGATGTAAAAATTGTCAATTATTCTTCACAAAGCCTCTGGGGAGTGCTGTTGGTCATTTAAAGCTAATTCCACACCCCCCAAGGTGGTCACTTCTGAGTATTTTAAAATCATGTTTCATATCTAAAATAACTGGCCTTTACTGTCCATTGCCTTCCCATGGCCACATGGCTGTTTTGGGGCAGTAAAGGGCACTGGAAGATGGTTATCCAGCTGTATTCTAGTAGCTGGTTCCTGACAATGCAGGTATCCTTGGCATCTCCCAGGACTCCTTTGGATGTCCCAGGGAATGACACCTTCATCATTGTGCACTGACTAATGCAAGCAAGCTGAACATGACCCTCAGCTGCCCTTTGCTCCCACCTCAGTAACTTCATGACTGCACCAGGGGAGCAGAAAACAATGAAAGACAGTCCTTGGCATCTATTGAAAGACCCAGCAAAAAGGGAGGCTCATCAAGGTTTCCTGACCCTTAAGGGTTTCCTGTCATATTTTTTGCCTTGTTGTTTGAATAATCTTTTCATTGCTGCTCCAAGGAAAAAATAATTCTGTTCTATTGGTGCTCTTAGGATGGTGAAATAAGTATTGCCACATCAAATGCTGAGTTCCAATTAATTTCTTCTACATTTTGACTGGGGCACCAGTGAAACATACATTTGCCTCAATTCAACTGTCTTTCATCAAAATGTTCATATTTGCATGGGGACCATATGCTATGCTGACCCATATATCACTCTCCCTGACCTGCTTTAAAACCCTGAAGCCACCTGACACAGGCATTCTATGCTTCAACATGGGCTTGCAGGATCAAAGAAGATCTGGTCACTCCTCCATAGCTGTACACACAATGATGACATCAGTACTGAGGTCTGAGGGGGACCTTCAGAGGTCTTAGCACTTCTGCAATCATTCTGCTGCCGCCTCAGGGGAAAACTTACCAGACACTTTGATCCAACCTGCTCACCTTGAAGCATGGAATGTTTATATGAGGGAGCTTTGGGACTTTAAAATAAGTTGCTAAGAGGCATTTGGGAGTTGTGCAGAGAGGACAGGAATACCAACTCCACTTAGAATCTAGAAAAAAACCCCAAAAACATCCACATGCATAAATGACACCAATATGTGTGAATGTCCTTGCCTGAATTCTGGACATTAACATTCTGACAGAAAAGGCATATTGTATAATACAGATTCATGAAATCTCCATCCAGTTCAGTTCAGGACTTGGTACATTCTAGATCAGAGATGGGCAACTGTTGAGTGATAGTGGATTTCATTGCCCTCCTAGGGACCTGCAAAAAATGATTTATTTTTTTTTTGCAGGGAGGGAGATCCAAAATTCCTTCAACACCTTCAAGGGAAAGTGAAGATACCA
The DNA here is from genome assembly GCA_948472985.1 of Iguana delicatissima. Taxonomy (NCBI): domain Eukaryota; kingdom Metazoa; phylum Chordata; class Lepidosauria; order Squamata; family Iguanidae; genus Iguana; species Iguana delicatissima. Next base: position 325,125 of record CAOKZL010001349.1, on the reverse strand, counting down.
CCATAGTTTGGATACTCCTAGGCCATTTAAGTTTAGGGAGGGGCATTTAGAATTCTCAACCAGACAGCTCTGTGGCTCAGTAAACTACAAACCCCAGAATTCCACAGGATGTTGTAGGTGGAACAATTCACTATAACAGTGTAGGGTGGAAAGGTCCTGGGTCATCTTCAAGAACAGCTCCACATAGAGTGTGTTGCAATGATCTAATTGGGAAATTACCAGTGTGGGGACTGCTGTAGCTAATCTATCCCTGCCTAGGAAAAGCTATAGGTGGTAGTCCAGCTGAAGCAGGCCCCAAGCACTCTGAGCCTCCAGATCTATCTGGATCTCCAGCAACAATTATGGATCTAGGAGTACTCTTAGGCTGTTTCAACATGGGGTTTTTAACACGGGGTAGAGCGTCCTCTAGGGAGCACGTCTGCACCTGGGAGTGGACTGGGTCGGACCTACTTAACGTAGATCCGCACCCCAGCCCACTCTGGAATGACCCCAAGTGGTTGTCCAGCGTGCTTTTGAAAGACCGCTAAAAACAGGTTGTTCAAAAGCATGGAGTGTACCACTGCAAGCCTGCTCCCTTATGCAGATTCACAGGCTCGCATTGGTGCGAGCCTGCGATCTGCCAGGGGTGGGCTTTAGGCTGGCGGGCTTCAGTGGTTGGTCGAGACCCTCACCCAACCGAAAGCTGCCATTTTTGTCCCTAGAGCAGTGCGGAGCAGTGGCCATGCACCGCTCCAGAGAAGCGTGGACCGGACTGGGGAGCCCAAAAGTCCGGTGAGTAGTGTCATGGGGCAATTCCCTTGCCCCGTGTGGAAATTGCCTTAGACTACTCACTTGCTCCTTCATGTGGAGTGCAACCCTGTCTAGGACAGGTAAACTACCCTGGACCTGAGAACCATCAACCTACACAGCCTCCCTCTTGTCAGGATTCAACTTCAGTTTATTGGCCCTTATCTAGTCCATTACTGCATCTGGGCACTGTTTCAGCACCTTCACAACCCCAGTTTACTCAGATGACAAGAAGTAGGTGGTTTGGTATAGCTGTTGAACAGCATGTGAGAGAAGAGGAAGCCTTCTGCCACCCCACAGCACAATGGCCATAGGACAACAGGAGTCCCCCCAATGCTACTATCTTGCAGATAGGAGTAGTGCCTCCTACAGTTCAAAAGATCTATAGAATGGAACGCAAGAGAATAAACAATGATGTAATACCCAGAGCAATACTTTCCTTTCCTTCTTCTGAATACCACCTCCCTTCAGATGTGCAGAGACAATAAATGTGTCTCCAACAAAGGTACAATGCAGAGTACAGTGAGAATTTTTTTTTTCTTTCAACACATCCACAGGACAAACTTGTTGTATATGTTTAGGTGGTTGAAAGTCTTCCACAAAGTTGAGAAGGTAGGCAAAGTGCTGTTTATTTGTTGGATTAGTTGTGTCAAGATATGAAATATTTCTTTTCTATGGATAAGTTCAGATGCCCTGAAAATGACTTTTTCTCAAAATTTGATAATAGATGTCTAAGCTTATTTCAAAGGAGATGGCCTATCAGTTTTTGCACTCATTCCTTCTGGCATTTGTCATTGATTTAAAAATTTAGTAATCAAGTATGCGAATAAAAAAACTATTATCTGCTAACTAATAAACATGTGAATGATGGATAATTTAACATGGGCGAATACATGTCTATGAAAGAATTCATCATTTTTCTTTTCTCACAAATTCATTTTTTCCCCCAAAACCCGTAATTCTTTCCACTCCAGATAGGAAGAAATTTGTGAGATTTATTAAATTGTTATTGAAACTGAACTGAACTGCAATTCTCACTCATCTGCACTGGTTAAATTCAATAGATGCAGCTATTCCTCGCATGTAGAACACCATGTTGTACCTATCTGCAATACAGGTGTTAAAGATTAGGAACCTCTCAGAAAATAAAGAGGTGATGGCAAATCTAATGCAGTACTGATGTGGCTGAACACAGAAATGCAAAACTGAACTTGGCTAAGAATTCAAAGTTCCGACCTTTGTTGGATGAATATATTAGTCTTTAGGTCTCATACATTTGAGCTGTTTTACTCAAATTCATTCAGCCCAAAATATACAATTGGGTGAATACTGAAAAAAAACTCTTATAAAAAACAGAATGAATGGAAATTCTCATTCATCCCTAGTTCAACTGCCATCTCTTTAAGAAAAGTCCTCATGATCTGAAACATCCAAAGGGTTTCTAGACCCTATGACCCAAGCCTTGAATAGCTACCTTGATGTTTAGATTAAATCCCAGAGTAGATTCACTGCCCCACCGATCTCAGAGCCATTAGTCTCAACAAGTTTGTTTGTTAAATGTGTACCTTTAAATTACTATTATTATTACTAATAGGTGGCAGTGGAGAACAAAACAATGAACTCTCTGTTTTATATTGTTCCATAGTATTTTCTTTGTCTTCAGGCTTGGGATGGATAAGTTTTTATTCATGGCAGGGATCTGTTGCTTGTTCCCCTCCTTTACCTCCATCTTAGAATTGGAAAGCCTCATCTCTGGCTTCCCTGTAATATCTTTCTAGTCTGCCTAAAGCATGATACTGAGGCAAAAACTGAAACATTTCTTTTTTCAAAACCGGGACTCTGAGTACTAAACTCATAAAACTCTGGCTTTGAATCCCTCTGTATTCAACATGATGTGCTGAATTAAGATCTCTACCACTTTTTCTCCCCATCGGGTCTAATATCTTTAATAATTATATTGCAGGCAGGTATAATATGATCTTGCTGCATCTCTTGAATTTGACTAGTATAAGTGAGTGGAGGAGTGGGATTAAGTTCAGTTCATTATTAAAGAATTTATCAAAATTTGAAAAATGCTTTGTATTTCCCAGGAAATGAGTTGAAGTTTAAAGTATTTCAAATGCAGGTGAAACTGACACAGACCGATTAGACTGTCTCAACAAATAACCAAATAGAAATCTCTTTAGAAGTGCTGGCATGACAAAACACAACAAAAACATGTTCAGGTTATAATTTCAACTGCATAAAATTCATTACCATACCCACACACATATAATTTGTGCATTCTTGCATAAAGTTCATGATCGTTTCATTTTTCATATAGGATTAATAATGTAGTTGTCCACTTTTACACAGCTGTCATCTCTCACGTCTTTGTTGTTGTTTCTGCTGTTATCTTTTGGTAATCCTAGGCCCATGGGAGGCCAGAACAGAAGTACTGGATTTATCATTCTAGGATTTTCTGGCAGCTTAGAGATGCGAAATTTGCTCTTCCTGTTGTTTTTCATCATGTATACCATGTCTCTGCTGGGGAACACCTTAATATGTATCACAGTCAGGCTTGATTCTGCTCTTCACACACCGATGTGCTATTTCATTGCCAATCTCTCGTTGGTGGACATCTGCTATACATCTGTCACAACCCCTAAGATGCTGGTGAACTTCCTTTCAAGAGGCAAAACTATCTCTTTTGTTGGCTGTGCCACCCAACTGTATTTCCTTCTCTTTCTGGGAACCACAGAATGCTTTCTTCTAGCTGCTATGGCGTATGACCGCTTCTTGGCCATTTGCAACCCTCTGCGCTATTCATCCATCATGAGTAAGCAGCTATGTGCCTGGATGGTGGCTGGGTCATGGGCCAGTGGGATGATGCTTTCACTTGGACAGACAAGCTTGATATTTGCCCTGCCTTTCTGTAAGGACAACCAAATCAACTATTTTTTCTGTGACATCCCCCCACTTTTGAGGCTCGCTTGTGGAGATATAACCATCAATGAGATCACTGTTTTTATGGCTGGACTGTTAATTACTCTGATTCCATCTCTGCTGATTCTAGGTTCCTATTTACACATTGTCACCACCATCCTGAAAATCATGACTTCAAAGGGTAGGCAGAAAGCCTTCTCCACCTGCTCCTCACACCTTATCATCATCATTTTGTTCTATGGATCTGCAAGTACAATGTATCTGAGACCCCGATCTAGCTACAGTCTTGAAAATGACAAATTTATAGCTCTCTTTTACTCTGTCATTACCCCAACAATCAATCCCATCATTTACAGTTTGAGAAGCAAGGAGATAAATAATGCTTTGAGAAGAAGGATGACCTTCAAAAGGGTTTAATTTCAAGAGCTGACTTCTTCAAACTGGACATCTCTTCTGCAGTGACACATAAATAATGTTTGGAAATTTTAGGATGGTCAGCAATGCAGTGGGGGGAAGTCTTAAATAAAGTATAAACTCAGTATTGTTAAAGTTGTTTGTATAAATCTTAGAAGGTAACTTTGCTTGTTAGCCAAAAGCAATCCATTAAACAGAGTACAACCCTATTGCATTACCACAGTGAGATCACAAAAGGGGAGAATAAAGGCAAAAAGAAAATGTTTAATCAATGTCAGTTCATTTTGCATTACTGAGTGGCTGTAGCTGTAGCTGTGAATGAACTTCTGGGAACAAAAATGATGCAATTGAAATGAAATTCAGAGATATCAACACTCTTAAGTGAAGGTTTACAAAACCAATAATGACCTGTTTATGAGGTGCAAACTAGTGCCTGATCTGTGCTCCAAAGCAATGAGAATATATATGTGAAACTAGCCCTGAGGTGGGTAAGCATCTTGTGTGATGGGCACAGACATTGTTTCATTTATGTACAAGCGTGTGTAAAGTGGGGGTGGAAAGAATATTCAAAACTATTCAGGAAATGGTAAGAAAACAAAACAAAACACACACATATTTTTCCAGTGTTGCAAAGCACTGGCAAGAGGAATCCTGGACTGACAAGAGCTTTCGGAGTTCAGGATTTACTGTGTGCAAAATTTGAACACTTTTTTTTAAAATGTAGAAAACAACATTTTTTTTGCATAGTAAATAATATTTCAACACAGAAATATTAATTAATCTGCAAAAAGTGTTGTTTTCTGTGTGGAACATGCTCCATGGGTAATTTATTCTGCATAAAATTCACACCTAGTTCATCTGCATATAAAACAGTTTCTTCTGCACAGAAAACTACATTTTCTTTTCATGGATTAATATTTCTGCATGATTATTTTTTTCCATGCAGGAAATGCTGTTTTCTGTGCAAAGCAATCACATGTGAATTTTGTACATAATAAGTCTTGAATTGTGAATAGTCTTTGGAAATTATCATTTTCAAAGACTTTCTCTCAGTGGGAAGAAAACTGCTAAAACAAAACTTAGTGAAGAATTACATGCCTGGTGTCAAGTGCTTCCTGGTTTCTGTTCATTTCAAACTTTCAGGACAGTTTGCAACATGAGAACAGTGTAACACTGAATCATACAATAGTTAAAGCCATAGTTGGTAACAGTCACAATAACAATCCCAACTAAGGGAGGTGAAGCTTCAGCATCAAAACCAGACCAAATAATTTTGCTGTCTGATAAGATTCTGCCTGTTGTCATTCCCTGAAGAGAGGTGAATCAGCCCAGCAATGGACTCTTTTTTTTTTCCAACAGAAAAACATTTTCTGTCACATCCAAGAGCAGCAGGTTAGGGGGAAAAACAGCCATATGTGGTATATACTGTAATTCCTTCCATTTGCTCACATCACCACTTGCCTTTCCACTGCATCTGTTGGCTAGGTTGGCCATCTTATTCCTCCTAAAATTATAACGATTTTAATATGGGCAGTTAAACCAATAGATAAGTGGGTTGAAGTTATCTGCACTCCAGCAATAAGTGAACATGTGTTCATTTTGTGAGGTTATTCATGTAGAATCAGTTCTCTTGAGTGATTGTTTTCTTCTTAATGTTTTCATATTGAGTTCAATAAATTTCAATGGATTTTGATGCATTTTATGTGATGTATGCACTGAAACCAGCACTTCTGTAACCAAAAAACCATTTAAAGGATATTCTTAAATCCCAGAGAGTTGAAGAAGGCTTGTTTGCATATAACAGTGTATAGCAGAGGTGGGAAAAGAATTTTCAGTGGTAGGCCAGATTCCTTCTAACAATTACTTTATGGGCCATATAATATTAAGGATCTTGACACTACTATTTGGGTGAAACACTGCCTGGAGCTCTTCTCATCAACATGTGAAGACTGACTGGACTCTGTGTTTGAATTCACTTTGAACCAAACTCAATCACAGGAGAAGACAAGTGGAGGTGATTGTGGTGGTGGTGGTGGGAAGAAGAGCCATGACAAAATCCACCTTTTCTGCCTTGGTTTTCTCCTCTAGAGCTCCAGTAGGAATGGTTGAGGTGAAAGCACACTGGATATGGGAAACCAGAAAAACAGATTAGCCTTCCAAACTGAGAGCTCCTCTTCTCTTATATACCTAAGATTTGATCCTCTCTCTGTAACTACCTCCCTATGGCCAGACACACAATGATGAGAGAAGCATTGACACACTTGAAAGACCCCAGTGGATCTCAGAGATGATATCATCACTGTGTGTCAGCACCTGAAAAAAGACATTGGAACACACAATAGAATTCCAGCCTGTATCTGTTGAGGTGGATTGGACCTACCAAGTCTTATGCCATAATCATTTATTTTTAGTTGTAAAGATATGATAAACATAATTTTTGTGGTTGTTCTGTCCTTTCTTAACCTTTTCATTCTTTAGTTCCTTGTTGTATTTACAGTTGGCCCTCCACTTTTGCTAGTTTTACTTTTACAGATTTGGTCATTCACATATTTGTATCTCTTCTCCCCTCCTTTCCCTCTGCCTAGGTGCGAAGTAAGAGAAATTTATTAGATAGATAGGAAGGTAAGAAGGTAAGGGCTGGTGCTGTTGGAGGACAAGAAAGAAGAAAAGATGGAGGTGGGCCTTAGAAGTAGATTGTGGGGTGTGAAGTAAGAAAGCAGAAAAGGTGTTGTTGGAGGACAAGAGACAGGGAGAGGAAGGAGGAAAAGCAGGGAGAGGAGCTGGATTGGCAATCATTGTAGCTGGCAGCTGTTTATTCTTAGGAGACAACAGGGCTTTTAAAGTCTTACTTGTGATTTTTCCACTTTCATCAATGTCCTGTACCCCTAACTCTCACAAAAGTGGAGGACCAATTGTATTTATAAAGACATATGATTTTACCCTAGTGGGCTCTCTCTCTCTCTGTGCCAGGATTTGACTGCAGTTTGTGGACTGAACATGAAAGGGCTCTCCTTACTATGAAGGATAACATCCCCACCCCCAAAATTTATTTGGACTAGAGGCTTACACTGCATGCATGTCTGAACTAATCCTAAAGTTTTAGGATAAATTTATCTGTAAATATATTTAAGGCAATTTAACTGGCCTCAGCAATGTAAATGAAACATTCCTGCACATGTATCTCCAGGGCTAACACAAGATATTTTGTTGGCTGAGTCAAAGGACAAGTTGGTGTCCACTCTCATTCAATAAACTGAAGCTGACTATCAGTCACATAGGAATGGGGAATGATGGGGAACGGTGTGCTCTTGCGGGCAATTTTTAGGGGGTGCTGTGACTCCTTGCTTGCCCTCTCCCATGTGCCATAGCTCTGTCTCCCATGCATTGTAGCCCCGACTCATGCATCATAGCCCCACCCTGAGGCACCATAACCCCACCCCACACACAGTAGCCCTGCCCCTGCATGCATTAGCCACGCCCCACATGTCATACCTATGCCCCCATGCCGTAGCTACACTCCGCCCCTCTGCCCTCCCCACTCCATGCACTCCAAGCTCCACCACTGCTGACTAGGCAAGCAATTACACAGTCCAGTCCAGGGAAGGGCACAGTATTGATTGAAATGAACAACAAGATGCCTGCCCTTGTCTCTGTTGTATCAATCTATCTATATCTCTATCTGTCTGTTTGTCTGTCTGTCTGTCTATCTGCTTGGCCCATATTTTTAGTATTGTTGAAGGAATGTTATCCACTCAGAGACCTATGGACAGTGACACATTTTAAAGGTACACAGTGTTTCTGTGGCACACACATCCCTGTCTTTTAAGAGAAGAGAAAGGCAAGAGGGTTCTGTAGGAATCTGTGCTAACTGATCTACCAACCCAAGATGTTTACCTACTGCTGCTCATATTGACAGAGTAAAGTTGCAGAGACAGTTGTTTGAAGAACCAGCAGTCTGTTGCCAAAATGGTAATGATCAGAGAAAGAAAAAGAAAAAAGAAAAAAAGAAAGAAAAAGACTGTTGAGAAAAGATAATTATTCTTGACACAATCTCCCCAGGGAAGAACTAGCATTGTACTGGATACATGTATATCTGTATACAAATATGTCATTACCTACAATGTCTAAAGTTTATCTTAACAATTATGTTCTTCTCAAACATCTCCCCATGGGAATACATGAAGCAAGCTCTGTTCAGTGCAATCAAATAGGTAAGTGGCTTCTGGCAACAAGTACTTTCAGAATGAGTTAGCGTTGAGAATAAGAGAACATAGACAACAGTGAAATGTATTCTTATGAGAAGCCAGTGTAAAAGACTGAATTAATCCTTGCATTCACAACACAGGTGGGAATATCTTTTTTTATGTGTGTTGTTTTTGTTCTACCTAGCTGTGTTTCTGTGTGTATATGCTTTCAGGTTGTCTGTTGACTTAGTATGATTTCATGAATTTCGTAGGGTTTTCTTAGGCAAGGAATAGTCAGAGGTAGTTTTGCCAGTTCTTTCTTCTGAAATACAACTTACAGCACCTGGGGCCTTTCTGCACTACACTATTGTAGTGCTATTATTCCACTTTTCACATCCTGTGGAATTCTGGGGTTTGTAGTTTATTGAAGTCAAAGAGCTTTCTAGCTGAGAATTCTAAGATGCTGCTCCCCAAACTGCAAATGCCAGGATGCCATAGGATGTTGAAAGTGGAATAACAGCACTATAACAGTGTAGTGTGGGAAGGCCCTTGGTATTCATTGGAAATCTCACATCCAAGTACTAACCAGGACTGACCCTGCTAAGCTTCCAAGATCAAACGGGTTATCTAGTACATTTGTATTTTCAGTTTTATTTTGTTTGGATTTCAAAAAGTCTTTCAGTCAACATGAGCCTTTTTCTCCTTCACTGTATTCTTTGTATATGTTATTGGGCTAAGTGCCATTCTTTTTATTCATAGTTCTGGGGGTTCATTCTTTGTTATGTACGTTTCCCCCAATCCAGTTTAAAAAAACTATGAAATCTTTTTTCAAGATGATTGTGGAAAGTTTGTTTAGCTTTCAGTTGCATACTTTCTCTTCTCTTCATTACTGATTCACCTATGTGCATGAGTAAAATGATGTGGGGAAGATTCATTACCAAAAAGGTCACTTTACACCGTGTTCCTTCTCATGTCTACTCATACCAAACTCTCTATCATGATTCCTATTTTTTTTTTCAAGGCCACTGAATGCATCAATGAGAGATTCAGGATAATTAAAACACAGAAATGCCTAACCAGGTACAGAGGAAACTGTGGGATTTTCTTCCTTGGAATGTGATGGGTATCACTTTAGATAGCTAAAAAATGGGGTCAGAAAAAATCATGGCTAATATCTCTATATACTGCCTTCAGTTAGTATGACTACTTATTTTAGCAGCATGTGAGGTAGCATAGTACTCAATAAGTTGTTGGGAAAGAGAAGCGTTAGGTCCTGCTTGTGAGCTTCCAAGAAACATCTAGTTGTCCTGTACAGAATAGAGCATGCTGTATCACATAGGCTCTTGTTTTGATCCACCAGGGCTTTTCTACTTTCATGAACTGGTCTTTCATAGAAGTGTTTCCTTTCATTGATTTTTCCCAATTTCCACTTTACCTATGGTATGAAAAAGCAATAGTTGAACTTCAGGCCTCATTCAACTTGTAGACTTTAAATTCTTTATCACATAATCTGAGATCTTTTAGTACAGAATATCTGAACTTCTAATAGAGGATTATTTACATATTTGAATGTTTTATATGCTGCTTTCTACCTAGCAAAATGGTATTTAAACAGGTTAAAAACATATGAGACTAAAGTAAACAATTGGTCAAATCTGAAAATCAAATAACATATTTCATGGCTGGTGAAGGAGGCTTAGCTGAAGCTATCAGCAGTGATGGAAATTGAACAGTGTTGTCTTCATCTGATCTGGCATAGGAAGCTAAAAATAAAGGAGGCAAATAATACTTAAACACAAGAAAGAACTCCACAACAGGTTTTGGTGGGGGCAAATATATTGGGTCTAAAAATAACCCTGTTATGGGTACAGTGTTCTGTGTTTGCATGTAGAAAAGATCTATGCATCAGTTTTTATAGTACAGGATGAAGTGAGTAATCTTGAAACCCAGCAGGACTGCAGAATTTAGAGGGGACCTGTATGGCATTTTGATTCAACTGACTGATATACCTTCTCTGTCTTTGCTATCTCTTCAGATGTGTTGCAGCCAAAAATGGTCAAAGAAAATCTCACGGCCTTTTCTGGTTTCATTCTCCTGGGATACTCAGAGCTCCTCAACCTGCAAGGTTTTCTCTTTGCTCTGTTCTTATCCATCTATGTGGGCATCATAGTAGGGAATGGGCTGATCATTTATGTTACAGCAACTGACTCTGCCCTTGACAATCCTATGTATTTCTTTTTGAAGAGTCTGTCCTTTCTGGAGATCTGCTATACTACAGTCACCATACCAAAGATACTGGCCAATTTAGTGGTGGAAAACCAGACCATTTCTTTCATTGGCTGTGCTGTCCAGATTTTCTTTATGCTTTTACTAGGAGGTACTGAGTGCTTGCTTCTGGCTGCCATGGCTTATGACCGCTATGTGGCTATATGTCACCCCTTGTACTATAAAGTCATCATGAACAGGCAACTATGTTTAGGACTGATTACTGGGTCACTGACTGTCAATGTATCTCTGCATGCAGGGCAGATATACCTGCTCTTCACTTTGCCCTTCTGTAACTCCCATGAAATCAACAACTTATTCTGTGATGTGCCCCCTTTGCTAGAGTTGGCTTGTACTGACACCTATATCAATCAAGTAACTGTGTTTGTATCTGCTCTGTTTCTCCTGATCATTCCATTTTCACTTATTCTTGCCTCTTACATAAAAATAATCTCTGCTATTTTGAAGATCTCTTCTGTGAAAGGTCGGAAGAGAGTGTTTTCCACTTGTTCCTCACACCTCACCATGGTATGTCTTTTCTATGGTTCAGCAACTATTGTCTACCTGAGTCCTAGGTCAAAGGAATCAGTGGAGATTAACAAGTTGTTTTCCTTGTTCTATATCATTGTAGTGCCGATGTTCAATCCCATCATATATACCTTGAGAAACAAAGAAGTAAAGGTATCACTAAAAAAGATTTTTAGTAGGAAAATGATTCTATAGAATGCAAGGGTTTGGGATGACAGTTGATGTGCCTCCTTCACACATTTAAAAACTCTGTACTGAAGGATTGGATTCTGTCTCCTGTCTCCATGGCTCCCTCTTTAGGCTCCTAAATTGTATACAGAATATTTGCAACCATGTTTAAGAATGTTGTTTTATAGTGCAAGAGGAAAGAGATTCTATGAAAAATTTGCTTGCACAGCAGAGAAGGTTCAAGTATTCCCTCACTCTCCCTTGAGCTGTCTACAGCACAACTTGCATTATTCTGAAGGAATCCTTGACTCGTGTTTGGTACTTTTATTAGTACTTTTATGGATATTAGTACGTTCATGGATTTGGAGGGATTACCATCAATTGAGGAGAGGAAGTTTTCATTTCTCAGTCTGAGTTTCACATGCTTGCTGTTGCTTCTTAACTGATCTATTGCATATATAGTTTTCTCTTTTGCCAAAAAAAGAAATTGAGCAAAATTCATTCAGCATATCTTCTCCTTGAGGGTGCAAACCTCATTGCCACTGTTGATCATGCTCTATCCCTTTCCCATTTTTACTGAGATGTGTCCAGAACTGTCTACCTAATTGACAACTCATCGTCATCAAAAAATGAAGAAGGATCAGTGTGTAAACTCCATGATACTATAAAGGTTTGAGCCAAATTACTCAACTTAGAACCATAGTCCAAAGTTCTATCTACTATACATACTAATTCATGATTAATAACTATGCACACACAAAGAGAGAAATTCTTCCTCTAATAATGTTCAAGAAATAAGAAACATGATGCATTATAAACATAATTTGATTTTTTTCCCATTTGGTTATGCAGTGGATGATGGCTTTCAGGTGAAAGTGTGAACTGATTAAGCATTGTGTCTAAGGTTATAATGATACAGAGGTTCTACCTGTGATGTTCCATTCATACAGTGAAATGTGAAGGAGACATTATTTACTAGTACAGCACATCTATTTCCTGCAGAAGGTTCACAGCGACATCTCTGGCATCTGCAATCAGAAGAATAGATATGAGATGATGGACAAGTCTCTAGAAAACCAATAGGAGTCAAACAAACAAACAAGCAAACAACAACCCCCCCCCCCCAGATATTTCTGTACTAGCTGTCCTATGGAATTCAGCCTGAATCAAGGTTGGACTTGTCCCCTCTTTGTTATAATTTTGACAAGGAAAAAATATTATACTGTTCTATTAAACTTCTCATGATTTTTAATATCACTTTCTAATTTCGTTGTCATGAATACCCTGGGAAGATCCTGTTTCCATTTTATTGTTATATTACTTATTACTTTACTGCTTTTATTAGTTACTTTACTTTACTTTTATTATATTACAGTTTTGCTGATCAGTAGTGTGCCATGAAGTCATTGTCTTTGTTCATGTCACTGCTATAGGGATGTAACTCTTCACTAAGTTTCTTCTCAAAGGTAGCAGTGAGTAATTTCAGCAATTTTCTTCCCATTACAAGAAAGTCTTTGAAAACCACACAGTTTTTGAAGGCAAGTCACAGTTTGAGATTTATTCTCATAACATTTGCACTTGGTGCTTTGTGCAGAAAATGGTATTTTCTGCACAGAAAATCCTGGTTTCTATGCAAATCAATCATGTGTGAATTTTCCACAGAATAAATCCCTAATTTCAGCAATTTTTGTCCAGGAAACAGCATATTCTTCATAGAAAATAAGATTTCAACACAAAAATATTAATTCCTGCACAGAAAATGTTTTCTAGGCAAAGCAGCCAAGTGCAAATTTAACACAAAATAAATTCCCAATTAAAGCATTTTCTGTGTAGAAAACACCATTTCCTGCATCAGAATTCATATTTCTGTGTTGAATATTATTTTTCATGAAGAATATGCTGTTTTCTGCATAGAAAAATCATATTCAAGTTTTGTGCAGAATTAGTCCTAAACAAAGATTCTCATCAATACAGGATTTTCTGAATATGGATTGGAATTTCGGAGTATAATTCAATTCAGCTATTTCTCTTTCTAGTCTAGATCTGTGATCTGTGACCTGTGTATTCCATACTCTTTGTCTAGGAGGGTTGAAATGTTGAGCAACTGTTATGGTAATGCCCCACCCCATCCCACCCCACTTCACCCCAAGAAACTGCAACAGCTGCAGAACATTTCAACCTTTCTGGACATGTATTAAGAGATATACAAGTCACAGGCCTTGAAGAAGGATATTACAAAGGAAGACCAGAAAGAAAAACAGCTGAATTGCATTATATTCACAAATTGCAATTCATTAGCAGATGCTTGAACAAATATAATTACTTCATGATGCACTACACATATTAATACAAGAATCCACATTGATGTACATAAAACAAAACATATCTTCTCAGAGAGAGTTTTGAACCCAGGGGAACTGACTTTTGGTAAGCAGATTTATTGCTTTCACATATATTGCTTTCACTCTAACTAACCACTGTAAAGATCTGGAGGACCTATATCACCTCATCCAGCCCTTTGAAAATTTAGGGCAAAGGACATGATTTGCATCTTTCTGGATCCTTATACATTCTATCCCACTCCCACAACTATATAAATATGCTTTATAACAGGAGGCTTTATTACTATTCTGTACTACATCTGAAGAAGTGGGTTTCTATTGACAAAAACTCATGCTAAAAGTGAAACCAGTTGGTCTTAAAAATGTTTCCACATTCCTTTTTTCTCCCTCTCCCTTCCTCCTTTTTAATCATCCTTGCAGCAACTGATGCTATAATGATTGTTGCTTTTTTATTTTGGTCAATAACTGTTTGTTACAGTCAGTAGATCAATAAACAGTTTGTCATATCCAGATTTATGTATTTCAGCCAGCTTCTTTGAAGCAGTCACTTAACCAGTTTTTGATACTTGTCACAACTCACTAATTAGCTTGATGCACCAATGTGAGTGGGAGAAATTTTGCTTTAAAGTACTCCAGTCGGCTGCCAATTCTGAAGCACTTCTGGACTTCCTTTCACAGTCACTTGTCCATTCACTTAGGCCTGGAGTGAGGTCAATCATCTCCTCCCATGGATCTCCCCTCGCCCCAGGCTTTGTATGGGAAATCACTGGGAACTTTGTGTCAGCCAGTTTTCCCATCAACCCAGACAGCTTTCCAGCTAGACACCCATCTTTGCACTGTCCTTAGCATATTGGTAACACTGACTACACAATCTGATTTACTTCACTTTGAATATCACTCATCATCAGTTGAAGGCAAGAAGAAGAGAAAAAATGTTAGAACTAGAGGGAATGCATCTCATTGTTGTGTTGTTTGGTAGCATAATCTGTGTGATTTATTTGGAAAGACAGTAGGGAGGAGGAAAGGGGAAAAAAATTTTTTTCTGGAGCCTAGCTGGGTGTGTGGAGTAGACTAACATCTAAGTTTGAGAAAGAAGGGGAAAAAGTGAGTCTTGCAAAGGAATGGTATTGGGGAGAAGAACACATTGTTTACAGAGTGCATAACAATTTTCAAGCACCTCACAATCCTTTCAGGGCTGCTTCCTATTGTGTATCATTGTGTCATTATTTTATACTATTATTTAGGACCTTGCAGAATGTCAGGATATTTAGGCATTTTAAGTCAAATATACTCACACTATTGGCCTGTTTTGAAAGAAAGTGTTTGGGGTCTTTCTAGGGGCTGAGGGTACATTTTGATTGCCTTTATAACTCCACGCCTATGGACAATATTTTATTTTTACATCTTTGTTATTGCATAATATGAAAGTACTATATAATATGATTTGGGGTGGGCTGCAATGAACCCCTTTGCAATTTTAGTGTATTACTCACATCCTACTGGGCTCCTGAATAGTTGAGTAAAAGCTTTCCCCTCACTCTCTTCATTTCTTTGTTTTATGGAGTCTCCCTCTTCCCTCTCTTTCAACTCTTCCCATTCTGCAGTTTACCCATCCCTCCTCCTCCTCTCCTCCTCCTCCTCTCCTTCCTCTTCCTCCACCTTAATGTAAGATGGGTAAAAAGAAGAATGTGCTTGTTAGATATCTGATCTAGATTGATCTAGATCTAGAACTCCAGATTGTATTTGATATCCTTGGCTCTTGAATACCAAAACCTGAGCTCTCTCACTGTTTGCAGTTCACATTGCTTGATCAGGAGTGGGGAAGCAGAAAAGATGCTGTGATTCAGTTTTGCAAAAAAGCCTGTAATCAGGTTAAGAATTCTGCCTTTTTGACTCACTGACTCATCTCTGTGGGAATCAACTTACTTCTGTACTTCCAGTGGATCTGTGTCATCTACCTGATATAAATAACTTCTTATAATTCTTCAACAAACAAGGCATTAAAAGAATGAGTGAAGTCTATATGCTGGTGATGAAGAAAAGGAAAGGGAGATACAGTCTAAGTGACGAAATGTGAAGAAGTTGTAAGCTGAGATTCCATGCTTTGGGCACCTTTTCCCAACATGACAGTTCCTAGATATGATGGGCTTCCTGCATTCCTAGGTAACAATCACTCCTGCCCACATACAATGCACCTTCAAGGTCAGTCCAAGATATTTTCCTGCCTAAACCAAAAGTCAAATGTCTGCCTTTTCATGTGGTGAAATTGAAAGAGCAGATTATTGAATACTTGAGTGTTGGAAATGGGGCAGCATTGTCTGGCATGTTGCACAAAAATAAATTGATTGGCAGGTCAGTTACATTATATTTTTGAAGGGTGTAGGTATATCACTCTCACTAGACTTATGGGTAGTAAACCATTTTCAGGGAGAAAGACAGGCATTGTGGCATGTACCGACCTGTTGTTTAAGAGAGGAGACTGGCCAGGGACATTAGAGGAATTGCTTGTCAATGATCTACCAACCTGAGATAGTTCTGTAAGGCTGAGCAATGGTAAGGTTGTCTCTAGACACCTTACTTTGGGGTAACACATGTCACAGCCATTAACATCATTAGAGTAAAGTTTCCAAGAAAGTTGTTTGAAGAACTGTCTGCCAAAGATTAATGAGGAGGAAAAGTCTGCAAAGAAAAGGACATTACTGGTAAAATAGTCTCCCTAGGGAAAAAAAGAAAAGAAAAACCCTAGCACTGTATTCAGAATGTACTTGTATAGAAATATGTCATTGCCTATAATGTATAAAACTGATTTTAACAGTTATTTTCTTCTTAAAGTTATTTTCTTCTTGGAAATAAGGGGAACGAGCTCTGCTCAATGCAGTCAGATACATAAGGGGCTGCTGATACTTTCAGAATAAGACAGTTTCCTTTCAGTATTGAGAACAAGAGAATACTGATAGCAGAGCATTTTATTCTTATAGGAGGTCCATCTAAGAGGCTGAGTTGCATCTCTTCATTCACAGCTCTGGTAAAATGTCATTTTTTGATATCTCTGTACATTTATATTTGCAGTTCTGTATTATTTGGATTTCAAAAAGTCTTTCAAGCAACGTAAGTCTTTTTCTCTTCTCTGATGTGTGTGCTATTGGAATGAATAGATTTTGACTCTTTTTATTCATCGTTTGATATGTTCACTCTGTTTGGTGCACTTGTCTTCTCAAATTCCAGTTCAAGAGAATCTATTATATGGAGAAAATACACACACACACACACACACACACACACACACACACACAAAAAGCTTTAAAGTACAGTCCTACATGCCTACTCAGTAGACTTAATCACCATTTACCAGATTTCTCTGAGCTGTAATTAAAAATAACAATAATATGGCAACCATATATATGTTAAAAGCAAAGCATATATAGAAATTAATTATATAAGGGGGGAAGTGTTTGCCAAAGTCATGTGCACTAGAAAAATGCATCCAAAAATGTACCATTAAGAAACTATATGAACAAAAATACATGCATGCTTTAATGGAAATTTTACTGCATCTGCAAACATATGGAAATACAAGCTGAAATTTACTTACAATTAGAAAAGTTTAGCCAAGCTGATCTTTGTACATTAATACCTCCTGATCAAACAGTATACACAAACAGTGCTTACGAACGACTCACAATGTAAGTGGGGAGGGGGAATCTATGCTTTTAAACTTTGTAAATGATCTGGCAGTTAGGGTAAGCAGTGAGATAGCCAGAATTGCAGGCAACATAAAATTATTTTGTGTTGCAAAGCAAAAAGGGGAAAAGAATAAATCCAAAAGGATTTCTCAAAAATGAATAAAGAGGCATAGAATGATAATTGTGGTTCAGTGTAAGTGTATCATGCAAAGACATACAAAGAGAACATCCTAAAGTGAGGAAGAAGCTGGCAGAGAGAATTGTGTTTCCCGCATGATATTAAAACCAGGACCATTCAGCACAGCAGTGTGAGACTCAGCATAGATGAAAGATGGAAAGATTTCATGAGACAGTATGTCACTCTAGACAGTTACAAAATGGGCTTGGGGGGGAAAGCTGAAACTGTCTCAATATATTAGTTTCAGTTATGATGACTGCTTTAGCAGCCTTTTAGGCAGCATAACTCTGAATAGTGAATTCCACTTAACAGTGGTGTTAAACTGACTAGCTACACTTGAAACTCAGGGAAGCCACCAACAATTGAACAGAACAATTTAAACTAATTAAAAAAATCAACATGAAGCACAGTCCTTTTAAAATACCATCACTGATGGAAAGGACTTCTCAGGGACTTTGTCTTGATTTTATAGAGTGCTGGAAGCCAGAAACAAAGATGGACAAATGATATTCATACAGAAGAGAGTGAATATGCTCTACTAAAGAGGTAGGTGGATGAAGAGCTGGATGAAAAAGAGATCTTCTTGTGGATTTCAAATATCCTCATGTTAGGATTTACAGAAAGATTTATCCATCATTTATTATAGTGTTGGCTTCAAATATACATGAGAGATATTAGAGGATCCTCAATTGCTATCTCATTAGTATGATTAACAAGAATATTGATTAACTCTTCTATTGACAAATTATATGAATAACCTCTGTACTGTCAACTTCTGTATGAAAGTATTATTGCTGAAATTGGGAGTACCTTTGTTACATCAGTGATAGACTTGTTTGTGAACATTGCGATAGTTACACACTGCTCTGTTCTTCCAGACAGTTGACAGAAGAGTTAGATAAGAAATAATAAGTAGTCAGTCTTAAGTGAAATACTGATCTTGCCGATGTATGTTTTATTCTGCTATCCTAATTGAGAAACTACTAAAAAAAGTGAAGCTTGAAGAATAAAGTTATGGATCATTACTGTTAGTAGGTTGGACTGAACACAGTTCTGATTATCAGCAGGATCCTTTGGCCAAAGAAACTCTTTTCTGTGTTTTATTGCATTGTATACTTTTCATTCTGTGTTGCTGCCTCACTTCCTACCTGGTTTCAGAGCTCGTCTCAGCTCCATGTCCAACCCATTCAGATATGGTAGGTACAAGATTTTGACCCACTCACAATAGCACAGGGAGAACTAAGGAATCTTGCTATCTTAGCAGGACTGAAGAAGGAAGAGATGAACTGTGTCACAACTTTCTTTGAGCTGACTAGCCTGTCTGCTCTTCCATTTCTATCTCTGTAGGTATGTTTGAACCCAGCATGACCAAGGAAAATCACACTACATTTTCTAGCTTCACTCTCCTGGGGTATTCAGAGCTCCTCGATTTGCAAGGTTTGCTCTTTGCTTTGTTCTTGTCCATCTATGCAGGCATCATAGTAGGAAATGGTCTGATTGTTTATGTTACAGGAACTGACCCTGCCCTTGATAGTCCTATGTATTTCTTTTTGAAGAGTCTTTCATTTCTGGAAATTTGCTATACTTCAGTCACTATCCCAAAGATACTGGCCAATTTAATAGTGGAAGACCAGACCATATCCTTCATTGGTTGTGCTGTCCAGATTTACTTAATGCTTTTACTGGGAGGTACTGAGTGCTTGCTTCTGGCTGCCATGGCTTATGACCGCTATGTGGCTATATGTCAACCTTTGCACTATAAGCTCATCATGAGCAGGCAACTATGTTTAGGACTGATTACTGGGTCACTGACTGTCAACATGCCTATGCATGCAGGACATATATATATGGTGTTTACCTTGCCATTCTGTGCCTCCCATGAAATCAACAACTTATTCTGTGATGTCCCCCCTTTGCTTGATTTGGCTTGTGCTGACACCTACAGAAGTAAGGTATTTATCTTTGTAGCTGCCATACTATTCCTAATCATTCCATTTTTCCTGATATTTGCATCATATGTAAAAATTATCTCTGCTATTCTCAAGATGCCTTCTGTGGATGGTCGGAAGAAGGTGTTCTCCACTTGTTCCTCACACCTCACAGTGGTATCCCTTTTCTATGGCTCAGCAAGCATTGTTTACTTGAGTCCTAGGTCAAACGAGACAGTGGAGATTAATAAATTGTTTTCCTTGTTCTATATAATTGTAGTACCTATGTTCAACCCTATTATATATAGCCTGAGAAACAAAGAAGTAAAAGTATCATTAGGGAAACTGTTCAGTAGAAAAATGGTTCTCTAGAATATCATGTTGCTGTAAACCAATTTTATGTTGATGTTGACGTTATTGCTGTTGCTTTTGCTTTTTGCCATAAACTTGGTTTATGACAGTCCTATAAATGGCAGATCTCCGAGAGCCCTGTTCATGAACATCCCTGCAAAAGTTTTCCAAACTGAAGACCATAATTTCCTTTATTAAATTATAATGAATATTAAATAAATAATGAATATTAAATCATAATTAAATCAAATTAAATCAACATGACTTGTTGGAGAAATCTATAATGATGGAGAAAGTGAAAGACAGTTAGAAAAGTGGAAGACCATTTTACAGATGGATTGATTCAATAAAAGAAACCAACTTAATGTTTCAAATTTTATCCTGAAACCAGCACTCATGTTTGTTAGGTGACAATTTGATATTCCATGTTTTCTCCTTGAATAATATCCAGCAAGTTACCAGAATCAAAGATCTGGATTCATGTTTAGATACTGCTGTGATCTCAGGAAAGGACTTCCACATAGTAGTCCTCCAATGCTCCCAAAACAGTGCACAGAGGGTTTGGCGTCTATGTTGGATAGTATATATTTTGATGTGGGCAAGGGAGAGTCTATTAACATTTTTGCAGGTTTATCAGAGCAAGTTGAGAGCTTCTCACTTTCTTCAACACAACCTTCCCCCTTCAAGTGGACCTCTGGTCTTACGTGAAGTATTTTGTGGCTTGAAATTTGCCATGAGTGGAGAAGCTGAAGATGTCCAGTTCCATCATCTTATATGGACATGACAAAAACTGGAAACTAACCGATTCACTGAGTTAGTGATCCTCATTTAGTTATTCATATATCTCATGATTTGTGTGTGAGAGAGGGATAGGGATACACACCCATTGCCACTGTTACCACCTGCCAATCCTTTGCCCTTCTATGTTAGATGAAGCTTCACCACTGTCCAGAGGGTAGGTCAAAGAAAGGGAGGCTGTTTCTTTTTCCTTGCTCTCCTCTTTCTTTGGTTACATAGAGAGTTAAAAATAAATGGGCAATGTCAGGACTAGGAAAAAGAACTGCTCCTGGGGTGTACATGTGAGGATATCATTTTCATCAGGAAGCATGATGTTGGGTTATTGGCTTTAGCATGTGATTTCTTGATGATAGTGCTGTATATTGTTGTTATAAATTTAATTATTTGTCATTGCCTAATGTTCACTAAGTAAAGCATTACCAAAACATATTGTCAGTCCATGTAACTAGCTCAAATATTTTCTGTTAAAAGAGGTTTTTTTTTGTCAATACAAACCACTGAATAGAATCAACTAGACCTGCAAACATCAAAGTAATGTATTAAAGTCATTGAGTCTGTCTCTCTCCTTAAAGTGGATTCTCAAAGGGAATTGTAGTGCTCAAAAACATTGGAAATAAAACACAACAAAATAAAAAGTCTGAAATTTGCTCCAAATGATGGCTTGGCATATGTATGTGCACACACTGTATCTTAAAAAAAAGATGTACTATAAATTGGGAAATGTTTGAGGGGAAATGTCATATTATGAGATGCAAGCCATGAAACTTGATGCATGTATAGATTTGACCTGAATTTTTGTTATTTTATTTTGCAACAGGGGATTGCTTGCAGATGAAATTGTGAACTAAGCATTCTATTTGTCTATATTGTCTATATTAGCTAATGGGTCTTGAGGCAAGAGATATAGAGACAATGGGACAGATGTTCCCTCCATAGGTGCCAGATTTCTTATGAAATGACAATTTTGGGAATGAAAGAGATATATATTGTTCCTTATGGATTTCCAGATCTTAATATAAAAGCTGGAAATTGTGTTACTATGTTAATTTGGCTAGGTGGTGGTTGAGACTTTATTACAAGAAACTAGGGTATTTACCTGGCATTGCCTGAGATTTTATTTTCCTCTTCAGAACTCACCCAACTGTCTTCTCTAGTACCTGTAACTTTTCCCCATATTTCCCAATGCAATTTGTATTCAGAGTTATTTACATATACAGTTTGGGTTCCTGAGGGAATACACCTTCCTCCTCCTCGCTGCTAGGTCTTGTGTCCATAGCAACCAGCCTATTCTTTCCCCCATATTCCCCCAACCAATCTGTATTTGTAGTTGTTAACATACAGAGGTTGGGATCCTGTGGGAATACACTGTCTTCCTCCTTGCTGCTAGGCATCTTCTCCATAGCAACTGGCCTATTCCAGTACCTGTTACTTTTCCCCATAGTCCCCAATCCAATCTGTGTAACGTTGATGTGCTGGCTTTTTTTTCCTGTTGAATTTATGCAATGGCTTTATGTTTTTCTGGAAGCATTTTTTGTTTTGAATTTCAACGTTAAGATTCCTCATGTATGGAACCCGTACAGTCTACTGTGTGAGGTGAGAAAACTTTGTAACTATGTTATATATGTCACCTTAATTTTTTCTCATAGATGCCTCCCAAATGTTTTCAGGCATCCTTATTGATGGTAGGCGTCATCTCCATAGCAACTGGTCTGAGTCCCAAGAGCTCTCGGCTGAGAATTCTAAAAGCCCCTCTCAAAACTGCCAACTCCAGGATTCTGTAGAATCTTCACAGCCAGCCAATCATATGATGTCTTCTCACCTCACGCAGCCAATCACATGAGGTCTTCATCTGCCTGACGCAGATAAACAGACAAACTCACAAACTCACAGACAAACATTGACTTTTATATAGTACATGACCAAGAATATCATGTTGTTCAAGAAAATGTTAGGCCACAGAGTGAAGCAAGTAAGCATGAAGTAGCTGAGGTAGAAATTATGACTCAAGTGCAACATGCCAGGAGTTAGATAACAGACAGTTTTGCTTCAAGTGGAAATGGAGTGGCTGAGAGCTCACACTTTCTGAAGAGCATGAGCTTCACTAGTTTTTTGTAAGGCTCAGTTGATTGATTCAAGGCTAGAAATATGTTGTCATTGTGTACCTTCAAGTCATTTCCAACTTATGGCACCCTTAAGTCAAATCTATCACAGGGTTTTATTGGGCTGAGACAGTATGACAGGCCCTCCACATTTGCAGGTTTAACTTTCATGAATTTGATTATTTGAGAGTTTCTCCAATCCCTTCATCCAACCTAAACTGCTTCTTTTGGGGGAAACTTCCCTCTCAGCAACCTTTTAAAAACCCACCTATGGTCATCCTCCTCCACCACCACCTGCTTCCTGGGCAGCTAAGGATGGTTTGCAGCCCAATTTCTCAGCAGCACAAACCCTCTCTCATTGCCCTCCACATCCAAGGATTGTGATGGGTGACAAAGAGGAAATATCGGACTATCATGTTGACCCACCCTCTTTCCCTCTCCTTTCCCTGTTCAGATTTGTACCTGGATGCCTGTTCCCCCACCATACCTCAGCTCCCTTCCCACAGATACACACACACATATTTTGATATTTGCATTTTTTTCTCTTTTGTGGGGGGCCTGCACCCCTAACCCAAGCAATTATGGAGGGCCAAGAGTATATCTCTTGTTTCTGCTAGCTATCAACAAGGTCTGCCATCAGTCCATTCATTGAGGTCTCCTCTCAGATTTTTCCTGAAAAATCTCTTGGATCTTGGGACTGGCAGTTTTTTTTTAATTAATTACATTTCATATGCCCCATGGGCAGAGAGTAATAACATTTGACCACCAGTGAGCCAGTGATTTGAGGAACAGAAACAATCACAAGTGTCCCAGGTTTTTCCTGGTTATAAGTCCCAGAGTGTGAAGATGGTTAGTTTTCCCTCTGTCAGAGGCTTTTTCAGTACCGCTAGGCTGCTTAGGCCCTCCCGGCTGGCATCCTATCAGGGACATATAGATGCATAACTTTCCCTTCCATTTGTCTATGTCCTTTTTTTGGATGCTGTGGGGGTTGCTACTTCCTTCTTTCTTCCACATTGCCCAAGCCCTTCCTCTCATTTACTGAACAATCACTGAAGCCTCCAATATCACCATTCCCTGATTCATGGGAAGTGGACAGGGTCACAGAGACATCTCCTCATAGCCAGATGTGAAATTATGACATCAGTGAAGGCTGGCATCCAACTCTGCATTTTCAAGCACAGTGTGATAAACTGTCCAGAAGCTATTTCTGAGCTGAGCAGAAGAAATCCATCTGACAATGAATGGGTCTCTTGTTTCAGCACTGTTCCTCAAAATGGGGGATAAAACCAGATGAGGCCCACAGTGTGCTGTTCCTAAACCAAACAGTAAGCAAGGAAGGCACACTAGAGTACAGGAGACGTGGTGTAAACCTAAAATGTGATAAAAGACCCTCTCCAATGGCTGCCACTTCAGAAAGGTTGCAAGACAGCTAAGAGAAAATATGGCTTCCTAAAACCAGATCAGCAGAGAGCTGGACCATGAAGGGGGGAAGTCGCAGCAAAAACTGCAGTCCCTGCCAATCTTCTATGTATGCTGCAGTCTCCTATGTAGGCTTCACTGGGTCAGAAAAGCTGCAAAGAAAAGATAGGAAAGTTGAAGGCCCCAATTAAGCCATTGTACAAGAAGGAAAGGGGAGACCGATCTAAGGCAAAGGCAACTGGCCACATAAAATCAAAGGGCCTCACTACCCTTCCTGTTCTTCAAACCGTACATGAGCATCTGTAGATATCTGCTCACTGGAAAGGAAAAGGCGTAGTTTATGGGTGAGCCAGGTTTATTTATCCAATATTGATAACTTCTTCTTCCTTCTGTTCCAGCTGCTAATTGCACCAGTAATTTGGATCTCATCCTTGAGGGGAACAACATTTTTGCAGTAACAAGTGTGACTTCACATTTAGCATTAGCTACTAATGGTAACTCAACCAGATTCTTTTTCAACATGCAGTATAGCATTAATATGAAGCTCTGGGACTCTGTTTTTAAAATGTGCCGTTGAGGAGGACTGAGATTTCTAAGAAATTCATATTTTTTCATTTTTAAAAAATCTACTGTAAAAGGTGTGCATGATAGGATTTACCAACTGCATGTCTGTTCCAGCTGTTAAATAACTGCCAATGGGGTGATGAGGATGATATAGATATAACAGCGCTCTTCCTTTCATGGTAGACAAAGGCTACTTCAACTCAAATTTCTTCCTAGTTTGGCCCAGATGTATAAAAAAATAGTGGATGGAGTTACAGATCCTTCAACCTATCTGCTTCTTCTCTTCTGCAGCCCCTCTCCATGATGCTTTTCTCATTTAACTATTAAACATTTTAGCACTCTGACTGGGAGAGACGCAGAGTTAAGACACACATAATAAATCAAGTGGGCAATCCAGCTATGAATTGCAATTGGTCATAGGGATACAATACCAACATCAAATATTTATTGATAAAGATGCTGACCATATTGTGAGTAAAAAGTCAGAAGAACCAACAGGGGCTTAAGGAAACAAGGAAACTTGTTTCATGAAAATGGTGGTTCTCTTGGCACGTCATCTCTCCCAAAGTGAAATTCTCAACAGTTCCGGCTCTTCAAGACCTATAAAATTCAACATACGTTTGTGATATTATGGAACTAAATCCATGGCACATGAAACATAATACATGCATGGCTGTCACTTGACCTTTCATCCTTTTGCTTTTACAATAGGGAATGGCTAGGGGATGAATGTGTGAACTGATTAAGCATTGAGTCAGAGGCTGAGATGAAAGGTAGATTATACGCATACATCAGTCTTCACAAAGAGAAAATTGTGTAGGTCTGGCTCTTCAATTTGTTTGAAAAGATCTATAATATTCAGCAAATGTTGCTAATGGAATGGCTTA
Organism: Iguana delicatissima; assembly: GCA_948472985.1. Classification (NCBI taxonomy): domain Eukaryota; kingdom Metazoa; phylum Chordata; class Lepidosauria; order Squamata; family Iguanidae; genus Iguana; species Iguana delicatissima. Next base: position 299,606 of record CAOKZL010001349.1, on the reverse strand, counting down.
TTCTAAAAAACAAAAAAAGGAATACTTGTCATATTACCAACTGAAACAATAACATGCTGTAAAGATTGTATGGATGTCTCTGCGTGTACACACAAGATCTCTAACTCCCCAACACTAAAGTTCTATGTGCAGATCATTATATGTGGTATGTATGACATCCAACACTGACGACAGTAAGCACAGTCCCATCTCTTTTCATATGGTGAAGGAAGTACTTAGAAAAATGCCTCACTTGAACTACATGCAGCATATCCACACTCAATACAACCCTTCTTTATATTCTTACTGAATTTATTTAAAGCATAATGAACTGATAATGATAATGATAATTATTGTACAAAGAAATGGTAATAATTGTAGATAATAACTGTAGAAGGAAAGGACATTGTTTAAGTGAACAATAAAACGTATACAAGCTTTACATTATCCATCACATTTAATTGCCTTTTTCATTATCTTTCTTTTAGAAAATTAGAGCGATATTTTCTTCTTTATCATTCTTCTTAGTGCCGTTTTCACCTCTGTGTTTCTCAAGGTATAAATGATGGGATTTAGCATTGGTGTTATCACAGTGTAAAAGAGAGAGATAAATTTATCTCTCTGCAATGAATAGCTGGATTTAGGCTGCAGGTACATAAAACTGGCTGTGCCATAGAAGAGTGTCACCATTATGAGGTGCGAAGAACATGTGGAGAATGCTTTCTGACTTCCTTTAGCTGAAGACATCCTTAATATGGTGCTAAGAATACATGCATAGGTTACAAGTATGAAGACAAAAGGTATGAGAGTGATGGCCAGGCTGCTCACTAGCATCATCAGCTCATTCAGGGATGTATCAGCACAAGCTAGTTTCAAAACTGGTGGGAAGTCACAAAAGAAATGGTTGATCTTGTTAGAATCACAATAGGGCAAACTGAATGCCCAGCTTGTGTTCAACAGTGGTAGAAGAATGCTGCACAGCCATGAAGCCAAAATCAAATAGACACAAACCCTTTTGGATATGACTGCTGTATAATGCAAGGGTAGGCATATTGCCATGTACCGGTCATAAGACATGGAAGCCAAGATGAAACACTCAACAGTCCCCAGGAACAGGAGAAAGTACATTTGGGTAGCACAGCCACTGAATGAGATGGATTTGTCTCCTGAAATAAGATTATGCATCATTTTAGGAAGGGTGACAGAGGTGTAGCAGATCTCCAGGACTGACAGGACTCTGAGGAAGAAATACATAGGGGTTTGAAGCTTCACATCTGCCCAAGTGATGAGGATGATGAGACAGTTACCAATTATTGTGACTGTGTAGACAGCAGAAAGGAGAATAAGCATGACAACTTGTGCCTCCCGGTGTCTGGGAAAACCAAGGAAAACAAAGTAAGTGATGGAAGTTTCATTCATTTTTATGGTATCATGAGAATATTCCACCTGAGGAGAGAAAAAACAAAACAATAGGAGCATTCTCATCTCTCAGGTCCTCAGGTGTTTTGCATAGCTAACTGCTTTAGGTAATAACAGAATGTAAACTTCAGGAACTAATTTTACAAGTAATGGCTGGCAGTTATGGATTCATAACCTGGAGTTACAAATACATTGTTGTTGTGTGCCTTCAAGTTGTTTCTGACTTATGTTAACCTTAAGACAAACCTATCATTGGGTTTTCTGGGGCTTAGAGTGTGTGATGTGCCCATGGACACCCAGTGGGTTTCAATAACTGAGTGGAGAATCAAACCCTCTAGTCCAGAGTAGTCCAGCTACCTCACAGTCCAACACTCAAATCACTACAGATACACGCTGGCTCTCAGATACATAGGCCATTTCTGCACTACACTGTTGTAGTGCTATTATTTCTACTTTCAACATCCTATGGGATCCTAAGGTTTGCCACTTAGGGAGGGGCATTTAGAATTGTGAGCGAGAGAGCTCTTTGGCCTCAATAAACTACAAAGCTCAGAATTCCACAGGATGTTTGAAGTGGAATAATAACACTATAAAAGTATAGTGCAGAAATGACCATACCTATTTGGTATTCCCTAATTCTAGATAATCACAGCCCACCTTAATAGATGTCATTTTGCAGCCCAGCTTAATAGCTTGGAGCCACATTAAGCAAAGGTGTTCTGTTCAACTATTGATGGGGTTACAAGGAGGATGACATTTCCAGCCACACATGCCAGGAGGCAAGGCTATGACAATCAGAAGCAGGATCTTTGTTGCAATTCCTTGTCATAGCTTGACATATTGGAAGAATGGAAGTGGAAACATCATACTCCTTGTGCCTTGATTGGCAGCTGAACAGACCTCCATCTCTTAGAGTGGCTGTTGCCTTGTAAAGGAGGTTGGAAGGGGTCAGACTAGGAGATGTTACTACTATGTAGAAAATGGGTCAATATTTTACTGGAACATAAAGCTCTAGTACTTCTTAGTTATCCTTTTGATCTCCTTCCCTCTTGTGCACAGATAATAGCACTGCAAACATTATACATCCAAATCTTTCTGAAATGGGAAGAGAGTAAAACCTAGTCGGAAAAAAAGCAAACTGACTTAGACTGTTTACCTACCTCGTTGTGAAGACAGCTTTTTGAATATTCTCCACTGTCCTTTATCTTGTGCTTTACTCATTAGCTTAGCTTTTCTGGATTTTCTTCTGTAATTTTCTTTATGTAATTGTTTCTATGCGTTCCTCTTGGTCTTCTTTTTTGACATTTCTACTTGAAATATATTTTCAACTAGACTTTCCCACCTACATCTTCAAGTGTGCCTTCTTAACCTTTGGCTTTTCTTTCCTGCACTTGAAACTTCTACCGTCTAATCATCTAGTGTCTACCTTTTGCTGTATCCTCCCCGCAAGCAACCAAACAGCTGGAGTTTGACTTACCTGCACCAGGCTGAGCCAACAGGACTTCTAAAGGGTTGTGATGAAGAAAACTTTTCAGTATCCTGCACCAAAGGTGATGAAGAAAATGCACAAAGCCTGCTGGAAATACCTTTCCTGGAGACATGATGTATAGACAATACTCCAAGTAAAAGCAGATTTCCCACTTGGGTGGTGTTTATTTCTCCAGTGTGGTTTCCTCTCTGGAGAAGTTAGGTAAGCATGGCTTAAGTGAAATCAGAGAAAAGAAGAGAGGGACACCAGCAGTTCAAAAAAATGATCCCATTTTAGCTCATCTGTCCCTGCCGGTCTGTCACTGTACATTTCCCAAATGATTTCATAATAAATTGTGGGATTGTCTAAAAAGTATGTCACTACATTATTTTTTTTTTCAACATCTCCAAGTAGAGCTGGGAAAGATCACTTTTTAAAATTTTGTAGCACCATTGCAGTCATCATAAATAACACTGAGCAAGATGGTGCAATGGCTTCTTTCAGCATCATGCCTTCACCTGGAATGTGCTATAATCTATAGGCTCTATCCTTGTGAAATAATGCATTAAATGGAGAACTGGTCTTAATGAGAGAATGGCAACTCTGTTAAATTCCCAACCATAACAAAAGCATCTCAAAAGATGATTGAATTCAGATGTTTACTGATGCATATGAGAAGCATTTCCCTGGTGAATGCCCATTCCATCCTAAGAGGTGAAATTCAAAGGGGATCTATGAACACAGTGGATTGTCCAGGGGTGGAGATTTAAGGAACATGCCATATGAAAACTCCAGAATAGTCAGTATGGACAGACCTGATTTTTCAGTCCAATCCTTTGTAGAACTGCATTCTTAATATAAGCAGTGTGAAGGCTATTCTATATTGTGTAATATCAAAAGGGGTGGGAAGGGGCAGAACAATTTAGGAAGTGGAAACCACTGGTACACAAGTATGCAGTTTTACCCCAGAGGCGCATATTCCTGCTGAGATGTTGTCTTGACCTTTGGACACTGGTATCCACTGGTTCACAATTTTACTTCAATTCCTAGTGTCCTAGGACATTTCTGCATGGTGTGGCTGTCTTGCATTGGGGACATGATGGTAGTAGTCCGCGGGTCAAGCTTTCACACAATGTCACCATGGTCCCGCAGCCATCATGTCCCCATACATTGCAATCGTGGGACATTAGCTTAAGGGATAAAAAATTCATTATGCACCCACGATTGCACAATGCTCCCATCACCCCTGGCCATGCAGAAGGGGCGGAAGTGCAATCATGCACTTCCTTCTCCAGTGCAGCATGGGAAGAGGGCTGGCTGCAGTGTGGAAGGAAGGAACGTGCCCCTTGTGCTCCCTTCCCAGGCAACCAGCTGGGTGTGGAGGGGGACTCTGAGGACATGTTCCCATCCTGGCAAAGGTGCTCCCGGGATTGTGATGGGACAAAGTGGATGGCTGTCATTGTGTGGAAATAATGTAAGTCTTATCATTTTTGTCCATTTAAGGCAGCACCCAGAGACAATCTATTGAAAAATACCCATTTCTTGAGTTAGACTCACTCTCAGTATGGCCTACAGTTTTAGACCTAAGAGTTGATCAGCACTCTGATTTCAGGGAAAACTGCTGGGAAAAGCATGGTGCCTCCTAAGAGATCCACACTGGATGGTCCTGATGGTTCTCTGAGCAAAGCTTTTCTCTGCAACTGACAATACGTATGTTGCTCTCCTAAATCAGAAACAGTTGTGACGAACAGTTGTGATGAACCTGGTGAGAGGGGGTCTTGACAACAAAGCCTCCTTGGCAACTGAGAGTGTTTAAGCTGATTGGCTGGTGAAATGGAACCTTGGATAACCCAGGGGAGGGGCTGGTGGAAAGAAGAACATAATTTTAACTGTCTGGTGTGTATTTGAAGAGGAATGGTATTTGTGATGTGTTTGTGAGAGGGTGGAGAGTTGAAGAGCTCTGCGGGAGAGAGAACTGAGAAATTGGGTGTTTGAAAGATAGTGAATGAATTGAAAGAAAGAGAGAGAGAGAGAGAAGGATGGTGTGCTGTTTATAAACATTTAGAAACAAAACACATTTAAAGCAACAGTGTTACAATAAATGTTTGAAGTTCTGTGTTCTTTAAAACAATGTCACAGAGTCCTATTTTGAATCCTGGAATATACACGCTACCAATATTATCATCTTGACCTTAGTGCCAACAGTATCACAGTCTTGGAAAATATAAATCACTGCTGATCCTTACATCTGGGAGAAGGGCAGATTTAGGGAAAGCACTAAAAGGAGATATCCCTGAAAGGAGGAAGTCAAGCGGGGACAAGAGTGAGGAAGGGACTGCATTCTCAGAGAGGAAGGGCTGAGGCAGACCCGTTTGTCCTGGCCCTGGCTTGATTCAGGGATCTCCCTGGCTGTTCAGACCTGAACACACAGAGGTGTCAGGCTGGGCAGGCCTTGAGTGCGCAGCTTGGGTACCTTTCGTGCTTGTGTTTTCGTGTTGTGACAACAATTTACAAAACAGGGTGTCAGGCAGATACCTGATAATTATCTCTTGAACTATGTAGCCATCATCCTGCCTGTTTAACGTTTAAACAAATTGGGATACTGGTCAGAGTTGATGAAACATTTCCACCTAGAGCAGGTGGGTTTTCATGGATGCCATAGAACAATTGAGCACCATGGTACCTAGAAAGCTCTTATTCAAAATTATATTTTTGTTTATTGACCTTACATCTGCCTTGGTTCCAGTGATAGGTCTAGACTGTGAGAAAAGTTTGAAAGGATCAGTATTGGTAGACATTTCTCAGGTTGCTGACTGAATTGCATGCTAGCCTTGCAGTGAGGGTGAGAATCAGGCTGCATCTATTTTACTGGAAAGAGGTGTTGAACTTACCAAAAAGGTCTACCAGCTCCTTTTCAATTAATTTCTATGTTAATTATATATTTCAAACCAAGGAGTGGCAGATTTTTTGCCTCCTTCTCTTAATGAGCAGAAACCAATTGTACAGGATACAGGGACCTACTCCCCACTCCGCCTCCCTGTGACCTGGACTGCCAAACAGTGCTTCCAAATACCTCTATCATCATTGTGTCATTTCCTGTCACAATGATATTTAGGGGTATTGGAAGAGTTGGGGACTTCTTGTGGGGGGATGATATGGTGTTTCTGCATGTTTGGGGAGCTTTTTGTGTAACTTTGACATGAGAGCTTTGGGGAACTGGAAGAGGGATTTGTGACAAAAAAAGTGAGATTCACGAGCTATACGTGGCCCACAGTCTCCACTGTGGGCCACATATAGATAAAGTCACAGGTTCGTAACTTGGGAATTATCCTAGATTCAACCCTGAACCTGGCAACTCAGGTTTTTGTGGTGTAATCAAGACTCATGCAGTGGCTACATCTGTTCACAGATATATCTGATTGAACTACATTGAACTATGCCTAAGATTACATTCTATTACTGTAATGCACTTTATCTGAGGTAGGGATATAAACCATCACATGAAAGGTGACGCAATTACTATAGGTTTTTTTTTCTTTTCTCCTCACTGGAACTCCCTTTTAAAGAGAGGCCAGACTGGTCTTCTTGAAGGGTTACATCCTGTGGCAGTGCACTTTTAAAATGTTTTGATAGGCCTTTGGGATTTTCTTTTTTATGTACAGGCTTTTAATAATATGCTGCATTCTCTATATTTGTTCCTTTTTAATGAGTACACTTTTAAATTGCTTTTAAGTTTTGTTTATTTTTATCCTGTTGATAATTCAATCTAACTTTTTCACGTTACAACCTGAAGCCTTTGCCCCCCCAAGCTGGACCTCCACCCATCCCATTGAAGTGCAGTACATTGTTGTCGGGCAATTAGTGTTCAATACACTTTTATAAGTAGTAATCAGCATTTGTTACATTGTGACTACAAAGTGATCTGTCTCTAAAGCCTAGCTGAACAAAAAGGCAAAATACTTTCATGATAGGGCAGAGTCCTTGACAGTCTACAATCAAAACAAGATCACATACAAATAATATGCAGAAAAAAACCTCCTACAGGCTTCATTCCTACCCTACTTTCATTACTTAGTCCATCTATAGAAATCCTTCTACAAAATTGTGTACATTTAGGTGACAATGGTAAACTGTCAAAGGGCTACTCTGCTGTTTCAGACGATGGGCAGGTCTATTCTAAGGCCATTTCCACACTAGCCAGTTATGGTGCTATTATTCCATTTTCAACATCCTATGGAATCCTGGGGTTTGCAGTTTAGAGAGGGGCCTCAATAGGATGTTGAAAATGGAATAATAGCACTATAACTGGCTAGTGCGGAAATGGCCTAAGTCACAAATAATCCCAGAGTAAAAAAAGGTAAATTGAGCTAATTTTCAAAGGGATTCATGCCACAGCTCTGTATCCCCTAGGAATTTCTTCCTGGTGTATTTGTCCTAGCAATTATTTCTGTACGCATTATTAATATAATAAATCTCTTCAGAGGTACATAACTTTAGAAAAGCTTTTACGGGTTCATATACATTAGAGAGCACTGTTTATGAGAAGGGGTGTTTGCTTCCTGGAACATGGAGCAGCAATCATTTCATAATGGTACATTTCCACTCTAAAATGTCTAACTTTCAATGCGGTTATGAAATGGGGAGGGATGAAAAAGAGGAATAAGACAAATCTAATGGCAATGTACTTTATTTTATAAAAGGTATGTCACTGAAATTCAGGAGAACAATAGATGTAAAACATAACTCAAAAATAGTAAAGATAAATAATTTTAAAGAATATTGCAACTACTCATGAGTCAGAAATGCCTGTCAGAGTTGTGGGTGAGCTGTCAGACTGTCTCTGAGTTTCTAAATTCCATCATGTGTGATCCGATCAGTGGAATGATCAGTTGATCTGAACTGCACACTCAGGGTAAGTGGTAAGTGACATTATTAACAACTAGAAACCTTTTTTTTTGAAAAGTGTTAGCCAAAAATATGAACAGATCAACATATTATCTTTATTTATGCCTTTCTTCCAGTCCTTAGCTTGTTTGTGCTTCAACACATGTTCAAGAGAGAACTAATGGAAGCTATACGGTCATTATTAATACAGGTGTACAGGTGCAAACTTTCAACATTTGTAATATGTTTTCTTCTTTGAGTAGATTTCAGAAGGAGGGTTACATGGTCCAGAGCAACATGAAGAAACGGCGGGATTTCAGTTAGATCTCTCCTTTTAAAAAAATAAAATAAAAATAAAATCTTATGTTTTCCCCTTCTTTAGGAAGGAATTTGTACATTTTGACAAAGTTTTCCCAAAATTAAAATAAACCAAATCCTCAACAATATGTACTAGTCAAATCTTCGTTACAGCTATTCACAAAATGCACAAAAAGTTATGAGATCTTTTTCACCAAAATACAAAAGATATCTAAAGACACCCAGAGTGTTTGCTAATCTCTTCCAGCAGGGAGAAAACTATTGAATTCTTTCGTTCTAATGTGTAAGAATGAAATAAACAAAAGATTTACATCTCCAGCCTCTCTACCAATCTACTTTAAGTATTTTAGCTCTCAGAATTACATTTGGAAATTATTGGATGGCCAGTGAAAATGTAGCTTATAAATAAAATGTGGTGGCCACACTCTCTCAAAATAATTGGCGCTCAACCACACTGGCCTAGCTGAAAAAGTGAATGAGGTTTTTCAAAGGTCATGTTCCATAATAATTTACCAAAGTACCAAAGTTTTTCACACCTGCACTGAGAATTTGAGGTTTTCTTTTTAATGAATGTGAAAGAAAGCAAAATAGACAGATTCATTTACTCAGTTAGAGGTTAGTGTATAACTTTGAGAACTCTTCAGTTTTAATCTCTGTGCATCGCACCATCTTACTAATGAATTGGAGTTTCCATCTCTCTCTCTATCTCACCTTCTTCTCCAACCCGTTTTTAAACACTTACATTTGGTAGAACGGTATGGGGTGCTCCTGTTCATGTTGGGAATAAATATGTTTACTGAATTTGATCAACACGAGTGAGCAGAATTCCACATTTTTCGTTTCTTCAGATATGGACAACAAGAAAGAAATCAACCAGACCTCTTTGCCTGAAGAATTTATCTTGATGGGGCTCACTAACCACATAGTGACAAAAACGGTACTTTTCCCTATATTTTTCTTGATATATTCTGCAGCCATTATTGGCAACCTGGTAATTCTTACTCTGGTCAAAGCAGATGCTCACCTCCACACACCCATGTATTTCTTCCTTTCCAACTTCTCCATCTTGGAGCTGTGCTATACTTCAACAGTGGTGCCCCAGATGCTGTTTCATCTGCTGTCTGAAAAAAGGGTCATCTCATTAATCCGTTGTGTCATGCAACTATATCTCTTCCTTTCATTTGGGATTACAGAGTGTTTTCTTCTCACAGTCATGTCGTATGACCGTTATGTTGCTATTTGCCTTCCATTGCACTATACTCTTCTGATAACCAAGCAGGCATGCATTTTCTTGGCAACTGCTTCTTGGGCTGGGGGCTTATCTTTGTCTGCTGTCAACACTGCATTAATGTTGAAATTATCTTTTCATGGACACAAGAAGATAGACCATTTTCTCTGTGAAATGCCAGCTATGGTGAGAATTGCTTATGGAGAAATACACAAGATGAAGATGAGTATGTCCATTACCTGTGTGTTCACATTGATTTTACCTCTTTTGGTAATACTTGTTTCTTATTTTCAAATTCTCCACACCATCCTTGGCAAACATGGTAACACTGGGAAGTATAAAGCTATCTCCACTTGCTCATCACACTTGACTGTGGTCATACTCTTTTTTGGATCAGTCATTTCAATATATTTGGGATCAATATCAAGCACTTCACAGCAGCATACCAAACTGATCTCTGTGTTTTACATAGTGGTTACTCCTGCACTAAACCCTCTGATATACAGTCTACGGAATAAGGAGGTGATGCAGGCATTGAAGAAAGTGATGAACAAAGACACAAACATGAACTAATCCTGTTGAAATGTGAATAGAGGTTTCTCTGTGTCTCTCGAATGGATCGGCTTTGTATGTGGAACAATAAATCTCTTTATTCTCATTGAATATGTCTGGAATTTTAAGGTTATCTTTCTCTCGTGTATAAAAGTCAACCATGTATAAATTATTTAATTAAGAACATGTGAAAATATTGCAGTGTTTCAATGGTAGATTTTCCAGTATTTAATCTGAAATAAATGAAAATGATACTGAGCCAGTCATTCTCAACCTACCTTACTTCACAGGATTCCTATGAAGAGATAGCGGAGAGGAGCTTCCTGTATGCCATGAGCTCTCTGAAGGAAAGGTGGGATGTAAATGTAGTAATTAGTTATTTTATGTTAGGAACTCTGAAACTACTTGTGGTAAATCTCAAACAGAAGTCAAAGGGAGCTGGCAGTGGGTTGCATATTAAAATGTATACATGGAGAAAGGGGAATGCAGATGTCCAAAATAACATTCAGTATTGTAGCATCATTTTCTGTATGTTTTGTAGCAAACATCCGAAACAGCAGCTTTCTCCAGTTTTCTGAAATAGAATTTCTCTCCCTACTTTCTTGTCATGACAACTTTTGGAATTTTTCATTAAAGTACATTCTCATTGCATTTGTATAAAAGTATTGACTTCCTATAGGTCAGGCAAATGTGTATAAGTTTTAAGACAGTTTAGATATGCAGATCTGATGTTGAAATTCTACGTAATAACAGTGGAAGGAAGTTAGATAGCCATACAGCAATAGACCATAGGACAATTGACCCACTATTAGTGGAGTGTCCATGCCTGCTGCTTAATCATGGCCTTCCAAGAGTCAGATGATTGTACTGTCACCGCAAAGCTCAACTCAGCTGCAAGGTTGGAGAAAGGTAGTTCTGCAGCAGGGGACTTTGGAGTTTGTGTCAGTCCTTTAAGATCCAGAGTCCAATCTAACACAGAATTTGCAGAAACTGCTGATTTAGCTTAAACCACTTTATCAACTTCCTTGGGAGCAAAAAACTGTGTGATTTTCATCTGGTCATTCCCAAGATTCATGGGAATACTCTCGAAAACTGGCAAAATGCCTAAAGTTCTATAGGCCCTTCTGGTAAGCATAGCTTATTCTCCCGAATAAGCTCCCGAAGTGCTCCCGAAGTGCTCCCGAAGTATCCAGAAAATTCGTCCCAGCAGCTTTAAGAACTAGCCAGTGTCCATAAATTATGCAGTCTTTTGGTCAACAGCAGCCTAATTATCACTGGTAACCCACTCCAGCAGAACAACAAACAAAAATTTCCTTCAAAGTTAATTCCTCAGGCAGAAACAGGAACAATAGCTAAAAGCTAACTGGAATAAGTTAAAGACACAACACCGTTAAGGGAGCTTCGCGTTTGCAGATAAGCATTAGATTGCAGTGCCGGGAAGCATAATACGAGGTAGATAGTAAATTCAACACAAGGTCAATAATAAAACTATAGTAAACTATAACTGAGAATAGATATAAAAGGCAGCAATTATAGAACAGGAAGCCATGGAACAACAAAGCAATAAAACACTAAAGCTGTTAAACCTAAAAAAAACAAAAACAAATTACAGCAGAGACTCTAGCAGAGCATTCCTGACCCTGACCGGAAGCCAACCGCACCCTATTCTATTCTATTCTATTCTATTCTATTCTATTCTATTCTATTCTATTCTATTCTATTCTTTTACAAGGTGGGCTGGACTTCTCATGATGTATGAGGAACTCGTACTTATTAAAAACTTCCTTGCAGAAAGCAATAGATTGCTGACAGCTCTAGCTGAGGACCATCCAATGACTGTGAGGAGATTAACACCAACTGGCCTTAGAGGAGGAGTTCTATCAGAGACAGGATCAAGAAAACAACCTCCAAGGACTCCTTCCATAAAAAGCAGTAAGGAAGAGTCAAATGGAGCTCGTAAAAAACAGAAGAAAAGCAAAAATGCTAAAAACCTAAGTAAGAAGGTTATTAAATCACAATGCCATAGGAAAAGAGATCGGGAGCATTTGTTTAAATTGTTGGACAAAGACAATCCTATTAAAAAATCAGATCACAAAAATCGTTTGGAAAATCAGAAAAAAGATAATAAAAAGGCAAAGAAGTGTGGGTATAATAATCTTGATAATCTGTTGCAGCCGGTTAATGCAGTTGGTCGTCTAGAGACACCTAAAAATCCACTAGCTGATAAGGGCTTAATGGGAGGAGAGCTGTTAGATCCATGGGATGAAGTCCTTTGCCTCAACAAGAAGTCTACCACAGACAATGCTCAACCTCTGGTGATGAAATCAGATTCTTATTCAAAAGATCCACAAAAGGACGCAGCAACAAGATACAAAGACATGCATACTGATTGGAATCTGGTTTTAATCCCTCAAAAGCTGTTTTTCTTGAATTATCCTAAGCCATTTGGTTTCCTTATGCTACAGAATCGTATTTCTCATATTTTAGCTATTAATAATGAGGTTATACCAGGTGTATTGAAACCTAAGAATGTAGTTTTAGTGGAATATCTTTATTACAATGGCATCAAAGTTCGTGCTGCAATTACTTTTAGAAATACTGCTATTGCTAATGTAATATATAAGGCTAAGGATGCTTTTTTAAACTTGGGTATTGAGATTGCAAGATTTTTTGAAAATCAAGCTCCCCCATTACCACTGTTCCATCATCCTTATAATTTGAGGTCAAGTAAGAATATCATATCTGGTCACAACATTGCCTTCCAAGAAACTTCTAGCTAGGGTAAATGATCAAATTATAAATCAAACAAAATAGAACTGTAAGAAAAATTTTGCAGTCTATCTTCTTTCCCTTGTAACAGAATTACTCTGGTGATCTCAAAACCATTAACCAAATCTTCCAAGAGGAGAAGCTCAGTTCTTAAGGAGCTACTGTATGCTATTTGATCATCATACATACTATTTTTCATTTTTTTTTTAAAAAAAATCCAGATAACATATATTCCAGGATTCCTTTGAGCTGTGATCCTGCATGGGTCAGTGTAACATAGTTGTTCTACATGTGGACCTACACTAAGTTGAGCCATTTACTTCCATTCCCTATCCCCTGGCTATTATATACCTGGTGAAGCCCTCCCATCCATGCTCATTCCTGCCTAAGGGACAGTAGGGGACTTTAGAATGGCCTGGCTGTCATCTGAGGTCATCAGCTTCTTAGGTCTGTTAGGGTCCCCTGGAGCCTAAGCAGCAGATGTCTTCATTTCATGTCTGGCTTTGGGGACATAGCCAGATACTTCTGCAAATCTCTTCCTGCTCCAGTCATAAATGGCTGTGGGTAGAGAGTCTCTACAGCTTTATGGTAGCTCAGGGTGGAAGCTTTGGTAACTGCAAAGGAGGAAGGTAACTGCAACATCTGCAGGCTAACTTAACTATTCAAATTTCCGTAGAGTATCAGCACTTCTCCACAGCATGGTTCCCAGCTTTGGCTGGAGGGGCCCCATGACTAATCTGTCTCTCAGCTTCCTTCCTGAAAATATAGAAATCCCATAGACTTCCCTCAGACTCCATAAACACCGAAAAGATGTCAGTCCAGTTCTCCAGCTGCATGAGATGAGCCAGCCATTGGCATATGCCTCTTTGACGTGCAAGGAGAGTGCAGCACCTTCCTAAAAAAATGAAACCCCATGGCACCCCCCACAGAGATTCCATTGTTTATGGGGATATTGTTACTAGTCCACACACTCCTACTGTTTGATATGGTTTGATTGGCAAAATATTATGTAATTGGCAAAATATATTAATTATATTTGATATAAAACATGCCCCACTATGACTGTGTGGCTATACTATGTAAGAAGAAATGCCTGGCTGAAACTATATGCTGCTGGTTAGGTCAGAAATCTGCTCTAGGTGTAGCCAGGTCATATTCAGGAAATCACCAGGTAACTCCAGAAACAATGGGCTGCAGCTAGTCTTAATGATCCTGCCTTCTTGAACAATAATGACATGGAAATTTCCCACCAAACAGCTGATGGTCTCAACTCCTTTTCTGATGCCCTGCAATTTCCTCACATTATCCACCACCCCGTCTAGCAAATACTAAGCTATCAGACAGCCATTAACTTTTTTGTCAGCTAATATTAAAGCCATCAACCAGTTTCAGACTCATTCTCCCCTCTGCAAACTCCATTGATTACTCGAATGGAAAATCATTAACACCTCCACCATCGTGGCAGATATTGGGTAAAAAAATCTACATTTTGACCAGTACTCTCAATACATCATTTGCTGATCATCACGCTGTCACTCTGATTTCTGATTGTGTACTGTGTTTAGGTGCACGTCTAAGCCACATCACTGTGTCACTGTTCCTCTGAACTGGCAATTATCACCCACCACACCCTGAAATCTCACTATCCAAAACTTTTCATCCCTTTTATGTTAGGATAGTCTTGCTTGAGTGTGTAACTCTGTGGATCTTACATGCATGTTATCAGTTCCCTAAACAAAACACATTTTAGTTCACCTTGAAATCTCTGGCAGGTTCTTCCTTGTGGAGACCCCATATACATTGGTGGAAATATCTTGTTAGGTTAACCCCTCTTGTAGACCTCCTAATTTGAGCTAATAATTCCCAACCTTTACAAAGAGGTACTGGTATTGTGGGTGGACCCCTGAGTCACTCATGTCTTGGGGTAACAGCTTGAAGAGGTCTTGAAGGGTGGAGAACTTGCTTGCCCCTCACTCCTTTCCTTCTTGTCATGTAGTGACCAGCAGCAGGGTGGAAGGAAAGTAGTTCTTTCCCTCCTCCCACCTCCCCACCTGACCCCAAATGAAATGAGGAGGGGTTCAGTGACTTTCAGGGAGTCTATAACCTTCTGCAATCCTCTCTTGGACCCTCCATACAACGTTGGGAAAGTAGCTGGGAAACAAGCAAAGACTGAGGAGATTATAGACATCCACAAGCCGCTCTTTGACATTCCATTATGCCAGATGGAAGTGAAGGATTTGTGATCTGAGATATAAGCTACTTTTGCTGTTCAAAGAAAGGCAAATGTTCTATGGGATCAAGATGAATTCCTGGACATGGATGGATTAGTTTTTTATATTATTATGTTTTTATGTGCCTGCACATCCATACCGACTTGTCATGATCCTTTCATAAGATTTTCCTGCTAATATTTATTCAGAGAAGGTTTGTCATTGTTCTCCTTTGAGGCTGAGAGTGTGTGATTTTTCCAGGTTACCACTGGAGGCCCATGATTTTGCATTAATATCATGAAAACTTTGCTTGAAATTCTGCACTCACTGTGATAATTGTATCAGAAAAGCTAAGATATCAATGATAATGATGATAATGATGAACAAGTGATGGTTTTTGGAGACAATGGTACAAAAAGTGTCATTTGTCTTCTTTATTATTACTACAGATTGGCTCCAAAAATACAATGAGAAAAAAACAGATGTTAATAGTCACAGATTTCACTTCTGGAGAAGCATTCAGATATCTAAAGCTTTCTGGAGAAGCATTTAGGGTTTATGGGGCATGGCAACACAGGGACCATGAGTTATGTGTGGTTCCTCATTCTTTTCTGTTGTTTCACATCTGCCACTGCTGTCACGTTCTGAAGTTTCAGAATTTTGTTTTTGCCAATTGACCATGTAATGAGCTTCTCTATGTGAACTAGAGCAGGAGTCCTTTGCTTCAGGCAGCATAATATCTTGGGCAAGACCTGATCATATGAAGAGCCTTTGTCATACATGGAAAGTGTGATGGGAAAAGATAGTAGGAAAAAGAAAGTGTAACTTTTGATAATACTCCTGCTTTAGTCAACAAAGATTCAGTTAGCCTCCATCTCAATTCTTTATTTGTTATTCTGATGTGCATTATCACAGGATTATGATCCAAGACAGACTTTGAGAGGATATCAACTTTATAGATCTTATCAGTCCAGGTTTTTGAAACCCAAATCATATTTATCTTTGAATGAGATTATTATTAGAAAAAGAATCATTAGAGAAAGATTTTCTATTAGAAAAAGAAAGTGTAATCTTTCTCATTTGGATGTTTAAGTCTCCATGTATCCAAAATCTGTAAATTATCCACCACTTCAAAAACCTCATTTGGAAAGCAAGCTTGAGACCTCTTAGCCTGCTCAACAGAGGATCTATCAATTTGTGAAGACACCACTCCGTTCCAGTCATAAGATATTTCAGTCAACATAGCATTCAGTTTTTGAACTAACATTGTCTTCTGTAAAATTGGTACCTAAACCCCCAGCACCAAAATTTTCTCCTCATTGACAATAATTTCAGCTCCTACAAATCTATATTCATCATATACAACAATCAATTTTGGGGATAGATTTGGTCTTTCATATGAAACCACTCCATTCTTTTTAGATTGATCTGCAGAACAAATCCTTCACCTTCACAGTTTTTGATCTTTCCTGTCAATATGAGTCTCGTGCAAATAAATAGCATCCAAGTCCAATTTTTAAAAGTAATGATTTTTTTGTTTTTCTGTGATGTATTCACCCCATTATTTTCATAGGCAAAAATTTAAAATCCATGACAAGCACTTGGAAAGAAAAATGGTGAATATAGTCCCCAAGTTCTTTATGTACTAAAAACATACCCATTTATTCAGTGTGTCTACAATGAATTCATCTTTATTGCATCAGCCAAATCAAGCTACTCAGTTATACAATCAGAAAAAGATTCATCAATGAAAGGATTACTCAAATGCATCATGTACAAATAATGTGTAGAGGAAAGTCCTGTAGGCCTAACCCCCAGAGTAGTTTCATTCCTAATTCACCTGTTGAAATCTTCCTACATAATAATGTGTATACAGAGGACAGTGGTAAGCTCTTAAATGCACTTCTGCTGTTTCAGAATATGGACAGGTGTATTCTAAGTCACAAATAGGCTTAACCACCCCAGAGTACAAAGGAAAATGAACTAATTTTCAAAGGAATTCATGGCACAGCTCTGTGTCCCATAGGAAATTTCCCCCAGTATAATTGTCCTAGAAAATTATTCCTGTACACATTATTAATACAATAAATCTCTGCAGAGGTAGATGATTTCATAAAACCTTTGCTTTTACAGGTTCATATACATCAAAGAGCCTTGCTTATCAAAATGAGTGTTATCTTGCTGGAACATGAAGCAGTGATCATGTCAGAATAGTAAGTTTCCATTATAAAAACTTTAGCTTTAAGTGTAGGTATACAATGGGGGTGGATGAAAATGTGGAGTAAAACTGATCTAATGGCAAGGTACTCCTTTTCTGATTATTCTTATTTATTGTTAATTACAAAAGGATGTCACTGAAATTCTGGTGCATAATAGCTGTAAAACATATTTTAAAAATAGAGAAGATAACCAATTCTGAAGAATATGTTAACAACTCATGAGTCAAGCATGCCTGGTGGAATGGAGATATCTTGTTGGTAGGCTGTCAGACTGATTCTGAGTTGCTGAATTTCATCATGTACAATCTAAGGAATGGAATGGTCAGTTGATCTGAACTGCACACTCAGTGTAAGCAGGGAGTGACAATTTTAACAACTATAAATTTTTATTTTCCCAAAAGTGCTATGCCAAAAATATGAACAGATCAACACATTATCTTTATTCAGTCCTTTTTTTCCAATCCTTAGCTTGTTAGTCCTCCAAGAGGTGTTGGGTTCAAGAGAGAACTAGTCCCAGCTATGCGGTCATCATTAGTTGAGGTGTGAATTTTCAATATTTGTAACATGTTTTCTCCTTTGAGTTGATTTCAGAAGGAGTCTTTGGTAGGCCAGAGCCATGAGGAAATGGCAGACTCTCAGATAGGAATCAATAGGGCTGTCATTTTTTAAAAATCTCATTTTTCCCTCCTTCTTTAAGAAGGAATTTGTATATTTTAATAAAGTCTTCTCAAAACTAAAATATACCAAATCCTCAACAATTTGCACTAGCTGAATCTTCATTGTGGCTATTCACAAGACGCACAAGATGCGCTTTTGCACAAAAAGTTAGATCTTTTCCACCAAAATACAAAAGATATCCAAAGACATGCAGAGAGTCTGGTAATCTCTCTCAGCAGGGAGAAAACTACTGAGCTCTTTCATTCTAATACATAAGAATGAAAGAAAGAAAAGATATATATCTCCAGCAGTTGTACCACTCTACATTACATATTTTAACTATTGGAATTACATTGGGAAGTTACTGGAGGGCCAATGAAAATGGAACGTATAAATATGAAGGCGGTGGCCACACTCTCTCTCAAAATAATTGGCACTTAATCACACTGACCTACCTAGAATTAAATTAAAACTGGTTGAGCTTTTTCAAAGTTCATGTTTGATAATAATTTACCAAAATATCAAAGTTTTTCACAACTGCAATGAGAATTTGATTTAAAAAAACCCAAAAAACTATAAATGTGAGAGAAAGAAAAGCAGACACATTTATTCATTTAGAGATTTCTTAGTGTGTAACTCTTAGAACTATGAGTTTGAGTCTCTGTTCATTCCATCATCTTAGTGATGAATTGGAGTTATCATCTCTCTCTCTCTCTCTCTCCTTCTCTCCCCCTCTCCATTCTCACCTGACCCATTTTTTAAAGACCTACATATGGCAGCCAAGTAAAAGATGCTCCTCTACGTGCTGGAGTAAGTATGCTTACTAATTTGACCAACGTAATTGGGCAGAATTCCACATTCTTCATTTCTTCAGATATGCAGAACAACAAAAAAATTAACCAAACCTCTTCGCCAGAAGAATTCATCTTAATGGGGCTCACAAACCACAGGGTAACAAAAATTGTACTTTTTGTTTTATTTTTCTTGATATATTTGGCAGCCATTATTGGCAACTTGCTAATTCTTGCTCTGGTCAAAGCAGATGCTCACCTCCACACACCTATGTATTTCTTCCTTTCCAACTTCTCCCTCTTGGAGCTATGCTATACTTCAACTGTGGTGCCCCAGATGCTGTTTCACCTGCTGTCTGAAAAAAGGGTCATCCCATTAATCCGCTGTGCCATGCAACTATATTTCTTCCTCTTATTTGGGATTACAGAGTGTTTTCTTCTCACAGTCATGTCGTACGACCGTTATGTTGCTATTTGTCTTCCACTTCACTATACTCTTCTGATAACCCAGCAGGCATGCATTTTCTTGGCAACTGCTTCCTGGGCTGGGGGCTTGTTTTTCTCTGCTATCAACACTACATTCACTTTGAGATTATCTTTTGGTGGACATAACAAAATAGACCATTTTCTTTGTGAAATGCCAGCTTTGGTGAGAATTGGTTATGGAGAAACACACAAGGCCAAGATGTGTATGTCCGCTAGTTCTGTGTTCACTCTGCTCTTACCTCTTTTGGTAATACTTGTTTCTTATTTTCATATACTTTACACCATCCTTGGCAAACGTAGTAACACTGGAAAGCATAAAGCTATTTCCACTTGCTCATCACACTTGACTGTGGTTATACTTTTTTTTGGATCAGTCCTTTCAATATATTTGGGATCAATATCAAGCTCTTCCCAGGAGCACATCAAAATCAAAGTGGTCTCTGTGTTTTACATAGTGGTTACTCCTGCACTAAACCCCCTCATATACAGTCTACGGAATAAGGAGGTGATGAAGGCACTGAAGAAAGTGATGAATAAAGGTGGAGACATGAACTAAATGTGTTGAGATGTGAATAGAGGCCGCTTTGCACCTCTACAATTGATTGGTCTTATATGTGGGACAATAGGTTTCATTATGGTCGTTGGATACATCCGGAATTTTGAGGTTATATTTCTCTGATGTATAAAAGTCAGCCAGGTATAAACTATTAAATTAAGAATACGTAAAAATATTGCAGTGTTTCAATTGTAGATTTTCCAATATTTAATTCAAAATTAATGAAAATAATACTAGGAGAGTTATTCTCAGCCTAACTTACTTCTCTGGGTTGCTATAGTGGAGAGAAGCTTCCTGTATGTCATGAGCTGTCTGAACGAAAGTGGTATGTAATTGTAATATTTAGTTATTTTATGTTAGGAACTGTGAAACTACATGTGGTAAATCTCAAACAGAAGGCAAAGGGAGTTGGCACTGGATTGCATATTAAAATTTTTGCATGATACAGTGGAGTGCAATTGCACAGAAATAGCATTCAGTATTGCGGCATCATTATCTGTATGTTCTGCAGCAAACATCAGAAACAGCAGCTTCCTCCAGTTTTTTGCTCTTACTCTCAACAAATCTCACAAACAGAATTTCTAACCCTACTTTCTTGTCATGACAGCTTCTGGAATCTTTCATTACAGTACAGTCCCATGAGTATTTATTTAGGATTGCTGACTTCCTATAGACCAGGTAAATGTGTATAACTTTGAAGACAGTTTAAATATGTAGATCTTATGTTCAAATTCTGCATTATGACAATGACAACATCCTGTGGAATCCTGGGGTTTGCAGTTTAGGGAGGGGCCTTTAGCATTCTCAGCAGAGAGCTCTTTGGCCTCAAACTACAAACCCCAGAATTCCACAGGAAGTTGAGAGTGGAAAAATAGCACTATAACAGTGCAGGGCAGAAAGGCCCTAAGACTGCCTTCCTCCTTAAAGTATGTTCTGAGAAGGAACTATAATCCTCAAAAACATTGGAATAAAAAACACTGAACTAAACAATCTTGGGCCATTTCTGCACTGCACTCTTATAGCGTGATTACTCCACTTTCAACAGCCTCTGGAATCCTGGGGTTTGCAGTTTAGGGAGGAGCTGGCTGGCCCCTCCCTAAACTGCAAACCCCAGGATTCCATGGGCTGTTGAAATTGGAGTAATTGCACTATAACAGTGTAGTGTGGAAATGGCCTTAGTCTAGGCATGAACTCATCTGAAACCTGCTCGAAGTAATGGCTTGGCATGTGTATGTGCACACCATGCATATTAAAAAAAAAGTATTAAAAGTTGGGGAATATTTGAGAGGAAATGTCTTATTATGAGGTGCAAATCATGAAACTTGATGTGTCTTGAAACTTGAGGGATTGGATGATATGAAATTCTGTCTGTGATGTCCCATTCGTACTGGGAAGTATGAAGGGATATAGTGGTGCTCTCTATATATGTGGGGGTTCCATTCCAGGAACCCCTGAGAAGAATAGAATTTACAAATTCTTGTACTTTATGATAATCAATGGCAATATCACCACTGTTTTAGGTGTAGGATATGATGTGTTTGCAGACACTCACACTTGCACATCTAGAGACTTTGTGCCTTTTTGCACTACATTTTTATAGTGCTACTATTCCACTTTCAACATCCTATGGAATCTTGGGGTTTGCAGTTCAGGAAAGGGAATTTAGAATTCTCAGCGAGAGAGCTCTTTGGCCTCTGTAAACTAGAAACCCCAGGATTCCACAGGAGCATGAAAATATATTAATAGTGCTACAACCATGTAGGGTGAAAGGCCCTTTTAGTAAGGAGGGCCCACTGTATAGTTTAATGGTTGACTGCTTGTAATACTTGCAGAGAACTTCTGGTTCCATTTTTTACATCTCTGATCTGAAGGATCAAGTAAGAAATGGGGAAAAATGTTCAGAAATCCAATGCTTAACAGGTAAAACAACGAACTAACTAGATAAGTATATTTCTGTAACAGTAATCATATTAAATTCCCTCCCAAGGGATGTCAGAGTAACCCCATCTATATTATGCTTTGTATAATGCTTTGCCTTTGTACTGTTTCTCTGAGGTTTTCATGGTTTCAATATTACTTTCAATTTTCTTGTGATGAGTGATCTGGACAGGAATCTTGTTTTTATTGTATTGCTATGTGGCATACCTTATTCTGAGCTTCTTGCTGTTTTCATCATGATTTTTCTAATATCCCAATTTGTCAATAGACAGAAGATTTTTTTTATAAATAAATCAAAATAAACAAAATGAAATGCATAAACAATCTTAACTGGAAGTTCACTGTAACCTCACATTCTTGCAGAAATAGAACAATCCCTCAACAGTCATTACAGGATCGGTTGTGGCAAGTTTGAATGAATGTCAAGCAACTTAGTCAATAATGTCAATTACAATGTTTTAAAATTTAGCAACATAAATAACAATGTCAAAGGATTGTTTTGGACATCCTGCATCACATCTGCCAGGATTCCAAAATGGGGTGCAACAATTCATTATTTTATCATTATTCTATTTTATTAAACTATTTTCATCCCACTCTTTTATTGTGAGATCTCAGATCAGTGAACAAATAAAACTATATAAACAATTGAAACAAGAGTGCAACCCATACCTTGCACCTAGATGAACCCTGCAATACAGCAACTTGTGTAATAGGATCTCAACAAATACTGACCATAAGGTCAGAATCTCAGGGAAATCTACAAATGTTGGTTCAGTCATGGTTTCTTAAAAAGGTAGCATGAACACTTTACTCACAATGGCAGTTATGGGTTACAGCAGTCTGGAACAAATAAATTGGCAGACACTTGAGTGTAGGGAATCAATGCTAGTTAATGAGTCTTTAAATGGGGATATAGAGACAGTGGGGCTGATGTTACTTATCCCATTCTACTCATTCCAGCAGGCAAAGCTGTGGCCATTCAAAGCAGAATCTTTGTTGCAATTCCTTGTCACAGCCTTGCTAATTGGAAAAAAAGGGGTTAGAAATATTGTCCTCCTTGTGCCCTGACTGAGCAAATCTCCATCTCTTTGAATGGCTGCTGCCTGGTAAAGTAGATTGGGAGAGGCCAGGCCAGGAGATGTTACTTAGCAGGCCATGTAGAAAATGGGCCAATATTTCAGTAGAACATAAGGCTCCAGTTCTTCTTAGTTACCCATGTACAAGTACTTTTGCTCTCCTTTACTCCTGTAAACAGATAATGGAAATACAGACATTATACATCCAAATCTTGCTGGAAAAGGAAGCGAGCTAAACCTAGGCAGAAAGAGCAGATTGAATTGGACAGTTTACATACCTCATTGTGAAGACAGTTTTTTGAATACACTCTGCTCTTCTCTTTCTTGTACCAGGCTTTATGGTTTGTAATATAAAGTTATAAGAGTTATTATAAGTTGTCCACTTAAGATGTAAATATGTGATGGCACAAACTCTTATATGCATGCATATAACATATAATTAAAAAAAAATCAATGATCTGTACTGAGATGGCTCCATAAGATCTCAAAGAAGCATGCAAGAACTAACTAGATAAGTATATTTCTGATCGTAATGAGCAAACTGGAAGCTGCGTAGAAACATTTAAAAAAAAATCCTGATCTTTCTTTATTTAGCTCAAAAATGCATCAGGAATGGTTGGTTATAATAATGTGCTAAAAGAGTCCATTCTTAACTCTGCCCCCAGCAGCTATTTCTCATCCTACATCACTCACTCCTTAGAAATACTTGTAACTTTTTCTCTTGTGGTGCTTGAATATTTTTCATGATGTGTGGTAGGAAAAGATGCTTGGTGAAAGACAATGTCATTGAAAGTGGAAAAATTGTAGGGTTAAGCTTTCCCACTTCTTGCTACTGTTCCACTCTTCAACCCCCACCTCCACCAAGAAGCTTTTCAGGGGTGTCTGTTGGATTGCTGTTAAAGGTATTTTATGTAAAATGTATTTTATCTCTTGGTAGC
Organism: Iguana delicatissima; assembly: GCA_948472985.1. Lineage (NCBI taxonomy): Eukaryota > Metazoa > Chordata > Lepidosauria > Squamata > Iguanidae > Iguana > Iguana delicatissima. The sequence goes on along the minus strand of CAOKZL010001349.1, from coordinate 276,115 downwards.
AGTGTAAAGATGAAGTAAGAAAATCTTGGAAAGGAGCAATGGTGAATATATTCCCCAAGTTCTTTACACACATAGTTATGTACCCTTTTGTTCAGTGAGTCTACAGTGAATTCAAATCTTTATTGCTTCATCCCAATCCATCAGTCATTGTCATGTGCTCGCTAAACAGTTTCCTCAAGAAACACTCAGAATTTAGCAGCAGTGCTTTATTGAGGTACAACTAATGGCAGAGCAACTTGAAAAATTGCTAAGGCTGAGGTACATCAATTAGCAATAAGGTTATATTGGAGCATATACTTTTAAGCATCAACAGTGTCGATTGATGGGGACACAAGGGTCATCTCGTATCTCAAAACTCAAATGGTTCCCAGGGAAGGTGAATATTTTCATACTTTGATCTTGGGAGCCAAAAATCTTCCCAGGTTTCATATCTGCCCTTTGGGTTGTCTTACAATGCTTTCCTAGGATTGCCCATTCTCTGTCCTTGATGTTTTCACTTTTTACTGACCAGAAGCCCTTGGGTATTACAACCTGAAGCCTTTGGTTCCCAGGCTGGATCTTCCTCACCATTGAAATGCAGTACATTGTTGTTGGCTGATTGATATCCCAGGGGCCGCCACCGACACGGAGGAGGGCCTGGACACCTCAGAGGCTGCCACCGATGCAGGGGGAGGCCCGGACACCTCGGAGGCCGCTGCTGATGCGGGGAGAGGCCCGGATGCCTCGGAGGCCACCACTGACGTGGGGGGGAGGCCCAGATGCCTTGGAGGTCGCTGCTGACGCAGGGGGAGGCCTGGCCATCACGGAGGCTACCACCGACGTGGGGGGCTGGACGCCTCGGAGGGCACTGCCGATGCGAACGGCCCCGTTGGCAGCCCCAGGGGGGCGGCTCGCCGGGGGAGGCAGGCTCTGGTCACAGCCCGGGGTCTCCGCCCACCCGCGGCTCCAACTTGGAGGAAACTGCTGCCCCTCCTCCCATGTTCCGGCAGCAGCGACAAGGGAAAGAAGCAGTCTGCTGATCCCGGCTGATGGAGAAACGGCTCCAGGCTGAGAGCTCCCAACTGGAAGCCCAGCTGGGAGCCCTCAGCTGGGAGCTGGCACCGGATTGGTCACTGCTGGTCCAGGGGACTACTTAAGACGGGCGCTGGGCAGGGAGAGCCATGGAGCAACAACTGTCGGCCTTCCACGTTCTCCTCCACCTGTGTCTGGATCCAGCCCCTCCTGCCAGTGACCGCGTCCAGCCTACTTACCGACCGAGCACTTGGTCTGCGTGTGGGTGAAGTAACCCTCTTTTGTTTTCTGAAATAGCCTGCTTGTACATTCAGGCATGCCTTGTGTTTGGGGCTGTTTACGTTGTGCTAAGGCTCATCTGTGGGGTGCTGCTGTAACCCTCTGTTTACTGGCTATCCAATAAATGCTGCCACTCCAGCCGCTCGTCCTGCATCTGCTTGACCACCGCCCACCGCTGACAATATCTTTGTATTTAAGCCATTTTTCTTTAGGGTCTTTCCACCTTCCAAATAATGCCTCATGTGGTGATATCCATTGTGGAATTCTTCTATACATCTTGTCTTTGAATTTCATCTAAATTTCTAACAGAGAGCATCTTATGTAATGATTCATGAAGTCTTTGTCGATTTTTACTTTGTTATACCATAAATACCCATGCCATCTGAATCACAAATCTGAACCCTCTAACTTCAATATTCTTTCGTTTTGTAATGTAATCCAATCTTTTATCCATATTAGCCCATTAGCAAAATAATAAAGTTTCAGATCCGGGAGTTCACATCTACCTCTTTCCTTCCCATCAGTTAAGGTCTTCCGTATTATTCTTAGTTTCTTTCCTCCCCAGATGAAATTCGATAAGTCTTTCTACCAATCTCAAAAGCATCTTTCATTTATGGTTATCGGTAGATTCTGAAAGAGAAATTTTAACTTTGGGAGAATGTTCATCTTTATTGCGGCCATTCTTCCTATTAGAGATAACTTCAATTTCATCGAGTTCTGAGTCTCTTTTTTTATTTCCTTACACATTTTTTATAATTATTTTTGAACAATTCATTGCTTTGTTTTGAGATCACAATACCAAGATATTTTGTCTTCTTATTTCTCTTAAATCCTGTTATCTGTAGAAATTCTTCCATCTCTTCCTTCATAATATTTTTACATAGAATCTTTGTTTTGTTCTTGTTAATTTTAAATCCTGCAATCTCTCTGAATTTTTTTACATATTTCTATTAATATTTCCACACTCTGTTTGGGATCTTCTAGAAAGGTTACTAGATCATCCATGTAAGCTCTTAGTTTGTATTCTTGACCTTTTATCCTTGTTCCTTTAATTTCTGCTTCCGATCGAATTGCTCTTAGGAGGACCTCTAATACCATTATAAATAAAAGAGGTGAAAGTGGGCATCCCTGTCTGGTACCTTTTTTAACTTCAATAGGTTTTGTTTTCTCTCCATTAATTATGATTTGGGCCTTACAGTTTTTATAAATTTCTCTGATCTACATGATGAATTTTTGGCCGCAGTTCATCTTATTAAATAGTGTCAACATAAATTCATGGTCTACATTATCGAACACTTTTTCTGCATCTACAAAGATCATTGCAAATTTTTTTTCATCATGTTTTTTGTAATATTCTATCATATTGATTACTGTTTTTATATTGTGTCTTATATATCTTCACGGTAGAAAAACACTTTGATCTTTGTGGATTATTGTCTGTAATATTTTCTTGAGTCTGTCTGCTTTTATGTTGGCAAAGATCTTATAATCAACATTTAACAATGATATTGGCCGGTAATTACTCGAGTTCCGTGGATCTTTTTCTTCTTTTAATATTAAAATTATATTTGCATCATTCCAAGATTGGGACTTACCTGTATTTACGATTTCATTAAACAGTTTATACATTGGAAGGATCAATTAATCCTGGCAGGATTTATAGTATAATGTTGTCAGTCCATCTGGGCAAGGTGATTTGGCTATTTTCAATTTTTTAATTGCCTCTGTGATCTCCATTATAGTTATTGTGGAATTCAGACTGTTTTTTTGCTCCTCAGTTAATTTGAGAGTGTTCTGTTCTTCTACGTAATCTACTAATTTTTTTCTTTTTGACCAAGTCTGAGATATTACCAAAAATATCTTTATAATATTTTCTGAAAATATATTTTATTGAATCTTGATCTGTAAGCACCGACTTCCCTTTGTTAGCTTGTAAAATCAGGTTTTTTTCTCTGTTTTTTCTTAATCTGTAAGCTAACCACTTACCTGGTTTGTCTGCGCTTTCAAAGTGCTTTTGTTTAATTCTTTTAAATTTCTTCTCAATTTCAATTGAATTTTCTGATCTAATTTGTTCTTGTAGTATCCTGATCTCTTTCCTTAGTTTGTTATTGGCAGTAACATTTCTTAACTTTTCTTCTTTTTGTTTGATCTGTCATTATTTTTTTCATCTTCTCCTGTCTTTTTTTCTTCCATTCTGTGTTCCATTTAATTAATAGTCCCCTAATCACTGCATTACCAGCACCCCAGATTTTTTTCATTGTTACCTCCTCAATCATATTTTCTTTAAAGTAATGTTTTATCTCTTCTTTTGTTTTTTTAAAGTATTCTTCATTTTGAAGTACTAAATCATTAAGTTTCCAATTTCTACTTTGTTTTTTTTCCCTTACACTCAATTTCATCTGGATCGGGTTGTGATCTGATACAATTCTTGGAAGTATTTCCATGGCATGCATTTTTGTGTGTAACACAAAATTAGGAGCATATCTATCCTTGACACAGACTTATGACTGTCTGAGTAATAAGTGAATCCTTTTTCATTTCCATATTTTAATCTCCAGATATCTGTCAATGTCATGTCATCTATTAGGTTTAAAGAAACTTTTCAGTGATTTTCCTTGTTTTTTCTTTAGTCTATTCTTTGTTGATCTGTTTTTCTCAGGTTCTAAGACTCCATTCATATCCCCCATGATTAAAATGCTTTCCTGATTCTTCCCTTGGATGTATCTCTGTAGTTCTTCTTCTATTTTCTTATAAAATTCACTTTTATTTTCTAATGGGGAATAGATTCCAACCAGCAATAGTGTAAGATCAGGGAACTGTGCTTGCACTTTGATGAAATGACCTTGGACATCACAAAAAACTTCTTCTGAGGGAAATTTGGAGTTTACATATATGGTGACCCCTCTTTTCTTCTTTTGATATGCTGAGAAGAAGCTTTTCCCAAATTTAGGATTTCTTAAATATTTGATATCTGATTCTCGAATTTTGTTTCTTGTAAACATATTACGTCCAATTTATTTTTTTCTAAATAGTGAAATACTTGTCAGCATTTATAATTTGAATTCAATCCTTTCACATTCCATGATAGACATTTTACTGACATTTTCTTATGCTTCTTCTCCTTCAGTTAATTTCTCTTCTATATCTGAGTCGAGTTGTTCCTCTTCCTGTTCCTCTTCTTGCTCTTCTTCTATGTCTATCTCTCCTTCCAACTTGTCTTGTCCTTCAGTAGTTTCTTTCATCTCTTTATATTTACTTTCTTTCTTTTTTCTCAGGTTCTCCAATACTTCCCTTAACTTCTCCTGAAGTTCATTTGCATATGAGGGGGCAGTGGCTTTATATCTTTTTAATTTGAAAGTAAAGGAGAACCCTTCAGTTCTCTCCCATTTATACCTTATTTTATGTCTCTGCAACAACTGTATTAGATTTTTGTATTCTTATCTTCTCTTAAGTATTCGAAATGGTATATCTTTAAATATTTTCACTTCTTTTCCATCCACTATTAGTTTTTCCTTGTAGTTTTTCTGCAAAATTTTTTCTTTCACTTTTGTTCTTGTAAAACAAACAATTATGTCTCTTGGCCAATTTCTCTCTTTTGTAATCTTTGAGTTCAATTGAAAGATTCTATCAATTTCAGCCTCCATTTTTTCCTCAGAGATCTCGATATATGCTGCCAAATCTGGGATTAATCTTTCATAAAGATCTTCCCCATCTTTTCCAAGATCCCTGTTAGTTTAAGGCACTTATCCCAGTATCTCATTTCTTGGATCTCTATCTCTGTCCCATTTCGCCTCTGATTGCCATTCAGTGTCTTTATCTCCATTTCTGCATGTTTTGTTTTGTCTTCTATGTCTTTTATGTCTGATTTCATTGTCTTCATGTCCTTCTTTATTTTTTCTATTTTCTTATTGAAGCTTTCCAATTCTTTTTTAATGTCCATTTTTATCTCTGCTCTGGTGTCCTTTAATTCTTGCCTAATTTCTTGCTTAAAGTTTCATAATTCTTCTAATATTTATTGGCACAATTCTGGAATCTGTACAGATTGCTCTAAAGAGCGTCTTTTTTCCACAGTTATTTGAGATTGTACATAAGATGCTGTTTTCTTTCTGTTTGCCATTCTTATTACAGTTCTCTTAAGTATTATATTAATACGTAACCAACTACAATTTATTACACTGTTAATATATATCAATTATTTATCAAATAGTTTGTGTTGTAAAGTTAACCTCTTGATTTTTCTTTTCCTCAATTTTTAATATTTTTAATATTTTTAATGTTTATTTAATTTTAGTGGCTATCCTTTGCCACTAGATGGAACTCTTAGCACATTCTGTAACACAGTAGCACTATAGCTTAAGTTGTTTCCTTATCTGTTTGAAAGTTTATATTGTGCACTGTGTCTTTGTTTAGTTTTGTTCCTTCTCAAGGTCAACTGAATAATCTGTATTCAAGTAGCTAATCAGCCTCCCTTCAGTGAGCTCTCTTCTCTTCCCCCCTCCATTTTGCCAGACTTAATCAAATGTATCAAAGATATCAAATAAGCCAAGTATACAATTGATTAGCCAATCTACTAGATAAAAGAATCAGTGTATGGTTCAAATCAATTCAAATCAATTAATCCATTAATCAAAGCAGCATTGATAAACTTAATTCATTAAATATACCAAATTAAATCGTAAAGTCACAATACTTAAACACCTATTTATATGCTTAAAATCTTGAATGCTTCCTACCGCTCCTCTGTTTTGCTTCAATAGCAATTAATGACAGTTAATAAGCATTCTCCTTAAATCTCCCCGGGGAACAGTGATTGTCTGGCAGTTTTCAAAATGTCTGCTTGTCTTCTTTCTCACCATATGATACATTTATTTTGCTCTTGTAAGGTGATTTGTCTCGCGTTGTCTTCCCCTCATATTATCTTTTACTGTACCTTCTCCCAATCATTAATTTGTGTCCTTTAGCCCTGTTCATAGTCCCACTGTTCTTTTTATGTCTTCGAAAGAGTTATTAAGTATCCTCTTATCCAATCCTAAGAAACAGTTCCTAAAGAATTTAAATGTCATCAATGTCCAAGTCTATTTCTGTCCCTTTTGTTTCGCAGTCTTTTTTCTTTTTTTATTTCCTCACTTGGTTGACTCTGCTCTTCTTCCTCCTTTGTGTAGAGTTTTATTTCCTGCCTCTTTCAGTAAGTTGTCTTTTAAGAATCAGTTCTTATTTTCTGTTCTTTCTATTCCTTCTATACCGCCCACTGGTTTGTGCTCCATCTTCTTCCCTGGCGAGCTCAACTGAACTTATTTAGATTCAACTTTCCTTGCTTCTATTTTCTTTTCATGAGCTCAAGCCAGGTATATGCATTTAAATGAAACTGCCATTTATATGAAGCTACGTCAGTTTATATGAAACTATTTTCTAATATCCAAGTTTCTCACAAATTATTGTCTTCTTTCTTAAGTCTATTAAGCATTTCGAACTGTGAAACACAAAGTCCACAAAACTGTCATTTTTCTAGTAACTGACAATTCAATAAAGTATCAATGTTCCTTATTCTTGAAGCCTCTTATTTAACCTTTGGCAAAGTCTATATATGTTGAAGTTTCAAAAGACCAATCAAGAGTCTGTTTTCTTTCATCTTAACTTAAAAGCTTACTTACTTATATTTTAAAGAAGGTTTTGATGTTGCTTGTGGCGGTCCAACGATTGGCTGCCTTCCTGCGGGATTGTGGTAACTCTTCGACCCCACACTCGTCTTTGTCCTCTCTGCTCCAACTTGTGTTGGTTCTCGAAGACCGATAAGTGGATTCAGGTCCCCTTTGAGTCCCTCTGAACCCCCTTTACTGGGGGGGGGGTTGTTGGCCAACTCTTTATTTTTTAATGAGCTGACTAAACCATGTGAGGCAACAGCAACAAGCGATACCACTAAGCTGCCTATCATTCTGCCATTAAACCTGGAAGTCCAGGATTCATCAAAGTATTATTAAAATGCATCATGTACAAGTAATAAACTCTTGCAGGTTTCATCCCCAGCCTAGTTTCATTTCTTAGCCCATTTGTAGAAGTCCTCCTGCATAATTTTGTATATTCAAATGGTAAGGGAAAGTTTTCCAAAACCAATTCTGCTGTTTCAGGCTATGGGCAGGTGTATTCTTAGCCGCAAATAAGCTTAAACCCCCAGACTACAAAAGTAAATTGAGCTAATTTTCAAAGGGATTCATGGCACAGATCTGTATCCCATATGAATTTCCTCCTGATGTGTTTGTCCTAGCAATTATTCCTGTATGCATTATTAATGCAATACATCTCTTCGGAGGTAGATAATTTTTGAAAGGCTTTGCTTTTACAGGTTCATATACATCAAAGAGCCTTGCTTCTCAGAACGAATGTTATCTTGCTGGAACATGGAGCAGTGATCATTTCGGAATACTAAGTTTTCATTCTAAAACCTTTAGCTTTAAATGTACCTATACAGTGGGAGCAGACGAAAGTGAGAAGTAAAACTGATCTAACGGCAAGGTACTCCTTTTCTTATTATTCTTATTATTCTTAATTACAAAAGGATGTCACTGAAATTCAAGTGAATTATAGCTGTAAAACATATCTTAAAAACAGTAAAGATAAACAGTTCTGAAGAATATGTTAACAACTCATGAATCAAGGATGCCTGGTGGAATGGAGATGTCTTGTTGGTAGGCTGTCAGATTGCCTCTGAGATTTTGAATTTCATCATGCATGACTTAAGGAGTGGAGTGGTCAGTTGATCTGAACTGCACACTCGGTGTAAGTGGTAAGTGACAAATTTAATAACTGTACACTTTTATTTTCCCAAAAGTGCTATGCCAAAAATATGAACAGATCAACACGTTATCTTTATTCAGTGCTTTCCTTCAACTCTTAGCTTCTTAGTCCTCCAACAGGTGTTGGATTCAAGAGAGAACTAGTCCCAGTTATACAGCCATCATTTGCAGAGGTGTGAATTTTCAACATTTGTAACAAGTTTCCTCCTTTGAGTAGGTTTCAGAAGGAGTCTTTGCTGGTCCAGAGCACATGGCGATATGGTAGACTCTCAGATAGGAATCAATAGATCTGTCATTTTTTAATATCTCATTTTTTCTTTAAGAAGGAATTTGTACATTTTGATAAAGTCTTCTCAAAACTAAAATATATCAAATCTTCAACAGGTTTTTACTAGCTGAATCTTCATTGTAGCTATTCACAAGATATACTAGATGCGCTTTTGCACAAAAAGTTAGATCTTTTCCACCAAAATACAAAAGAAATCCAAAGACATGCAGAGAGTCTGGTAATTTCTCCAGTAGGGAGAAAACTACTAAGCTCTTTCATTCTAATACATAATAATGAAATAAACAAAAGATTTGTATCTCCAGCACTTGTACCATTCTACATTACATGTTTTAGCTCTTCGAATTACATTGGGAAGCTAATGGAGGGCCAATGAAAATGAAAGTTATAAATATAAAGGCAGTGGCCACACACTCTGTTAAAATAATTGACATTTAATCACACTGACCTAGCTGGAATTAAGTAACAATGGATGAGTTTTTTCAACTTTGATTTTTTCTAATAATTTACCAAAGTATCAAAGCTTTTCTCAACTGCAATGAGAATTTGAAGTTTTGTTTTGTAAAAAAATATGAATGTGGGTAAATGAAAAATTGACACGTTTTCTCATCCAGTTAGAGATTTCTTAGTGTGTAACTCTGAGAACTCTGTGTTTGAATCTCTGTGCATTTCACCATCTCAGTGATGAAGTAGAGTAATCATCTCTCTCTCTCTCTCTTCCTTCTCCCCTGACTCATTTTTAAAGACCCACATATAGCAAGCAGGTACAAGATACTGAGCAGAATTCCACATTCTACATTTCTTCAGATATGGACAACAAGAAAGAAATCAACCAGACCTCTTTGCCAGAAGAATTCATCTTAATTGGACTCACAAACCACAGGATGACAAAAATTGTACTTTTTGTTATATTTCTCTTGATATATTTGGCAGCCATTATTGGCAACTTGCTAATTCTTACTCTAGTCAAAGCAGATGCTCACCTCCACACACCTATGTATTTCTTCCTTTCCAACTTCTCCCTCTTGGAGCTGTGCTATACTTCAACAGTGGTGCCACAGATGCTGATTCACCTCCTGTCTGAAAAAAGGGTCATCCCATTAATCCGCTGTGCCATGCAACTATACCTCTTCCTTTCATTTGGGGTTACAGAATGTTTTCTTCTCACAGTCATGTCATATGACCGCTGTGTTGCTATTTGTCTTCCACTGCACTATACTCTTCTGATAACCCAGCAGGCATGCATATTCTTGGCAACTGCTTCTTGGGCTGGGGGCTTGTTTTCTCTGCTATCAACACTGCATTCACTTTGAGATTATCTTTTGGTGGACATAACAAAATAAACCATTTTCTTTGTGAAATGCCAGCTATGGTGAAAATTGCTTATGGAGAAACACACAAGATCAAGATGAGTATGTCCATTAGTTCTGTGTTCACTTTGATTTTACCTCTTTTGGTAATACTTGTTTCTTATTTTCAATTTCTCTACACCATCCTTGGAAAACATGGTAACACTGGAAAGCATAAAGCTATCTCCACTTGCTCATCACACTTGACTGTGGTTATACTCTTTTTTGGATCAATCATTTCAATATATTTGGGATCAAAATCAAGCACTTTACAGCAGCATATCAAAACGGTCTCTGTGTTTTACATAGTTGTCACTCCTGCACTAAACCCTCTCATATACAGTCTACGGAATAAGGAGGTGATGAAGGCACTGAAGAAAGGCAGATAAACAAAGGCAGAGACATGAACTAAACCTGTTGAGATTTGACTAGAGGCTTCTCTGTGTTTTTGGGATGTTTCAATCTTGTGTGTGGAACAATAAATCTCTTTATTTTCATTGGATATGTCTCGAATTTTGACGTTCTCTTTTTCTCATGTATAAAAGTCTGCAATGTATAAACTATTAAATTAAGAACACGTGAAAATATTGCAGTGTTTCAACCACAGATTTTCCATTTTTTAAATTTGAAATAAATGAAAATGATATTAGGTCATTCATTTTTAGCCCACCTTTACTTCACAGGGTTGTTGTCAAGAGAAGGGAGAAGTGGGATATAGTGGTAGTAATTAGTTAGTATACTAGGAACTGTGAAAGTATTTGTTATATTGCTGAAACAAAAGGTAAAGGAAGCTTTGATTAGACTGCGTATTAAATTTTCTGCATGTGTACAGGGAAGTGGAAAATTACATTCAGTATTGCAGCATCATTATCTGTATGTTCTACAGCAAATATCAGAAAGAGCAAGTTCTTCCAGTTTTTTGCCTTCAGTCTCAACAAATGCCACAAACAGAATTTGTCTTCTCATGACAATTTCTGGAATCTTTCTTGCAATACGGTCCAAATGCACTTTTATTTAGAGGCGTTGACTTTCTGAAGACCAGTTAAATCTATGTAAGATTGAAGATGGTTCAAATATGGAGATCTTATGTTCAAATTCTCCATGAGGACAAAGGAAAGAAATTAGGATAACCATCCAGGAAGGGACCATTGGATAATTGACCCACCATTGGTGGAGTGTCATTACCTGATCGTTTATTGTAGCCTTCCAATAGACCTCTATTGGAAGGAATAGGAATCAAATTATAAATCAAATAAAATTGAACTGTAAGAAAATTTTTGCAGTGTATCTTCTTCCACTTGTAACAGAAGTACTCTGGTGATTCCAAACCACTAACCAAATCTTTCAGGAGGAGGAGCTCAGTTCTTAAGAATCTCTTGTAGGTTATTCCTTCAACAAGTATACCATTTTTCTTTTCTTTTTTTAAAATCTAGATGACATATTATATTCCAGGATTCCTCAAGGCTTTGGAGCCTGTGATCCTGCATGGCTCAGTGTACCGTAGTTTTTTTACATGTAGAACTACACTGAACTGAGCCATTTGCCTCCCTTCCTGGATCTCCAAGCCTATTTTCTCTGCAGAAGCCCTCCTATCTATGGTTATTCATGGAAAGAGGAGACTAAGATACTTCAGAATGATCTGGCTATGTCCTATGAGGTCACCAACCTCTGATGTCTGCTGGGGTCATCATTTCATGTCTGGCTCTGAGAACATAGCCTCTTCCAATCATAAAGGGCTGTGGGTAGAGGACCTCTACCACTTTATGGCAGGTGAAGGTGGAAGTTTTGTTTTCTGCAGAGGAAGAAGGGAATACCAGCCTCCTCAGTTTAACTTACACATGCATATGCCACTAACAGGATGACAGCCCAAATATACCTATTTCTTTTTCATTTTTCAGTCATTGTTTCTTTTTGTGGGGAAGGAGGGGCAGCACATATATAGAAATTTATGTCTCCCAGGCTTGATCACACAGTTGACAGATTTCCAGGTTTTCAGTTGTTGCTCTGGAATTGAAGGCTCAGAATGAAATAAAAAATATGTATAGAGCAGTGGTTCTCAACCTGTGGGTCCCCACATGTTCATGGACTTCAGCTCCCAGAAGCCCCAGGCACTATGGTCAATGCTCAGGGCTTCTGGGAGCTGAAGTCCATGAACATCTGGGGACCCACAGGTTGAGAACCACTGGTATAGAGGGAGGGTGTTTTACTTTGATTTATATTTATGCATGGGCAAATGGAAAATAAATAATCTTCAAAGAACGAAGAGAAGAGGGGCAACACCTCTTATACTCCAATACATGGCATAGTTAGCAAAACCACATGGCCACATCTGGCCCCATCTGGTACTTGTACATTTGGCATTACCACATAAAAAGAGATACAGAGATTTTTCTTCCACTAAGGGTGGGTTCCAAATCACATGGATGACTCACATGTTGGCCTTTGTGCTCTCATGATCTCCTGCAAACAAACACTGAGAGTATGACTGTGGGATAAAGCTAGTGGATTCACTGGCACTGGAAGAAGGCAGAGGCCCTTTCACACTTTACAATTATAGCACTATGATTCAACTTCAGCTCCCATTGATCTGAAGTTTAGAGAGATGCATTTGGAATTCTTGGATAGAAATCTCTAGTGTCTCACAGAACTACAACTTCCTTGATTCCATAGTATGCAGCCATGGCAGTTGAAATGGAGTCCCATTGCTATAACTGTGCAGTGTGAAAGAACCCATGATCAGAAGTCGTAGGCCATTTCCGCACTACAGTGTTATAGTGTTATTGTAGTGCTATTATTCCACTTTCAACTTCCTGTGGAATTCTGGAGTTTGTAGTTAACTGAGGCCAAAGAACTCTCTGGCTTAGAATCCTAAATGCCCCTCCCTAAACTGCAAACCCCAAGATTCCACAGGATGTTGAAAGTGGCATGATAGTGCTATAACAGTGTGGTGTGGAAATGGGCATAGTCATAGTCAACATTTCCCTCCATGCTTGGTGTGGTAACATATGGCCAGGACATTACAAAGGATCTAATGAATGTTCTATGCCACACAGATGATGAATAAGACTCAAGTGAGTGATGAGCGTGAATTTCAGTTCAATTCATCTTTATTATGAATTTACCACACACACACACACATATGCATACATATGTGTATGTATGCACTCTCTCTCTCTCTGTCTCTCTCTCTCTCTGTGTGTGTGTGTGTATAATTTGTGTGTGTATGTATGTAGATTAGGGATGGGACAAATCCAGAATTTTCTGAATCTGAATCCAGATCTGAATCCCTGGAAGGTTCTGGGAATCCACAAATCTCACAAATCTTGAATCTTTCGAATCCTTTTTTTAAAAAAGGGTTTAAAAATCAAGGGAAAGAATGATAATTCTGGGCAAGACACACCCTCTCAGACTTAGCAAAAGCCTAGGCAAAAGCAAACATTCCTCTGAAGAAATCTGGCCAGGACAATTGTTGTCTTTGTTAACACCTATATGGTGGGCAAGTAGAATGTGGCCTCTGTTTATGGAGAAGTACTGTTACCTATTGAATTTGACCACTGCAACTGGGGATAAGTTTTATTTTAGTTCATTTTTGGAGAATTTATCACAGTTTCCAAATCTTGCATTCAAAACCTTGGTCTTTAAAACAATATGGAAGAAAGCTAACTGGTAGAATTTTCTTCTCCCTCCCTCCAACACAAGATGACATAATTGTAAGTGAAATTTTGTGTATATTGAACTCAGACAAATTAAAATAGATGTTTTAACACATTTGAAGGGGAATTTTTTAAATAGTAGATTAGTGTAGAAATGGAAGGAACTGATTCTTGGTGGAAAAAAAAAATGCAAAAATGAAATAGATTATATTCTCCAAACTGAAGAGTTTGGACAGAAGGTTTGCTGTGATCTCTGTCAAATTGACTCTTGCTACAAATGCTGAAAACCTTGTCTTTGTTTGAAAGCAAATTACACACATGCACACGTAAGGATGTGCTGTTTTAAATTATTCATTCCTGGGGCAGGGGAGGACTGGATAACCTAATCTTCTCTCCACTGCCAGATGCCTTCAAAAATAGTGCAGTGTTTGGAACCATTTTACACGGTGGAGAAATTATCTGCCACTCACTACTTTCCTCTCTTCCTGGCCATCTAGTGATCAGCAGCAAGGTGGAAGGCAAACCGAACAAGGATGATGAAAGTTATATCCTTCTACAGTTCTTTCACTCGTCTTGCCTCCCCAAATTACCCCAATTTGGGGAGGAGCTGAGTGAGATTCAGTGAGTCTATAACCTTCCACAATCTTTTCTTGGTCTTCCCCCAGTGCAACATTGGGAAAGGGGAGCCAAGCAAAAATTGAGGACGTTATAGATATCCACAAGCTGCTCTATGCTCCCTCCACTCTCTGACACATAAGATATTGAAGTGGTGGGAGTGGGGAGAAGCCAAGTAAGGATTGTGAAGGCTATAGATTTCCATGATCAGCTCAGCCTTTCCTGATACCATGGAGGGGCAGCTGATTGAGGAGGATTGTCCCTGCCACTTCTGTTTTGATAACTAGTTTACACCTATACAGATTTCATAATCATGCATTGACTATTATAACACAACTTGCAATGATTCTCCTCACTGGGCTACCCCACACCTTTCTGCCTTGTGGGAAAGGAGGGAAGAAATAGTTGATCTTAGGCTGGTGGGGGAGTAGACCTTGAGTGTATTTGTGGACTGCATCTGCAGGAGGGGAAGAAAAAAAAGAAGCTGGAGGACGATTCTGCTTCTCAGGGTTTTCAGACAGTCAAGAGACCCCTTTCTAATTTATTTTTTTTTCCTTGTCTCTTCAGATATTCTTTTCATCGCCACACAGATGATGGGCTCTAGTCCTTATTCTCTGCAGCATCAGAGAATTTCTCTGAGGAGTTCAATTGTAACAAAGAGAAATGTGAGGTTAGTGGAGAGCATTTACTTTTCTATGGCTAACCATTGCTAAATAAGTTTTATAAAGTTTATAAAGTTTTATAAAAGTTTTATAAAATATATATTTTTTAAAAAAATCATCTAATTGTAATATGCATTTCTCTGTAAAGGTTCCATTTCCATCTAGGCTGGAGATTGTATCCAGGTCTCCATGGAACATCCATATAAGACAAATACTCTCAAAGAGCCTTACACCTCCAGACTGGGAATACAAAGTATACCTGATTTCCTAGCATGGAATCATTCCGAATTTCTTAGTAATAGTTATTTGTTCCCAAGGATATTTGTATTTATAAAACATCTGGAGAGACTGAGCCATGTTAGATACTTTACTTATTCGAAAAGTGACTTTTAAAAAAAATAAGAATGGAATATGAACTGATAATGAAGGGATATGAGGAGTAG
The DNA here is from genome assembly GCA_948472985.1 of Iguana delicatissima. Taxonomy (NCBI): domain Eukaryota; kingdom Metazoa; phylum Chordata; class Lepidosauria; order Squamata; family Iguanidae; genus Iguana; species Iguana delicatissima. Next base: position 261,026 of record CAOKZL010001349.1, on the reverse strand, counting down.
CTGTTCAAAACTTTTTACATGGCTACTCACACTAATAATTTCAAGACATAGCTAAGCAATATATAAATTGACATCTAACAGATTAAGAAAGCAAAATTACTGTGATCTGTTTATATGAACATCTTACCAGCATTCTCTAGACCAAGTCAGGTAAGAAAATTTCCTTCATGCTGTTGAAATCCAAAGTCCTTCTCAATTTCTTACATGTACCCAAGGATGCTTTAAACTTGTCATTATGAGGCTACTGTTCAGCAAGTACAAAGACTGCATCAGCTGTAGTATTATTGTTGGTTATCCTTAGCAGTGGCTGTCTAGTATTTTGAATGGAGATCTTTCTCTGGTCTCCACATAAAATCATCTCAACTGAAGGTTACAGAAATTGAACCTGGGTCTGATCATATTGGATGTTATCTTATGTGCCTTGTGTATATCCTGTATCATACAGTCTGTACTGTGGAACTCTGTTTTTTCATCACCAACTTTCTCCATATGTCAGATGAAAGTGATGGATTTTGTGATCTATGATATAGGCTTCTTTTGCTGTTCAAAGAAAAGCAAATATTCTACTAGATTAAGATGAATTCCTGGACATGCCTGAATTAGCTTTTTACATCACTGTTATTTTTTTATGTACTGCAAGTCCACACTGACTTATAGTGATCCTATCATAGGATTTTCTTGGCAATATTTATTCATAGGGGTTTTGCTATTGCTTTCCTCTGAGTCTGAGACAGTATGTTTTGCCAAGGTTACCATGGGAAGCCCATGATTTTGCACTATTGTCATGAAAACTTTGCTCGAAATTCTGTACTCCCTGTGATTTTTGTATCAGAAAAGCTAAGATATCAGGACGGTGATAATGATGCTGACATGTACATGTGATGACTTTTAGAAAAAAATAGCACAATGTGTGTCATTTACCTTCTTTATTATTACTACAGATTGTCTCCAAAAAAGCACCATGGGAAAATATTTCTAAAACAGATATTGATAGTCACAGATTTCATTTCTGGAGAAGCATTCAGATATCCAAAGCTTTCTGGAGAAGCATTCAGGATTTACCACACATGATGACACAAAGGCCATGGGCCTCTCACTCATTTCTGTTGTTTTACCTCTGCCACTGCTGTCATATTCTGCAGTTTCAGAGTTTTGTTCTTGCCAACTGATCATGTAATAAGCTTCTGTATGTGGACTAGAACAGGAGTGTCAGCCTTTGTTTCAGGGAGCAGAATGTCTTGGAGCTTACACATAAAACCACCCCGTTCTTTTTAGATTGACCTGCAGAAATAAGTTCTTCACTTAATCATTTTTGTATTAACAGTTTTTGATCTTTCCTACAATTCTGAGTCTCTTACAAATAAATATTTTTCACGTCCAATTTTTTCAGTGGATTTTTTTTCTCTTTTTCTGGAGTGTAGTCATTCCATTAATGTTCAAAGTCAAAAATTATAATCTATATTAGAATTCAAATAAGTAAAAGTCTAATTTAGTCTTTCTCCCTTTTGGAATTAATCCTCCATCTTCACCTTGCTCTTGTATGGCTTATGCAGACACAGTGTGTTACTCATACAGTATGAAATACATATATAAAAAAGAGGAAAAAATACCAGTCCAAATTAATTCCCCTAATAAATCTACAAAGAACAAATCATTGAAAAAGTAAATAAAAAGCATTTAAAATATTACTATTAATCCCTTAAAAGAAAAAGAAATTAATCCCCTTTTTCTTATTGGGTCCCAGGAAGACAATACAGAATAGATGTAAATTCCTTCCATAACATTTAAAATTCAAATTGTTTGCCATGTCCAGTGTCCAGGATCTCATACAGGGGAAAAAAATGCTTTCTCAGTTCCAGATTTATGTAATTAATTCTAACAGCCCAGGGTCTATTCCTGAGCAGACATCTATGGGTCATTGATCATGGCTGCATTGAATCTTCAGGTTCACTGTGTATCAGGGAACCCCTTTTTTGACAGGAGGATCTCCCTTGTCCCGTATGCAGCTTCAGGGCACATGTTTGTTTCCATCTTTACTGATGAACACTAAATTGCGTCTCCATTCCTCTCCCTGAAAACAGAACCCTCTCTTATGGTTTTTAAGCATGTTTCATGTGCCTAAATATGCTGTTGAAATATGGAAAGTATGGTGGGAAAAGATACTTGGAAAAAGAAAGTGTCATTGAACAGTAGCAAAAACATAAGGTTAAAATTTCCAACTTCTTCTACTGTTCTGCTCTTCATCACCCTCCTCCACCAAGAAGTTTCTCAGATGACAATAATGAAGGGGGTGTCCATTGGATTACTGTTAATGATATTTCATGTAAAATATACTTTATCTCTTGGTAAAAATATGAAGATCATGTAAGAAAATCATTTTGAAGAAGAAATGGTGAATATAGTCCCCAAGTTTTTTATGCCTCTAAAAATATACCCATTTGTTCAATGTGTTTCAGGTGAATTCAACTTTATTGCATCAGACAAATCCAACAGACACCCAGTCATACAATCAGAACAGGATTCATCAATCAAAAATATTATTAAAATGCATCATGTACAAGTAAAGTGCAGAGGAAACTCCTGCAGGTTTCACCCCCCAGCCTACTTTCATTCCTTAGTTCATATAGAAATCCTCCTCTGTGGAGGATACCTGTGTATACAGATGGTAGTGGTAAGCTCTCAAATGCCTACTCTGCTGTTTCAGACTATGGGCAGATGTATTCTAAGACACAAATAGCTGTACACCCCCCAGAGTACAAAGGAAAAGTGAGCTAATTTTTAAAGGAATTCATCCCACATCTTTGATCTTGTATGAATTTTCTCCTGATATATTTGTCCTAGCAAATTGTTCCTCTAACCACTATTAATACAATAAACCTCTGCAGAGGTAGATGATTTCATAAAAGCTTTACTTTTACAGGTTCATATACATCAGGTAACATTTGCTTATCAGCACGGGAATTATCCTGCTGGAACATGGAGCAGCTATCATTTCAGAATGGTACATTCTCCATCTAAAATGTTGAACTTTCAATGTGCTGATAGAATGGGGATAAATGAAAGTGAGGAAGAAAAAGTAATCTTCTCCTTCTTCCTCTTCTTCCTCTTCTGCTCCTTTACAAAAGGATGTCATTGAAACTCAGGTGAATAATAGCTGTAAAACATATATCAAAATATTAAAGATAAATAATTCTGAAGAACATATTAACAACTCATGAGTCAAGGATGCCTGGTGGAATGGAGATACCTTGTTGGTTGGCTGTCAGACTGTTTCTGAGTTTCTGAATTTCTTCATGCATCATCTGAGGAGTGGAACAGTCAGTTGACCTGAACTTCACATTCAATGTTAAGTGGTAAGTGACAGTTTTAACAACTAGAAGCTTTTTTTCCAAAAGGGCTATGCTAAAAGTGTGAACAGATCAACCCATTGTCTTTATTTTTCACTCCGTTCTTCCAGTCCTTAGGTTGTTTGTCCTTCAACAGATATTGGGTTCAAAAGAGAACTAATCCCGGCTATACAGCCATCATTAACACAGGTGGGATTTTTCAACATTTTTCACATGTTTTCTCCTTTAAGTAGATTTCAGGAGTCTTTGGTGGGCCAGAGCCACATGAGGAAATGGTAGGCTCTCAGTTAGGAATCAATAGATCTGTCATTTTTTAAAAATCTCATGTTTTTCCCCCTTTAAGAAGGAATTTGTGCATTTTGATAAAGACTTCTCAAAATTAAAATAAACCAAAGCCTCAACAATATGTACTAGCCCAGTCTTCCTTAGAGCTATTGACAAAATATACAAGAAGTGCTTTTGCACAAAAAGTTAGATCTTTTTAACCAAAATACAAATAATATCCAAAGACATGCAAAGAGTTTGGTAATCAGTCCCAGTATGGAGAAAACTGCTGAATTCTTTCATTCTAACATGTAAGAATGAAATAAAAGGTTTACATCTCCAGCCTTTGTACCATTGTACTTTAGATGTTTTAGGGTCTTGGAATTACATTTGAATGTTAATGGAAAGCCTAGAAAATCTTTACCTCCTTTATAACTATAAAGGTGGTAAAGATAAATATAAATACTTATAAATGTATAAATATACTTATAAATATAAAGGTGGTGGCCACAGTCTCTCACAAAATTATGAGCCCTTAACCACACTGGCATAGCTGGAGTTAATTAGCAATGCATGAGGTTTTTCAAAATTCATGTTCGATAATAATTTAAGAAAGTATCAAAGGCTTTCACACCCACAATGAGAATTTGAGGAGGGGGGGTTGTAAGTGTGATAGAAACTAAAATTGACAGATTCGTTTATCCAGTTAAAGGGCTCTTACTATGTAACTCTTAGAACTCTGAGTCTGAGTCTCTGTGCATTCCACCATCTTAGTGATGAATTGGGGTTACAAACTCTTTCCCTCTGCCTCTTCTTCTTTCTCTCCCTCTCCCCCACTCTCTCCCTCTCCCTCTTTCGTTCTCACTTGACCCATTTTTAAGCACCTACATATCACAGACAGATACTGTATGCTCCTGTACACATTGGGAATAAATAGGCTTACTGAATTTGACCAACACACGTGGGCAGGATTCCACATTCTTCATTGCTGCAGATATGGACAACAAGAAAGAAATCAACCAGACCTCTTTGCCTGAAGAATTCATCTTAATGGGGCTCACAAACCATAGGGTGACAAAAATGGTACTTTTTGTTATGTTTCTCTTGATATATTTGGCAGCCATTATTGGCAATCTGCTAATTCTTGTTCTGGTCAAAGTAGATGCTCACCTCCACACACCTATGTATTTCTTCCTTTCCAACTTCTCCCTCTTGGAGGTGTGCTGTACTTCAACTGTTGTGCCCCAGATGCTGTTTCATTTGCTGTCTGAAAAAAGGGTCATCCCATTAATCCGCTGTGCCATGCAACTGTATCTTTTTCTTACATTTGGGATTACAGAATGTTTTCTTCTTACAGTCATGTCGTATGACCGTTATGTTGCTATTTGCCTTCCACTGCATTATACTCTTCTGATAACCACACAAGCGTGCATTTTCTTGGCAATTGCTTCTTGGGCTGGTGGTTCATTTTTGTCTGCTATCAACACTGCATTAACTTTGAGATTATCTTTTGGTGGACACAAGAAGATAGACCATTTTTTTTGTGAAATGCCAGCTATGGTGAGAATTGCTTATGGAGAAACACACAAGGCTGAAATGTGTATGTCCATTACCTGTGTGTTCACTTTGATCTTACCTCTTTTGGTAATACTTGTTTCTTATTTTCAAATTCTTTATACAATCTTTGGCAAATATGGTAACACTGGGAAGCATAAAGCCATCTCCACTTGTTCATCACACTTGACTGTAGTTATACTCTTTTTTGGATCAGTTCTTTCAATATATTTGGGATCAAGATCAAGCATTTCACAAGAGCATATCAAAATGGTGTCTGTGTTTTATATAGTCATCACTCCTGCACTAAATCCCATCATATACAGCCTACGAAATAAGATGGTGATGCAGGCACTGAAGAAAATGGTGAATAAAGGCAGATACAAGCACTAATCCTGTTGGGATGTGAATGGAGGCTTCTCTCTGTTACTAGGATGGATCAATCTGGTATTCGGAACAATAAACTTCATTCTTCTCAGTGGATATGGCTGGAATTTCAATTCAGTTGTATTTAAACTATTTAAACTATTAAACTTTTAAACTATTGAACTATTAAATTAAGAACATGTGAAAATATTACAGTGTTTCAACCACAGACTTTCTAGTATTTAGTTTGAAATTAGTGAAAATGATACTGGGACAGTTATTCCCAGTCTAGGTTACTTCTCAGGGTTGCTGTGAAGAGACAGGGGAGAGGAATTTCATTTATATCATGAGGCCTCTGAAGGAAAGGTGGGATATAATTGTCATGGTTATTTCATGTTAGGAATTCGGAAGCTACTTGTAAAACTCAAACAGAAGGCAAAGGGACCTGACATTGGAAACCATTAAAATTTGTACATGAGTACAGGGGAGTGCAAATATCCAAAAAGTACATTCAGTATTACAGCATCAAAATCCATATGTTCTATAGCAACATCAGAAACAACACCTGCTTTCATTTTTTTGTTCTTGGTCTCAACAAATGTCACAAACAGAATTACTTTCCCTACCTTCCTATCATGACAACTGTTGGAGTCTTTCATTGCAGTACAGCCCTGTTCACATTTATGTAGGAGCAATGACTTCCTATAGATGAGGTAAATGTATATAGGACTGAAGATGGTTTAGATATGTACATCTTATGGTCAAATTCTGTATGATGACAACGGAAAGAAGTTAGATATAGGCATTTAGCAATGGACCATTGGACAATCAGGTGGAGTGCCATTGCCTGCTAGTTTATTGTAGCCCTCCAAGAGACCTCTAGCTAGCCTAAGGAATCAAATTACAAATCAAACAAATTAGAACTATAAGAAATTTTTTTGCAGTTTATCTTCATCCCCTTGTGACAGGATTACTTTGGTGATTTCAAACCGATTGAATTTGAGCACTGCAGCTGAGGGAAGTTTTATTTCAATTCCTTTTTGAAGAATTTATCAGTTTCCAATCTGCATTCAAAACCAGAGTCTTTAAAAAAATGTGGAATAAAGTTAACTGGCAGAATTTTCTCATCCTTCTCTCCAGCATAGGATGACATAATTGTATGTGCAATTTTGTGTATATTGAACTCAGACAAATTAAAATAGGTGTTTCAACACATTTGAAGAGGATTTTTTTAAAAATGGTAGATTAGTGTAGAAATGGAAGGAATAGATTCTTAGGCAAAAAATATGCAAAAGTGAAATAGATGTAATTCTCCAAACTGAAGAGTTCACACATAGATTTGTCCTGCTGTCTGTCTGGGTGACTCTTGCTTCTAATGCTGAAAAAAGTTTTTGTCTGAAAACAAATTACACACATGTACATAGGGATGTGCTGTTTTAAATTACTCATTCCTGGGGCAAGAGAGAGGGAATAATTTAATCTTCTGCCCACTGCCAGGTATCTTCAAAAATGATGAAAATGATGCAGTGTTTGAAGCAATCTTTCAGGGTGGAGAAATTGTCTGCCACTCACTACTTTCCTCTCCTCCTGGTCATGTAGTGACCAGCAACAGGATGGAAGGAAAACTCAATCAGGATGATGAAAGCTATATCCTTCCACACTTTTTCCCTTGTCTCACCTCCCCAGCTGATCCCAAGTACATGAGGAGTTGCTGAGTGAGGTTCAGGGAGTCTATAACCTTCAATAATTCTCTCCTGGTCCTCCCATACAACATTGGGAAAGTGGAGGGGAGCCAAGCAAAGACTGAGGAGGTTATACATGTCCATAAGCTGCTCTTTGCTCCCCTTCACTCACCTCTCATGAACCATCAGGAAATGGGGGGGAGCCTACTAAGGATTGTGAAGGCTACAGATTTCCACAATCAGCTCAGCTTTTCTGGATATCATGGAGGAGCAGCTGAGTGAGGAGTGTCATCCTTGGCATGTGTATTTTGAGAGTTCAGGCCTGCACAACATGTGGCCTAGAGGCCACAAAGGATTTTGTGCGGCCTCCATTTCCACCTCTCCTGTGCCTGTTTGCCTGCTGAATCCCAATGATGGGGGCGGCCACTCTGCACTCAGCTCCCTGATCCTGTCTCTTAGCTCTGGATCAGTGAAACTGGTGACATAGTGGGACAGTCCCAGGCGTGGCCCAGCCCCTTCCACATACACACAGAAACACACTCAAACACATGGTCCCCTCGATCCAGGCGACGCAGATGGGGACTCCTACAGGTTGGCAGTACCTAAACTGGCTTGGCTGGCTTCTTCAGTCACTAAGGGGTGAGGAGGGCTGAAGGAAGAAAGGAAGTTCTCTCCTCACCACCACAGCCATGCATATATTTACACACACTATTCCTCTCCCAGTGCTGAAAGATAGAGAATAGAACAAGTTGTGAGGAGAATAAAAAGATCTGGAGAGCATGTAGCAAAGGAGGAGGCATTGCAGGGGAAGCAGGGTGTAAGGGGGAGCCCCCTCATTTGTTCACTAAAGAGTGCACTGCCAGAGTGGGCAAGAGGAGAACCGGCAGGAAAGGGAAGAGGAGGAGGAGTTGCCTTTGGTTGGCAGTGCTGAGGGGCAACCCATCCCCATCCCCATCCCCATCCCCACCTGGGCTGCAGCGGCAGCTGGGCCATAGCACTGCTGCAAGCCCAAGCGCTGTATAACTTCAAGTTGGAGAAGCCAGGCAAGATCTCCCTGTGGGAACATGAGGTGCTGAGCCTCCGTGGTGACCAGGAGATGGGCGGCTGGTTTGAGGGTGTCAACAGCCAAGGTAATTGCGGCCTCTTCTTGACCCACTTCTCCACTTTCATGAAATCAGGTGGTGATGTGATAACTGAAGCCCCTGTCAGAACTGCTGATGACGAGCAGCAACTGTTGGTCCCTGTGGCTCTGGCTGGAGATGAGTCCTGCAGCTTGAGAGCTCCCCCTGCTGCCATGGACCAAGCAGGCTCGGACATTCCTCTGCCTGCTCCTTTAGGCAACAGGGATTCAGCTGTAATCCTGAGGATGCCCTGGAGCCTGCATCCATCAGCCCACAGACAAGGCGGAGACTCAAGAGAGCTGAGCAAAGGGAGGCTTCCTTGATTAAGTTCAAGAAGTGGTGACCAGCCACACCTGTGCCTGGGCTATACAACTGCCTGCCTGGAAGTTTTCCTTTGCTTATGGTAAGCTTTTCACAAGCCCTCTCCTTGCCTGTTCCTTGCTTCCAGCACCTGGCTCCTAATACCATGGATTGATCTCTTGACTTCTGACCCCTGGCTTTAGGAACTCTATCTACGGCTTTCACTTATTGCTCTGGCTTAGGTTAAATGGACTTCCTTTGAGTAATTGCTTGCTTGACTCCTCCTGGCAGGACTTTGCTAGCTCTCCCACTCCCTTCTCTAGGCTGGCTTGCCACCTGGATTTCTGACCTTGGTGGGTGAGGCCTTTGTGTTGGGCAATGCGCTGGGTTTTGTGAATGATGGGAACAAGCTGTGCATGGTGCTGGGCACCTATGGGCTTGCGTGGCAGGAGAATCCACAGTCTTTCTAGTGCTCCATTGAAGACCCCACCAAACAGACCAAATTCAAGGGCATGAAGAGCTACGTTGCCTGCAAACTGGTGCCCAGCCACACTGGGCAGCAGGTGCACTGGTGCTATAAGCACTTTGACTGGCTCTATGGGTACCTGGTGGGAAAGTTTCCTGTCATCTCACTGCCCCATTTGCCAGAGAAGCAGGCCACTGGGCTCTTTGAGGAGGACTTCATTTCCAAGCACTACAAAGGCCTGGCCTGGTGGATGGGCCATATATATATAGCTATCTGGTGTTGGCCCAGTGTGATGCCTTCAAGCATTTCCTCATCTGCCCAGTGCATGGAAGCATATTATAAAAACATATTTTTATAATATAGTTTATTTTCTTTGCAAAATAGTTTAATCATTAATTATAGTATAATTATAGTACAGTATAGTATAATTATGATAATAGTATAATTAATGATCAAACTATTTTGCAAATAAAAACATTATTATACTATTATTATAACTTTACTTGGAAAGTGAGGTGCTAAAAACCTATCTGTGGCCCAAAGAAGTTTAGCCTATTTAATTTCACCCCTTACCTACTGCCAAGTTGTGCAGGTCTGTGACAGATGGTCCACAACTTTGCAGATATTATCATCATGCATTGGCTATTATAACACAATCTGCAATTATTCATTTCACTGGGATGCCCCTCATATTTCTACCTTTGTGTGAGAGAGGAAACAGTTGGGCTACTGCTGGTGGGAGATTAGTCCTTGAGTGTATTTGAAGATGGTGGTGGTGGTGGGGAGAAAAATTGGTTTAAAGGAGATTATCCTTCTCAGGGTTTTTGGACAGCCAAGAGATCCCTTACCAATTTAATTATTTATTTTCTTGAGTCTTCAAATATGCTATCACCACACCGAGACACCTTTGTGGCTCTGGACCTTATTCTTTGTAGCACTGGACATTTTCTCTGAGAAGCTCAATTGTAACAAAGAGAAATGTGAAGCTAATGGAAGGCACTTGCTTTTCTATGGCTATCCATAGTTTATTTGTTGAAAAGTTTTATAAAAGATATTTTTAGAAGATTATTTTTTTTAAAAAAATATAATCTCATAGGAGTGTGCATCTCTCTGTAAAGGTTCCATTTCCATCTAGACTGGAGGTTGTATTCAGGTCTCCATAAAGCATTCATATAAGACAAATACTCTCAAAGAACCTTACACCTCCAGACTGGGAATACAAAGTATACCTGATTACCAAGCGTGAAATCATTCTGAATTTCTTAGTACTAGTTATATATTCCCAAGGATATTTGTGCTTAAAAACATATCTCTGGAGAGAGCTATACTTTGCTTGTTGGCCATTTTAGGTACTGTACTTATTAGACAAATGGGTTAAAACTATTTTTTATGAGAGTGGAATAAAAACTGTTGATGAAGGGATATGAGGAGTAGGTGTTCAAAACATTTTACGTAGCTACTCAAACTAATAATTTTAAGACAGACCTAAGCAATACATATGTTAACATCTAACAGAGTAAGAAAACAAGATTACTGTGATCTCTTTCTGTGACTATCTCACTGGCATTCTCTTAACCAATCAAGGTAAGACTATTTCCTTCATGTTGTCTAAATCCAAAGTTCTTCTCAACTTGTTCCACATACCCAAGGGTGCTTTAAACTTGTCATTATGAGGCTATCTTTCAGGAAGTACAATGACTGCATCAGCTCTATTATTATTAGTAGTAGTAGTAGTATTTATCACTAGTGTTGGCTATTTAGTATTTTAAATTGACATCTTTCCCTGGTCTCCACATAAAATCATCTCAACTGGAGGTTACATTAATCAAACTTGGGTCTGATCATATTAAGTATTACCTTATGTACATTATGCACGTGCTGTGTTAAATAGGCTCTAAGATGGGACTTCGCGTTTTTTTATTTTAACACCACCAACTTCCTCCTTATTTCACATGGCAAACTGCAAGTCCACACTGATTTATGATGATCCAATCATAGAGTTTTCTTGGCAATATTTATTCAGAGGAGGTTTGCCATCACCTTCCTCTGAGGTTGAGAGAGTATGATTTGCCAAAGTTACCACAGGACACCCATGATTTTGCATTAATATAATGAAAACTTTGCTTGAAGTTCTGTACTCCCTGTGATTATTGTATCAGAAAAGCTAAGATACCAGGACGGTGATGATGATGATGATATGCACATGTGAAGGCTTTCAGAAACAATGGCACAATAAGTGTCATTTGCCTTTATTATTACTACAGATTGTCTCCAAAGAATATTATGGGAAAAGATTTCTAAAACAGATATTGATAGTCACAGATTTCATTTCTGGAGAAGCATTCAGATATCCAAAGCTTTCTGGAGAAGCATTCAGGATTTATGGCACATGGCAACACAAGGGCCATGAGCTTCTCACTCATTTCTGTTGTTTCACGTCTGCCGCTGCTGTCATATTCTGCAGTTTCGGAATTGTGTTCCTGCCAACTGGTCATGTAATCAGCTTCTGCATGTGGACTAGAATAGGAGTCTCAATCTAGTTGTTTGCTTTTGGCAACAGAATGTCTTGGACCAGACCTGATTATATGAAGAGCCTTTGTCACACTTGAACTGGCATAAAATCTCTGAACATATCAGTGTTAATCTTTCCTCACTCCTTTATCCTTTCAGATTCAATGGAAGTTAAAGAAGAAGACCACTTTGCCTATGGAATTTGTCTTGACAAGACTCTCAGACAATCCTGAGAAAATTATTATGCTTTTTGTTGTCTTGATGATTTTCTATGTGGCAGCCATGTTGGGTAATTTGCTTATTATTTCCTTGTTCATAACTGACTCTCACATTCACACCCCCATGTATTTTTTCCTCTTCAACTTCTCCATCCTTGAAACGAGCTACACCTCTTGTGTGGTGCCTCAGATGTTATCTCACCTCCTTGCTGAAAGAAGGATCATTTCCCTTAACCGCTGTGCTGCACAGCTGTATCTTTTCCTTTCCTTTGGGATTACTGAGTGTTTACTTCTCACTGTCATGTCATATGATCGTTATGTTGCTGTTTGCAGACCACTCCATTACAACCTTTTCATGACTAAGCAAGTCTGTATTACCATAGCAGCTGCATCTTGGATTGGGGGCTTTTTCTTTTCTTTCATGAATACCATAGCCACACTGAAGATGTCTTTCTGTGGTCACAAAGAGATCAACCATTTCTTCTGTGAAATGCCAGCTATGATGAGGATAGCTTGTGCTGGGACTCATCAGGCTCAGATTGTGGTGTCGATAAGTTGCATGATCACACTGGTCTTCCCACTTCTTCTGACATTTTTCTCTTATGCAAGGATTCTCTACACTGTCCTTAGCAGCCACAGCAGTCTGGTCAGACAGAAGGCCTTCTCTACTTGCTCTTCACACTTGACTGTGGTCACATTGTTCTTTGGAACAGTTCTTTCCATGTACCTGAGACCCCATTCCAGTTCCTCAATGGGGCAAGATAAAATTACATCTGTGTTTTACATTCTTGTCACATCAGCACTCAATCCCATCATATATACATTAAGGAATAAGGAGGTGATCGTGCATTGAAGAAAATGATGTGTAGGCATAAAGAAAGAAATCAAATCTAAACATTCTTTGACTGGATCATCTGAAATCAAAGATGCTTAAGTAAGTCATGTTCAAAAGAAGTCTCATCAACTTCAAAGGTAGTATTCATAGAACTCCTACATAAAATTTTTAAACTAACTAAAGTAGGGATTACTTGGTATGTCTTTGCCTCATTATAGAAAGAATCTTGTGAACTACTGATGCACAGAGGCACATGAAACTGTGGATAAAAGCAGCACATTTCATAACAAGAATTTATTCCAGAAGAATGTGTATGCTGTCAGGGCATTCAGAGAGAGAGTGTGTTGTGACCAGGAAAGGTTTTTCTAAGTGGGTGAAAAAATGAGGTGATATGACCTTGAAGGCAGCTGTGAAGGAAATGGTTTGGCTAGCCTGCCTCGAAAAATTTTGCATCAGCACAGAGTACCCAACATGAGGAGGTTGCATGCTATAAATGCAACTGGATCACCCCATTTGGACTGGGGTGTGGTTTATCCTATAAAAAGGCTTAGGGGTGACAATGTAATTTACCTTATGTTCAATTGCCTATGGTCATGGTGCTGTAAGGGCTATTTTTTGGATTGCATCTAGACATGCTGTCAGTCTGTTTTCTGTTCCACTGATTACTGTGTCTGACTGTTTTATGCTTCTTGGCATGCAGCCAGAAGCCCTAACTTTTATCTCATGTGCTCTGTTGAATAAACAGCACTAAGACTTATTGCTTTGAGTCTGTGAGTCTTCTTTTTCCTGTCTGGAGCAACTGGCTGCAAATGGGTGTTGCTTCCTGATTAGCACTCTGCACATGCTCTGAGGTGCATACCTCACATTACCCTGACATATACCCTATGCCTGGGATCTGGGACTGGATGCCATCACATATTTTTTTTTAACAGGAAGTATATTCATTCATATAAGTGAGAGCAGTGGATTTTCACTGACCCTCTCCCTTGCATAATACATTTAAGACTCTTACTTCATCTTAAAATGCTCCTCCTTATTGCTGGGTGATCCACTGAAACAGTACGAGATATGGTGCATTTGCTGGAATTAGTAGGGTGCAGGATCATTGAAAATTTGGTGCCCCAACTTATGCAAATGGAAGCATTTTCCACACAGGCAAAGCTACCCTGCCTCCCTCACTTGATCAAGGCATTTTCTAGAGATGCTTATGGAATATGGTGAATTCTATGCTGGACTGTAAGATTTTGCCTCAGGTACACATCAGAGTAGAACTCATAGCTTCCAGGGGTTTATTTGAGAGGTATACTGAAAAATATTTTAAAAAAGTAATTTTAAAAAAATCACTTAAATGTTTTCATTATTATTTCATAGTTATGCTACTGTAACATTTTAAAGCCAAAAAAATTATAATTGCCCATAAAAACTGGGAATAATGTTTTGTTTTATTTAATTGGTTCCATATCAGCATTGTTTTCTCTTCTTTGCTGGTGTATAACATGGTGGGGATTATTTTAATAGTAATTTCTAATTGTCACTATATATCATTTATTGTATATCACTGTATGTCAAAACTTATTGTTTGTGAGAGAATTCAAGTGGATTGAACCCCAGGGATCTTGGAAAGTCAGAACAATAAAAGAGTGGGACTGAGAGGAAATGACTGCCTGAGGTGAAAAATCTGTGGTCCTCCAAAGGATGATAAAGAATTATTCCTGTGCTACATAATCACTGGCCAAACAACATTTGGATATGCACAGGTTCCCAAACCTTCTGCTAAGCCCTTCTGTGGGAAACCTGTGTTCATTCTGATGTTGTTGGGCTCTGTTTTCCAATAGGCCCACTCAGGCAGCGTACTGTACCTGAAATTAATATAGACAACAACTTCAGAACCCTAGTTTGTTCCTATCACTCTATTCCTTTTCCAGAAGACATTGGCTGCTGGGTAGGGAGTGGGTGAATTGTAGTCAAAATGCAAAACATGTAGGTATGCTGGTTGGATATAACTGGGCTGTGTTATGGCTTAATTGGCAAAATATATTAATTGGAAGATATGTTTAATTGGCAAAAAATATGAATCATTACTGTAAGCCGTGTGGAAGAGGGAACATGGGCTGGAAAAATAGACCAGAGAGATGACTCCAGCATGGCCAGGTTAATCCTTTCAGTAAGAACAGTAAATAGCCTAACTCAGAGCAGGCAAAACCCCTGCTGTGTGAATTTCCTATCAAACTCTCTGGCATCTATATACGAAGAATATTTGTTGCAAATTCCAAAGCATAAGGAGCTTTGTTGTTTTTGACAGAGCTGGGTCATGAAAACAGGAAGATTCTCACCAAACCAATAATTGTCTTATCCTCCCACTTGTGACTTCTTCCTGATCTCTGATCACACAGCCATCAATGTTTTTGGCCACCTACATGCTGAAATCATTGACATGTTTGTTTCACACATTGATTAATTCTGGTCATTTTTGTCCATACTGCAAATTTCATTATTTACCCAGACGAGAAAGTCACCAACATCTCATGTCTCCAGGGCAGGCTTTTGAGTATAAAGAGACCCAATTTTGGGTCACTAGAGACAGCACTTTGTTTTCAGGGATCCACTTTGTCACTCTGACTTTTTGCTGTCCTTGGGTGAAAGCCCAAGTCGTTTCATCCTCCTCTGCTTCTCTCTGGATGGTAGTTATAACCCAATCCCTTTCTATCTCTGCTATCCATTCTCCTCCCTTTCTTTTCAGTTAGCATTGTGTGATTGTGTGTGTGTCTAAGAGAGAAAAAACTGTTTTGTGTGTGTGCATGTGTATTTTTCCCCAGTAAAACACATTTAAATTGAACTATAAGTCTTCTGGCTGATCTCTTTGGTGGTGATCCCATAGAACATTGGTGAAAAGGTCTTGCAATTACCCCTCTTCTTGCAATATTCTTAATTTGAGTTAATTAATTTCTCATTATTGCATTTGATTACCAGTTCTAATAGAAGATCTCACGGAGTCCTGTGGTTTGGGAATAACATGGGTGCGACCTTCAGTCTCAACAACGGACATAAAGAATAGTCAATTTTAAAACTTATTAAGCCAATGAAAGTTACATTGTTTTATGTTTTTTGTTTGTTTGTTTAGTATGAGTTAATAAGTGGCTTTTAAAAATGAGATTTTTACATGCATTTTTAATGTAAGATATATGTATATATAATTGGTCAAGCAAATTGTAACTTGTCTCTTGTTAGAATGTTTGTTGTTTATATATTGTCCCTCTTCTTCTCTTTAACTTCTATCGATCCCTGTATAAAGCCATTAAATATTACTAGGCTGAAATGAATTGGGCTAACTGGAATTATGAAACCATCTTTTTCAGCACCCTGAGACTTTAGCCCTTTCTGTAGCTTAACATATTCCGGAGAAATCCGATGAGGGTCTCGGTATTGTTTTTGCTGGGGAGGGAGGGCAACAGGAATGCTCCCCTCTACACTGGCTGCCACCATGAATGGAGGGAGCATGATGGTATCATCTCTTCCTTCCATAGCACAGCCGGCTACTATGCGAGGCTGCACTGGGGCAGGAGGTGCAGCCATTGTGCTTCCAGGATCTTGGCACACCAGGTAAGTGTGGGCGGGCAGCGGGAGGGCTGTGATGTGATCATTGGTGGGTAGAACTCATCAATGATTTGTGGCATGATTGTGCCATCTGGGAATGGGAGAAGTAGAGGATCAGGACAATGTCAAGCAGAATCATCATCTGGGTCCAATTTATTCACTGGTTCTTCCATTGAAAGTGTCCTCTATCACATCAGTCCAGATTACAAGGAGTAAGCTTTGGAACAGAACTGGATCCCGTCACCCAAGATTAAAAGCATGGAACATATAGACTTATAAATGTTTGTATATATACTTTATATTTTCCATCTGCAATAATCATTGCTACTGGCAGATCAATCCTATGGATGGCTATGTAAAAAAATATCTATTGAGTTCATGGAATTTACTTCTAGCAAAGTATGCAGCCAAGGATATCTAGCAAACTCAAATTTCAAACTAGAAATCAAGGTAATTAAGCAGTATGTGAGTGTGAGAGAGAAAGATACTAAGAGGGAAGGAGGCAGGGAGAGAGAGAAGTAAACATACCAAATTAGGGTTGAATATGTTTACATTTTTTGGTCCAGCACATTAGAACAGAAAACGTCAGGTTTTCTACACAGTACACATAATTATAAGAGTATATACTTTTTTCCTAATTCTTTTTCTTTTTCTTTTTCTTTTCTTTTCTTTCTTACTTTTTTTTTTAGCAAGTGGTAGAAATTTTTATTTTGCAGAAAAGGCATTTTGACACAGAACACAAAATTAAGTAAGTTTTGCACAATTTATACTTTCATGTAGAATACAATATTTTTGTACAAAATGGAAGAATGCTGCTGATGTCAACAAAAAAATACTAATAAAATAAAATAAATATTGGACTTTCTACTGTCATGCAAGGACAAAAATCCTTGAAGTGATTAATAGATTCTTTCCCCCAATAGGCTGTCTTGACATGTTTCTTCTTTAAGATAACTCAATTAACAAAGCAGATGCATTTGTTGACATTACCACTTTAACAGAAAATTTGCCACAAAAGTCAGAAATAACAGAAAGGTTTTGCACCACAAAAAAATGAGAACATCTCAACATGTTTCAGCAAACTTTTAATCCAAAACTAACAATGTATGAAATGAAACAAACATGTCACATAAGTCTTGAATAAATGAACAAGAAACATTTTGAACATTCAGATGACTATCGCATAATTTTTTCTAGAACACAAGCATGGATTTTGTTTTTCTTTTTTTCACTGGACTCCACTTTTCTTATGATGTCCAATTGCGCAGATCTAAGATTTTTTAACATGCTGGATTTTCTGCCTTTCCTTCTATCTCTTTTTCTGCTCATGTCTGCTCATTAAAAGATTATGGAGGCTGCTGTGGTTTGCTTTGTCTGTTATAGGTGCAGTAGGACTGACTAGTATAAAATTCCACTCTTTCCAAGCTCAGGTTCTATTTTATTGTATCTGCTGCTGCAACCCAATACTAAAAAATTGTGTTTCTGCCATCTTCCTTCACTATCCTGACAGGTATAAAAAAGACTTTGTAAAAAGGTGCTACTGTGTCAGAGAATATGCCTGATCAATTTGCTTTATCTAAGACATTGATTCAAATATTGACAAATTATGCAAACTACAAAATAGAGAGGGGTTTGTTGCATTAATTTCCTGTTGTAGTCACTTGGATTCTAAGGCCATTTCCACACTACATTGTTATGATACTATTATTCTACTTTCAATATCCTATGAAGTTTGCAGTTTAGGGAGAGACATTTAGAATTTTCAGCCAGAGAGCTCATTGCCCTCAATAAACTACAAACTCCAGAATTCCATAGGATGTTGCAAGTGGAATAACAGCATCATAACAGTGTAGGGCAGAAATGGCCTAAGATAGCTTAAAGAAGTTCATGGAAGGAGTGGTTCATTCAAAAAGACTACAGGGACCTGAACAATGGGTATCAGCATGAAGTAAGCTTCAGAAGGCAGGGAAAAACTTTCCTTTTCAGAATTTTTTAATTTAATTCATCTTAACGCAAAAGCCAGACCTTGCAATCCTTCAAGAGTAGAGTCCAACATTGTTTCTTGGGGAAGGAAAGCACTAGGGTGAAAGATATGAAATATTCCTTCTGTAAAATTATGAGCTAATTGATTTAATCAGACATAAAATCCAAGGAACTTAACTAATCTGGAGATAACTTACTTGTTATAGAGCATTTTTAGAACTTACAGGATAACCATCACCTTACTCATAATTAATTCTCCAGATTATGATCATGTTCTTTAATCATTTTAAAGGTTTTCTTTTCCAGATCCTCATAAAGGCACCTTTCATTTCTTTATTTCTCAGACTGTAAATGACAGGATTTAAAATAGGACCAACCACGGTATAGAAAAGAGAAAGATATTTGTCAGTGTTTGGTGAGTAAGTGGAACTGGGCTTCAAGTATATAATACAAGCAGAACCAAAGAACAAGGTTACAACAATGAGGTGTGAAGAGCAGGTAGAGAAGGTTTTTTTCCAGCCCTCAGGGGAGGAGATCTTCAAAATGGTGGCAATGATGCCAGCATATGACATCAAGATCAAGACAAAAGGAAAAGTCACAAAAATCATAGCCACCACAAACACAGCTATTTCAGTCCTAGAGGTGTCTCCGCAGGCCAATTTCAGCAATGGGGGTATGTCACAAAAGAAGTGGTTGATCACATTGGAAGCACAAAAAGGTAAGGTAAACACCATACTGGTATGACTGAAAGCCATTAAAAACCCACTTAACCAAGATGCTACCGCTAGAGAAGTGTACACTCTAGGGCTCATCAGATTGGGGTAGTGCAGAGGCTTACAAATGGCAACGTAACGGTCATAGGCCATTGAGGCTAAGAGGAAACATTCTGATCCACCAAGGAAAAAGGCAAAATAGGTCTGCAGAGCACAGCCAATGAAAGAGATGGAGTTCTTCCCAGAGAGGAGGTTTTCTAGCATTTTGGGGACATTGACTGATGTGTAGCAGATCTCCAGGAAGGAGAGATTTCTTAGGAAGAAGTACATGGGTGTGTGAAGGGCAGAGTCAGCCCAGGTAAGAAGAATGATGAGAAGATTTCCAGCCAAAATGACAAGGTAGACTACCAGGAAAGAGGAAAATAAGACATCTTGCAGATAAGGTGCATCAGAAAGACCCAGGAGAATGAAAGTTGCAGGTGATGTGCTATTCTGTAGAATATTTTCTTTCCCTGCATGCATGCTGGAAAATAAAAGTATATATCCAAATATGGGATACAGTGAAGGTACTATTGTTTACCTATGTATTATGATAGTAAAAATAGACTGTATTGTATTCTCTCCAGAACTGCACTGCAATGAGGAACAACCTAAAAGTACATGATAGAGGTCTTGTGCTGAATGTAATCAAGTCAGCCCCAAGCTGTTCCCTAGAAGCATGGAATATTGGAATTATGAATATATTTTTTTATTATTATTATCATGATTTTGTATCAAAGTTTCCAACTAATAAAAAATATAGTTTCTTCTACAATTTATACCACCAATTTATAGTAACCACCTCCCATTTTATTTGCCCACATTCCTTATTATGCTTTCCCCCAATTATATACTATTTCATGGATCATCTTTATCCAAAGCTACTTCATGTGAAATATCTTTTTTCCACAGTCATAATATACATATGTTTTACATACAGTTTATAAATAAATTTCTATCTTTGTGACATCTTCCCCAGTTATGAATATAACTTCTAAAAACTTAAACTCTGCTGCTATGCTCAACTGAAGCAGATATATATAATCAATGTGTTGATTCATCCTTCAGGAGCTGATCTAATGGGTCTTGTCTAGTTAGGACTAAGAAATAAGATTGAAGCTATTGAAGGAGTCGAAGCACCTGAGTTAAATTTAAAAAAAAATCACGAATAATAACACACTTTGCATTTGGGACTTATCAAAGAGATCCAGAAGGATAAATTTTGCTAACGCTATGCTGTTTTGTAGAATATTTACTTTCTCAGTAAGTATTCTGGTAAAAGAAAAGAAGGAGTGTGTTCACTGAGCAATGTATAATAAATTCTGGATATGATTTCTTGCTGTCCATTATCACGGTGAATGTAAACTATATTGCATTTTATTATGAACTGCATAGTAAATCAGACAAGAACTCCAAAGGCAGATAATTGCCTTTTAAAATAATCCTACCAATATAGTAGTGTTGAACTGAATGTAATCTGATCCTAAGCTGCTGCCAGGGTATGTTTGGCAGTATATCTGAACTTCTTCTCCTTGATGGAAAAGTGGAATGGAAGAATAATAAATATTTAGTACAATAGATGGTGATTTTCTAACACTGTAGCAATTGATAGCCTTACTTGCCATTGCATGATTAGAATAATGCACCATAATAATTCATATTTATGTCTTCTGCTAGTAATCATACCTTAGTGAAAGAGTGATGCCATTTCTAAATCTGGAGTGGACAGTGCTGGGGCTCTTTAAGATAGTTCTGGCTGGATAAATCAGAAAAATTTTGGAGGTATAATACGTAAAAAGATTTTTCAAATTAATGCATGGCACGAATCAATGATCTATTTGGAATTGAATGTTTTTAACTCCCACTATGACAAAACTAATGTTGAAATTCATGCTGAAATCTCTTCCACTAAAACAAGTGAGATTTAAACTTTTGCTATCCTCAATGCATCTAATCAATTAACAATAATTGTTAAAGATGTTTGCATAATTTCATTCATATGGAAAATGCCATTGAATTCATAATTAAAGCAACATTGAATTTAATTGTCATTCATTGTTTAAAATATGATTCACACTATTGAATTTCAGTATGATAGGCTTTAAATATTATTATTATTGTGCATTAACTCTGCAAAATGATAAGCAAAACAATGATCTAGAGTTTTTTACCTGAAGAGGTGCATCCAGTTGCCTCCATCAGAAAGAAAATCAAGACATTCAGATCAAATGATCTTGTACTTAACTGCACAACCTCCAGTTTTGGACTCCTGAGCTGCAGCTGTGATTTTTCAGGCACACATGAAGAAAATGATTTCATGTTGATGCCAAAGTATCTGTCTGATCACCAGGTGTGATCGACTTGTTTCATCTTCCAACATTATTCCTCTTGAGAGCAATATCCCATGGTAGATCTCAAAGAATAACTGAGTTGACAGATCCAGTGAATCATTATTATTACACAGCATGTTCCACACCACCAAAGAAAAGAAAACAATGCTAATGTACTGTGTAAATTAGCAGGTTGTTAACTCTACTATCCTATCTCACTTATGTAGGAAAGGGTATTCTAGACACAGGAAACAGCATTCTCTGTGCAAGATTGATATTTCTCTGCAGAAATACTATTTCCTGCAGAAATTTTATTTCCTGCATAGAAAAAGCTGTTCCATGTATAGGAAATCTGTAATTGGAGATTTGTTCTGTGAAATACTTGGATTGGGATGTTTTACAGATAAACAGCATTTTATGTGTCAAAAATAATATTTTTATGCATGAGTATTATTTTCTGCATGGAAAATGCTGCTTCCTGTGCAGAAAATGCTGTTTTCTGTGAATTTTGCTATGGAACTTTCTCAGAACTAGTTCTGAACTGAGACTAAGCTTTGAAAACTGTTTGTTTTTGTTTTTTGAAGAATTTCTCAGAGTGGACTGGCTCAAAATTACTATCTCCTGAAATCTTAGTTAAGATAAAAGAAAGAATTTGTCATAAATCCATAGATGTGTTTTGGGTTAGTAGCCATACTTTCTCTTCTCAAGAAATGTAATTTTTACACAAAATGTTCACTGCTTTTGTCTCACATATTTTGCATGGAGCCCTGTACTCACCAAAGAAATCCTTCACTTATTCCTCTTATTCAGTGCCATTAATAAAGGGGTCTAAAAATTATGAGAAATTTTGGCTAGCATAAACTGATGCCATTATATATTTGTGAAATTAGGCCTGTAGTTTCAGAGGAAGTGGTAGATGGAATGCTACTAGTCACATCATATTCAGACCTTCTGGCAGTCACTCAACTGTTTTAGGGTTTTTAAAAACGGTGTACAAAACTGATTGAACTGGGAAGGAACAAGAAGGAAAAGAGACAGTGTAGTGTGGGTGACAGTAAAATGATGAACATGGGGACTGTTGCTAGAGCTATTACTCTATGTTCTTAGAGACTTCTACCTTTGTACATGTACAGGCAAAGAGACTTGTATGCATATATCATTTTTTTTCAGGTAAGAAAGCTAACATATAACCGGTAATTTTTCTGAGGTACAAATTAGTTCATCAATTTTATTAAAACTAGAATGGAACCTTGGCAAGATGTTGTTCAAGAGACTGAATCCAATGTTATCAAAAGGGACTTTTTCATAGAATCATAGGATCATAGATTTGGAAGAGTCCAACCTCTGCCAAGTAGGAACACACACTCAAAGCACCCCCAGGAAATGGCCATATAGTTTTTGTTGGAAAACTTTCAAAGAAGGTGACTCCACCACACTCCAAAGCAGCATATTCTACTGTCAGATGGCTCTTACCATCAGAGAGTTCTTCTTATGATGTTTAGATGAAATATCAATGCAATCAAAGTTTGGGATGTGCAGGGGTTATGTAGGAGGATGAAGGGGAAGAGGTAAATTCTACAGTGGTGTATGTTCCACTGGTATGTAAGTATACATAGAAGAAAAGTAAGGCAGCTAAAAACAACATTAACAAAATTAGATCCAACTGTGTTTAATTATTCATGTTCTGTTATATAACATAATTTTAGGATGGTTATAATGATGAAACCAACCCAAGGTTGTGTGGTCATTGCCATCATTGCCATCCCTGTTGTTGTCATTTACATCATCTGGTTAAAAAAAAAAAACCAAAACAGGAATTACAAGTAAAATCATTAGACCACAAAAGCTGTTGAAGAAAAGAAAATGATTAGTCTTCAGAAGTAACCTGGAGACTATTTATATTTTCCTTAAAGGTGCGCAACAAGATATGGAGCTTGTTGGTCACCTTTAGATCAATGTGTTTATTGCCAAAAAGTTCCTGTCCCTTATAGTTGTCAATATAGCCACCTTAATAGTAGGCAACTGAGGAATGACCTCATAGTGTGGACTGGTATAGATGAAGATGGGCCTTCATGTAATTTGGGTGTGAATCATTTAAGACCTTAAAGGTTGAAACATTTAAAAATTTTAAAACTTTAAATTTGGCCTGGATATACACGAGCAGCCAGGGTGGCTGATATAGTGTTAATGTCATTGAGATGTGAGTCTCAGATGAATAGTATTAATGTCACTGCAATCTGAGTCTCAGATGAACCTAGCCCTCACCACCATCGGGACAGCTGTACTGTACCCTTGCTGGAGTTTCTGATCTATCTTTAAAGGAAGCCCCATGTGACTCACATTATAGTTCTTCAGCCCAGAAGTCAGAAGATCAGTTGCTCCTAGATATTTTTGCAGCTGGAAAGCCAGCTTAAACTTATAAAAAAGACTTCTGGACTCAAATTTCACTGATATGAGCTTTCCTACTTTCTTTACTTACTGCTGACTAAATACAGAAAAACCTCTGCCTTTGGTCCTTCACAGTGGGAACAATCTCATTTTATTTTCCCCCGTGGAATGCTATTCCATGGGAGGTTAGACTGGCCCTCTCCCTGCTCTCCTTTTGCCAGCAGACAAACATTTCTTTTTAAGCAGGTTTTTGTGTCAGGTGGGAAACTTATTCATATTCATATTCAATTTTATGTTTTTAATGTTAACTGTTTTAATCGTTTTTAATGTTTTTAATTTGTTGTTGGAAGCCACTTTGGATCCTATTTTGGAAGAAAGGTGGTATACAAATATAATAAATAAATAAATAAATGTCCACATTCTTCAGGTAATGTGTCCATTGAATTTCAACTTTGCCTGGATTAACTCTTACACTTGTTGCTTTCATCCACCCACAGTTTTTTTCTTTAAGAGCTTGAAAACATTTCCTTTCAACTCTAAGTCCCCACCCAAAAAAGTATGTAAAACTTTTGAATCAATATGAAGTAAAATCATTGAATCTATAGGAACATGGTATGTTAACAAGTATATATAAAATTTGTCAATTACATGGGTCTAAGAGCCAGAGTAATGTAGTGGTTTGAGTTTTGGACTTTGGCCCTGGAGATCAAATTAAACATAAAATATTATACTATTCAAACATTTATTACATTCATTGTGTTGTTTCTGTTCTAAATAAATATTTTTCTATGGAATTCGAAATAGTATGGTAAAAGAATGGTGCCAGTCCAAGGTACGTGGGAGGGAGGGAACTGTCAGTCCTCCATATCAGAAAGTTTGGGAAGCACAGATCTAAAAACATTCTGAGAATTAAGAGGAAGACTCTTTAGTTAACTGATTCTGAGACAGTCTAGGGCCCTTTCCTCACGGGGGGGGGCGAAACGGGGCCGTGCACGCAGGGGCAGAGCTTACCCACGAGCGGGTTGCTCCGTCCCTGCAGAGAGCATGGATCTGCCGTTCTAAATGCTGCTGAATTTCGGCGGCGCTCGGTGGCGCCCAAAATGGTGGCCGGCAGCTTCCGGCAGCGCTCCGCCAATCAGGACAGTGCATCAGCCGGAAGCCCGCCCCCGGGCAGATCTGCAGGGACATGCTACCGCGTCTCTGCAGTTCTTCACTGGGGGCTGCCACGGGGCAGCGCGGGTGAGTTTTATAAAAGCCACTTGCGAAGGTGGTTTTTATAAAACTCACAGCGCCATCCCTGCGCTGCTCTAGAGCAGTTTGAGGTCTAGAACCTCATTTTTTTTAACTGCTCTAGCACACCCCCCAGTGAAGAAGACCTCCAAGAGAGGTCGCCCTAGCGTGGGCAATATGCCCGTGTGGAAATGGCCTAGAAGTTCAGACATCAGAATTCTGTGCTCATCGAAATGGAAAGTTTTCCAAATGGAAATTTTTGTGACTTACTTCTACTCCAAAACTGAAAGGCTGCCCACTTTTGCTAAAGATACAGAGCTGTGTCTTTAGCAAAAGTGATGGACAGCCTTTCAGTTGATATAATTGCTGAACAAAGTTGCTTCCTTTGTTCAGCAACTATATCAGAGCTTGGAAGTATTTTTTGTTTTCCCTTAACCATTAAAATTTGCAACAAATGATTTTAGTTACAATTCCAAAGTTGATAAAGTTAATAGATATAGCAATACCAACATCAACACAGATAATAGACTTGGTAACAATTAACACTTTGTCTTATTCTAGTTTGTCCCTTTATTATTGTTACGTACCTTCAAGTCATTTCTGAGTTATGGAGATTCTAAGAAAAACATGTCACATGGTTTTTATGGCAAGACTTGTTCAGAAGAGGTTTGTGTTTACCTTCCTCTTAGGCTGAAAGAGTATGACTTTTCTAAGGTCACCCAGTGAATTTCTGTGGCACAGTGGGGATCCGAACTCTGGTCTGCAAAGTCCTAGTCAAACACTCAAACCACTTGGCCATTATGGCTCTCATCTTTTCTTTAGGGGAGGTAGCCATTCTTAGGATCATTTTCAGCAGTTGCAATTTATATTCTCTTAATTTAAATCCAAGATTGTACCTACACGTTCTTAGCAATTAATATATCAAATCAGTTCTATCAGTAGCACTATTGCAATAAATGTTAACAAATAATTTCTGCATTAATGATAATGAACTAGGATTAATGCAGAATTAACATTATGGCCAATATTTACAAATTCTGAATTATATGTCCTGTTGCAGTTGGAATCAAATGGATAATTGCTTTCTAGTATAGTTTTCTGAGACTATGCACTAAATTTGTAACTACTGCAATTTGTGGCCTTTCTCGTGGTCTATAGGTCTCTTGTAGATTATACTACATTTTTTTATTTTTTATTTTTTTATTTTTTTTTCTTTTTTCTTTTAACTAAACATATTATCTAAATGATCAGCTAGCAACTGCTCAATCCATGATTATTGTTAATTAATCCTGGCTCATACAGTATACTGCAAAGACTATATTACACACTAATATAAATAATAGGTTGCACATTCGATAGCATTCTAAGGTCTAAGGGCAACTCTTTGCCCAAATATCTCCTACAGGTTACATTTTCCTTGATACCTTTTTTTTCTGTCATACCTTCTAAAGGCTATACTATGGTCTCCTTTTTCAAAAGTAAAGATTCAAATTATTTGTAAGAGTAAAATACACTGATGAGGAGGCAACAATGTCTTCTTCCAAGAGTTCATTGTGCGTGGAGACTTCCTTCCACACCAGTGACTTTTTTTTTTATCGAGTAATCACTTTTTAAAAAATTGCTGTGATCTGCAGAGCAACTTGCTGCGCTGATCTACAATGTAACACATAGATACGTGGAAGATCTCTAAGTCATCACTGGCAGAAAACAGATTCACTTAGCATTGGGTTTTAATGCAATAAGCTGTTTTTGATTTTTAAGGGAATGGGGTACACACTTGACTGTTGGATTATCCTAGTATGCAGTGCCAAAAGAAGTATCACCATGCTGAGCTTGCATTTTTCTCACGCCCATTCATTTCAATCCCCAAAGGTTCTTCTTTTTCAGATCTTCATAAAAGCATCTTTCATTTCTCTAGGACAAGTATTCAGTTGGCATTTGACTGGTAATGAACTAATTAATTTGCAAGACATTCCCAATATGATTTTATTCAAGTTAAAGGTGGCTTGAATATACCTCTAAACTAAATCAATTTACTCTAAACAAAGAAGAAAAATAGTTCATGTAAGAGAAACACCATATTGGTTTTATATTTCTCATGCATTATGTTCATTGCCCTTAATCATCTGAAGCGGTTTCTTTTCCAGATCCTTGTAAAGGCACTTTTCACTTCTTTATTCCTCAAACTGTAAATGACAGGGTTTAAAATGGGACCAACAACAGTGTAGAAAAGTGAGAGGTACTTATCAGTGTTTGGAGTGTAAGTGGAATTGGGCTTTAAGTATATAGTGCAAGCAGAACCAAAAAACAAAGTTACCAGAATGAGGTGTGAAGAGCAGGTAGAGAAGGTCTTCTTCCGGCCCTCAGAAGAAGAGATCCTCAAAATTGTATTGAGGATGCCAGCATAAGACATCAAAATCAGGATAAAAGGAAAAGTCACAAATATCATGGCTACAGTAAGCACAGCACTTTCAGTCCTAGATGCATCTCCACAGGCCAGTTTCAATAATGGTGGGATGTCACAACAGAAGTGGTTGATCACATTGGAAGCACAAAAGGGCAATGTAAACACCATGCTGGTGTGACTAAAAGCCATTAAAAACCCACTTAACCAAGATACTACTGTTAGAGAAGTGTGTACTCTGGGGCTCATCAAGACAGGATAGTGTAGTGGCTTACAAATGGCAACATAACGGTCATAGGCCATTGAGGCTAAGAGGAAACACTCTGAACCACCAAGGAAGAAGGCAAAATAGGTCTGCAGAGCACAGCCAATGAAAGAGATTGATTTCTTCCCAGATAGGAGACTTTCAAACATTTTGGGGACAATGACTGATGTGTAGCAGATCTCTAAAAAGGATAAATTTCTTAGGAAGAAATACATAAGTGTGTGAAGGGCAGGGTCAGCCAATGTCAGGAGTATGATGAGAGGATTTCCACACAGAATGATGATGTAGATGGGAGGAAAAGCAGAGAATAACACACTTTGAAGATTGGGATCATTAGAAAGACCCAGGAGGATGAATTTTGCTGGTGCTGTCCTGTTTTGTGGAATAATTTCTTTCCATACATACATACTGGAAAATAAAAAGGAAAGACATATGACATAATAGAAGTACGATATAATGTAAGATATATAGCTGACAACACACAATCACAAGAAAGATAAACTACACTGTATTATTCAAAGATCTGCCCAGCATGCCAGAAGACCAAATTTTAAAATCTTCCTGATGTAATGCTAACTCTAACCAAGATTGGAGCTAAGGTGCTACCACGATACAAGCCAAAGATGTGTTTGTCAGCTTATATGAAACACCACTTTTTGAAGGTGGGGTGGAATCTAACAGTATGAAAATAATTTCAATTGGTAGTTTGATGCCACTACTGAAAGGCATGGATTAGTCTCTGATTGCTTGAATGCATGGCAACTTGGCAAGTATAAGATATCTATACTGCATATTGTTTCAGAATTTCGCCTTACATTTACATTAGCATCCTTTTAAAAGAGTGGTATCAGTTCTATTTCTGTAATGAACTACCGGGATTCATAACAATAATGTCTTACTTTATCAGGTAAGTCAAGTAGATTTCTGAGATATACTAAGTGAAAACATTTTGCAAAATATTTCAGTATACAAAAGCATAAACTAGTCAGATTTAAATATTTTTTTATCTGCCATCATCTCCACAGTGATGCTGAAGCAGGAGTTGAAATCTTCAGTGAGATCAGAAAGATTTAATATTTCTGCCAAATTTAATATGTTATTTAAACCATTTTTGGTATTATTGCATTCATACGGGAAACTGTTATTTTACTCATAGTTAAAGCAATTGTTATTTAATTTTCATTCATGTCATCTTCATTATATTAATTTAAACAGCATTCAAAACACATATGCATTCAGCTGGATATGCCTTATTATTAAAGTGCCTTAGCTCTGTGAAATGATTAGTGGCAAGACAGTGATCATGAAGAATTTACCTTAAGATATATGCACAGTTGTTCCATCAAGAAGAAATGCAGGAAAGCATTCAAATTAGAAAATGTGGTATTTAATGTAGGACTGGAGGCTCTCATACAACTATCTATTCCTGACTCCAAAGCTGGAATTGTGATTTCTTAGCCGCTCCTGGTAGGACACAAACTTACATTGATGCCAAAGAATCTGTCTCATCCCCAAACCAACTGGCCTTGTTTTATCTTACAGGATTGTCCCTCTTGGGAGCTCTGTCTCATAGCAGATGACAAAGAATAACCTTGCTGAATTAACAGATGAACTGATACCATCATTATTCTCCACCATGATCGACAAGGAAGAGAAAATCACGCTGATATATAGTACAAATCAGTAGACTTTTAACACCAATACCCTATTTCCATTTCTTGAGGAGTACATTTCACAGAAATAAATGGAGTTGATTTTCTAACTGTCTATCATCATCCTCAAATGTATTTGTATCTCACTTTTCTTTCAAAACAGGGAGTCAAGGCACTTTATGATTTCAGAGAACAATATAATAAAAAAATATATATAAAAAGCTGTGATGTAGACTTGAGTTGACTGACTTAGACTCAAGTTGGGTTTAAGTCACTTCAGTGACTTGACTCAGGCCCTTTCCGCATGGTGTCACTGTCTCGTTTCTGCCACAGAATGGCAGTGGTCGGCAGGTCACTTCCACATGATGTTGTCACCATCCCGCTGCTATCCTGTCGCAGAGAATTGTGCTTGCACAGTTTCCGCAAAATGGAAAAAATCTGTTTCGTATCTTTGATTGTGTGGCGCTCCCATCACTTCTGGCCAGGCAGAAGCTACAGAAGCACATTGGCAACGCTTCCTTATGTAGTGCAGCAATGAAAAATGCTGGCTGCGCTGAGGAAGGAAGGAATGGTGCCATTGCGTTCTCTTCCGCATGAATCCAGTGGGTGAAGAGGGAGCGTTGCTGATATGCTCCCTTCTGAACCTGGGCCTGCAGCGAGATGGCGTGGAAGAGCATCAACATGAGGAAATGGCCTCAGACTCAACTTGGCAATAAACAATACACTGACTCTACTCAACTCAAGACTTGCATATTTTTAGTGACTGACTTGCTGTTCTTGTTTCATTAATATAACACAATCATCCAGAAACCTTACAACTTTGAACAACACTTCTATCGCTTTTTGCCTACTGGTCACATGATGATCTGTCTCAAGCCCAAAGTTTGGGCACATATCTCAGAGAGGAACAGTAAATGGGTTAGGCAATGTGCCTGAGGCGGACTTGAGGTCCACTCAGCAGCCTGTCCCTACTGCATATCACAGAAACCTTCCAAAACTTTTCCTAATAGCAGAAAGCAAGACTTGACTCATTGTGCAGGGTGCATTTCTCAGAGGGGAGCAGCAAATGTGTTAAGCCACAGGCTTGAGGAGAAATGATGCTTCCTTCTAAAACTTTTGAAGCTCCAGTAATGGGGAGTAAGAAGGATCCTATTCCCCACTTCTGAAAAATCTTCCAGCTTTGGAAATGGGAAGTAAGAAAGATTCTATTCCCCACTTCTGAAGCTACAGATTCTTTTACATCCATTGACACAAAAGCCTTCAGCTTTGGGAAGGGGGCGTAAGAAAGATCCTGTTCCCCACTTGCAAAGCTGCAGTTGGCAAAGTCACAAATGTGGAGAGCTGCTTCTGCTTAAATTGTTAAAACTGGCTTTATCAATTCTGGAATATAAGTTGGGGTATAAAGTTGACTCTCAGACTTGACATTTGAGACTTGACTTGAAAGTATCTTCGAGGACTTGAGACTTGACTCAAGACTTGAAGATAGAGACTTGATATTTAACTTGAGACTTGGAGTAAAATACTTAAATACATCACTGACAAAAAGTGAGCATCAAAATAGAACTAAACAATGCATAGTATTAAAACAATTCAAGCCTCCAGTTAAAATAATAAAATGAAACTTTAAAAAAAATAAAAAACAAATAAGAGCAGTTTAAATTAAAAAAATAAAGCACCTCCTTACCTGTCCTGCCTGCTAATGGAAGGACAGCAAGGATGGGCCCATTCTAGTCTCCGGTAAGGGAGTTCCAGAGTCTAGGGGCAGCCACTGAGAAGGCCTTCTCAAATATCCATTTCAATTGTGCTTGTAGTGGAGGTGGGACTGGGGAAATGATCTCTCCTGATGCTCTTAGGGTGGCTCACACATGCATGGCATTGCACTTCACAACAATAAAATGACAAGAAGAAGGAGAAGGAGAAGGAGAAGGAGAAGGGGAAATAATGAAGAAATATCCCACATATAAGCAAGAATATATTTGACTGCAAAACATCTTGTATTTTGCTATGGTTTGACTAACAAAAGACACACAGTTGCATATAGCTTTGAGATGCTTGCAATATATCCTCTGAAATCAATGGACCTTAAGTTGGTCAAGTTAGTCTTGACATTTCAATGTTGTATATTCATTTCCCCTGATTTCAAGAATTCTACACTGATTAATTCTGACTCTTACTTATTGTTTTACAACAAAAAAGAGCCAGTCAAGCAATTGGAAGTTGGTATGTGAACTTTTATATAAATCCAATTTATTCAGTGTCTCTGCTGCAGTTGGGATTAACAACTGGAGCTGGTCCTTGGACTGATCATGCTTGGTGGAGAATGCAAACAAGATGTAGTTCAAGCTCTGCTCTATACCATGCTGACTGAATTCCGTAGTGTTCTAGTGATTATTAGATGGAAATGACAGGTGAAACTGAGTAGTATCTAGAGATTACTAACATTTTGGTTTAAACCTCCAAAAAAATTTCCCCTGAGATTTTATGTAGATGTTCAAAAGCACAGAGTACTAGACAGAAACTAACATTCTCCACAGGCCAATTTCCATTTCAACTGATTTTTTTTTTAAATAAAATTGTTACTTATTATTAGCAATGTTTACATTAAAACAGTTCTGTGAATCACACTAAACATTAACAGCATGGTTTCTGAATTAGCAGTGCCACCAACATTTTCAGGTTCTGAGCTATACTTTCTGGTGCAGCTGGGACCTCGCAGACCGTTGTTTGTCATGCAGAATTCTGGGTCAAAGTGCTGTATTTATAATGAATAGATTTGAGCTAAATTTTCTTTTTCTTTGTATAGTTGTTCCAGAATATAAAGTGCCTTTGATTCTGACAAATTATATGCTGAACAGTGTCAGTTTTGCATGAACAATTGTTATTATTCAGGGGAAAAAAACAGTGTAACAACAATCTATTGTTTAAAGGATGATAAATTAGCCCTAACCAATTTATTAGCTTGCTTATGGATGGCAATGGATTACAAAGTAATGGCTGTAACTAGTTGCACTTCTAATATAATTCTAAGGGCGATGTAGAAAAATGGTGGTATCATTTTACCTAAGCTTACCTATGTGTAAGCTTATCTAAAAACTTTAATAACTGTGCCAACATATAATACAACAGGGAGGAATATTGGAAAATTTGGAAGTCATCCCTACCTTCCAGATAGAACAAAAGATTAAACTTGCATTTGGCTGATAATGAGCTCATTATTTTCCAACTAAGGGGAAGATATCAACACATTCCCAAGTTTTTTAGATTCAAACCAAAGGTCATTTGACTATAACTATGATACATAAACTTATTTTCAGCAAAGAATATAATCAATACAAGTAAAAGTCGTTTACATTAAACATGCATAACTCTCACAATCTTTAATCATCCAAAAGTTTTTGACATCCAGACCCTCAAAAAGGCATCTTTCATCTCTTTATTCCTCAAACTGTAGATGATAGGGTTTAGAAGAGGACCGAGAACAGTGTAGAAAAGAGAAAGATATTTGCCAGTGTTTGGGGAGTAGGTGGAATTGGGCTTTAAATATACAATACAGGCAGAACCAAAAAACAAAGACACTACAATGAGATGTGACGAGCAAGTGGAGAAAGTCTTCTTTCGACCCTCAGAGGAAGAGATCTTCAAAACAGTGTTGATAATACCAACATAAGATGTCAAGATCAAGGAAAAAGGAAAAATCACAAAAATCATAGCCATCGCCAACACAGTAAATTCAATCCTAGAATTAACCCCACAAGCTAGTTTCAGTAATGGACCAATGTCACAAAAGAAATGGTTGATCACATTGGAAGCGCAGAAGGACAGGGTAAATGCCATGCTACTACTAACACTGGCCATTAAAAATCCACTTAACCAAGATGCTACAGCTAGACAAGTATACACTTTTTGACTCATCAGGATATGATAGTGCAGAGGCTTACAAATGGCAACATGACGATCATAGGCCATTGAGGCTAAGAGGAAACACTCTGCACCACCAAGAGAAAAAGTGAAGTAAGTCTGCAGAGCACAACCGATGAAAGAAATGGCATTCTTTCCAGAGAGGAGGTTTTCTAACATTTTGGGGACATTGACTGATGTGTAGCAGATCTCCAGAAATGCGAGATTTCTTAAGAAGAAATACATGGGTGTGTGGAGGGCAGGATCAGCCAAGGTCAGAAGAATGATGAGAATATTTCCAGCCAGAATGATGATATAAATGACAAGAAAAGCTGAGAATAATGCACTTTGAAGACTGGGATCATCAGAAAGACCCAGGAGGATGAATTTTGCCGGTCCTGTGCGATTTTGTAGAATAATTTCTTTCTTTCCCTGCATACTGGAAAATGAAAAGGGAAGATATACTAGGTAATAGAAATAGGATGTAATGCAAGATCTCTCATTGGCAATACACAATCATGATAAGGACAGACTGTAATGCATTCTGTTAAGGTGTGCACAGCGTTCCAGAAGACTGAATTGTAAAATCCTCCTGAAGTAATGCTAATTGTAAGCCAGATTGGAGCTAAGGTGCTACCAGGATACAAGCCAAGGATATTTTTGTCAGCTCATCTGAGATACTGATCTATGAAGGGAAAGTGAAATCTAATAATAATAAATTAATTTTAAGCTATGATAATTTGATGCTATTACTGAAAGGCATGGATGAGTCTCTGCTTGCTGGCATGCATGGCAACCTGACCATTATTACACATCTCTGTTGTATGTTAGTGCAGAACTTTATCTTTCTCTTCATTAGCATCCTAATAAAGAAAGTGGTGTCTATTTCTGTAATGAACTTCTGGGACTCATAACAATACTGTCTTACCTTATCAGGAAGGTCAGGTTGATTTGTGAGATATGAAAAGATTTCACAAGCTACTTTGGTGTATACATGCATGTACTAGTCAGATTTATTTTTATCTGAGATCATGTCCACGGTGAAGGAAAAGCAAGAACTGGATTTTTCAATGAGACCAATAAGATTAAAATTTTTGGTAAATTTAATATGTTAAACTGTACTTTCAACTTCATTTTTGTATTATAGCATTCATATAGGAAAGTGTTGTCTTAGCTAAAGGAATTATTCTTTCATGTTCATTCATATCATTTTCATTATATTAATTAAAACAAGATTCAAAATGCTGAGATTCAGCTGGAAATCCTTAAATATTATTATTAAAATGCCTTAACATTGTTAAATGACTAGTGAGAAGACAATGATCAAGAAGAATTAACCTTAATATATACACACAGTTGTTCCAGCAGGAAGAAACACAGGAAAGCATTCAAATTAGAAAAAATTGTACTTTGAACAAGACTGGACTCTCCCACCTCTTTCTGACTCCTGAGCTGCAGTTGTGATTTCTTAACCCCTCCTGGAAGGATGTGATCTTACGCTGATGCCAAAGAATCTGTTTCATCCCCAAACCCACTGACTCTGTTTCATCTTGCAGTGTCATCCTCTTGGGAGTTCTCTCCCATGGTAGATCACCAAGAATTACTGGTTGAATCAACAGATGCCCTGATGGGAGCATTATTATCTACCATCAGCAGCAAGGAAAAGAAAACAATGTTGATATGCAGTGCATATTAGTGGGCTTTTAACACTCCTCTATTTCCATTTCATTAGGAACAGATTTCACAGAAATGAGTGAAGCATGATTTCTAAGTGACTATTGTCATCCTCATATTTATTTGTGTCCCAGTTTTCTCCCAAAACTTAAAGACCAAGCAGCTTATGATTTCAGAGGGAAATACAATTAAAAAAAAATAAAAAAGTGAACATTAAAATAGAATTAAACAATGTACAGTATTAAAACAATTCAAACCTCCATGTAACAGAATAAAATGAAATTTAAGAGGAATAAAAGCAATTAAAAACAGTTTAGATTAGGAAAAAAAAGAACATCTCCCAGCCCATTCTTTAAAAACTTTCTGTTTTAAAAACCTGTTGGAATACCAAGTTTTTTACCTGCTAAGAGAAAGAGAGCAAGGACATTCCAGTCTCCTTGGGAAGGGAGTTTCAGAGTCTAGGGGCAGTCACTGAGAAGGCCAACTCTCATGTCCCCGTCAACTGTGCTTGCAATGGAGGTGGGACTGGGGGAAAGATCTCTATTGATGCTCTCAGGGCCTAGGTAAACTCATACATGCATAGGACTGTATTTTGTTACTGGGCTGTACTCTCCCACACTTTGATATAGTTTAATTGCTGAGATATGATTTAATTGGCAATACATACATATATATATATATATGTATGTATATGTATATATATATGTATGTATTAATAGGCAGAAATATAAAATATACCATGCAATGCCTGGTCAGCTAGGGTGAACAAGAGGAAAAACACTGGCTGAACACAAGTGATACAAAGTAGATCAGAAGCCCCCTCTAGGCATAACCAGCTCATAGTCAGGACATCACCAGGTTACTCCAGAGACAATAGACTTAAGCTAAGCTATAATGACTCTGCTTTTGGACAAAAGCAACAAGGAAATTCCTACCAAATCACTGATTGTTTCAACCTTTCTTTCCACCAACCCGTAAATTGTTCTATCATCCTCACACTTGTCCAACCATTACAGAACTATCATGATAGCCATTAACTCTTTGTCATCTAACACTAAGATCATTAACACAGTCTGGACCTCGTTGTCCACCCTGTGAACTCCTTTGTTTATTTGGCTGGTGACCCATTCACACCCATGCCCTCAATGCAGATATGGTACATAAAAATCCCCATTTTTGAGCATTTAAATACAGTATCTTGCTTGCTAGTGGCCACACTATTGCTCTGATTTCCAAATGAGTACTGTCCTTGTGTTTAAGCCACATCATTATTTCTTTGCTGTACTCCGGATTAGTAAATATCACTCTCATCACTCTTGAAACCTTGCTGTAAACAATTTTCCTTCCTTTCTCCTTCAACTACCATTGTGTGATTGTGTGTGTCCTTCTTTCTTGTGTGTGATTGTTAATTCCCAAATAAACACATTTTAAGCTTAATTTTGAATCTCTGTCTGGTTCTTCCCTGTATGAGACCTTGTAAACATTAATAGAAAGGTATCACTAGGTTACCACCCTCTCACAGGCCTCCTAATTTAAGCTAATAATTTGCCATCTTTGAATGGGGATACTGGCATCGGGGGTGGACCCCGAGTCACAGAAGTTTTGGGGTAACAATTTCACAACATTACAAATGACAACAGCAGCAGCAGCAACAGCAACAAATATCCATTAAGGAGCAAGTCTATATTTTTGGTTTGGGTACACCAACAGCAAATCATCTTTTATTTCACTTTAGTTTTACTGATTAAAAACAAACAATTGAATGTTGCTTTGGGCATGCTGATAATATATTCATTGAAATCAATGGACTTCAAGTTGGTCAAGTTAGTCATGGCATTTCAATGATATATGCATTTCAATTGATTTCAAGAATTTTACTCTGAGTAATTCTGACTCTAACTTATTGTGTTACAAATATATGCCCAGCACTGAGACCTGCTGGAGTGACTCTCTTCTATGTCTCACCACTGGGAATGATAAAGAGAGTTGCAGACACTGAAGAAGGCATTAGCACCCATGATATCTTGATTTTGCTTCCAAGTTGTTGTTTTTTAATTGTAGGCTTTGGGATTTATTTATTTATTTAGAGTATTTATACCCTACTCTTCAGTCACAAAAAGCTGTCAGAATGGGTTAAAAATTACTAATTTGACAGTTCCCTGCCCTCAGGCTTACAATCTGAATAAGAAATGGCATACAAGGGAAAGGGGTGGTAATGTGGGAGGGAATTAAATCCAGCAGATCATCTTTTTGATGATTAACCATGAAATAACGAGACCAGACACAAACTTGGATAATAAGGTCCACTTTATTCAAACTGATCTATTTAAAGTTGTGTTGGCCTTTAAAGGAGCAAGAATGCGGAACCTGATTCAGGTGCAGCTGAGGCAGATATTATCACATGACAATCTCCTCAGCCCTCGCATGGCTGAAACACTTCAGCCTCAAGGGCAATCCAAATAGCTTTTGTTGCTCCCTGACCCAGCATAACTGGAAGGCTACCCAGGGGACTCCCACCCAAGCCTCAAGGCCTTTCAAGTGAGAGCCTGAGTCCCAGGTGAACCTCAAGGACAGCCTCATTTCCTGACCTCATGGGATGCAGGGCCCTAAAAAGGGAATTCCAGAGCCCTACGCCACTCCCAAAAGGTTCCAATAGGTGAACACCAAATTCCTATTCTCCCCTTCTGTCTGCCAAATGATCACATATTTAGGAAACCACCCCAAATCAATTGTCCCTATGCCATCAGCTACAGTATGAAATAGGCAACCCCCCAGTAAAAAAGGGTGAAAAATTCCTATCCAGCCCTGGAGTGACCAGATAAACTCACACTGCACTGACGGTGGGAGGGTGGGTTGAATGAACAATCCAGAATGTTACTTGCCAGGGTAGATGGGCATAAAATAACTAATGTTCCACCCTGGCACATGTGGCTTGGCTCTAAGTGCCAGTCACAGCCACACCATAGTCTTTGACATGGAGGCCATCAAATTTTTAACCTACCCTACAATGACTGTATTGCAAAGCGCTGGGTAAGTATTTCTCTCCAATGTCACAGCAGTGGCACTTGGGTTGGAAGGGGAGCCATTAAACTGCTTCTGGGTCTAGACATGATGGAGCTGTATCTATCTCTTCTGCTTTCCCCCAAAGACAAGGCAGTGGTAGTTGGAATGGAGAGGGACATTTCCTCTGCTTCTGGGCTTAGGCATGATGGAATTGTGCCTTCCTCTTACCTCTAAAAGCTTTAGCAGACCGCCAACATTTTCAGGTTGTGAATTAAACTTCCTGGTGCAACTGGAACCTCACAGACCATTGCTTGTCATGCAGGATTCTGGGTCAATATGCTGTCTTTGTAATGCATATAATTGAGCTATCCTTCTTTTTACTTCATGTAGTTCTTCCACAAAATAACATGCTTTTGACTCTGAGAAATTATTATGCTGACCTGGGTTAGTATTGCATAAATAATTGTTATTAATGAGGGGAAAATTAGTGTAATTATTGCCCACTATCTAAAGGCAAATGAAGTTACCTTTCCAATTTATTTGATTCCTAGTGGATTACAATAGAGTACAAAATAGTGGCTATAACTAGTTGCACTTCTAATACAGTTCTGAGGCTGGTGTAGAAAAAGGGTGGTACCCTTTGGGTAATCTTACCTATATGTGAGCTTACCTTAACGTTAATAACTGTGCCAACCTGTAATGTAACAGGAGGGAATTTTGGAAAATTTGGAAGTCATTCCTGCCTGCCACATAGGTCAGAGATTAAACTTACATTTGGATGGTTATAAATTCAGTATTTTCCAGCTAAGGGGAAGGTATCAATCCATTTTCAAGATTGTAAGATTCAAGGTAAAGGTGGTTTGACTATATCTCTATTGTAGATCAATTTATTTTGAGCAAAGAAAATAATACAAATAAAAGTTATTTACATTATATGCATTATTTTCATGGTATTTAATCATCTAAATGATTTTCCCAACCAGATCCTCATAAAGGCACCTTTTACCTCTTTATTCCTCAAGCTGTAAATGAAAGGGTTTAGAATGGGACCAACAACAGTATAGAAAAGAGAAAGATATTTGCCAGTGTTCAGGGAGTAAGTGGAATTGGACTTTAAGTATACAAGACAGGCAGAACCAAAAAACAAAATCACCACAATGAGGTGTGAAGAGCAAGTAGAGAAGGTCTTCTTTCGACCCTCAGAGGAAGAGATCCTCAAAATGGTGGTGATAATACCAACATAAGACATTAAGATCAAGATAAAAGGAAAAGTCACAAAAATCATAGCCACAGAGAACACAACAAATTCTGTCCTAGAAGTATCCCCACAAGCCAGTTTCAGTAATGGAGGGATATCACAAAAGAAATGGTTTATCACATTGGAAGCACAAAAGGGCAGGGTAAACACCATGCTGGTATGAACAAAGGACATTAAAAACCCACTTAACCAAGATACCACAGCTAGGCAAGTATACACTTTTTGGCTCATCAGGACATGGTAGTGCAGAGGCTTACAAATAGCAACATAACGATCATAGGCCATTGAGGCTAAGAGGAAACTTTCTGCACCACCAAGAGAAAAGGTGAAGTAAGTCTGCAGAGCACAGCCAATAAAAGAGATGACATTCTTCCCAGAGAGGAGGCTTTCAAGCATTTTGGGGACATTGACTGATGTGTAGCAGATCTCCAGAAATGCGAGATTTCTTAAGAAGAAATACATGGGTGTATGGAGGGTAGAATCAGCCAAGGTAAAAAGAATGATGAGAAGATTTCCAGTCAGAATGATGATATAGATGAGAAGAAAAGCAGAGAATAATGAACTTTGAAGACTGGGATCATCAGAAAGACCCAGGAGGATGAATTTTGCTAGCCCTGTGCCATTTTGTAGAATAATTTCTTTCTTTCCCTGCATCCTGGAAAATAAAAAGGGAAGATATATTAGGTAATAGAAATAGGATGCAATACAAGATCTGTAGTTGGCAAGAAAGACAAGTATATTTTTTAAAGATCTGCAAAGCATGCTGGAAGACTGAATTGTAAAACGGTCCTGATGTAATGCTGACTCTTACCAAGACTGCAGCTAAGATGCTACCAGGATACAAGCCAAAGCTGTGTTTGTCAACTTATTGGAGACACTACTCTTTGAAGGATGAATAGAATCTAATAAGAATAAATTATTTTTACTAGACGATAATCTGATGCCATTACTGCAAGGCATGGATTATTCATTGCTTGCATGCAGGGAAGGCAATCTGGCAAATATTACACATCTCTCTTGTATATTAATGCAGAATTTTGTCTTGCACTTACATTAGCATCCTCATAAAAGAGTTCAATTTCTATAATGAACAACTGGGACACATAACAATAATGTCTTACCTTGTCATGTAAGTCTGGTAGATTTCTGAGATATAATATGCGAAAACATTTTGCAAGCTATTTTGGTGTCTAAATGCATGAACTAGTCAGATTGAAATATTTTCTCTGAGATCATGCCCACAGTGATGCTGAAGCAGAAACTGAATTTTTCAGTGAGATCAATACATTTTAATATTTTGGGTAAGTGTAATATATTAAAGCATACTTTCAACTTCATTTTTGTATTTTTGGATTCATATGGGAAAGTGTTATCTTACTCATAGTTAAAGCAGTTATTCTTTCATGTTCGTCAATGTCCTCTTCATTATATTAATCAAAACAGGACTCAAAATGTTAAACTTCACTTGGATATGCCTTAAATTATATTATTAAAGTGCCTTAACATTCTGAAATGATTAGTGGCAAGACAATAATCAAGAAAAAATTACCTTAAGATATATGCACAGTCGTT
Source organism: Iguana delicatissima (assembly GCA_948472985.1). Lineage (NCBI taxonomy): Eukaryota > Metazoa > Chordata > Lepidosauria > Squamata > Iguanidae > Iguana > Iguana delicatissima. The sequence continues at coordinate 220,360 of CAOKZL010001349.1, read as the reverse complement.
CCATCAGGAAGAAACATAGGAAACCATCCAAATGGCAAAGTTTTATCCTTATAGCAAGACCTGAGGCTCCACTACAACCACCTCTTCCTGACTCCTAAGCTGGATATGATTTAGTCACTCCTGGAAGAACGTGATCTTACACTGATGCTAAAGAATCTGTCTCATCACCAAACCCATTGACCTTATTTCATCTTGCAGTATGATGCCCCTGGGAGCTCTGTTCCACAGCAGATAACTAAAATAAGTGGCTAAAGCAACAAATGCCCTGATGGGATCATTATTCTTCACTATTATTCTTCACTATGACGAGCAAGAAAGAGGAAAGAGAAAGAGGAAAGAGAAAACGACACTGATGTACAGTGCATATTAGCCGGCTTTTAATATTTCTCAAGAAGTAAATATACAGAGCTTATTTTCTAAGTGGCCATCATCATCATCCTCTTATTCATTTGTATTCCACTTTTCTTCCAAAACTGGGAGTCAAAGCAGCTTACAATTTCAGAGAACAATACAACTGAAAACATAGAAAAAATGAGCGTCAATATAGAACTATGCCCAGTATTAAAATAAATCAAACCTCCAGTTAAAGAATAAAACCAAATTTAAACAGATGAAAAGCAATTAAATGCAGTACAGATTAAAACTACCCAGTATATCCCAGTCCATTTTTTAACAACTTCCTGTTTTAAAAACCTGCCGGAATACAGAGTTTTTTGCCTGCGAGTGGAAGGGCAGCCAGGAGGGGGAAGTTCTGGCCTCCTGGGAAGGGAGTTCCAGAGTCTAGGGGCAGCCACTGAGAAGACCAACTCTCATGTCCCCATCAACTGTGCTTGCAATGGAGGTGGGACTGGGAGGAAGACCTCTCCTGATGCTCTCAGGGCCTGGGCAGCCTCATATGTGCAGAGGATTGTACAAATAACAACAACAGCAGCGAAAACAACAACAACAAGATATCCCAAAGAGAAGCAAGTCTATAATTTGTGTTTGGTCTCAAAGACAGCAAATCATCATATATTTTGCTATGGTTTGACTGTCCAAAAGAAGCAATTGAATGCAGATTTGGACATACTTATAATATGCCCATTGAAATCAATGGACCTCAAGTTGGTCAAGTTAGTCGTGACATGTCAATTTTAACTGATTTCAAGAATTCTGTTGTGAGTTATTCTGACTCCAACTTATTGTGTTGCAAATATATGCCTTGCATTGAGGACTGTGAAGGGGCCATCTTCTGTGTCTTCAACAGTGTGGTAAAATTGAAGAAGGCAGTAGCACCTGTGCTATCTTGACTTTGCTTCCATTTTCCATTTTTAATTGAAGGCTTTGGAATTTCCTTCCTTCCTTCCTTCCTTCCTTCCTTCCTTCCTTCCTTCCTTCCTTCCTTCCTTCCTTCCTTTATATAGGGTATTTAAACACTCATCTTCTGGCCCAAAAGCTCTTAGAGTGGCTTAGAAATTGCTAAATTGACAGTTCTCTGCCTTTAGGCTTACAATCTAAATGAGGCACGACAGACAACGAAAGGGGGATGGCAATGTGGGTAAAATTCAGCAGATGCTTCCTCTTCTTTCTTTCCAATACCAAAACATTGGCACTTGGGTTGGAAGGAGGGTCTTTCATCTGCTTTTCATGATGGAGCTGTGCCTAGCTCTCCTTCTCTGCTTCCAAAGTCAGGGCAGTGTATGCTGGGATGGAGGGAAGATCTTTCATCTTCTTTGGGCCTAGACATGATGGAGTTGTGCCTACCTCTTCTTCTCTCTCTCCAAGGCCAAGGCAGTGGAAATTGGGATGGAAGGAGCCTTTCATCTCTTTCTGGACCTAGGCATGACAGAGCTTTGCCTGCCTCCTCTCCTCTTTGTCTGAGGCCAGGACAGTCAAATCTATACACATGTATGTTTCTAAATAGCTTTCCCTGATTTTGTTAGTTTGCATTATAGGTTTTTAGACCATTTAATCTTTTTACTCTTTCTCTTTTAGTATTATTTTTGAGTTCTTATAAATCTAGATTTAGTTGAATACAAATTTTCTAAGAAATAAAAATAAAATCATTAAAAGTTGGTATCAATATGGATCATCCTTGTTGTCAGGATGTTGGATGGGAAAGAACTTCAGGATTTCCTGTTTTTCAGGAATCTTCCTTTCCTCTAAGAACATTGTCTTCCCATCTCCACTGCAACTTTGTTGTGCAGTGCAGTTTCCTGCCTCTGACAGCTGTAGCAGCAAAGTCACTGGCAGTTTGTGGAGCAAAAGGGGGGCAATGGCAGACAAAGGCCTTTTCCACAGGGTGTTGGTGTCCTGCATTATGGATGGGAGGATGAGTCCCAGATGACACTTATGCATGCCGTTGTCTGTGTCCTGTTGTTCTTCTCTCCTATTTTGTTCCCTTCCTGGGGGACACTTTCCTGAGATCTCTGCAGGATGCTCCAGGATCCAGGAACTGGCAGAAAGGGCTACAGTGAGAGGGGACTAGAATTTAGGCGGTGGAGCAAGCAGCTTCCACTTATTCAGCCCACACATTACCTGTGTCCAAAGCATTCTATATGTCCTGTAACTGTATAAAATGCAACGTACCTCTGAGAATTCCACTTTTTACCCTGTTAAAAGAAATTATTGTAATACAATTAATTCCAAGTCAAAAAATAGAATATTGAATGAATAGCTTCTGCTATCCCAGTCAAACCAAAGTTTTTTGTTTTGTTTTTTAGGTTTGCGATGATTATTACATTTAAGTAATACAATTTAAATAATAATTATAATTTAAATATAATCCTGGGGGGTTCCTTTGTAACTTGAAATGGATAACATGAACTTCATTGTCTGTGTTTTACAGCCTTTGTTCCTCCTCACTTACAGCTGTGAGGCTGGGTTCTCTCTTTTGTTGACACAGATTTTCTATAATACTTCAAAGCAATATGCAGGTCCTATGAACCCCTCATCATCCCTTTCCATTCCTTGTATGGCGTTTTATCATCTTTGCCAGGTGAAGAAACACGAGTTCAAAAACTTACTGTGATGTGTTTTGCACTTTTGGGTTGATTGACTGATAAGAGTATCACCAAAAGACAGATTTTAGATTTTACCTTTTTTTTTATTTTAAAAACTATTTCAAAAATAAAAAACAAAAAACACAGCTGCAGTAATGAAGGGAATTTGCAGTCTGATAAACAGTGTATTGGTGTGCCTTCTTGCACTTGTATTCAGAAACAACCATTGGTATGCATCTAGATTCCTAGTCATGGAAGCTTTGTTATTATGTTTCTCTGAGCATGCTTACAAAACTCAATCCAAGAAAAGAACTAGTCAGCACTCAGATCTTAGAGATTTTTTGTTGGGTAGTGGGGTATATCCTGAAGTCCCTTTCTGGTTTTGAAAAACAAATGTTTTTAATGATAAAGAGAGCAGCAGGACCCAGATACCTGTTTAAGAAGTGAAATGGGATTCCTGGAGGCTTTCTGATACACATATGTGTGATGAACGAATGGGTTCCAGAGGGGGAAAAGTAGGGTCCTGAACTAAACTGAAATGGCTGCGCTCAGTGCATTGTGGGAAGGAGGGATTTAGATTGTGAGGCGAGGACTCCTTGAACTGTGAAATTGAGAACACACGGAATGCCGATTTGGCTTGAGAAGAAAGTTTGCAAAACAATAAGGACTTGGCACCAACAGAATGTACTCTTGAGATGCACAGATCCAGAAGTGTGGCTTCCTTAATTGCCATCTGATGTTGCCTACAATGCATATCTTCTTTGATTGTCTTTATGGTTCACCCACCTTCACGAATTCATGATATTCAATGGTGATCAATACCTTTATTAGAAAAACAGTTAAGTTCTTATGTGGAAAGGCAGAGGAAACAAGGAGCCGTGAAAGCCTGGCTTGGCAAACGGGCAAGAGCTGATGTTTTTCTGACCTTACCCTGCCTGGTTGAAGACTACTGAGGTGTTTGATATCTGGATGTGATGTATGGTACATTTCCTGACAACATGATATACGACCAATTCTTCTGCAAGCAACCTTTTATTAGTAAGGTACAAAATGATATGAACTATTCTTTTAATTGCTTGATTGCCTTTATACAATGGAAGTTCTGGAACCTTAGCAACCAGCAAAACATGTCCTTTTCCTCAAGAAGTGGGGAATATGACTATAAAGAGGGAAAGATTTTCAACTCACTTTCATGACCCTTGGCTGCAGCAGAGGACATCCATACCTTCGAGGACATCTGGCCAACATTTGGTGAAGGACCGGTTTTCCGTGAGTATGTTGTATGATTGAGTGGTTGAAAGAAAGCTCTTGATACAGAAATGTGATTTTTGTATTTCATGTCTTAATAAATGTTACATGCATAGTGGTTAAACCCAGATCTGGTTTCCTATGTGTCTTCTGTTGGGATCCTATAGTCTAAGGTGGCTGAATTTCTCTCTGGGTCAAACGTACCAAAAATCTCAGTCCATGACATATGTATGTGTGTGTGTATATGTGTATGTCTCTCTGTGTGTGTGTGTGTGTATATATATATATATATACACACACATCGTTCCTGAACACAGCTTCAACCAAACTAAGATCTCATAGTTCTTCTAGTTTTTAATGATTCTGGGAGTGCAACAAAATTTGAAATGACTTTGAAGGCATACAACAACAATTGTCTCCATTTCTGCACTACACTGTTATAGTGCTGTTATTCCACATTCAAAATCCAATGGAATTCTGGGATTTGCAGTTTAGGGAGGGGCCTGTAGAATTCTCAGCCAGAGAGCTCTTTGGCCTCAGGAAACTACAAATCCCAGAATTCCATAGGATGTTGAAAGTGGAATCATAGCAGTATAACAGTATAGGGCAGAAATGGCCTTAGACTGGATCAAGTCTCATTCTGTTCATTTCAACTGAATCCAAACCATCTCCATTCCACTTTAGGAAAAGTTACTTATGGGTTTAACTCCAGTTTATGGGCCTATATCCCAACAAGAAAGGAACAATTCAAGCAATGGGGAAACCCAGTTTATTCAGTGTGTCTGCTGCAGATTAGACTAACAATTGGATCTAGTCCTTGGACTGGCTGGGGAATCTGAACAAGATGTAGTTCAAATTCTGCTGTATATCCTACTTAATTAATCTCACAGTGTTCTAGTGATCATAAGATGGAAATGCGAAGTGAAACATAGGATTATCTGGATATTCATGACATTCTAGGCTAAACCTCCAATAAATTTTCCCCTGAGTTTTTATGCAGACATTGAAGCATAGAGAACTAGATGAAAACTAACAGTGCTCCACAAGTCAATAACCATTTCAACTGTTTTTTTAAATAAAATTGTTATTTTTTATTAAGAATTGATGTGTAAAATAAGTTTTATGGCCCTTTCTGCACTCTACCTTCTTACATCATTGTCTGGTTGTTATCTGAATAGTGCATCTGCTGGACTGCAAAGGAATGGCTTCCTGGGGAAGGGAGAGCGATGGACATGCCTCTGCCTTCCACAGCACAGCTGGGCACTTTTCCATGCTATGCTGGGGCAGGAAGCTCCTCTATCATGCTTCTGAGCCTTCTGCAAGGCAGGTAAGTGCGAGAGCATCACACAATTGGGGGTCATTGATGGAAACAACTTGTCAATGATTCACCCTGTTACTGTACATGTTGGCGACAGGAGAAGCACAGGACCATGACAGGGGCCCTTTTCGCATGCAGTTTCTGTTGTGAGAGGGCCCCTTGAGCGTCGCATAAATGGGAGCGTCGGTCCATACTACGCACTCTCATTTACGTGACGCTCACGAGCCTACTGCAAACCGCGCACGCACCTTTTCATTTTTGGCTTCAAGCCGAAAATGTTGCGCAGTCACGCAAGGCTCCCAGGACCCACGCACACTTACCTGCACTGCAGTACGTCAGGAGCCGGGCCGGTTGCTCTTCCTGCCTCAGCGCTAGCCTGTAATTCCCAGGATTGTGCTGCAGTAGGAAGGGGCGGGGCGCTCGTGCAACCAAGAAGCAAGCTGAGGGACAAAGCAGCAGGGAAGCGGCAGCGTTCCTGCTGAGGCTTTTCACGCGAGACAGCCCCCCCAGCCGCGCAAAAGGCTAACGTGCGAAAAGGGCCAAGGTCATGCAAAAGATTCATCGCAGTCCCTTTGCCCACATATCATCATCTTGGGATGATGGCTGTCTGCGGAAAAGGCCTATGAATCACATTAAACATTAACATCATAGTTGCTGAATTAGCTGTACCATCAACATTTTTAAATTCTAAATTATGCAGCTGTGACCTCAGAGACCATTGCTTGGCATGCAGCATTCTGGATCAATGCATTCTACTTGTAACACATCCAACTGAGCTATTTTTTCTTCTTCATATATTTGTTCCAGAAAATAAAGTACCTTTGGCTCTGATAAATTATCATGCTGCCCAGTGTTAATATTACATAAACAATTGCCATTAGTGAAAGGAAAAATCAGTGTAATGATATATGGTTGCTTAAATGATGAATTTACCCTGACCAATTTATTAGATTGCTAAAACAGGATTACAATGGATAATAAAAACAGGATTACAATGGATTACAAAGTAATGGCTACAACTAGTTGCAGTTCTAATATAATTCGAAGGCTGCTTAAGAAAAGGGTGGCCGCTGGCCACCATACAGACTCATAGCTATTTTTGAAAACACCAAGACTACCTGACAAGCCCGTCAGTTCTTAGAGTGAAAGGCTTTCCGCCCTCATTTACTTCTTTGTTGACAAAGGCCCCTTCTCCCCGCTCCACAAGAAGTTATGGGGGCATTTTGTGTTTCTCTTCTTTTCTTTTTTTAAGAATGAGGGTGGTGTGATGGAGAATGTGGTGCTCATAAGTACATGGAAAGGCAATGTACCATCCAAACCCTGGAATTTCATTGCCTCACGGTCTCCCACTCAGGTAGACTTTCTTATTAAAAATATAATTTTATTAATATAATGAGTTCAAACATACACAAACATAAACACCACACAGAAACATACAAAACCCTACACCATACAAAACAATACACACATATGAGAAAATGTAAGTATAAAAGAAAAAACTTACAAATACATACTCCTTACAAAAGAAGAAAAATAATTTTACATCTACATCTACATCATATATTCCATACACCTTATCATCCATAATAGCCCATAACGCCCTCTGGAGGCTAAGGTGATGATAACTAAACACATACTAAACCATACACCTCTACACACAAACCTTCATACTTAACCTATTCTTCTTCCATCTTCCATCTTCCATCAAACACACGAACATGCGAACATACCCTGACTTCTTTAAAATAATAATTGGGCATCACTTACATCTTCTTCTATCACTTCTATTCAACCTTGTTTTTACTTTTACTTTTATCACTTTATCTGCTTCCACTCTACTACTACCTATTCTCCTTCTATATGTAATTTACCTCTAAATTTATTATTATTATTATTATTTGTGTTTTAGTGTGTGTGTGTGTGTGTATATATATATATATATATAAATAAGACATACATATATTTATTATTTTTTTCCTTTTCCCCTCTCTATTCTTTCTGCTTAACTATAGAATAATTCTTTATAATTTCTCTGAATCAAACTTAATTTTCTAGTCTTAATAAATCATTTAATCTGTCTTTTTTCAAACTTCTTAAATTTCCCTTGTTTACTTATGTACTTGGTATACTTACTTGAAATTGCTCCAGTATTATTAATTTACCCGTTATCTCTATTTCTTAATCTATTCCGTTCTAAATTATATTCCTGTTATCCTATTAATAAGATTAAATAGAATTAGTCGTACATAACTATCAGGGCATTCTCTCCCCATTCCTCTTCCCACATTGGCTCTTTCCTCACGGGGGGGGGGCGAAACGGGGCCGCGCACGCAGGGGCAGAGCTTACCCGCGAGCGGGTTGCTCCATCTCTGTGGAGAGCGCGGATCCGCCGTTCTAAATGCTGCTGAATTTCGGCGGCGTTTGGCAGTGTTCAGCAGCGCCCAAAATGGCAGCCGGCGGCTTCCGGTGGCGCTTCGCCAATTAGGACAGCGCACCAGCCGGAAGCCCACGCCCGGGCAGATCTGCAGGGGCGCGCTACCGCATGTCTGCAGTTCTTCACCGGGGGCTGCCACAGGGCAGCGCGGGTGAGTTTTATAAAAACCACTTGCGAAGGTGGTTTTTATAAAACCACAGCGCCACCCCCGCAGCTGCGCTAGAGCAGTTTGAGGTCTAGAATCTCACTTTTTTAAACTGCTCTGGCGCACCCCCTGGTGAAGAAGACCTCCAAGAGAGGTCGCTCTAGCGTGGGCAATATGCCCGTGTGGAAATGGCCATTGGCTTCAATATTTCCCATTCTTGCATAAATATTTCATTTGATTTATTCTGTAACATTATAATTAATTTATCCATTTCTGCAAATTCATAAATTTTATGTATCCAATCTTTCATGGGTGGAGTATCCTTAGCTTTCCAATATTTTCCAAATATAATCGTCGCGGTGTAAATCAAATAACATAATATTCTCAAAATTTTTCTCTTAACTTCCACATCTATTCCTTTCAAAATATTCAATAAATAAATCTCTGGGGACATTACAAATTTAATCTTGAAAAGTTTTTCTATCCAATTGTGTATTTGTAACCAGAATTCTTTTGCTTTTTTGCAACATCACCGCATGTAAAAAAAAGAACCTACCTCTTGACTCTTCCAACATGTAGTTGCTCCCTTATTTTTGTGCATCTTAGAAATTCAAACTAGGGTTAGGTACCATCTGTAGAACATCTTAAAAAAAATTCTTTTAAATTATAACTTCTAGTGAACTCTTGATTGATTTTCCAAGCATTTTGCCATTTTTTTAGGGTTATCAGGTAGCCTATTTCTTGAGCCCATTTTATCATTTTAGTTTTAACCGTCTCATTTTCTAATTCTAAATTTAAAAGCATTTTATATATTTTACTCAAGGGCCGTTTTACCTCCGGTTTCATTATCATATCCAATTCAGTGTCCTCCAAAAATATTCCTTTTTCTTTTATATCCTCTTTATATTTTTCCACAAATTGTCTATGTAACAACCAATGTGTGAAATAGCCTTCCCTCATAAATTCTTCCCTTGTTTTTAATCTAATATTAACCCCTTCTTTTTTAAGTATATCCTTGTATGTTATCCATTCTTTCATTCTTACCATCTCAAATTTATAAAATGCTTCATGTGGGGAAGTCCAGTATGGTAGTTTTAAATACAGCTTTTTCCTGATTTTTAACCAGATTCTTAAAATCGCGTTTCTAACATAGTGGTCTGTGAATATCTTATTACTTTTATATTTATCATATCATATCGTATCATATCATATCATATCATACAATAGACTTTCGTCTACACATGTCTCCCCACCTTTGAAGCCCCTTTAAATCTCTGCTGATTCTTCTGAAATGTTAAACCTCAAACTATTTTTCAAAGAGATAGATTTCAATAATTAATAAAAGTAAAACATACTGGAGCATTGCAATGTTTAGGACACAGGAAAAAAAAAACCCTGCAACTGCAACATGGGAAACGGCTGTTGCTTTAAGAACATATTATACATGTAAGTTTGCCAATGTGCAGGATAACATAAAAACTTTCAGAAGTGTGCCAACATATAATGTAACAGGGAGGAATTTCAGAAAATTTTGAAGTCATTCCTGCCTGCCAGATAGGTCAGAGATTAAACATGCATTTGTCCAGTAGTGTGTTCAATATTTTCCAACTAAGGAGAAGATATCACCATAATTCCAAGATTTCTAGATTCAAGCCAAAGATCATTTGACTATATCTCTATACTAGATCAACAATTTGAACAATATATATATAAATATACACACACACACACTTTTACACACACACACACACACACACACAAATTTGTTTACATTATACATTCATTATTCTTATCATCCTTAATCATCCAAAAGATTTTTTCCTCCAGATCATTATAAAGGCATCTTTCACTTCCTTATTCCTCAAGCTGTAAATGAAAGGGTTTAGAGTGGGACCAACAACAGTATAGAAAAGAGAAAGATATTTGTCAATGTTTGGGAAGTATGTGGAATTGGGCTTTAAGTATACAATACAGGCAGAACCAAAAAACAAAGTCACCACAATGAGGTGTGAAGAGCAAGTGGAGAAGGTCTTCTTTCGACCCTCAGAGGAAGAAATCTTCAAAATAGTGTTGATAATACCAACATATGACATCAAGATCAGGATAAAAGGAAAAGTCACAAAAATCATAGCCACAGCAAACACAGCAAATTCTGTCCTAGAATTATCCCCACAAGCCAGTTTCAGTAATGGAGGGATATCACAAAAGAAATGGTTGATCACATTGGAACCACAAAAGGACAGGGTGAACACCATGCTGCTATGAACAAAGGACATTAAAAACCCACTTAACCAAGATGCTACAGCTAGACCCTTACACACTTTTTGGCACATGAGGACATGGTAGTGCAGAGGCTTACAAATGGCAACATAACGATCATAGGCCATTGAGGCTAAGAGGAAGCACTCTGCACCACCAAGAAAAAATGTAAAGTAAGTCTGCAGAGCACAGCTGATGAAAGAGATGGAGTTCTTCCCAGAGAGGAGGCTTTCAAGCATTTTGGGGACATTGACTGATGTGTAGCAGATCTCCAGAAATGCGAGGTTTCTTAGGAAGAAATACATGGGTGTGTGGAGGGCAGGATCAGCCAAGGTCAGAAGAATGATGAGAAGATTTCCAGTCAGAATGATGATATAGATGAGAAGAAAAGCTGAGAATAATGCACTTTGAAGACTGGGATCATCAGAAAGACCCAGGAGGATGAATTTTGCTGGTCTTGTGCCATTTTGTAGAATAATTTCTTTCTTTCTACGCATGCTGCATAATGAAAAGAGAACATATATTACATAACAGAAGTAGGATATAATGCAAGACATATAGTTGGCCGTAGAGAATCATGATATAATAAAGTGTATTTTTTAAAAAATCTGCATAGGATGGCAGAAGCCAGAATTTTAAAATTCTCCTGATGTAATGCTGACTCTAACCAAGATTGGGGCTAAGGTGCTGCCAGGATACAAGCCATAGATGTGTTTGTCAGCTTTTCTGAGACGCCACTCTTTGAAGTAAGCACAGAACCTAATGATAATACATTGATTTTAATAGATGATAATTTTATGCCATTACTGAAAGGCATGGTTTAAACTCTGCTTGCTTGCATGCATGACAAGCCGGTATAATGTACCTCTACTGTATATTAGTGCAAAATTTTGACTTTTACTTATATTAGCATCCTTATAAAATGGGAGTTTCAGTTATTACTGTAATTGACTACTTGAACTCATAACAATAATGTCTTTCCTTGTCAGGTAAGTCAGGTAGACTTCTGAGATACCATATGTGAAAACATTTAGCAAGCCCTTTCTTGATATAAATGGATGAACTAGTCAGATTTAAATAATTTTATAAGTCTTCCTATCCACAGTGATACTGAAGTAGGAGCTGAAATCTTCAGTTAGATCAGTAAGATTTAGAAGTTTTGCTATATATCATCAGTTAAATCGTACCTCTAACTTAATTTGTGTATTATTGCATTTATATGGGAAAGTGCTGCTTTAGTTAAAGCAATTCTTCTTTCATGTTCATTCATATCAATCTCATTATGTTAATTAAAATTGGATTGAAAATGCAAATCATCAATTGGATATGGCTTACATATTATTATTAAAGTGCCTTAACATTGTGAAATGATCACAAGACAATGATCAAGAAGAAGTTACCTTAAGATATATACACAGTTTTTTTATCAGAAGAAACACAGGAAAGCATTCAAATTTGAAAATGTTATAATTCATGCAAGATTGGAGGTTCCCACACAACCATCTCTTCATGACTCTTGATGTGCAGTTGTGATTCGTTAGGCATTCCAGGAAGGAGACACTCTTACACTGATGCCAAAGAATCTGTCTCATCACCAAACCCACAGGTTTTGTTTCATCTTGCAGTGGTGTCCCTCTTGGGAGGTCTGTCCCATGGCAGATCCCTAAGAATAACTGGTTGAGGCAGCAGATGTCCTGATGGGATCATTGTTCTCCACCATGGGCAGCAAGAAGAAAAAATAATGACGATACACACTGCAACAGGTTTTTAACACCCCTCATTTCCTTTTCTTGAGGAATACATTTCACAGGAATTAGTAAAGCTTAATTTCTAAGTAGCCATCATCCTCTTCCTCATAATTATTTCTATCCCCCTTTTCTCACAAATCTGGGAGTCAAAGCAGCTTATGATTTCAGACAGTATAATTATTCAGAGAACAATGCAATCAATAGATACAAAATGTGATCATTAACATGGAATTCAACTACGTACAGTATTAAAACAATTCAAATTGCTAGTTAAAAGAAGAAGAATGAAATTTAATATGATAAAAAGTAAATAAGAACAGTTCAGATTAAAGCAATCCAGCACCTCCCAGACCATTCTTTAAAAACTTTGTTTTAAAAGCCTGTCAGAATAAAGAGATTTTTTTCTGCTAATGGAATGACAGCAAGGAGGTGGCCTTTCTGGTCTCCCTTGGAATGGAATTCCAGAGTCTAGGGGAAGTAACTGAGAAGGCCAGCTTTTATGTCCACATCAATTGTGCTTGCAATGGAGGTGGGATTGAGAGAATGATTTCTCCTGAAGCTCTTAGAGCCTGGGCAGGCTCATGCATGCAAAGCATTGCACTTCACAACAATACAATTTACAACAATAACAGCAGCAGCAACAAACAACAAGAAATATCCCACAAAGAAGCACAAATATATTCTGTGTTTGCTCACACTGACAGGAAATCATCTTGTTTTGTGCTATGGTTTGGCTGATGAAAGACTCACAGTTGTATGTAAATTTGGGCATATTTAAAACATCCCCATTTAAATCAATGGACCTCAGGTTGGTCAAGTTGGTTGTGACATCTCAATGATATATTCATTTCAACTGTTTTCAAGAATTGTGCTCTGAGTAATTCTCACCCCAGCTTATTGTGCTACCTATATATGACAAGCACTGACGTCTCCTGGAGGGTCTTTCTGCTGTGTCTCACCAGTGGGAACAATAGACAGTATTGCAGGCATTGAAGAGGGCATTAGCACCTATGGTATCTTGGGCCTTTTCTGCACAACTACTCTCTCCCACATTGTCCATTCACAATCCCGGAAGCACCTCTGCTGGTATGGTTGTGTGTTGCTAATGCTTTTCTCCACGTGCGATTGGCTGCCTGTAGTAGGAAGCATGAAAGACATGCTCTGTCCTTCTGGATTACAACCAACCTTCTTCCCATGCAGCAGTAGGGGAGGAAGTGGATAGAAGAAATCGGTTTTCCAATTTTCCAGATTGATCTGATTTGTACTTTCACAGTGGTGCAGACATGTACATTCGCATCAATGTGAATTGGTGGTCTGGGAGGACTCATGGGAGGGGCCAGGGGGTAGTATGGACTTTCGCATGTACACATGTATACATGTAAGCATGTATGCACGTATGTAATGACATATTAAACCATGCAAAAAAAAAGGATCAATCACAGCCGAAGGGGCAGGGTGAGGGGAGTAGCGGGAGTGGCCACGGCAGAGGCAGTGTGGACTCATGAACTCTCACTCCTCCGAATCAGAATGGAACATATGCAGCTGCTGTGTGGAAGGAAATGAGGGAAAGTCCGCCTTGTTTCAAGCCCAGAAAATCTGGTAAGAAACAGCATGAACTAATTCACCAGCCTCATGCAGAAGAGGCCTATGACTGCTGAGCCATGGGCTGGGCCACCAGAGTTTCCTGGTAAGTGAAGTCAGGCCTTGGGCCTTAGAGCTTCCACCTCCAAATGCTCCTGTTTTGGCATGTCCAAGGGTGTGCCCCACAGCAGAGCCAACAGCTATGCCCACAGCAGCGGTGGCCATCTGGGCCATCAGGCCAGGCTGCCTGGGGGCTGAGGAAGCCATGGTTCAAGGAGAAGGAACATCTGGAATGGGAGCGTGTGCAGCAGGTGGAGGGGCTGAGCAACTTGATGGTGCATGGCTGGCTAGTGGTGCCATCCAGGAGGTCTGACTTTTGCTCCCCCTTGGCATGATGGTAGCAGCATTTCTGCTGCTTCATACTCACTTGTTATCTCCTCTCACCAGAGCAACATTCCTTCACCTCCAGCAATATGCAGGTGCTAGGAACCCCTCACCGTCCCTTTCTGTTCCTTAAATGATGTTTTACCATCTTTGCCAAGTGAAGAAACACATAAGTACAAAAAATTACTGTGATGTGCTTTGCATTTTTGCTTGGCCTGATAAGATGTCTCCACAAGACAGATTTTTGATTTTCCCTTAAAAAAATAAAATAAAAATTAATCTAATTAAAAACAAAAAACAGCTGCAGTAATGAAGGAAATTGGCAATTTGATAACTGTTGTATTATTGTACCTTTGTGCTGGATCAAGTCTTATTCTATTCATTTCAGCTGAATGCAAACCACATTCTTTCCACTTTAGGAAAAATTATTTTATGGGCCTAAATCCAGATTATAGGCCTAAATCCCAACAAAAAAAGAGCCATTTAAGCAATGGGAAATTGGTATGTGAACTTTTATATAAATTGAGTTTCTTCAGTGTGTCTCCCACAATTAGGACTAACAATTGGATCTGGTCCTTGGACTGACCATACTGGCTGGGGAATTCAAACAAGATGTAGTTCAAGCCCTGTTCTACATCCTGCTTAACAAATCTTGTAATGATCTAGTGATCATTAGATGGAAATAAAAGATGAAACTGAGGATTATCTAGATATTAATGAGATCTTAGTCTAAATCTCTAATAAAATTTCCCCTGAGATTTCATGCACATGTTCTAAAGCATGCGGAAGAACATGGAAACTAAGAGTGCTCCATTCCAACTGATTTTAAAAAAATAAAATAAAATTGGAGTAGTATTATGTCGTTAAGAATGAATACTGTATAGCGAATTGGTTCTATAAATCACACTAAATATTTACAGTATAATTTCTGAATTAGCAATACCACCAACATTTTCAGGTTCTGAATTATATTTCCTGTTGCAATTCTGACTTCATAGACCATTGCTTGGCATGCAGCCTTCTGGGTCAATGTATTTTATGTGTAATGCATATAATTGACCTACATTTTTCTTTGTGTATTTTTTTTCCCAGAAAGTAAAGTGCACTTGGCTCTGACAAATTATTATGTTGACTGGTGTTAGCATTGCATAAACAATTTTTATTGATGAAATGAAAATCACTGTAATGATTGTGTGTTGCTTAAAGGATGATGAATTACCCCTGATCAGTTCATTTGATTCCTAATGGATTACAATGGAGAACAAAATAATAGCTATAACTAGTTGTACTTTTAATATAATTTTAAGGCCGAGGTAGAAAAATGGTGGTATTATTTACCTAAGCTTACCTATGTGTAATCTTACTTAAAAACTTTAATAATTGTGCCAACATATAATGCAACAGGAAGGAATTTTGGAAAATTTGGAAGTTGTCCCTACCTTCCAAATAGAACAAAAGGTTAAACTTGCATTTGGCTGGTAATGAGCTCAATATTTTCCAAGCAAGAGGAAGATATCAGTATATTTCCAATATTATTAGATTCAAGTCAAAGGTAGTTTGACCATATGGCCCTTTCTGCATGGTGACTGCTTCCTGGCACAGGGACATGAAAGGGAGAGTGGTGATGCTCCTGCGTGGTGTCCTCACAGTCCTGCCCTTCTCCCATCACCAGCTGGTGCAATGGGGGTAAATCATTGACACACTTTCACAGCCAATGACCCCCATTTGTGTGACACTCCTCTCCTTCCTGCCATGTAGAAGGGTCAGAAGTGGGATTGAGGCACTTCCTGCCCCACCACAGCATGGGAAAGAGCCTGGCTGTGCTGCGGAAAAAGCATGTCTTTCATGCTCCCTTCCACAGAGATCTGGATAGATTCAGGGAAGCGTTCCCATCATGCTGCCTTCCTGCCAAAGGTATTGCTCAGCTTACAACCAGAGGATGACAGGATCAGGCAACATGAGGAAATTACCTCTCACTGTAATATATAAACTTATATTGAGAAAAGGATATAATCAGTACAAGTAAAAGTTGTTTACATTATACATATATAATTCTCACGGTTTCTAATCATCCAAAAGGTTTTGACATCCAGACCCTCAAAAAGGCATCTTTCATCTCTTTATTCCTCAAACTGTAGATGACAGGGTTTAGAATGGGACCAACAACAGTATAGAAAAGAGAAAGATACTTGTCAATGTTTGGGGAATAAATGGAATTGGGTTTTAAGTATACAAGACAGCTAGAACCAAAAAACAAGGTCACCACAATGAGATGTGAAGAGCAAGTGGAGAAGGTTTTCTTTTGGCCCTCAGAGGAAGAGATCCTCAAAACAGTGGTGATAATACCAACATAAGACATCAAGATCAAGATAAAAGGAGAAGTCACAAAAATCAAAGCTTCAGCAAACACAGCAAATTCCGTGCTAGAGGTGTCCCCACAAGCCAATTTCAGTAATGGAGGGATATCACAAAAGAAATGGTTGATCACATTGGAAGCACAAAAGGGCAGGGTAAACACCATGCTGGTATGAACAAAAGAGATTAAAAACCCACTTAACCATGATACTACAGCTAGACAAGTATACACTTTTTGGCTCATCAGCACATGGTAGTGCAGAGGCTTACAAATGGCAACATAACGATCACAGGCCATTGAGGCTAAGAGGAAAGTCTCTGCACCACCAAAAGAAAAGGTGAAGTAAGTCTGCAGAGCACAACCAATGAAAGAGATTGAACTCTCTCCAGAGAGGAGGTTCTCAAGCATTTTGGGGATATTAACAGATGTGTAGCAGATCTCCAGAAATGCGAGGTTTCTTAGGAAGAAATACATGGGTGTGTGGAGGGCAGGATCAGCCAAGGTAAAAAGAATGATGAGAAGATTTCCAGCCAGAATGATGATATAGATGAGAAGAAAAGCCGAGAATAATGCACTTTGAAGACTGGGATCATCAGAAAGACCCAGGAGGATGAATCTTGCTTGTCTTGTGCCATTTTGTAGAATATTTTCTTTCTTTTCCTGACTTTTGGAAAATAAAAAGGGAAGGCACATTAGATATTAGAAGTAGGATGTAATGCAAGATCTGTAGTTGGCAATACACAATCATGATTAAGATAGACTACAGTGCTTTCTTTTAAGATCTGTACAGGATGTCAGAGGACTGAATTGTAAAATCCTTCTGACATAATGCTGACCCCAACCAAGACTGGAGCTAAGGCTCTGGTATGATAGAAGCCAAAGATGTGTTTGTAAGCTTATCTGAGACATCACTCCTTGAAGTAAGAGTGGAATATAACAATAATAAATTAATTTTAATATATGATAGTTTGATGACATTATTTAACAGCATGGATTATCCTCTGCTTGCCTGTGTGCATGACAACCCAGTGAGTATAATGTATCACTACTGCATATTATTGCAGAATTTAGTTTTACACTTACGTTAGTGTCCTCATAAAATAGCTGTGTCAGTTCTATTTCTGTAATGAACTACTGAGACTCATAACAATATTGTCTTACCTTATTGGGTAAATCAGGTAGATTTCTGAGATATAAAATGTGAAAACATTTCGCAAGGTATTTTGGGATATAAATGAATGAACTAGTCAGATTTAAATATTTTGATCTGAGATCATATATCCATGATGCTGAAACAGGAGCTGAAATCTCCAATGAGTTTCGTAAGATAAATAGATAGTTTTATTTATTTATTTATTTATTTATTGATGCTAAATTTAATCTGTTAAACCATAGTTTCAAGTACTTTTTTTGTAATATTGTATTCATATGGAAAAGTGTTATTTTAGTTAGAGCAACTAATTCTTTCATTTTCATTCATGTCATCTTCATCATATTAATTAAAACAGGATTTAAAATAATGAACTTCCACTCAAAATGCCTTAAACATTAATATTAAAGTTCCATAACTCTGTGAAATCATTAGTGGTAAGGCAATGATCAAGAACAATTTACCTTTACACATGTGCACAGTCTTTCCATCATGAAGCAACACAGGAAAGCATCCAAATCAGAAAGTCTTGTACTTAGTGCAAAACTGGAAACTCCTCCACAACCGTCTCTTCCTGACTCTTATGATGCAACTGTTATTTCTTAGCCACTTGTAGAAGCACACGATCTTACACTAATGCCAGAGAATCTGTCTTATCCTCAAACCCACTGGTTTTATTTCATCTTGCATTGTTATCCCTCTTGGGCGCTCTGTCTCATGGCAGTTCACTAAGAATAACTGGTTGAGTCAATAGCTGTCCTTAAGGAATCATTATCCTTCTCCATGATCAGTAAGGAAGAGAAGACAATGGTCATATACAGTACAAATTAGCAAGCTTTTAACACGACCACTCCATTTCCATTTCATTATGACTAATTTCACAGAGCTTATTTTCTAAGTGGCCATCATCCTCATCCTCATCCTCATCTTTATTTGTATCCCACCTTTCTCCCAAAACTGAGAGTCAAAGCAGCTTACGATTTCAGAGAACAATACAATTGAAAACGTGGAAAAAGAGAGCATCAGAATAGAACTTTGCCCATTATTAAAACAAAACAAACCTCCAGTTAAAAGAATAAAACAAAATTTAAAAAGATGAAAAGGAATTAAAAACAGCTCAGAATAAAACAATACTACACTTCCCAGCCAGTTCTTTAAAAACTTTCTGTGTAAAAAGTTTTTTTGCCTGCTAGTGGAAGGGCAGCAAGGAGGGGGAAATTCTGGTCTCCCTGGGAAGAGAGTTCCAGAGTCTAGAAACAGCCGTGGAGAAGACAACTATCATGTCTCCATCAACTGTGCTTGCAATGCAGTTGGGATTGGGAGGAAGATGTCTGCTGATGCTCTCAGGTCCTAGGCATTCCTATATGTTCGTAGGACTGTACTTCACAACAATACTTATGAAAACAACAACAACAAGAGCAACAACAAATATCTCACAAAGAATCAAGTCTGTATGAACATTATTCTAGCATCTTTCTGAGATAGCATCTCTAGCATCCCATGGCATCTCTATGGGACCTGGCATTGTATAGTGCCCTCAGTTTTGGACTATGACCCTGGGGACTAAGTTTTAACTCCCCATTCAGCTGCGGAGAGCCAGTGGGTCACACACACACTCAGCCCCAGAAAACCCTATGACAGGTTGCCCTTACAGTCCCCATAAGTTGGAAATTATTTGAAAGCATACAACAGAATGTGTTTCCATTTAGGCTGGATCGAGTCTATTCTGTTCATTTCAACTGAACCCAAACCACCTCCATTCCACTTTAGAAAAAGTTGTCTTATGGGCCTAGATCCTGTTTGTGGTCCTAAATCCCAACCAGAAAAGAGCAATTCAAGCAATGAGAGTTTGGTATATTGACTTTTATATAAATGAAGTTTGTTGAGAGTGTCTGCTGCAGTTGGGATTAACAATTGGATTTGGTCCTTGGACTGACCATACTGACTGGGGAATCCAAAGAAGATCTGACTCAAACTCTGTTCTATATCCTGCCTAATGAATCCTATAGTATTCTAGTGATCATTAGATAGAAATTAGAGGTCAAACTGAGGATTATCTAAGTATTGATCACATTATAAGCTAAACCTCCAATAAATATTCCCCTGAGATTTTATGCAAATGGTGAAAAGCATAGAGAAGTAGATGGAAACTGACGGTGCTCCACAGATCAATGACCATTTCAACTTTTTTTTAAAAAAAAAATAATTTGTTGTTTGTTATTAACAATCATCGCATCAAAACAGTTCTATGGCCCTTTTTGCATGGCATTTGCCAGGCGAAAGGGCCTCCGGAGCGTCACGCAGTTGCAAGGAGTGTTTCAGACAATGTCCTCACAATTGTGTGATACTGCTGGGGCTGGCAGGCACCGATTGCAAACTATTTCTTTTTCAGCTTGTAGCCAAAAATGATGTGCGATTGCACATTGCTCTGGGGCCTCATGCACACTTACTGTACGTGTGGAGATCCAGAGATGTGGCCCTGGGAAAATACCTGGCTGTGCTGAGGAAGGAAGAGGTGGAGCCCTCATGCTGCCTGCTGGCTGGTCAGCATCTCCTGCGGAGCCGAAGCAATGGGGACACAATAGCGTCTCGCAAGAGGTTGCTCACGTGATCCCTGTGCTCCCGCGCCGGAAAGAGGTAAGGTGCGGAAAGGGCCTATGAATTGCATCAAACATTAACAGCGTAGTTTCTGAATTGTGAGTGCCACCAACACTTTCGGGTTCTGAATTACACTTCTTGATGCAGCAGGGACCTCAGACAGACCATTGCTTGGCATGCAGCATTCTGGGTCAATATGCTGTATTTGTAATGCATACAATTGAGCTATGTTTTCTTTGTCAGTGTAACTGTTTCAGAAAAGAAAGTGCTTTTGATTCTGATAAATTATTATGCTGACAATTACAAATAATGATTACAAATAATGATTCTAACAAGTCGCATTTCTAATATGATTCAAAGGCCAGTGTATATCCACCTTTAGTAACTTTAATAACTGTACCAACATATAACACAACAGAGAGGAATTTTGGTAAATCTGGAAGTCATTCCTAGCTGGCAAATAGGATGGAGATTAAATTTGCAATTGGCTGGTAATGAGTTCAGTTAAGGATAAGATATTAACACATTTCCAAGACTATCACATTCAAGCCAAAGAAGTTTGTATATATCACTACAACAAGTCAACTTATTTTGAGCAAATAAAAAGAATCCATACAAGTAAAAGTTGTTTACATTATGTTTACATTATACATATGTTATTCTCATTCTCATTGTCTTTAATCATCAAAAGGTTTTCTTTTAAAGATCTTCAGAAAAGCAGCTTTCACCTCTTTATTCCTCAAGCTGTAAATGAAAGGGTTTAGAAAGGGACCAACAACAACATAGAAAAGAGGAAAGATATTTGTCAGAGTTCAGTGAGTAAGTGGAATTCGGCTTTAAGTATACAAGACAGGCAGATCCAAAAAACAAAGTCACCACAATGAGGTGTGAAGAGCAAGTAGAGAAGGTCTTCTTTTGACCCTCAGAGGAAGATATCTTCAAAATTGTGGTGATAATACTAACATAAGACATCAAGATCAAGATAAAAGGGAAAATCACAAAAATCATAGCCACAGCAAACACAGCAAATTCAATCCTAGAATTATCCCCACAAGCCAGTTTCAGTAATGGAGGCATGTCACAAAAAAAATGGTTGATCACATTGGAAGCACAAAAGGACAGGCTAAATACCATGCTGCTATCAACAAAGGACATTAAAAACCCGCTTAACCAGGATACCACAGCTAGGCAAGTGTACACTTTTTGGCTCATCAGGACATGGTAGTGCAGAGGCTTACAAATGGCAACATAACGATCATAGGCCATTGAGGCTAAGAGGAAGCACTCTGCACCACCAAAAGAAAAGGTAAAGTAAATTTGCAGAGCACAGCTGATGAAAGAGATGGATTTCTTCCCAGAGAGGAGGTTTTCTAGCATTTTGGGGAAATTGACTGATGTGTAGCAGATCTCAAGAAATGCCAGGTTTCTTAGAAAGAAATACATAGGTGTGTGGAGGGTAGCGTCAGCCAAGGTCAGAAGAGTGATGAGAAGATTTCCAGTCAGAATGATGATATAGATGAGAAGAAAAGCAGAGAATAATGCACTTTGAAGACTGGGATCATCAGAAAGACCCAGGAGGATGAATTTCGCTGGTCCTGTGCCATTTTGTAGAATAATTTCTTTCTTTCCCTGCATGCTGGAAAATAAAAAGAGAAGATACCTTAGATAATAGAAGTAGGATGTAATGTAAGATCTATAGCTGGCAGTACACAATCGTGATAAGGATAGACTGGAGCTAAGGTGCTGTTAGGATACAAGCCACAGATGTGTTTGTCTTATCTGAGAGAGTCTCTTTGAAGGAAGAGTGGAATCTAATAATAATAATAATAATAATAATAATAATAATAATAATAATAATAATAGTTGTTGTTATTGTTATTGTTATTGTTGTTGTTTAATAAATGATTATTTGATGAAGTTACTGAGAGGCAAACCTGGATTAGTCTCTGCTTGCTTGAATGCATGGTATCCAGGCAAGTATTATATCTCTGCTGCTTATTATTGAAGAATTTTATCTTATGCTTATATTAGCATCCTTATAAAACAGCGGTGTCAGTTCTATTTCTGTAATGAACTACTGTGGCTCATAACAATAATGTCTTACCCACGTCAGGTAGATTTCTGAGATATAATACATGAAACCATTTTGCAAGTGATTTCGGGGAATAAATACGTGATCTAGTCAGATTTAAATATTTCTATCTGATATTTTGTCCACACTGATGCTGAAGCAGTAATTGATTTTTTTCAGTGAGGTCAGTAAGATTTATTTATTTATTTATTTGCTTAATTTAATCTGTTAAACCATAGTTTCAACTTCATTTTTGTATCATTTCATTCATGTGGGAAAGTGTTATCTTGCGCATAGTTAGAGCAGTTACTCTTTCGTGTTCATTGATGTCATCATCAGTATATTAATTAAAACAGTATTCAAAATGCTAAACTTCACTTGGATATGCCTTAAACATCATTATTATAGTGTCTTAACACTGCAAAATGATTAGCGGCAAGACAGTGATCAAGAAGAATTTACCTTAAGATATATGCACAGTCTTTTCATCGGGATGAAACACAGGAAAGCACTCAAATTAGAAAATTGTGTACTTAGTGCAAGACTGGAAGCTCATCCACAATCACCTCTTCCTGACTCATGAGCTGTAATTGTGATTTGTTATCCACACCTGGAAGGAAGTGATCTTACATTGATGCCAAAGAATCTGTCTCATCACCGAACCCACTGGCCTTATTTCATCATCCAGTGTTGTTTCTCTTGGGAAGTCTGTCCCAAGGCAGATTACTAAGAATAACTAGCTGAGGGAAGAGAGGTCCTGAAGGGATCCTTATTCTTCACTATGATCATCAAGGAAGAGAAAGCAATGCTGATTAACAGTGTGAAATAGTAGGCTTTTCACATTTCCATTTCATTGGGAGTACATATCACGGCTTAAGTGGAGCTTAATTTCTAAGTGACCATCATCATCATCCTTATATGTATTTGTCTCCCACTTTTCTCCCAAATCTGAGAGTCAAAGCAGCTTGTGATTTCAGGGAACAATTCAATCTAAAGATACAAAAACTGAGCATTAAAATAGAATTAAACTATGTACAGTATCGAAACAATGCAGCACCTCCCAGCCCATTCTTTAAAAACTTTTCTGTTTTAAAATCCTGTTGGATAAGGAGGGTTTTTCTTCCTGCCAACAGAAGAACAGCAAGGAGGGGTCCATTCTGGTTTCCTTGGGAAGGGATTTCCACAGTCTAGGGGCAGCACTGATGTTCCGTCTCAATCCAGGCAGCAAATTAGAACTTATGGCTGCACAGCTGATAGCCAAGAAATAACACAGGCAAAGTTAGAAACAAAAAAACCCGAACAGCACAAAATCAATCACTAACTTTTACTCTGCAAGAAAATGGTCAAAGGGACAAACAGAATCCAAAGGCACAGCAAAATATGCCCAGAGTCAACATAAGAAATACAACCAGCAGGCAAGAAGTTCAGATAAGCTCTGACAACTCCTGGAGTTGAAGGACAGTGCCTATATAGGTCAGCTGCTACTGCCTAACTAACTGCTATCTCCTATAACTCCTATGAGACCAATGCAAGTTCTCCCCTTGCTTTCTATGCTTGGCATAGGTAGGTACAGGTAAGTTGTGTTCTGTATCTGAAGGGGCAGGATTCTCTGCTTGAACTTGCATTGCACTCTTTTCTGTCTCTGGGATTTGTGGCTTTATAACCTTCTCCTGTTCAGCAGGTCCTGTTTCAGTCTCTGAATCAGAGCCCATATACATATTCTGGAAGCAAGACATGAAGGCCAACTCTCATGTCCTCATCAATTGTGTTTGCAATCTTTGTGGGGCTGCTTTCAGGGCCTAGGTAAGCTCACACGTGCATAGGATTTTACTTTGTTACCAGACCGTACACCCCCACCCTTTGGTATGGTTTAATTGGAGAAATATGGTTTAATTGGCAAAATATATTAATTGCCATAAATATAAAATATACCCTGCAATGGCTGAACAGTGAGGCTGACCTAGAGGAAAAACACTGGCTGAACACATACAATACAAAGTATATCAGAAACCCCCTCTAGGCATAGCCAGGTCATACCCAGGATATCACCAGGTATCTCCAGAGATAATAGGCTTAAGATAAGCTGTAATGACTCTGCTTTTAGACAATAGCAACAGGGAAGTTCCCACCAAACCAATGATG
This sequence comes from Iguana delicatissima, assembly GCA_948472985.1. Lineage (NCBI taxonomy): Eukaryota > Metazoa > Chordata > Lepidosauria > Squamata > Iguanidae > Iguana > Iguana delicatissima. The sequence goes on along the minus strand of CAOKZL010001349.1, from coordinate 195,945 downwards.
GTTTCAACCCTTCTTGCCACTCACTTGTAAATTGTTCCTTTGTCCTCACATCTGTCCAACCATTACAGAGCTACCACAACTGCCATTAATTCTTTGTCACCTAACAGTAAGATTGATAACACAGTCTAGACCTCATTGTCCACCTTGCAAATTCCATTGTTAATTCGGCTGGAGGGCCATTCATACCCTTTTCTTCCTGGCAGAAATCTTGTACAAAAACCTCCAGTTCTGAGCAGTTAGTTTTTCACTTGCTGGTGGTATGCTGTTGCTCTGATTTCCAAACAAGTAAGCTACATTGGTGTTTCTTTGCTGCTCTCTGGATTGGTAAACGTTGCCCTCGTTGCCCTTGAAAACTTGCTATCAACAATTTTTGTTCCTTTCTCCTTCACCTAGCCCTGTGAGATTGTGTGTGTGCTTGCTTCTTGTGTGTGATTAATTTCCCAAATAAAAACATTTCAAGCTTACTTTTCAACCTCTGGCTGGTTTTTCCTAGCATGAGACTGTGTAAACACTGGTAGAAAGATCTAACTAGGTTATCCCCTTCTTTCAGACCTCCTAATTTGAGCTCATAATTCCCCTCCTTTGAATGGAGGTAATGGCATCACAGGTGGACCCCCAAGTCACTCAGGTTTTGGGATAACAACTACATGACAATACAAATGAGAACAGCAGCAGCAACAACAAATATTGCAGAAAGGAGCAAGTCTATATGTTTGGTCTGGTCACATTGACAGCAAATCATCTTGCATTTTGCTATAGTGTGACTGACCAAAGTCAAACAATTGAATGTAGATTTGGGCATACTTATAATATACTCACTGAAATCTATGGATCTCAAGTTGGTCAAGTTAATCTTGACATTTCAATGATATGCATTTCAATTGATTTCAAGAATTCTATTCTGAATTATTCTGACTCCAACTTCTTGTGTTACAAATATATGACGAGCACTGAGGTCTGGGTGAAGGGGCTCTCGCCTGTGTCTCACCAGTGAGAGTAACAGACAATGTTGCAGGCATTGAAGAAGGCATTAGCACTCATGCTACTTGATTTTGCTTCCCGCTTTTTTTTTAATTGAAGGCTTTGGGATTATTTATTTACTTATTTACAGTATTTTTCCCCTGCTCTTCAGCCTCAAAGGCTATCACAATGGCTTAGAAATTGCTAATTTGACAGCTTCCTGCCCTTGGTCTTACAATCTAAATGAAAAATGACACACAAGGAAAAGGGGGTGGTAGTGTGGGAGGGAATTAAGTCCAGTAGATGCTACCTCTTAGTTCTCTGCTTTTCTAAGTGGCCATCATCATCAAAACTCAGTCCATGAGAAGATCTGGATCTGCTCCTTGAACTGACCATACTGGCTGGAAAATGCAAACAAGATGCAATTCGAGCTCTTCTCTACATACTACTTAATGAATCTCATAGTGATCTAGTGATCATTAGATGGAAGTGAGAGGTAGAATGGAGGATTATCTAGATATTAATGACATTTTGGTCTAAATCTCCAAAAAATTTTCCTCTGAGATTTTATGCAGATGTTGAAAAGCAAAGAGAACTATACAAAAACTAACAGTGTTCCATAGGCCAATCACCATTTCAACTGTTTTTTTTTTTAAAAAAAATAAAATTTGTTATTAACAGTCAATATGTCAGATCAGATCTGACCATCTGCCATGAAGGTGCATATCTTGTCCAAGCAGTCTGGATGCGGCAAGCGACATCACCTTTGCTCCAGAGAACATAGCAGAGAGGAAAAGAAGAAGCCTGAGCATTGTGAGAAGCCAGTTTTCAAGCTATTCTTTGTTGCCTCTTGGATGTGTCAACTTAAAGTGCTTGATCCTTCTTGTTCCTCATGCATAGTGGTGAATTTGAGAGATACCAACAAGGAACTGACAGACAGTGTATTCCTGACTGGGTCAGCAAAGAGTGTACCAGTGCAGGTCAAGATGCAGACACTATCTTTGTTGGCCTTGCAAAAGACCGGAACATTGGACAAGCCTCTTATCAGGGGGGTGGGGTAAACTAAAACTTGGCTCATGATGAACTTAAAGTACACCATCTTGAAATGTTTATATATGTGTATGTATAAGTTAATGGATAATAGTTTTTTGAATAATACTACTTAAGTAAAAGTTTGCTTATAGAGTTGAATACACCACCTGGAAGTGTAGATATATCTATGTATCTATATATATCTAAAGTTACTGTATCCTAGTGCTTGATGAGTGTGATATAAGATAAAGTTTGGTTATATAATGGAATAGTTTATCAAAGATACCCCAAGGTTGCTATGCATTCTTCTGCAAGGATGAAGTTTCTTATATTATCTACCCTGGTGGCCTGCCCAGCCTGACACCTTTTTGTGTTCAGGTCTAAACAACCAGGGAGATCTCTGGATCAAGCCAGGGCTAGGACAAACAAGTCTGCTTCAATTCTCCCTTCCTGAGAATGCAGCACCTTCCTTACTCTTGTCCCCCCTTGGCTTTCTCCTTTGAGAGTTATTTCCCTTTACTGCTTTCCTTAAGTGTACCCCAGATTTGATCTAACATACCCTCGCTTGGCATGCGGCCTTCTGGGTCAATGTCTTGTGTTTCTAATGCACAGAATTGAGCTATCTTTTTCTTTGTGTAGTTGTTCCAGAAAATAATGTGCATTCTACTCTTATAAATTATTATGCTGACCAAGGTCAGTGTTGCAGAAACAATAGTTATTAATGAGGGGAAAAGTCAGTGTAATGATTGCCTGTTGCTTAAAAGATGATGAGTTGACCCTTTCCAATTGATTTGAGTGCTAATGGATTACAAAAACAGGGTTACAGTAGATTGCAAAGTAGTGACTATAATTATTTTTGCTTGTAATGCAATTGTAAGGCCAATGTAGAAAAAGGATTGCACCCTTTAGACAAGTTTCCCTGTATATAAGCTTACCTCAAAACTTTAACAACTGTGCAACATATAATACAGCACGTAAATTTTTTTTTTGAAAATGCTGAAGTAATTCTTTCCTGCCAGATAGGAGAGAGATTAAACTTGCCTTTTGGCTAGTAATGAGTTTAGCATATTCCAGCTAACAGGAAGATATCAACACGTTTCCAAGAATATCTGATTCAAGGCAAATATGATGTGACTATATCTTTATAATAGATCAACCTATTTTGAGAGAAAAAAAATCAGCACAGGTAAAAGCTGTTTACATTATACATGCATTATTCTCATTGCCTTTAATCGTTCAAATGGTTTTCCCATCCAGATCCTCATAAAGGCATCTTTCACTTCTTTATTCATTAAGCTGTAAATGACAGGGTTTAGAATGGGACCAACAACAATGTAGGAACGAGAAAGATATTTGTCACTGTTTAGGGAGTAAGTGGAATGAATTAAAAATACAGGGTTACAGTGGATTACAGAGCAATGGGAATAACTGGTTGGACTTCTAATATAATTTTAAGGCAGGTGTAGAAAAAAGGGCTGCAATGGCCAGTGTGCAGACACAAGCTATTTTTGAGAACACCAAGACTCACAGGCACCCCAGGTATTAGAATAAAAGTGAAAGGGTGAAAAGCCTCCCAGCTCCATTTTACTTCTATGTTGAGAAAGGCCTTTCCTCCCCTATAATGCTGTAGGTGCATTCTGAGTTTTTTTTTTTTTTAAAGGAATCCACATGGCACGATGGAGAGTATGGCCCTCAAAAATTCACAGAAGGGCAATATACATTCCAAACCCTGCCATTTCTTGTCTCATGCGCTTTCATCTACACATTTTTTTCCCATCTTGCAGGATCTTTAAATTTTCTCTAATTCTTTTGAAAGGTCAGATGCGTCTATTTTTTTTTTAAAAAAGTGTCAATTTCAATAATTAGAAGGAGTAAAATACACTGGAAAACTGCAATGTCTTTGGTCACAAGAAACATAACGGTAACTGCAACATGGGAAATGTCATTTTTAAGAGCCCACTATACAGGTAGGCTATCTTCCACAGCACTAATCTTTGCTTATAAAGGCTCCTTACTATAAAGATTTCATGCTTATCTGTTAAACTTTCATAACTTGGCTGACATATCACACAGCCAAGAAGAATTTTGGAAAATTTGGAAATCATTCCTGCCTCCAGGGAGGATAGAAATTAAACTCACATTTGGCTGGTAATGAGCCCAGCATTTTCCAGCTACATGGAGGACATATAGAGCAACACATGCACTGTAAGATTTTTCAGAAGTCTCCATTTATTTTGAAAGCACAGTAAAGACTGTAAAGATATTACCATAGTAGCTGCACACCCCCTTAGGCAATTTTTTTATTTAGAAAACTTTTGCTTTTCAATAATGAAGTATTTAAAGGTTTTTAATAGGACATATCAATAAAATCACAATTAAAACCAGTAAATAGCAGTGTGAAACAAAAGGTCAGTAGACTTTGCAAACCTCAGCAAATACTCTGGCCAAACGAAAAAAATTTCACCTGAAAGTGAAAACCATATAAGGGGAGTACTAATACAATATCTTGTAGAGAGAAGAGAGAGTTTTGTAGAATGGACTCATGACATGGAAAAAGCTTTATTCTATGTCCTCTTAGTTCTGGCTAATGTAAAAGGGAAAACAAACTCTTGCTGGATGTCCTTTGGAGTAAGCAGAGGCTAGATGGCCATCTGTCGGGAATGCTTTGAGGGTGTTCCTGCATAGTAGGGGGCTGGACTGGATGGCCCATGTGGTCTCTTCCAACTCTACATTTCTATGATTCTATGATTCTATAAGATTATCAACACATTTCCAAGATTATTAGATTCAAGCTAACTGTATCTTTATAAGAGCTCAATTTATTTTGAGCAAAGAAAAGAAAATCACTACAAGTAAAAGTATTGTCATATTGATTTTACATTCCTCATTCCCGTTCTCTTTAGTCATCCAAAATGTTTTCTCATCCAGATTCTCATAAAGGCACCTTTCACCTCTTTATTCCTCAAGCTGTAAATGACAGGGTTTAGAATGGGACCAACAACAGTGTAGAAAAGAGACAGATATTTGTCAGTATTTGGGAAGTAGGTGGAATTGGGCTTTAAGTATATCATACAGTCAGAACCAAAAAACAAAGACACCACAACAAGGTGAGAAGAGCAGGTAGAAAAGGTCTTCTTTCGACCCTCAGAGGAAGAGATCTTCAAAATGGTGATGATAATACCAACATATGAGATCAAGATCAAGATAAAAGGAAAAGTTACAAAAATCATCGCCACAGCAAACACAGCAATTTGAGTTCTAGATGTATCCCCACAAGCCAGTTTCAGCAATGGAGGGATATCACAAAAGAAATGGTTGATCACATTGGAAGCACAAAAAGACAAGGTAAATACCATGCTGGTATGACCAAAGGACATTAAAAATCCACTTAACCAAGACACCACAGCAAAAAATATGTACACTTTTTGGCTCATCAGGACATGGTAGTGCAGAGGCTTACAAATAGCAATGTAACGATCATAGGCCATTGAGGCTAAGAGAAAACACTCTGCACCACCAAGGAAAAAGGTAAAGTAAGTCTGCAGAGCACAGCCAATGAAAGAAATGGAGTTCTTCCCAGAGAGGAGGTTTTCAAGCATTTTGGGGACATTGACTGATGTGTAGCAGATCTCCAGAAATGCGAGGTTTCTTAGGAAGAAATACATGGGTGTTTGAAGGGCAGCATCAGCCAAGGTCAGAAGAATGATGAGAAGATTTCCAGACAAAATGATGATATAAATGATAAGGAAAGCTGAGAATAATGCACTTTGAAGACTGGGATCATCAGAAAGACCCAGGAGAATAAATTTTGCTGGTGATGTGCTATTTTGTAGAGTATTTTCTTGCTTGGTCTTCATCTGGAGTATTAAAAATACAGATACATGAGAAAGAATGGAAGTGGGATATAACAGAGAATATATTGCTTAATTATGTCTACTACTACTTAAAGCAGAATATATTATCATTTGTAAAGAAACGCACAGGAGATCAGAGACCTACATGAAATTTTATAATACTGGCTGGTGTCTGATGCTTGGCTGCCTTCTGAAGGAGCAGAATCCTGGTTAATACTGGGATGAGAGGCTGCCATGGAATGCCAGGTGCTGCAGGCTATATCTCAAACAAAGGAACTGGGAAAACCACCTCTGAGTATTCCTTGCCTAAGAAAACCCTTTGAAATTGATGGGGTTGCCATAAGTCGACACATGACCTGAATGCATATACACACACACGCACAATGCAAGAATAATAATCATCAGTTATAATGATCTGAATTCTACTGTTCTCTCTAAGAACAGACCCACTGAATCAGTTTGATTTTCTTATGTTTTGACTCACAATTGATTTCATGGGTGTAGTCTCAGTAGAGCTAATCAATAATATTCAGGCTTAATGAATGCTGATTTATTGATCCTGTTGGAATTCATGCCCAGATAACTCTGTATACTTGAGAAAAATTGCACCGTGCGTTTGGGGCTTATCAGAAAGAGCCAGGAGGATGAGTCTTGCTGATGTTCTTGCTGTTTTATAAAATGTTGTCTTTCCTTCTGTGCATGGAAAACAAAAGATAAGATACAGTCATTCATAGCAGTATGGTATAATCTAGGATATCATGTCTGACTATACAATGTGGTTTAGTGGTTTGATTGTTGGACTAAGGCACTGAGAGACTAGGGTTCAAATTCCCACTCAGCCATGGGAACGCACTGGGTGACCTAGGGAAAGTCACAGTCTCTCGGCCTCAGAGGGAGGCAAAGACAAATCCACACTGAACTAATTTTGCTCAAAAAATTCTGGGAGAGATTTACCTTGAGGTAATTATAAGTCAGAAATAGTCCAAAGGCAAACAGCAACAAGACATAATATGGGTAAAGTGTAGACTTTGTTGTATTCTGCCAGAGGGTTGTGTTGATCAGAGAACAATCCCAAAGACACATAATGCTTTTTAAAATCAAACTGATTTAATGCTCTTTGTAAACATGTTTGGCCTTAAGCGGTTGCCTCAATGTAGGACCCCTTTGGTAGCAGGTTTAAGCTTTACAAAAAACAGGATGGTTTCACACTGGAGAAGCAGCAGCAGAAAATGTGATCAACGTTATTTGTGGTACTCTCTGCTGCAGTTACTATGTTTGAGCTGGTAATTGTTTGGAAGAAGATTGGAATACACATTTCAAAAAATGATAGGTGAAAAGACATTGCAGATTAATGAATGCATCACCCAGGCACATTTGAATGTTGTAACCCACATAATACTAACGCTGGTGTTGAACCAGGTGCTGAAATCTCTTACACTGAAATCAATGGGCTTTAAAATTTGTGTTGTATTAAATGTGTTTTTAATGTACTTTTAGATTGCTTTAGATTGTTTGGACATCCATGTATTTATTCTGGGAAGTATTTATTTTACTCATAAAGATTCGTGGGTTTGAGTATTGGATTAGAACTCTGGAACACCAGGGCTCATATTACCACTTAGCCATGGAAACCACTGGGTGATTTGAGCAAGTTACACTCTCACGGCCTTAAACTGAATGATAGGGTCACCTAAGTTGTTGGTGACTTAACAGCACATAACAAATCAATATATTTCATTTAACTGTCACTGCTAAAATCTACATTATATCATTTAAAACTTGATTCAAACTATTGAACTTTAGTCTGATATGCTTTAAGTAGGATTAATGTGCATTAAACCTGCCAAATAACAAGAGGCAAAACAATGGTTTTGAATAATTCACCTCAAGATATGTTCATCGTAACCTCCATCAGGAAGAAATACACCAAAGCATTCCAACAAAATGTTTGTGCACCTTTCTGAATCCTTAAGGTTAGACACAATGTTCTGTTTTGGACTCCTAAGCTGTACTTGTGATTCATCAGCCAGTCAGGGAAGGAAATGGCCTCATGTTGATACCAAAGAATTTATCTGATCAACAGGCACAATAGTTGTATTTTGTCTTGCAATATTGCCCCTCTTGGGAGGTCTGTCCCCTGGCAGATCCTAAAGAAGAAATGAATGGATTGACAGATACACAAAGATACACAAACATCATCACCTGATATTTTTAAAATATGGATGTTGATACTTTCTAACATTACTGTCATGTACTGACTTATCTAGAGTATGTTTATTTGAACAAGGGGGAGTGTCATTTCGAAGCAGATATATACTGAAATAAATTGTACAAGTACCATGACAATATTCCTAAAAATCAGCAAATCTGTATTTCACAGCATATCGTCTTACATTTTACTGCTGCTTAACTGATCAAAGATAAATAGCTGACTTCAGACATAGTCATACTTAATACAGACCCATCGAAATCAGTGCACATTAGGTTAGTCATGACTAAATAAATTCCAATTGATTTCAAGGGACCTAATCTAATTCTCAATACAACCTATGGTTTAGCAAAGTGTGATGTTACCATCTCTTACATACCCCATTGTAATGAAATATCATTTTCACATAAAAACTGGACACTTATGTTTGGGAAACATGTGATAAGCAGGATGCTGGCTGTATGCCTGGCTAGTCAGCATGATCTCAGCATGGTCAAGTCATAGGGTCAAGAAGAATTAGGCAGGAAGCTTGGAGTTAATAGGCTTCCAGTAATGCTGTCAGTGACCCTACATCTGAATACAATGGTCAATGAAGCTGCCCAGGTGCAGCAGGCAAACACCCCTGGAGTGCAATTTACTATTCAGACCTTCTGCATTTACCTTACCCTATCAAGACATTAAGAGGCTGTTAGAGACTCTCATCAATGTTTTGTTACCCAAAGTAAGACAATCAATCTCTTCTGGACCCCTTTTGTTTAGTCTGCCAGAGAGCCATTAACACTCACCTCATCAGGGTAGGAAAAAGGGTGCTTGAGCCCTAGCTCTGACTCCAGAAATTCATAGTAATTGGTACTCATGCTGGCTTGTTACTTTGCATATTGGTCCCCAGATTCCTGTGCTCTGTGCTACCTTTGGACTGCAGTCTGAGACACTCTGAGTCAACCTTCTTCTAGACCAATAAATATCACCATCTAAACCCAAAAGCTCTCTCTATTCAACCTTTTTCACTTCACCCTTCACTAGTCTTATATGGTTCATAATATGCTTGATTTCTTGTGTGTGTGTCTGTTGATTTCTAATAAAAATATCCTGTTTAAACCTTTAACTGAGTCCTACAGTTAGTACTGGTATACATAGGTGAAAAGATCCTGCAGTTACCCGCTCTCTCACAGGTGTCCTTTGAGATCTAATTCCCCCATGTTTCTATGGAGGTGCTGGCACTGCTATGGACCTCAAGGTCTCCCAGCTTTTGGGGCAACAGTGATTTTGGTTTGTCTAAAAGAAAAACAGAGTTCAGCCCAGCACAGATTAAGATGGACTAATGAATCAATACTTCTGTTTGTTTTATATATACGATTTTGTATAGTCTTGATAAAACTTCTTCAACCTGGACTTCCATGGAGGCACAATACTGTTTAATATCTATGTGAAGCTGCTAGATGAGTTACTTAGGTAGTTCTAGGATGGGATGCCATGACACTCAGGTCTGTTTATCCTTATCACTGGAATCAGCAAGGGCTGCATATAGGTTGGATCGGTATTTGGATTCTGTACTGGGCTGGATGAATACTAAGGAATTGAAGATGGATTCCTGTAAGATGTTAGTGTTATGGATTTGTGATCCCTGGTTCCAAGAATTTAGTGATCAACATGTCCTGGATAGATTGCATCCTGAAGGAGGTTGCAGAGGTCAGGCTTGGGAATGTTATTTGGTCATCTCTCTCATTGGAGGCCCATCTGGATTCCACGATTCAAAGGACTCATGGCAAGCTTTGACTTTTATACCAGCTATGACCTTTTACACTTGGGATAAGCGGGGTACAGTAATTCATTCACTGGTAACTGCCAATCTGAGTAATTTTATTGCACTCTACATGGGGCTTCCCTTGAAGGTGACTTGGAAGTAGCAGCTAGTATAATACGCTACAGCTGAACTGCTGATTTAAACATCTTATAGAAAGCATATGCGACCAGCATTGGGCTGCCAATACATTTCTTTTCTGAATTCAGGATGCTGATAATGAATTTCCAAGCCTACACATCTGGAACCTTAATATTTAAAGCTGCAGGGAAACAGTATGCACAGCAGCAAGGAAACCAGTGGCAGCTGGTGGACCAAGAGAAGAAAAATTCCATCTCAAATGGTGGAGTGAGGTGCTTGTCTCTTTGGTCTGTGTCATATATATGGTGCATACTCTATATCTCTGTGTTTTGTAGCCTTTATACATCTATGAATCCTGCTTTATACTCTTTCTAGATGAAAGTGTTTTCATGAATTGGAAACTTATTCCAGATTATAAAATGGAATATCAAGAGAGCAACCTATGCTTCCTTGAATCTAAAGATGTTACTACCTAATTTGCAATAAATTTTTGCCATCTAGAGCATTTCCACATGTTACCTGATCCTGTGTCACAATCTCTACAGGGGATGTGGAAGCAATTTGAAAGACTTTTTCCTTGCAAGACATTTGATGGGCATGGCAGGAATGTGGTCTTCTGAGACCCCATAGTGAATAATGTTGCTCCAATCCATGTCTGTTGTTCACCACTGTTTTAAAGATCAACGTCTTGGCTCAAACATCTCTCACAGTAGTTCATTTTTCCCTGTATAAATATATTCTTTCTGTTTCTCCCTGTTCTAAGTAAAATTCAGTCTTTAATCTCTTTTTCAAAGGAGAATACTTAGATTATTTCCAAAGTTTAAACCCACTGCTTTATCCCTATGTATATGGGAAAAGGGCACCAACTAAGAATGTCTTGTCTCAAGAGTCGACTGTATATAGACTTCTGACACCAGTAATTTTTTCCCAAGGCTATTTTTGACATTGCAAGCCCCTCACCACAAGCTTCCCACTCTTTTTCATCAAACAAACAAAAAGTGCCCCCAATTGGAAGTTCATTTATTGGTTAGAAAAAGATTCCTGTGGGCTTAGAGTCCTCAGAGATGGCCTCTTAAATATTTTTTTTCCTATTCTACAAGATTGCCCTCTAAGGTCACATGGAAGCCAATGTGCTGATAGCTCTTCACCCAACATTCTCCAACATTGTTTGATTTCTACAGCAGTGGTTTCCATCTTCAGAACTTCTTAAATCTAGCACTGCTCTGTCCCTTTCTGCAGGATGATGTTCTTGTGTGTCATCCTGTTGTGGTCCTGGCAGTGCCTCTGCCAGCATGGGGGCATATCCCCAGTGTTCCTCTTCACACATGGCTGTCTGCCTGTGAGAGAAAGTGCAAGGGTCATGCTCCTTCCTTCCACACTGCAACTGGCCTTCTTCCTATGTTGCATTGGGAGAGGAAGTGCATAGATTGCACTTTCAGCTCTTCTGCATGGCCAGCTGTGATGGAAGGCTCATGCAATCAGAGAGTATTGGTGGACTTTTCCCATTAATGGTATGCACCATGATTGTGCTGGCTGGAAAAGCGAGAAGGGTGGGACCTTGACGATATCATGTGGAAGCTTCATCACAGTCCTGCTCCTCTCGTATCCCCATGCTGGGACACCACTGTCCTGCAGAAATGGCCACAGTCTTAATACCAGATATCAATCCGATTTGAGAAAAGGGAAATTAAAATTAAAATTAAGAGTAAAATGCACAGGTATGGGAAGGGAAGAGGTATGCCAACAAACACGTAAGAATGCCTTATCACAAGTGTAGACTGTGCATACAGGCTTCATTCCATGTCAGTAATTGTTGCTCATGCAGCTTGTTTACTGAAAAATCTTTATGCACCCAGGACAGCTCTTAGCTGCTGCTGCTGTTGTTTTGTGCCTTCAAGTAGTTTCTGACTTATGGGGTCCCTAAGGTGGACCTATCATGGGTTTTTTTCCAGGTGTACCATTTTATAATAGATGAAAAATGTATATGGGAGATTTGCAAGTCATCCCTAGCTTTCAAATAGGATAGAGGTTCAGGTGACATTGGCCTTATAGCAAGTTGAACTGTTTCCTAGTTTTAAAGAAAAGGCCTTGACACATTTCCAAGTGAAACTGATCTGAGCCAAAGGGTGCTTGAACACACTTGTCCGTTAGATCAATTTATTTTCATAGCAGAAAAAATAATAGATGAGAAGCATTTCAATACATATTGTCTATTTGTTATACAAAATACCCATTCTCTTTAATCATTCAAAAAGTTTTCTCTTCCAGATCCTCATAAAGGCATCTTTCACCTCTTTATTCCTCAAGCTGTAAATGACAGGGTTTAAAATGGGACCAACAACAGTGTAGAAAAGAGAAAGATATTTGTCTGTATTTGGAGAGTAAATGGAATTGGGTTTTAAGTATATAATACAACCAGAACCAAGGACGAGGGTCACTACAATGAGGTGTGAAGAGCAGGTAGAGAAAGTTTTCCTCCGGGCTTCTGAGGATGAGATCTTCAAAATGGTTATGATGATACCAACATAAGACATCAAAATCATGATAAAAGGAAAAGTTACAAAAATCATAGCCACTGTGAACACAGCAATTTCAATCACTGTGGTATCCCCACAAGCCAGTTTCAATAAGGGAGGGATGTCACAAAAGAAGTGGTTGATCACATTGGAAGCACAAAAGGACAGGCTAAATACCATGCTGGTAAGACCAAAGGACATTAAAAACCCACTTAACCAAGATACCACAGCTAAAAATATACACACTTTTTGGCTCATCAGGACATGGTAGTGCAGAGGCTTACAAATAGCAACGTAACGATCGTAGGCCATTGAGGCTAAGAGGAAACACTCTGTACCACCAAGGAAAAAGGTAAAGTAAGTCTGCAAAGCACAACCAATGAAAGAGATGGATTTCCTCCTAGAAAAGAGATTTTCTAGCATTTTGGGGACATTGACTGATGTGTAGCAAATCTCCAGGAAGGAGAGATTTCTTAGGAAGAAATACATGGGTTTGTGAAGGGCAGAATCAGTCAAGGTCAGAAGAATGATGAGGAGATTTCCAGTCAGAATGACAAGATAGATTACTAGAAAAGTGGAGAATAATACATCTTGCATATAGGGCTCATCAGAAAGACCCAACAGGATGAATGTTGCTGGTATTGTGATGTTTTGTAGAATATTTTCCTTCTTGGTCTTCATCCTAGTGTAAAAGGGACCATTCAGAAAATAAGAACTTGTCATTGTTGCATCAATGGAAGGATCATGGAATAGGAGAAGGAAACCAAGGCACACGTATGCATAACAGCAAAATTAGTTACTGCTGCCTAGTACTGGCCTGACAAGAGGTCCAGATCCTGGAATCTGGATGGGCACCCCCTCCCAGCCTGTATACCAAGAGACTACTATGGAGCAAAAGCTGTGAAATACATGCAAATACATAGTTTCCCTGTTACCTGAGGACAAGGGAGGTTCCTTGACCTGAGCTTGACCCTTGTGACCTTGACTCTCCAAGGTCCCTGAAAGACCTTCAGTGAGAGATAAAGGACACACAAGTTCTGTCATATACCAAACCTGGATCCAGCCTCACACAATACTGTGACAAACAAAATTACAGCATATGCAACCAAAAAAATAGCATGAATTATGGCAGGAAGGTAGGAACAAACATGAATACTGGAGGTGCCTTGGAATAGAGCTTAATTTATTCATCACATATGGACTGGAGTGAAGCCTCCTCAGCCTTTCCCAAACTGACTGAAGTCCTACCTTCTTCCAACCCCAACTAGCCATCTGATTTGCCATCCCCTTGAATGCCCATGAAAAATATGTGGCCTTTGTGGATAGGAAAGCAAGATGGAGAGGAAAACAGCTAGCTGACTGCTGTGACATGCCACCCCACAGCCTGCACATAGGTTCTTCCAGGTAAATCAGAAACCCAAGAAATGTTGTGAAATAAAACTACTTTTTTCACTATCTAGTTGCTTCCTCCCCTTTTCTTCCTTTCTCAGGATGAGGAATCTGTGACCACCCAGATGTTGTTACCTTCAAACTCTCATCAGTCCCAGTCAGCATTACCGATGGTCAGAGATTACAGAATGATGGTTACATTTGATCCTAATGAATATACTTTAAAAGGAGACAAAAGCATAACATTAATCAGTGAATTTAAGACTGAACAGTAGTCTGACTTCAAATAACACTGTTAATAAACCATATCAGTATATGCCACATGGCCAGGGGGAGGATCTGAAAACAGATGATAGAATTCCATTCATAAAGTTTTTTTTTTTAAAAAAATCTGGTTCTATTTTTAGTATTTGGTTTATTCATATCTTATTTTTCTCTCAGAGCTGGACACGGAGATGGCTCATAACACTTAAAAAATGATTAAAAACCAATAAGCTACAACATTAAAATACAATTAAACAGATCTTTACATTGAAAGAACAACTGAATTAGTAAGCACTTTGGAAGCAAGGGATGGGGAAAATAAATCTCCCAAGCCCCTTTTGGGTCAGCCAGTCAGTTAACAAATGTCTTTGAGAATAAAAAGATGTGTTGTTGGCAAGAGGACAACAAGAACAGGGTCAACCTAACTGCTCATGGAAGGAGGTTCCACAGCCTAAAATCAGCTAAGTAAGAAGACCCACACTTGCATCTCCATTGAACATGTCTGAGAAGAAGGTAGAACCAAAAGAAATGCCTTCATTGAAGATCTTAAAAGGTAGGCAGGCTCGTTTGAGATAACATAGTCTTTCAGATTGCCTGGATGATATTTGTATGGGAATTTATAAATCATAATCAAATCAAACTTTGAATTGTGCCCAAAGATGACCTGTTTACCAATGAAACTGTCCTACGCAAGGAATATATGTGCTTCCTGTAACCCCAGTGAACAGTGTGACATATTTAAGATGCAAAGTTTCTGATAACTTTTTGAAAGGGTCCCTATGTTGACTGCGTTAACATAATGCAAGCAGGATATAACTAAAACATGTATCACCATGGCTAGACTAGGTGAATCAGACAGAACTGTGTACATACACTTCTGGATTTGCTTAGCCTTGAATTCACTCTTGTCTGAATTAATTTTCAGTTGGTTCAGCATCCTCCAGCTCATTACTTACATGGCACTAGTTTTGAACTAGTTTAGAACTAAAATAGCTGTTTTGGATTTTATTGGATTTAATTGGAAAAAGGAAATAGAGTTGAGTGTCATCTGAATACTGAAAGCTGTAGACATCTCCTGCCACTTTCATGCATATGTTAAATAGCATAAGAGACAAGACAACACTATTATGCAAACAATTTAAAATCATAAATAAATATAATCATCTTAAAACACAATATATGTTTTTAATCACTTTGTTGAAATAAATAGATGCAGCCAGTGTGCATTTTGATAGCATCATTGACTGGGGCCCTTTTTTTGTCTTATGTTAAGGAAATGTTGGCTGAGATCCTGTATCATCAACATAACTATGAGGATGGAGCTCTGTCACTATAGTTACGTCAGATGATGCCACGTTTTCTCCCCACAAAACAAACAAACAAACAAACAAACAAACAAACAAACAGCCTACTTTTGCAACCTGATCAAAGTATTTCTGAGGCTCTAAAGATTGGGATATTGGGGAATGACATCAGTGGTTGCTCCTCCAGTCATGGAGTGTATTGAGAACAGGCAACCAGAGAAAATCCTCGGGATCCTCTCACAACTGCTTGTCCCAATGTGTCCCAGAACCTGAAGAGTGATGCATACCTCCTTCTTCAGTTCTTGGATGTGTAGTGTCTGAGAGACACTTCAGTCAGGCTGCTAAGGAAGGTTCATGGGGTCATAGTCACTTGTTTATGGTCATAAATGTGAATCTCCAGAAATTACAGGATTGTAAATCCAGGTTATAGTCTTGTAACTGCTGAACAGGATGATGGCCCTAGTGTTCCTCTTTTCAACATTGGAAAAAAAAATATCCACATGGTCTGAGGCATTACAATTCTATTGGCCTATATTATATGAGTGTTATATAAACTGTTGCAAAAAGAAAAAAAAATGAAGAATGCTTTGAATACTCACAAGCACTGCTCACATCCATTCTGTGTCTTATAATTAAAAATACAATGGAACTTTTTCGAACTGTGTTCACAATTGCTTTAATAATGTATCAACCAGGTATATTGCTTTTAAGTCTAATTGTTTTAAATGAGAGAGCTGTGGAGGTATTTGAACATCTTCCACACTGACAGCAGTAAAGATTGAAACATAAATAACATTAAAAATGTCTATGGTTTTTCCACAGGCAGGTTTTTTTTTTTTTTTTTAAGCAGAGTCATTTTATAAATGTCTGATGGAACCACATCTTTAACTAAGAAATTTTGGAGAAAGAGCCAGATTTTGTTAGAATAGTTTATAGAACCCTTGATTCCATGAGATTTCCTTGTACCATATATAAATTAACTTCTTATATGTTCTTTGCAACACAATTACTCTGTGACAGCTTGGTTGCCCTTCATTTCTTTTTGTAAATTAAATTACTTACAAATGAATTTACATCCTCATATTATCCTGGATTGTCCCATCTGCATGAAAAGTATTTTCTTATACAATTCTGACAATGTTAATAACAATAGGACACGCATGTTGCAACTTTTGATATCTAATATTTTTAACATTAAAAGAAAAATTACATTCTTAAAAGAACACTTCCTTTCAAGAAGAATAAAATCTTCAAAACAAGATAATATTTTACTTACTAACAACACTGATGACCACTGTGGTTTCTTGTTCCTCAGCCAGCCCAATGATTTTGTAGCTACAGACTCAGAAGAATGTAATGTTGATCTCAAGAGTATTTCTCTGCCCTGCAAATGCAACAGCTATTTTTTATTATCACACAGATTCTCTATTGGGAGTAATATTTGAAAGGAGATCACAAAGAGCAACTGCCCAAATGTATAGACCTAGGTCATTATCTACAACGCTTACTAACTAAAAAACTTTTCTGTTCCTGGCAAGTGGTCACCATAGTAGCTAATAACATTGAATTTTGGTGTTGTTTGGAAGAGGAGAGCCATGGCTTATGAAAAATGATTCTGTACACATTCAGATCTAGAGTTCAATGCAGCCCAGATAAAACTGATGAAATGCAGTGTTCAGATACTTCTTGTCAGAGAACCTATTGTAACGTATTTTGCACTGTGATCCCATTTGGCTAGTGAACCAGGATATAAGCTTAATATGAAGTGGACCATTCTGTTTGAGTGATTGTGCTAAACTGAATGCCAGCATCTTGATATTTCATATAATTATTACATTACAAACTTTGGACTGCGTATGTCTTGCAGCAGCATAGAAGAACATGATTTAGAAGACTCCACTAGGAGCAAGGGGTAGACAGGGACCAAGAAGTTTGAGTCCAAACTTTAAAGGCACTAGCCACAATTTCAACTCTATGTTGGAGATAAATTTCAGAATCTTTGATAGCTGTGTTAAAATTCAAACTAAAATCAATGGCAGATTTACCTTCTCAGTGAAGTGGGATTATCAGCTGCCACTGAGAGTAGATGAAGGCAGAAACTAATGTCCAAATGATGCAGCAAAACTTTTAAAATGTTGGACCAAGAAAAGAGTAAGTGCCTCTTGGGTTGTGTACAGCAAATAAGATCCATTATGGTGTAGTGGTTTGAGTATTGGACTAGAACTCAGGAGACTAGAGTTTAAATCCCTGATTGGTCATGGAAACCCACTGGGTGACATTGAGCGAGTCACAGTCTCTCAGCCTCAGAAGAAGGAAAAGGCAAGCCTCTTTTGAACAAATCTTGCCAAGAAAACCTTGTGATAGGTTCACCTTGCCATATGTCAGAAATGACTTGAAGGCACACGACAATAGGATGGCAAAAGTGTTGGGCTAGCACTGTTACAAATATACTTCCAAAGAAATTATAATCTGAACAGGCAAGTTGGAATAAGGATTTTACTTGTTCCTTCAACAAACTCCAGATTTATGAAGGAAATTTATGAAGGTATAAGAAGGGTGGGCTGATGTGATAATGGGGCTTCTCATTATCTAGGCTTAGCAAAAGGAGATACTTCCCTCTTCAGGTAAACCAAGGGTTAATGAGGTGTTGGGATGACATAAAGGGTCACAGGGTGAGAGTTGACTAACCAAAAGGAAAGGGTCAGCATCACAGGTCACAAGGTGAGAATTGACCAACCAAAAGGAAAAGAGGTGGGCATCTTCGGGATGTTTCCAGATGCTTCTGGGGAAAAGTTATAAAACTTCTGGGATGCCATGTGGCTAAAAAGAAAGAGAGAGAGAGATGGGCTCTGGGCCAGTGGCAGACTGGAGGTCCCATTCTCATCTCCTGGCCCCTCCCATCTCCTTTAGACCATCTAAGCCTATAACCTAATTGTGAGTAACTAGAAATAAGTAGTTAGTCGAATTAGGGATGTTGTTATTTTGGGAATTGGCTGATCTTAAGAATGTATCTGTGCTGTTATATCTGTTTTTGTAACTTCTTGTAATTAAGCGTACCTGGGAGGGGGGAGCCTTTCAAGTGTGATATTGTTTTGTTTATTTGCATACCTTGATTAAACACTTTTTGTAAAACCTCCGTTTCTCTCCATTTCCATGCCAGGCTTGGCACACGCTACATAGGACCCCTCTCACTCGGGGGAGGTGGAGGTGGAAAGATCCTTACACTTAGAGATTGGATAGTGTCCCTCCTGTACTGTCTAGCTGATTCATAATTCGGGGGGGGGGGTGGCAGCATACCTGATAGAGCTGGGGAGATTGCCAGCCTTTCCAAGTGTGGGAGTCAGCTTTGGGAGGCTGGCAAGAACCCCAGTAAAACGCTGGAGGAATTCCCAGTCTCGCAAGGGTGGGAGTCAACTTGAGAGACTGGAAATAAACTACAGTGTCACAGCTGATGATGACAATCTTGGATCAAGACAACCAGTCTTATGGTAGACCCACTGAAATAAATGGGACATTATTAACTAAAATTCCAATTGATTTCATGGGGTGTACTATTTTCCACATTGATTTCCAAGTGCTATGTACATTATACATCCTTGAGATACTATAGAAAGCATCTTACACAGGCTTCTTTTTTCATCCTTGCACTATTTTTCCTGATAACAAATAATGTGTTATGCATTATTTTCCTATTAATGCTTCATACTAGCATTTCTGGATGACTAGAGTTCAGATTGGTTCAGAATGACTCTGAATCAGAAGTGAAGGGGTCACTAGATTTGCTGTAGCTCCACCAAATGTAATATTTAGCAAATTCATTAGCCATTTTGAAGAGAACTTGTCACACAGTAGTCCAAATTTATTTATTTAGATCAGAGACTGTGGAGAAAAAGGTTGAGCTCTGTCATTACTCTCTAAGGCCTGGATGATGTCAGGATGTTTCACTACACCTCTGATGTCTTCTGATTCTATAAAGAAGCATTAGGTTGTGATTTTGATCCATGGATTCAGGAAGGAACCAAGCTGCACTCCATGCTGTTCCTCCCCATACCTTTGCTGGTCATTCTTGAGACTGATCAACTCTACTTCTCTTCTCCTCAGAAGGGAAGGGACAGAGGAGCAAATCACTCTCAGGTGCCCCTTCCAGGAGCCCCTAGAAATACCATTTAATAGCTGGGAAGGAAGTCCTCTAATCAGTGTTCAGAAACTCAATTTCCTAATCTGAGGCTTTGGGAAAGGCATAGCACAGGGAGCTAGACCATGAATAGGTAGAACCAAATGGTTTGCAGACTGTACTAGGCCCAAGGCCATAGACTTTCTTGCTAATTTAGACTGCACATGAGTCTGTCTGTTTCTTTCCACACTTTGTTAGACTACATGTGATTATTCTTCAGAGCATCTGTATTTCTGGGTGTATTTTGGGTACAGAATGAAAATAAAATAAAATTTCCTTTTTTTATACAAAAAGAGTTTTTGCTTTGTTTTGAAATTCCTTTCCCAAAGGTCTTTCAAATCTGTTGTGAAACTTTGCATTCAGTGAAACTGACTTGTTCTAATTACTGGAAACCTTGTAATGTCATCCCTGACTCACTCAATGCTAGCTATAGGTATGTACATTGCAATGGAAAGAATATTTGGAAATATTTATAAAATGGTTGAAAAATCATTTTCTTGAGTATCAGCACACCTTCATCAGAACAATAGTAAAATGACAAGAATCTTCACAGTTCAGGACTCATTTGCACAAAATTTGTACACCCCCCCCCCCGAAGAAAGCAATTTCTGTGCAGGAAATGAAAATTTCTTTTCATCATGGACAAGAAAATTTGCAAGTTTTCTTTATATCCTTACTTCAGACTGATTGCAACTATTGGCATTCATTCACCTTATGCAGCACTAAGGCCATTTCCACACTACACTGTTATAGTGCTATTATTCTACTTTCAACATCTTATGGAGTCATGAGGTTTGCAGTTTAGTGGGAGGCATTTAGAAGGCCTGTGGAGCTTGAACACTGGCAAGAAAGTTGGAAGCTAACACATAAATTCACAGCTGCTCAAAATCTCAAGGAAAATTACTTGAAGAGCTTCCACAGGTGGTACATGACTCCTTCCAAGCTTCAAAAGATTTATAAGGCGGGAGCCGGTAAGTGCTGGAAATGTCAAACTGGTATGGGTACGGCATATCATATTTGGTGGACTTGTGATAAAACAAGAAAATACTGGAATGACATTCATAAAAAAATAGAAGAAATTCTTCAAATCCAATTTGTGAAGACACCTGAAACATATTTATTAAATATGCTACATATGATAGACCCAATCATTAAGAAGAAATATGCTAGGGTAGTGCTATACATGACAACCCTAGCGAGGGTAGAATATGCCAGATTGTGGAGAAAACAAGAAACACCGGATATTGAGGTCTGGATTCATAAATTGCAAGAAATTAAGTTAACAGATAATATGACACAAAGACTAAGGGGACATACAGAGGGGAAAAATAGAGAGAGTAGGGGCCCCGGTAAATTTGTTTCTCTAAAATTGGAGAAATTCTTAATATAAGGAGAAAGTTCCAATAATACTGTAAGGTGTAACAAGGTTGGATTGAAAAGAGATGGGTTGGAATGAAGCTACTATAAATAGTTGAAGCTATCATGATCACATAAGGTAACAGATAAAAATGATTTATATATATAATCTGTATATGTTATATATGCAATCTACGTATAAAGCAAAGTTACAGTGAAGTCTATAAAGTTGAAGCAGTAATATTATGTTAGACAAATGATCTGACAAAATTTACTCTGTGAATAACGTGGGTAAAAACACTTAAGGAATAGGGGACAGTGTAAAATAGTGCAAGAATAATTATTTGCTCTGAAATAGGTTACATGGAAGGAAAATGTATACATAGGATAAGATTCGAGATTGTACGTAAAATTTCTTTTCTGTGTTTATTTTTGTTTTGCTGAAATATTAATAAAAATATATATGTATATAAAAAAAGAAGGCCTCAGTAAACTAAAAATCCCAGGAATTCCATAGGCTGCTGAACGTGGAATAATAGCACTATAACAGCATAGTGTGGAAATGGCCTCAGTCTGCTTTGCATATACACTGTCCTGTAGATTAGATAATTTCACATTCTAAAGTGGTGAAGTACAATTAATTTGGAGATATTTCTTTTCATTGGATTTTTGCTATCAGTTCAAACCCCAAGTGCTGGAATAAATTTTATAATTTGCTTCTTCCGTCAATATTGTTCAGATAAATAACAAAATTGAAGGAATTGTACACATGTTGCATATTAAAATAGTTCAACATATGGGTTTATTCCTGTAAACATTATGAGTAAACAAAATGTTTACAAAAGGCAGTAAACATGTTAGCAATGAATTTGACCATTCAAATATTTAAAAAATGAAAATGATATTTTATAAAATAAGCATACTTTTAAATGTGACTCTTGTTGACTCTGCCCATTATTACAGTCAATAAAGAGCAAGGGCTCCATAACTATTAAAAATAGGGGGGAAAGTCAACTCCAACTTATTGCACAAATCCTACAAACAGCTGTTTCAAACAGTTAAATGTACTTATTTCTACACTCCATACTTCTCATAACTTTGAAATTTGGCTCATAAGTAAAAAATAATCTTAAAAATGGATATCTTGCAGAAAGGTGCACAAAGTTTTTGTCTATCTGTGGAAAATCTAAGAACAACAGTACATTACATTGTTGCCAAAAGCATACACACTAGGAAAAGTGTATACAAAAAAAATGGAAAAATATGCATTTGCAAACTGCATGCAAATTTGTATGGGATCAAACTAGTCTCTGGAAAAATAAGACTATAGGAAAAACTGATATTCATAAATTCTACCTATTTAACCAAGCAGCCAATAGATTGCTACAGATGCTAAAACTGGAGGTGGATGAAGACAATAGATCTTGGATTTTTATTTTTTTTATTTTTTTTGAGTACAATTCCCAAAGCTTCTCTAGCCAGAAGAGAGTGAAGAGGACATATGGATACATTCGTAGAATTCAAAAAGGTAATATATTACCTTTTTTCTCCATATGGTGTGCGTGTGCGTGTGCGTGTGTGTGTGTGTAGGAGAGGAATCATCTTGCCTTTTGTCTTAAGTAGCAAAGTATTTTCTCTATTTTCTGTTTTGGTCATTTTTTCTCCAGGTATAGAAAGGTTGCTTCTTCCATATGGCTCAGCCCATGTACCTTTATCCTTAATGTCCCTCTTCTCACTTGAGCCTTACTGGTCCTCAGGGAAGAAAATGCAACCATGCTGAAACAATAACTTTAGGATTGGCAAGCATTGGCAGCTACTGGACAGTTTCCAAAAATTAATCAGACAATAAAATGAATGTTTCAAGTGCCTACAAAATTCCTGCTTTTGACTAACATATGCCTGAGAGCATCTTTCACCTGTTTGTTCCTCAGGCTATAGATGATAGGGTTAAGCATTGCAGGGGCTACTGTATAGGTGAGGGAGACAAGCTTCTCTATAGGATCTGAATAACCAAGACTGAACTTCAAGTGTGTGAATATAGCTGTGCCATAGAAGAGGGCCACAGAGAGCAAGTGTGAGGAACATGTGCCCAGAGCTTTTTGCTTCCCACCCTCCATAGTTATCTTTGAAATGGCTGCAATGATCAGAATATAGGAAACCAGGATGAGTGTGAATGGGGCAATGAGAGTCAGGAAGACAGGTATAATTCTCTCCACATTATTTATGTAGGTGCTTGAGCAGTGTAGCCTCACCAGGGGGGAGATATCACAGAAGAAATGGTTGATGATGTCAGAGCCACAGAAGGGGAGAGAAAATGTCAACCACGTTTTCACAAAGGATATGGAAAACCCAGTAACCCAGCATCCAGACACTAAAAACAGGCAGGCTTTCTTAGTCATAAGTCTCACATAATGCAAGGGATGACAGATGGCCAGGTAACGATCACAAGCCATGATAGCCAGGAGGTAGCACACAGCAGCTCCCAAGAGGATGTAGAAGAACATCTGGGTGGCACAGCCTAAGAAGGTGATAGTTTTTCTTTCTGACATAAGGTTCACAAGCATTTGAGGGAGAGTCACAGATGTGTAGCAGATATCCAAAACAGATAAATGCCTGAGGAAGTAGTACATGGGGGTGTGCAGAGCTTGACTGGATACTGTAGCAACAAAAACCATCATGTTCCCTGTGAGGATGAAAAGGTAGATTATCAGGAAGACCATGAAGAGGAAGACTTGCAAGTCATCTCGAGGAGAGATTCCCAGAAGTATAAATTCAGTTACTGGATTGCCCGTCTCATTCCTAATTTCTTCCATGTGTGTCTCCTGCAAAGATCACAAAAAGACACTGCCATGTGGAAATATTTCTGAGACAAGATCATGATAATGAGCATATCCTCTACTTGAAGACTAAAAGAGAGTCAGCATGATGTAGTTTCCAAAGAATTAACTGTGTTAGCCTCTTGCAGCGTAGAAA
The DNA here is from genome assembly GCA_948472985.1 of Iguana delicatissima. Taxonomy (NCBI): domain Eukaryota; kingdom Metazoa; phylum Chordata; class Lepidosauria; order Squamata; family Iguanidae; genus Iguana; species Iguana delicatissima. Next base: position 172,032 of record CAOKZL010001349.1, on the reverse strand, counting down.
GGAAGAAAAAAATGAGAGAAAAGAATGGAACTAATTGGTTTGTGTTTTTAGCATGAGCTTTTGTGATTATATAAACCCCGTTCTTGAAATATAGTACAGAGTGATATTAAGGACTCAGGATACAAAACATATTTAAGCAGTCACAGAAATTGGATAGAATGTAATAGGCACCAGAAAAATGTAAATCATACCCCTTGTCTCAAATTTTCAAAGGACCTTCAAAGTGGTCAGTTGATATCAATGTGTGAAAGCAGTACAATTGCTTACCAAAAGTCAGATAGTCAATGAAAGGAGACACATTATCCTTACTCTGTCCAGCAGGACTTCCAATAGAATTTAGGCCATGGATATGCTATTTCAAACAGAAATTGGTCATCTTTTTAAGAACACAGAATGAATTCTGTCACTTACACGGTAAAACGGACAACTTGAATTTAGTTGCTTGAACTTTCAGACATCCCTAATTAAATATATTTTCACTGGTTGTTCCCTTTCTATTGTCTATGTTTTATACCCTTTTCCATCAAAATGACTCATACCCATTTTCCTATTTATATTCCCTCAGGTTTTCCCCAGGTTGCACCCTTTACAATACAGAAGATGATGTGCGCTTCTAGGATGAGCCTTCAGTTTCCATTCCCTGTTGTCTTCTGAAATAGAAATGTGTGAGGAACATCATTTCTCACTTACTACACTGCTCTGCACTGGGTTGGATACAGTTTCCTAAAATCTTCATATCGGCATATAACTAAGGAAGCATCCAAAAATAATAAACACAGAAGGGTCCACAAAATGCACAGAAATGTGCATAGAATTCAGATGTGTACAACATATTACTGTAACACATGCCATTTGATGGAGAGATGTTTTCAACCAGTATGTACTATTTAAAACATGCACACATTTGAAACAAAGGCACACTAGAAAACCAGGAGCAAATTTCACCCTTAAAAGAAACAAGCAAACAAACAAACAAACAAACCTACTTAACTATTTGACCACATGCTAGATGTGACTGTGAGAAAGGGAGGAAGTCTCAGGATGGCTTCATGCATTTAAATGTTCCTATACCGAAAATTATGGGTTCAGGCATTGAAAGCTAACCTATGTCTGCATGAGGAAAATATAAGGAGAATGCATTGGCTTAAACTAGAGATGGAAAGAATATTTTACAGTGTTCAAAAAAGGATCCAAATCTGTTTCACAAGTGCTGGGAACCCTAGACAAGGAAAATCCTGAAGTGACAAAAATATTTTTAGTTTGGGGCTTATTCTGCATGAAATTATCATATTGCTTTTTGATAACAAAACATGTTCAATGTAGAAAACAGCAATTTGTGTACAGAAAATGTTTCTGCAAACCATTTGCAAATTTTCCGTTATGTGAGTCCCCAGTTATAACATTTTCTAAGCAATGATCAGTATTTTCTGCAATAATATTTTCTGGGCACAAAATGCTGTTTACAATACAGAAAATGTTGTTTGCACAAGAAAACCCCTCTGCAAATTTTGTGCAGAAAAACCCGAAGTTGTGATTAATCTTTGAAGATGGCACAGTTTACAGTAGTGAAAACATTCTAATGTTACATGTTCTTTCTTTGAAGAACAAGTTGTATGGAATAATCCTTTAAGTCTTAATTGCACTACATAACACCCACCTCATTTATAAGGAATAAGTCCCATTAAATTCAATGGAATTCATCACTAAGGTGATTATCTGGGATTGTATTGTGAAGCTTCAATCACAGTGGAATTTACCACAAAGAAAACATGCTCAGTGTTGCATCACATGTATTTCTCATTAAAATCAGTGAGAGCATGCAAAAGGGTTTCACAGCTTCTATCCAATGGCTAGAAATAGTAAATAATACAATGGTTATACGTTTTGGATGCAAAGTTGCTTGACCTATATCCATGAAACAAGGAATGAATAGTAAATAGCTGAAGCAGACAGATATGGAATAGTGTTATTTCCCAAAGTGATATGTTGAGCATGTAAATCTAACAGAGTGGTTAATCTGTTTTTTGGCATTGTTGTTGTTTTCCCTACAGGAAATCATAAGTCCACAAGGTAATAGAATAAGAATGACAAGCAAATACATTGACTGGCCTAGTTTTTACGTAGGTCAGTAGAAAATAAATGTTGGCTGTAAATAATCGATCTGTGCTAATGTAATAAATAAGAGATATTGCTCTAAGTGACAAAGTTCTGCTTTAAGAATAATAATTACACTTACTTGTGGAAAACCAGCCACCTTGTGGTAATTGTATAAGATGTTTGGATGTTTATGTAGAGAGTTGTGATAAGCAAACTTATCATGAGTTGTCGGCTGATTTGTGAAAATTGGACAGGATGTTTTCAGCCATATGACAGAAAGGAAGAGGAAACTAGAAGCAATGATAGGCTTATTATGATGACAAACAATTTTAATCTGTTCCAGTTTATTCCCCAATGAACTTTCAGTTTGATGTCCCAATTCACAGCAACAGAGATAAGTTTTTCATAAACATTTTTAACTAACCTAGTTATACAGATGGTCGCTCTAAATTGGTGCAAATGTGAATGATTATAATGGCCCAGTCCTCTGAAAGAAGTAGAACAAACTAGCTCTGATGAAGCCTCTTTATTCCCAGGAAAATGCAGACAACACCCATAAAACTGATTATACTAGTAGTGTTCCAAAAACACTATTTACCCAGACTTTGATGATTTTGTAAATAATAAAGTTCTTTCAAAAGCTATGTTCAGATATGAGAACTTCAGATATTTAGGCCCTTTTCACATGGCATTTTCCATGTGAAAGGGTGCCTGGAGCATTGTGCGATTGTGAGGAGCAATCTGCATGACACACTCACAATCTCATGATGCTCCAGGGGTTGGCAGGCACTGATTGTGCACCTTTTCATTTTTGGCTGGAAGCCAAAAATGGTGTGCGATTGCACATTGTTCCCGGGCCCCGTGTGCACTTACTTGGCGTGCAGAGCCTCCGGAGCCATGCCGGTCATGCTTCTTGCCCCAGCGCAGCCTGGGAAACTCCCAGGCTGCGCTGCGGAAGGAAGAGGTGGGACTCTCATGCAAGCATGCAACTCGTGTGGAGCTGAAGGACCCCAAACACAAGAGCCTCTTGCTGGAGGTTGCTCGCACGATCCCCACATTCCAGCGCCGGAAGAAGCTAAGGCGCGGAAAGGGCCTTAGAAGTGTTTCTGCATCTAAATTTCACATAAATGATGACCTTTTATTCAATAAAACCTGGCTACTAACCATGCGTTCATACTTGCAGTACATACTTCTTTAATGAGGAACAACTCACTAAATAACATATCAATCAAATATGTCCCATTATCATTTCTTGATGTCTCATCAAAGAAAATATTTTTCCATGTTTCGTGCCCTGTCCATTTGCATCATAAAATTCTATTTAAAAAATTCATACTGAGCCTTTTCACTGATTAAAAAAATCCTTAAGGTATTCTACAAGATGATCATAACAAAAAATATCATAATAATAACAGAGATTCTTACCACTCCATCACCACCTTAGGTTGTAAAGACAGGGCACAAACTTGGATTTAAACATGGCCTTCATGCCACTTTGAATCCTTTCAAGGAGAAAAGTAGGGTGTAAGAAAGATAACAACAACAACAACATTATTTGAGTTAAGCTAGTTTTGAACATTGTAAGAGTTAGCCATGGCAAACAGTGCATTGATAGATGTCCTCCCATAAATGCAATTGCTGGTAAGAAAAACTCTCTCTGCAAAGGTCCATATTTGGCAATGGCCCATTATGTCTTGTCACAGTCAAATTCCAGTACTGGGAACACAAAGAACAGGATCTCTCTGTTAAGCCACAGTGGACATGGCTAAAGATTGTTACAGTCCCCAAAGCAGGAGGGCCTCTCACCAGTTGATGATGTGGACAAAGCCAGGTAGACGAATCTTTCACCATGTTATGCTTCTGAAGTGTTCACCAGAAAGTCCAAATGAACATATCCATCTAGAACTGCACTTTCCATCTACCCCCAAACAAAGGTTACATTCAGAGACAAAAAGATGTCCAATGAATTCTTGCATGGCGGTGGATTGGACTCAGTGGCCCCTGTGGTATCTTCAACTCTATGATTCTTTGTCTTAAAGCCTTGTTAAATTAATTCAAAACAATAAGATAAGACAAGAACATGTTAAATAATAGTTAAATTGAACATAAACTATTATATCCTTTCGGGCCACCTCTCCAGGATGGGACTGGGGGACACTGTTCTACAGTGCTTCTGCTTCTTCTTGGAGGGGTGGACTCAGAAGGTTTAGTTGGGGAGTGCCTGTTTGAAACCATATCCACTGTCCTGTCAAGTCCCACAGGGTTTAATGCTATCCTTCATGCTGTTTAATATCTGCATGAAACCACTGTGAGTGATTATCTAGAGTTCTAAATTTGGTGTTATTAGTATACTGATAACAACAAACTCTCTCTCTCCTTTCCACTTAACTTCAAGGAAGCTGTTTCAGTACTAAACCGGTGTGTGCTGTCAATAATGGACTGTATGAGGGTGAACAAAATGAAATTTAATCAAGCTAAGACAGAAGTGTGAGTGGGAAGTCATAAGGCAGATTAGAGCATAGGGATTCAGCCTGAGGTGGATGAGGTTAGACTTCCCCTGAAATCTCAGGTTCACAGCCTAGACTTACTTCTGGATTTAGACCTGATCCTGGATGCCCAAGTTTCAGTGATGACCAGGAATATGGCAATTCCTTGAGAAATCATATCTGGCTACAACAACACATGCTTTGATTACACTCTGATTGGATTGCTGTAACACTTTCAATTTGGGGTTGCCTTTGGAAACTGTTTGCAAATTCCAGCAGATTCAAAATATTACAGCCAAGCTGCTAACTGGGGCTGGTCACAGGGCTCACATAACTCCCTTGTGGAATAGCTTCATTGGTCATCAGCCTGCTTCTGGTTAGAGCTCAGTGTGCTAGTTACGACCTTAAAAGCCCTACATGGCTTGGGTTCAGGCAACCTAAAATATCATATCTCCCCATACAAGCTAACCTGAGACCTAAGATCTTTGGAGGAGTGATTGCTTTCCATCCTAACACCTTCACAGGTGCAGTTGGTAAGAACATGGCAATTTCCGCCCTAAACTGTTATAGTGCTATTATTCCATTTTCAACATCCTGTGGAATTAAGAGGTTTGTAGTTTACTTAGGTCAAAGACCTCTCTGGCTGTAAATTCTAAGTGCCCCTCTCTCAACTGCAAACCCCAGGATTCCATAGGATGTTGAAAGTGGAATAATAGCACTATAAAAGTGTAGGGTGGAAATGGCCCATGAGAAGGAGCCTTAGTTGCTGGTCCTAGACTGTGGAACTCCTTCTCATGGGAAATCTGTTTAGCCCTGTCTCTATTCTCATTTCACAAGCAGATAAAGATCTTTTCATGCAGGTGGGCATTCACTTGACTACAATTATACTGCAGAATATTGTTTAAAATAGTGTGCTGACTTCTTTTTTGTATTTTGAAGGCAATGCATTTTTGCATTTGTACTGTAAAACTGTTCTTAATGATATACTTTTAACAGAATTGACGTTTGTTGTTTTTTTTTTTCAGTTTATGTGTAGTACATTTTTAATTAAATTGTTAAATTTTGTAAGCTATTTTGGTAGGAGAAATGCAGGATATAAATTGAAGAAATAAATAAATGAACACAGTGAAAGCCCTCCCCCCTCTGATGGCCAAATATGCATTAAATGAAGAAGTAGGTGATCCAGTTAATTTTGACAGCCCCTCTAAAATTCATACTTACCCCAAACATGGCAACAGGTAAACCCATGCTGTGGGAGGAGAAAAGTCTGGACAAAAGCAATACATGGGGATAGAGGCTGTTCTTTCGGAAACCACCCTGTGTTACAGCCCCCTCATAAGCTGACTTCCACAAGGTGCAGAATCCAGCCATCTCTCTTCTGTCTTGCCCCACGGTGTGTGTGTGGGGGAAGATAGTTGCAAAGTGCTCCCTTATCCATTTGAAGGGGGAAGAACAGACAGAAGTAAAGAAAGAACACAGACAACCCCCTCACCCCAAAAAACCCACCCTTATAATTTAAACATTTGGAAAACTGGATAGTGATATTCTGGTGCATGAATCATAATAACAATTCCATTAGCTGAATTTTGCAAGGGAGAAAATTCATGAGGTGCCACCATGTAAAAGGTCCTGTTTTAACTAGGCATTCATCCTATTTATCATGGCTTGAAAGCCCAATGAAAGGCCTCAGTAAATAATTCTAAACTGATTGAGAATGCTAGATGATCCTTCTGATATTATATTTCCATTCTAGTAAAAGGCTTCTGTTTACAAAAGAGCTCTTGACTTTTGCCTAAGGCATGAGGGACCACCTCAGATCCAGTAAAGTTATTTCAGAACTGGGAAAATATAAACTTTGTACGAACTACCTAAAAGGTCCAATTCATTCATCTTCTTTTCACTTGATTATTAAATATAACCACAGGGTCTGTAATGAACAAAATAGTGCCCTGGTTGATCTGTATTAATCCTAAGCCCCATACAAATTCCTTTCTGATTTGTGTGACTAACAAAACCATTAGGAAACCTATAAAAGAAGGAGAAAAACTCAAGTAGATACCAGCATAGACAGGAATAGATTTCCTGGATGCTATTTTTTAAAATAGCTGCTACCAATTTGATTTGTTCACTTTATTTACTTATGCCTCACCTTTCTTCCAACAAAGGACCCAAAGTAGCTTACAAAATTTTAAATAAAACTTTAGCAAAAGAGGTATTATTACAAAGGTTTAAAGGCAATTAAACACCAGTTCTGTCAAAAACACATAATCAAAAGCAGTTTAAATTACATTTCAAAAGACATATGAAATGTAATTAAAAACACAAAAAATAAAAGCAAAGTGTACCACTTTGAACACTGTTCTGCCATATGATTAAAATCAGTCAAAATCCTGCTTAAATATAAAGGTCTTCATCTGCTGGTGGAGAGAGTAGGGAAAAGCTAACCAGACCCCCCCATAGGAGAGAGTTGTACAGTCTGGGAGTAGTTGCTGAGAAAGCTCTCTCATGTCTCCTCACCAAATGTACCTATGAAGGTAGAGCAACTGAAAGAAAACCTTACCCTGAAACTCAAGAACTTCAGGTGGTTCATATGGGGAGGTATGGTCTTTGAGATAGTATGTGATCTTCAGACAGTCACCAAATGTTGACTGCAAGCATTTCAGCTCCTACAGACATTATTCAAATGTTTTTGGGGTCAAGGAATTCAATTATATAATTTTTAATTTATATGGATGTTCAGATTTTTGATAATAAGTTTCCATATTATTTAAAATCTTCACAAACAGTAACACAAATTAAATTCTGATTATCTGATGTTAATGTAGATCTTTGTGTGAATTTATCTGTTTTATGTATACTGAAGACAAATTCATGATGAACAAGGAGGTGGAAAATTTTTTTCATGTGTTCGTGGGAGCAAAGCAAGCTTCATATGATCTGGAAAGTGTCTTAGTGACTTCAAGAGAATAGACACTATAAATATCTTGAATTAATCCTTCATAGATCAACCAGAGAGGGAACAGCCTTGCGCTTAATCCTATGTGGCATTATGAACTATTACAAGATGTCATTTTTTTCAGGTTGCTTGGAAAATGTTTTAAAAATAGTAAGATAAGATTGGTTAGAATGATTAATGCAGGTCAGGAAAAACGCTATAAGTATCTAATAAAATGTAGTGTAGCCCATGGTATCTCATGCTATGTTAAAACAGTTCAGACTAAATCCAGTTGCTTAGTCCAACTAAAACAGACCTACTGAACCAAATACAATTTACACAATTGTTGACTTATTATTCAAGAAGTTTTTCAGTGAATCTACTTTAGTTAAAAAATTGGGTTCATTGCTAAGGAAACCCTGGATTGGTCTAATGACTGGTCTAATAAGTAAACCAAGTTTACTCCTTAGTTTTGCCAATTGTTTTTGCCTCTATTTTGATGCATTCCATTTTTGAGGAGGTCTGTTATTTTAAAAACAAATGAAAAACAACAACAACAACAACAAAACCCAAAGAACTACAGCAACAAATACTGCACTCTGCTAATACAGTTGCCCCATTTAGGAGCCATAGGCCATTTCTGCATGGCACCACTGTCCCATGATGGGGACACATTGTTGCACATCCATGATTTGTGCTTTTGCACAACTTCATCATAGTCCCGCTACCAACATGTCTCCACCTGTCGCGATTGTGGGATATTCCAAAGAAGGTGCATGTTGTTTACGCCCCCATACGTGGGCAGCTGGCTGGGTATGAATGGGAGTGTTGGGGACATGCTCCCATCTTGGCAAAGGTGCTGCCAGGATGATTCAGGCATGATGGAGACGGTTAAGTTGCAGAAATGGCCTTAATCTTTAGGGTGCTATAGTAGTCTTGGTTGTTATCAATGCTAGATAAGACAAATTTAAATAGGCTACTGGATAGCTAGTTTACTTCAAAGCTTGAAACAATAGGTTTGAACATTGATTTCATAATACTGAACACTAGAAATCAGAAAATTAATTCATAACCTCCATAACCAATTATTTTATTGGTTAAATTGCCACTAATAATTTTAAAAGATTCCACAGGATGCTGCTACAGTAGTTGAAGCAGAATCATGGTGCTATAACTGGGTAGTGTGAAAGGGTCCTATACAATGATCACATACGTTCAGGAAATAAGCTCAAAAGATTTTACTTGCTTTTGATGCTGTAAATAAGCAAGGATGTAAAGATAACTCTGCCCTCACCTCTGTATTGAATCCACTCTTTTATGTAAGAGAACTGAACATCTGTGTCAAATAAAGCACACACACAACCCTTTAAGAACCCTTTGGAAATGTATATATAATGTTCAATGACAAATTGATTTGAACATTCACACATTTTCATTTATAAATGGGGGAAAAAACCAGGATAGTGGCCTGTTCTTTGTAGATGTTCATTCCAGGTGGTCCGTCTTTGGCATTATTTTTAAAAACCTGCTTCTTAAGTACCTAATTCTACAAGGAATTCCATGAACGAAATGAAAGATTCCTGTTCCACCTACAACAAAACATGCTTCAGATAAATGGACAAAGATAATTGTCTGTATCTCAGAACTAATCTCTTCCCTTCTCCCTTCTTTAGGGATGTTGATTGATTCTGCCTGCTGGTGGTCTTTCACATAAGTATAATCAGGTGGACAGAAAGTGTAGTGGAGCAGAAGGAATGAAGTCTATAAGGTGACTTCAAACCATGTCAAGGACTGCACGGGTATTTCTTGGATTGATCACAGTGTTTCTGAGCCATCTTTCAGTCCCACTCTGAAGATAGTTTGTATGTACTGGATTGGGAAAGGAAACATATGGCTAAGACATTCCTGAGAGCTTCTTTCACCTGTTTGTTCCTCAGGCTGTAGATGATAGGGTTAAGCATTGCAGGAGCCACTGTATAACTGAGTGAGACAAACTTCTCTATAGGATCTGAATAACCAAGACTGAACTTCAAGTGTGTGAATATAGCTGTGCCATAAAAGAGGACCACAGAGAGCACATGTGAGGAACATGTACCCAGAGCCTTTTGCTTCCCACCCTCCATAGTTATCTTTGAAATGGCTGCAATGATCAGAATATAGGAAACCAGGATGAGTGTGAATGGGGCAATGAGAGTCAGGAAGACAGGTATAATTCTCTCCACATTATTTATGTAGGTGCTTGAGCAGTGTAGCCTCACCAGGGGGGAGATATCACAGAAGAAATGGTTGATGATGTCAGAGCCACAGAAGGGGAGAGAAAATGTCAACCACGTTTTCACAAAGGATATGGAAAACCCAGTAACCCAGCATCCAGACACTAAAAACAGGCAGGCTTTCTTAGTCATAAGTCTCACATAATGCAAGGGATGACAGATGGCCAGGTAACGATCACAAGCCATGATAGCCAGGAGGTAGCACACAGCAGCTCCCAAGAGGATGTAGAAGAACATCTGGGTGGCACAGCCTAAGAAGGTGATAGTTTTTCTTTCTGACATAAGGTTCACAAGCATTTGAGGGAGAGTCACAGATGTATAGCAGATATCCAAAACAGATAAATGCCTGAGGAAGCAGTACGTGGGGGTGTGCAGAGCTTGACTGGATACTGTAGCAACAAAAACCATCATGTTCCCTGTGAGGATGAAAAGGTAGATTATCAGGAAGACCATGAAGAGGAAGACTTGCAAGTCATCTCGAGGAGAGATTCCCAGAAGTATAAATTCAGTTACTGGATTGCCCGTCTCATTCCTAATTTCTTCCATGTGTGTCTCCTGCAAAGATCACAAAAAGACATTGCCATGTGGAAACATTTCTGAGACAGGATCATAATAATTAATATATCCTCTACTTGAAGTCTAAAAGAGAGTCAGCATGATGTAGTTTCCAAAGAAGTAACTGTGTTAGTCTCTTGCAACATAAAAAGGAAGAAGAAAGTGGGAAGAAAATAATGAAATGTGGCAGCAGTACATGGAATGGAATGTGGTAGCACTAACTGGTTTGTGTTTCAGCACAAGCTTTTCTGAATATAAACCCACTTCTCCAGACACAGTATGGAGTTATATTAAAGGTTCAGGATATAAAGTATATTTATACAGTTGTGGGAGTGGGATAGAATGTAATAGGATCCAGAAAGATGCAAATCATGTCCCTTGCCCTAAATTTTCAAAGGACCTCCACAGTTGTCAGTTGGTATTGATCTGTGAAAGCAATACATCTACTTGCCAAAAATCAGTTCGATGTATGATGTAGTGGTAAGGCTGGAAGTATAAGGAATCAGTCTCAAATCTGCTATTAGTCACAAAGCACACTGGTTTTTTTGGTGAATCACTTTTCCTCAATATAATGCATTTCATGGTTTGGGGTCATTTGCATATTGTGTTCTTTGGATCTAAATACAGAATGTTTGTAACCAGTACAGAAAAATGATGAAAGAAAAGCAAATATCTGCCTTGCCATTGTACTTCCATGTAATCAAGGACTGAATCCTATTCACAATCTCAAATACAGTAGGCACATTTGAAACAATTCTTGACTGGAAAGCCAAAAATTACATAAATCCCATGATTGAATGGGTTGACTCTATTTTTATTATTACTATTTCTTCTTTTCAGCATTTCCTTATAGATTGAAGATAGAGGCAGGAAATACAGAAAATATTTCTGCAAACCATTTGCAAATTTTCCGTTATATAAGTCCCCAGTTATAGCATTTTCTAGGCAATGATCAGTATTTTCTGCAATAATGTTTTCTGGGCACAAAATGCTGTTTACAATACAAAAAATGTTGTTTGCACAAGAAAACCCCTCTGCAAATTTTGTGCAGAATCAACCTCAAGTTGTGATTAATCTTTGAAGATGGCACAGTTTACAGTAGTGAAAACATTCTAATGTTACATGTTCCTTCCTTGAAGAACAAATTGTATGGAATAATCCTTTAGTTCTTAATTGCACTACATAACACCCACCTCATTTATAAGGAATAAGTCCCATTCAATTCAATGGAATTAATCACTAAGCTGATTATCTGGGATTATATTGTGAAGCTTCAATCACAGTGGAATTTACCACAAAGAAAACATTCTCAGTGTTGCATCACATGTATTTCTCATTAAAATCAGTGGGAGCATGCAAAAGGGTTTCACAGCTTCTGTCCAGTGGCTAGAAATAGTGACTAATATAATGGTTATACCTTTTGGATGAAAAGTTTCTTGAGCTACATCCATGAAACAAGGAATGAATAGTAAATAGCTGAAGCAGACAGATATGGAATAGTGTTATTTCCCAAAGTGATATGTTAAACATGTAAAGCCAACACTGCAGTTAATCTGCTTTTTTCCCTACAGGAAATCATAAGCCCACAAAGTAGTAGAATAAGAATGACAAGCAAATACATTGATTGGCCTAGCCTTTATGCAAGTCAGTAGAAAATAAATATTGTCTGCAAATCAATCTGTGGCAATACAATGAATAAGTGATATTGCTATAAGAGGCAGTTTCTGCTTTAAGAATAATAGTTACACTTACTTGAGGAAAACCACTCATCTTGTGGAGGTTGTATGATATGTTTGGATGCTTATGTAGAGAGTCGTGATAAGCAAGCTTATCATGAAGTGTTGGTTGATTTGTAAAGTAAGTCAGGTTGTTTTCAGCTACCTGAGAGAGAAGAAGGAGAAACAAAAAGCAATGACAGGCTCATTCAAACAGCAAACAATTTTAATCCCTTCCAGTTTATTTCCCAATGAACCCTCAGTTTGATGTCCCAATTCACAGAAGCAAAGATAAGTTTTTTCTGAAAATTTGTAACTAGTGTAGTTATACAGATAGTCACTCTAAACTGGTGCAGATGTGACAGACTGTAACGGCTCAACCCTCTGAAAGAGGCAGAACAGACTAGCTCTGATGAAGCCTCCTTAGTCCCAGGAAAATGCAAACAGGATTGAAGCCTTATTTCAATTCTGTCTCTGACTGAATTGTTAAACAGCCATAAAACTGATTGCACTAGTAGTGTTCCAGGTATACTATGTACTCAGACTTCGATGACTTTGTAAATAATAAAGTTCTTTCAAAAGCTATATTCAGATATGAGAACTTCAAATATTTAGAAATCGTTCTATATCTAAATTTCAAATTAATTATGACCTTTTATCCAATAAAACTAAACATTTGTGTTTATACTTGTAGTACATATTTCATTAATGAAGAAGAACTCATTATATAAGATATAAAATATATCTCATCATCATTTGATATCCAGCCATGGAATAATGAGACTGACACATAAAATTGGGTTAAATAAATACCACTGTATTTGACATAACCTTTTTTAGATTCATTGGCCTGGAAATGAAGCAAGTTTTGGGGGAGAAATCTGATGCAGGTCCAGCTGAGGCCAGGTGTGAACCCCTTGACAATATCTTGGGTGAAACACCACAGTTCTGAGAGCAATTCAAATGCTTGGACTGTTCCCTGGCTGGCTATAATTGGAAGGTAAGCCATGGGATCGCCCCCTCCCAGCCAATCCTCAGAGCTTGGATCCCTGGTTAACCTCAAAGGAAGCCTCCTCCCAGAACAACCCAGGCCTCAGAACCCTACCAGATGAGGTTTCAGAGTCCTAATCTTTCCCAAAGTGTGTCAGAGCTTATCATTGAAGGTTTATAGTTTCCCCATGCTAGCTTACTGACACCACCCAAAGCCAATTGCCCAAGTCATGAAGATATAGTAATTGGTAGGGGGGGGGGAACAGATAAAAGGGGAAGAAATTGCTACCTGTCCCTGAAGTGACCACACAAGCCTCATACTTCCCTGAGGTTGGGAGGGTGGACAGTACTGTAAAAATCCAAAGAGGCATGTGAGGGTGTAATCAGGCTTAGATAGCTTCTGACTCTGCCCCATCACGTGGTTTATTCTGGCCCCCCGCGCCAGATGCAAAGCACCCTAGTCTCTATCCTAGAAGGTATTAAAGTACTATCTTTCCCTGCAGTGCCATTTATCATAGGAGTCCAGGTATGTCTCATGAAATAGAATATTTTCTCCATACTTCACACCATGTCCATTCACGTCAAAGAATTCTAGTTAAGGATTATATACTAAACCTATTGATTTATATTTTTTTTTAAAGCTGAGGCATTTCTAAGAAGTCTATAGCAGCAAATATCACAATAATAACATGGATTCTTGTTCCTTCCCACCACCAATGTAGAATATATAGAATGAGCAACAAATGTGGATTTAAATATGGCTTAAACATCATTTAAGTTAAATTAGTCTGCAACATTGGAAGTTTTAGCTATAGTAACACCAAAGAGTGCACTACCAGAGGTCCCACCATAAAGGCAATTTGATGGCAAAACATCTCACCTCAAAGTCCATATTAGGCAATGACCCATTATCATAGTGAAATTCTCCACTGGATATACAAAGGATACATATTCCCTATTGAGCCCCAGTGAAGTTGGTTATGCCTTATTGCAGTCACAAGGACATGTGCCAAAGCATGGCCCCTCACCAGATGGCAATGTGAACCCAGCCAGGTGGACAAATCTACCATCACATTATGGTTCAAACGTGTTTAGTAGGAAGTCCAAATATGTATACCCACCTTGAAATGCACTTTCCATCAGTCCTCAAATGCAAGTTACATTCAGAGGGAAAAAAATGCCCAGTGATTTAAAACCCTGTTTTAAATAAGCCTCATACTTCCCTGAGGGTGGGAGGGAAGATAACATAGTAACATATTTAAAAGTAGTTAGACAGAACAAATGAAATATAAAATATGGTATCCTTTGGGGACACTTCTCTGGGGTAGGACTAGGGGACACACTTCTACAATTGTTCTAGTCCTTCTGGCAGAGGTGAACTCAGAAGGTGGGATATCTGTTTGACCCCTTGGCTATTGATCTATGGAATCCCACAGGGTTCAGTTCAGTCACCCACAGTGTGTAATATTTACAATGAAACCACTGACAGAGGTCATTCAAAGTTTTAGGGTTCAGTTTTGCCAGTACGCTGATGATACCCAACTCTTATCTCAAGACAAGATAGAAGTGCTCCTGGAAAGTTGTAAGGCAGATCAGAGAACCGGGATTTGGCTTGAGATAGATATGGTTACACTCCCCATGAGATACTGTGTTCTTACCTAGGGTGTACTTCAAGACTCAAACTTGAGTCTGGATGTACTAATTTTGGTGGTGGCTAGGAGTGCACAGTAAAAACCAGTGGACCATCTGTGCCCATTCCTTGCGTAGTTGGATCTGACTATGGTGACATGTGCCTTGATTAAATCCTAACTGGACTACTGTAATGCACTCTATGTGGGGCTCCTTTTTGAAACAGTTTGGGAACTCCAGTGAATTGAAAATGCTGTGCTTAGGCTATTGACTGGGGCTGGTTACAGGGATCATATAACCACTGAAATAGCTTCATTGGCTACCAATACATTTCCAGGCTGAATATAATGTGCTTTTTGTGGCATTTAAAGCCTTACACCAGTGATCTAAAAAACTATCTCTCCATATGACACCATGCAAGTTCTAAGATCTTTAGAAGAGTGCTTTCTCTTTGTCCCCCACCTTCACAGGTGTGGTTGGTGCAGACACGTGAGGGAGGCTTCTCACTGGCTGCTTCTAGACTGTGGCACTCCATCCCATAGGTGATCTGATTGGCTTCCTTCTACTCTCTATTCACCAGTAGATATCCACTCTTTGTGTAAGAGAACTGAGCATCTGTGTTAAGAACAAAGCGCACACGCACATGCACACGCGCGCACACACACACACACACACAGACAGATGAAATCTTACAAAAGTCCTCTGAAAAGGTATATATATAATGTACAATAACAAACAAATTTGCACATTCATTTATTTTCATTCGTAAACTAGGAGGAAAAAAATATACTAGTGACCTATTATTTGTAGATATTGATTTCCAGTGGCTTGTCATTGACATATTTTTAAAAAACTGCTTCTTAACTGGTCTAAATTCTACAAGGTCTTCATGAACCAAATGAAATACTCCTATTCCATCTGTAACAACACATACTTCAGACAACCAGGCAAAGTACTTATTTCTGAAAATTTTTCTTCTTCTTTATAGATGATGATTGATTCTCCCTGGTGGTGGTCTTTCTCATAAGTATAATTAGGTGGACAGAAAGTGTAGTGGAGTAGAAGGAAGGAGGACTGTAATATGACTCCAAACCACACTAAGGACTGCACGAGTATTTCTTTAATTGGACATGTTTTTTCTGTACTATGCCTCAATCCTACTCTAAGGATGGTTTGTACATATTGGATTAGGAAAGCAAAAGATTAAGGGCAAGTGAGTAGGTGAGGAGGAAAGTGTGCTGCAAAACAAACGGGGTGCATATAAGTCACCCTACACATGCAAGGTCAACTATTTGCCACAGCAAAATGGATATATTCTATTGACAGGGGCAGAAGCAGAGTTGTGCATACATCAATGTTATACATTGTGGCTGTGCATTGTGGTTGCAAGGCCTAAATACCCAGAAGACACCAGATCCTGTCTGATCTCAGCAGCTAAAACAGGGTTAGGTCTGGTTAGTACTTGAGAATACCACGTGCTGAAGACTGTGTTTCAGAGGAAAGCACTGGCAAACTACATCTGAGTATTACTTGCCTAAGAAAACCCTATGGAATTCATGGAGTTGCCATAAGCTGACAGGTGATTTGAAGGCATATGCACACATATACATTATACACATTTCACACTGCAGTTGCACAGTGTGCAATAGTACCCAGTTACTGACATGGGCTGTACTGTATTCTGCATGGGGTTTGCATAGTGCTAGCACAGGATATTACCAGAGGCAGACGGCCACACTACACTGAACAGATGTTGCATTGCAGATAGAGTTATGTAGAAATTATATTATGCATGCACAATCATCTTATTTCCCACGTTTCTCCTTTCTCCCTCTCCCTGTTCTTTTCAGATGACCTACATCAGTGTACTAGAAGGATGCACATTACATGCTGAAATCTGAATTAATTTTTCTTGGATTCTCCAAGAATTAGGGAACACAAATATTATTCTGTTTTGAGTTTTTATATGTAGTCTCACACTTTCAAGGAATGGACTCATAATAACTGTCACCTTGGTTTGCACATTCATATATTTCTTTTTCTTCTAGGAATTTGTCCTAGAAATTTAGTGCATTTCCATGACACACCCTAAGATGCTGACCCATTTTGTATCCAAGTCCAATAATGTCTTCTTTGCAGCCTGTGGTGATGAGATATACAGCCCTCCCACTACATTCATGGGTTTGACCTTTGCAAATGTGACTGTTCATGAGCACGCATGCTCCCCCCCTTCTCCTCCTCCCATTCCTATGCATTTTGCCCTGGTCCAAAGGACAGACACCAATGCAAAATGGAAGGGAATGGTGGGGGGAAGGCTCATGCGAGTTCTCAGTGCTGGGACAAAATGAGCAGGAATTGCAGTGGGAGCCTGACTGGAAGCAATTTACATCCATTGAGTAAAAAAACAAAACAAAAAACCCACTTGTGAGCAGTCAGACACAGTATCCTACTTGCTGAACACCACACTGTTGCTCTGATTTCTGAACAAGTACTGTCCTTAGGTGCATGTCTTAGACACATCTCTGTTTCATCACCGCTCTCCAGGTCAGTAATTTTTGCCCAATCTGTAAAACTCTGTTATCAATCTTTCCTCCCTTTTCCTTTGGTTAGCTTTCTGCAAAAGTGTGGATTTGTATGTGAGTGATTGAATTCCCTTAATAAAACAGATTTTAATTTACTTGTGGAATCTCTGGCTGGTTTTTCCTATCCAAGATCCCACAAATATTTATGGAAGACCTTCCTAAGTTACTCCCACTCTTGCAGGCCTCCAGCTTTGGACTATATAATTCCCCAAAGTGACATGGAGGAAAAGGCATTGTAGGTAGACCTCTGAGTCACCAACATTTTGTGGTAACAATAGCAATATAAAAATATTACAAATATTTCTAACAAAGTACTACCGTTATTGCAGCAGCATGATTTAGGCTAAATCTAGGAATTTCAATGGAAGAAAGAACAAAGTGCTTTTCTTTGGTTCCATGATGGTTTAGAGCAATTGCTATTCTTTCCTACTGCTACTATCACAATCACTATCATCACCAAGGATCAATTAATAAACTTAAAAGAATTCAAATAAGGGGACATATTTACCTAGGAAAACTAATTAGGTTGACTACTGCAAAGAAACAAATAGAATTTTTTTAAAAAAGGTATTACTTCCAGTAACCTAGTCAGTACCTATTACCAGGTATTCCAATGGACCAAAAGCAATACACTAATTATTTCAGTAAAACTAATTATATCAAGGTTGTTATACACGGAAGTCTCTCTCCCTGGAATATGTACAGATATTTAAAAGAAGCTCCATCAGTTCTACTCAAAATGGAATGTGAAAAAAAGAAATTGAGATTGAAGAATATAGATTATCTCACTTTGATTTCACTATTAGTACTGGGGTTTTTTTATTTCTGTCTTTTTTTCTCCATCAGGGTTTCTTTAAGATGTTCTTCTATATTATTTCTTTCTCTGCAAATGTTTTGCAAGATCTTTATTATATATGACCAGATACATTCAGAGTGCTATGAAAACCATGTAGAATACTCTAGCAATTCTTTGATTAAGGCCTGGGAATAATTTTTTGTAAAGAAGGATTTTGCATTTTTTAAGATTGCTTTTTATGTTTCCTTTACATCAGAGAAGAATTAACAGCAAAGTAATGTAAACATCTTTATATATTAATAGAAACCTATTTGCATGATTTAAAGGAAAGATTGGAATGTAGCTGGGCAAGGTATTCCTTCCGTGCACTGTACAAATACAACCAAATCGTTTATTCCTAATTTTTTTTTTTCAAAATGGTTTGAGGGTGAGGGTAAAAGCTAGTATCTTAGCAAGGAATGAAATGTTAAGATGTCTGATTCTGGGGGTATGGGAGAAAGCCCAAAAGCAGGTTGCAGAAAAATAGTATCTGCAGTGCCAAAGATACTGAGTCAAATTTCTCTCTTTTGGTACAAACTGAAGACCTTTGGTTTTTCCCACTTTTATGGTCCAATTCTAGCTTTTGTTCCAGATTTCTATAATCAAAAGTAATATATTTCTTTAAAATGGATGGAAGTGCATTCATACGGTGAAATTCTTCTGAAGACACTTATGCTGTTAATGTAAGCTTCCCGGAAGAATTTGGGCTGAACTGCAGAATAGCAAAGAATTGTACTACATTTTATAAGGAAACAAAACATTATTATATCCAGTTTGCAGTACAGTTGTAATGCCTGCGTACTGAATGGTAAGTATAAACCAGAATATAGAGCCTTCATCTGTTATCTCATTTGGGTGTGTATGTGCTTTGGTTTCCTTGCTTGACCAAACAGAAATTTGGTCTTCAGGCATTTTCTTTTTACAACATCTGGTGCTTGCTTTAGTTTTACTAAAGCCGTAAAGGCACTCTTATACTGCTTTGACTGGTGATGCTCAGATTCTTTCTCAAAATCTAGAAAAAGACAGTGGGCTTTTTAGTTTAAACTTTTTAGGATTATTTGCATGAATTTTACTTCAGGCAATCATCTCCTGGGATGGTTTTCCTCACATGGCTGCTTTCCAGATGTCTTGGACTAAAAATTTCGCCATCTACAGCTAGCATACTGAGAAGAATGAGAATCTGTAGGGTAACATACCCGGAGAGTAGTAAATGGAAGAAGGCTGTCTTCAATTCTGAGAAAGCTAGGCAGCCATGCAAAGAAAGAAATATGCAATAAGAAATGTCAATTCAGGGCAGTACAGTACAGTAGGTGACATGTGTAATCTTCTAGGCTGAATTCCATTTTTCCTTACGAAACTCACTAAGCAGCCTTGACTATGCCACATACCTTTTAGGTTACTCAGTTCACAGAGTGATTGTGAGGCTAACCGTGCCCTCTCTTTCTATGTTGTTCAGAGGCAACTTCCAACCCATTTTGTGGGACTTGTCTTCTTTGTATATATGTTGTATATATATATATAGATTGTGTTACCCTGTGTACTGGGGGTCCTGCAAGGGACTCCAAACATGCTCAACTATTGGTGGGGAAAATTAGCTCAGAGCACAAGTTAGCAAAACAAGAGGCAGGGCAACGCAGCGGAATCTTTAAACCCAATGTCTACGGCAGTGGTTCTCAACCTGTGGGTCCCCAGATGTTCATGGACTTCAGCTCCCAGAAGCCCCAGCCACTATGGTCAATGCTCAGGGCTTCTGGGAGCTGAAGTCCATGAACATCTGGGGACCCACAGGTTGAGAACCACTGGTCTACGGGGTCAGGCGAAGTCAAGAAGCACACCAAATATGAAATAATAACTGTGATTTTATTAAATATAAGCAAACAGTGTATGCAACCCACACACACAAGTAACTATAGAAAATAAAGGTGGTAGCGGTATAGAGGATTTTTAAGAGGGATTTTTGAATTGGGTGATACTACCCCGAAGCCCGGGGTAGATCACTGCAGAGGTCCGTAAGTGTGCAAGTCTCAGACTGAGACTGAGGGGAAAGCTCAGCAGATGAAGCAGCAGCAAGGCTGGATGACAGTTCGGAGCGATCCGAGGAAGGTCTCGGAATCAGGGTTTTTTATAGGGAAAGTATGACCGTGGCTAGTCTGTACTTGGGAGAGAACAATGAGGTTTGGGTGCAAGACAATGTCTCTGAAAGGTCAGAATTTAGCATGATTGAGTTCCAAATCGACAATGGAATGGCCAGTATGAAGATGCAGCGTGCTTGACAATTAAGCGTCTTACTTGCCAAGTTGTCTGCTTGGGGCAGGGAGCTCTTTGTATTAGCGTGCATCCTTAATGAGGTGTTTGTCTAGGGAGGTCTCCTAAAGCGATGATCCGGCTGAGTCTGGCCTGCCTGGGTGGAGAATGGAATGTTCAGCAATCATTCGCCATGCCTAGTTCTGTGCTTGTCCGGGGGCCTCACAAACACTTGACCGAGGGTGGCAAATTGGGCCGAACTGTGATATCAAAATGATATCTAATATCTTCCAAAGTAAGGCCAGCAAACGGTAATAACAAATGTGTGTGTGTGTGTGTGTGTGTGTGTGTGTGTGTATTGTGCCTATTATTGGAGAGAGGTGTGTGTGTGTGTGTGTGTGTGTGTGTGTATGCACTTTGGTGATATATGCATATTCTATTGACTAGTAAAGGTATAGAAAGACAAATTGATAAATGAGAACAGAAGTGTTTCTAGCAATACAGTCAAAATAATCATTCCATTAACTCTTTTTCATTTTACATACTTTATTTCATCAATATGGTGTAGGGCAATTGTTGCGGTTAGTTCTTTATTAACTGCTACATTGGAGTTGCATGGTTATCACTGGCAGAGTGTTGTTTCTCAGTCCCAGAACTGGTGCACATACTGATCTGGAAATCAATGCCACAAAAAAGAAGAGTTTGATTTCATTGCTTCACCTTTCCAAGATGATGATGATGATGATACTAACAATTCTCTTTTTAACTCTCAAGGCAAATATTACTGAAAATTATGTAAAGGAGAACAAAACATGGCTTACTACTGAATTCGTTATATTGGGTTTCTCCAAACTCTCCAAAATGAAATTGGTTTTCTTTACTGTGTTTCTATGCCTGTACATTTTTACGATGCTTGGCAATATTGCTATTGTCATTGTCACAAGTGCTGATGCTACTCTTCAGATGCCCATGTATTTCTTCCTAAGGATCTTGTCTGTCTTGGAAATGAGCTTCACCTCAGTCACCATTCCCAACATGCTAGTGACTCTTTGCTTGCAAGAAAGCAGAATCTCATTTGTTGGGTGTGCAGCACAATTATACTTCTTTATACTCTTTGGTATCACAGAGTGCTTTCTCCTTTCTGTCATGTCCTATGACCGCTATGTAGCCATATGCCTCCCACTGCAATATACAACCATTATGAACAAGAGAGTATGTGTTCTACTATCTGCAGCATCTTATGTTACAGCAGGTATGGTGGCTTCTGGACATACAACCTTCATCTTTACCCGCCCATTTTGCAGGTTGAATTTAATTAACCATTTCTACTGTGAAATCCAACCATTGCTTCTACTTGTCTGTGGCAATACCTACTGGAATGAAGTCCAAGTCATTGTGGCTTCTGGTGTGGTAACCATGTTGCCCTTCCTTCTTATTTTGATATCTTAAAGCCAGATCATCCTCACCATCCTAAAGATGAGGTCAATGAAAAGCAGACACAAGGCATTTTCCACCTGTTCTTCTCATCTCGTTGTAGTAACACTTTTCTATGGCACAGGGATCTTCATGTATGTAAGACCTAAGTCAACTTATTCTTTGGACACTGACAAATGGCTCTCTCTCTCCTATTCAATTATTATCCCAGTACTGAACCCTATAGTATATAGTCTCAGAAACAAAGAAATGAAAGTAGCCCTGTGGAAACTGGCAACTAAAACAGTTCGTATGTCAAAAAGATAAGAATTCTGCTCCAAAGTGCAGTGGATCATATATTATAATGACATATTTTTTCCTATGTACCTTTCATGGAAGCAACTAACTTGGGACATTTAATTATTGGCTTTAGTTTAATTTAGCCATTGTGGCCTCCCTGTCTTCATTCTGCCTGGCTTACCTGAGAAGAACTGGAAGAAAATTATCACTTTAAGATCTTTTTGCAGAACAGATATTTGTCTTGCTGTCTGGTTTTTTTTTTTATGTAGTCTCTCCGATTAAAAATAAATGTGTGTTTTTTAAAGATCCTCAGTATAAATATTTGTTGACATAATAGAACCTTACTTACATGTTCCAACTATTGTACAAAGCAAAGATAATAAGTTTGTTCTTTTTATTTTTTTTTCCTGGGTCATTCTTTTCTTCTCTCATTTTGGTAAAAATAAAATCCTCAAAAAATTAGCAGGGGCTAATAAGACACAGTCCACTATGATGCTTTAAGTCTTAAATTTTGATACATTTTAATTTGGATATACTGTTTTGGAATCCTGTTGGAAATACTGGAAACACTGTACTGGAAATACTCAAAATACTCAAACTACTAGAAATTCCAAAATAATTTGAAAATACTTTTTGGTGTCATGTGTGTTTGGAACTTAGGGTGATGTATATATCTTCTTAAGGATAGTGCACAAAGGCCTCTTTCTGTGCAATGGCTCCCCATCCATCATGCACCTGCTCATTTGCTATTAGGAACTGAAGGAGGGATTTGGGTGTCCTGGAAGCTCTTGGGTACATCTGGGAGGAAACAGTAGCCACCACTTGCCCTGATTTCTTGCATACTGGATCTCCAGCAAACTTACTGAAGATCCAAACTTACTGAAAATCCAACAGTGCAAAAGTTGTTTCCTGCCAGCTGCAGACACCCATGTGAACACCACCCATTTTCCCCAAACTCCTGCCCGGCCACTAAATGTACACAAGTGGAAGAATTTAACACTGAGAAGCTGCCTTCCACAATGTAATTGCTCAGGTGGAGTTTTACATTCTACCTCCAAGAATATAGAGCCTTCACAGTTATTTGCAAAGTTCATCCATGGATCATATTATAGTCACAGTGGCTGGTGAAGTCTCTTTTACTCCCTCTGATAACATAGCATTGTTTGGAATGGGAGGAATTCATAACATCATTCATTCCTTTACATGTAATTTATTAATAAGAAATATCAAGGAGTACATGGATTAATTCTTGGATATTCTATATGCAAACATGCTGCCTAACATTGAGCTATAACCTTTTCTTCATCAACACTTTGTTTTCTCACATTCTGAAAGTGAATACCCAGAACATTCAAAATTGGACTTTGCCCTTTATTCATTTTGGGTTTGAGCAGCATACCAAGAAAGTCCTGTGCACCATAGAGGTCCTCAGCTGGTAACCGGTGGGGATCTAGGGGCTCAAATTGTAACTTTCTTTCTTGGTTTCTTTTGACCTTTGGGACAGTGAGGGGTGGGTGAAATAGCTTTTTTTTACAGTTCCACCTTTTTTATGGGAAAGGATTCACTTGACATGGCAAACAATTCACCCTTCCCAAATACTCACTGGATCTTTTTGACAATGGGGATTGAGTGAGGTGACTACCATTATTGCTGCAGCATGATTTAGGCAAATCCCAGGGATTTCAATGAAAGAAAGAACAAAGTGCTTTCCTTTGGCTCCATGATGGTTTAGATCGATTGCTATTTTTCCTACTGTCACCATCACAATCACCAAATGGCAATAATAATCTTAACAGAAATCAAATGAGGAGAAATATTGATTTACCTAGGAAAACTAATTAGGTCAACTACTACAAAGAAACAAATAGCAGATTTTTTTTTTAAAGTATTACTTCCAGTAAGCTACTCAGTACCTATTACCAGGTTTTCCAGTGGGCTGAAAGTAATACACTAGTTATTTCAGTAAGACTAATTATATCAAGGTTGTTATACATGGAAGTCTCCCTCCCTGGAATATGTACAGATATTTAAAAGAAGCTTGGCCAGTTCTGCTCAAAATGGAATATAACAGAGAGAAATTGAGATTGAAGGATACAGATGTCTCACTTTGATTTGACTATTGGTGCTGTGATTATTATTATTATTATTATTATTATTATTATTATTATTATTATTTCTGGTTTCTTTTCCCCCCTCCATCAGGGTATCTTTAAGATGTTGTTCTTCTATATTATTTCTTTCTCTACAAATGTTTTGTAAGATCTTGGTATATATGACCAGATACACTCAGAGTGCTATGAAAACTATACAGAATAGTGTGGCAATTCTTTGATTAAAACCTGAGGAATAATTTTTTGTAACAAAGAACTTCACGTATTTTTTTTTAAAGATTGCTTTTTGATGAAAGCTTTCTCAATCAGAACTGATGGTAAATAGAAACTTATCTACAGGTGGCAGAGCTGCACATTCAGTTTTACATTTTCATCAAGCAAGAGAAGAATGAACAGCAAAGTAATGCAAACATCTTTGTATATTAATAGAAAACAATTTGCATGATTTGAAAAAAAAGATTTGAATGTGACTAGGAAAGGTATTCCTTCCATGCACTGTACAAACACAATGAAACTGTTTATTCCTAATTTTTTTTAAAAAAAATGCTTTGAGGGTGAGGGTAAAAACTGGTACCCTAGCAAGGAGTGAAATGTTAGAGAGCTGATTCTGGGGTTATGGGAGAAAGCCCATAAGCAAGATGCAGAAAATAGTGTCTACCTAAATCCAATCAACATAGTTCAGGAACACGAGGAGATACAACTCCAAAAACTACCAGGTGCTGAAGTAGCATCCTTCTAAGGCTGGAGTTTAGTTAGGCTTATTTCTGAGGAGAGTTGCATAGATTTGCAGTACCAAAGATACTGACTCAAATTTCTTTTTTCCTTTTCTTTCTTTCTTTCTTTCTTTCTTTCTTTCTTTCTTTCTTTCTTTCTTTCTTTCTTTGGCACAAATTAAAGAGCTTTCTGTTTTTCCAATTTTTATCTTCCAATTCTAGCTTTTGTTTCAGATTTCTGAAATCAAAAATACTATCTTTCTTTAAAAAGCTGGAAGGGCATTCACACTGTGAAATTGTTCTAAAGACATTTATATTTCTCATATAAGCTTCCATGAAGGTTTTGGGTGGGACTGCAGGATAACAAAGACTGGTACTACTTTTTATAAGGAAGCATTTTTATGTTCACATTGTAATTCAGTTTTAGTGCCCACATCCTGAATGGTAAGTATAAACTAGATTATGTAGACTTCATCTGTTATCTTATTTATGTCTGTACGTGCATTGGTTTTCTTGCTTGAGGAAATGGGAATTTAGTCTTCAGGTATTTTCTTTCTACAGCAGCTGATGCTTGCCTTTGAAATTTTATTTCAGGCAATCATCTCCCAGGACAGTTTTTCTCACTTTGTTGCTTTCTAGATGCCTTTGACTACAAATTTGATCATCCACTATTTGTGGTAACTGGAGAGGATGACAGTTTCTAGGATGATATACCTGGAGAGAAGTAGATTGAGGAAGGCTGTCCACTGTTCTAAGAAAGCCAGGCAGTCAGACGAACAGAGACATTTGAAGAGAGAAAAGCCAGTGAAGATAAGTGCAGGGCATAAGTGGCATGGGTAGTCTACTAAGCCGAATTGCCTGTTTCCATATGAAACTCCCTAAGCAGCCTTGACTAAGATGCATGTCTTTCAGAATAGCACAGCATACAGGGTGATCAGGAGGCTAACAGCATAGCCCTTTCTATGTTGCTTAGGGATAAGCTCCAACCCATTCTGTGAGACCTGCTTTCATTGCATATATGCATGATTGTGCCTATTACTGGATATATATGTTTTGGAGGTACATGCATAGTCCATAGTAAAGTGAAAGAATAGGAAGTTAAATTGACAAATGAGAACAGACGTGTTTTTAGCAATACAGACAAAACAATAATACAACAACATGAGAACCTTTTTTAAATTTAACATATTTTATTTAAGTAATATTGTATAGGGTCTTATGTTGTATTTAGGATTCTGTTAACCACTACATTGGAATTGGCTTGTTGTCACTGATCAAGTGGTGGGTCTCCCTGGAACTGGTACATATACTGATCTATAAATCAATGTCACCCATATAGAATGAAAGAGTTGGATTTCCATTGCTATCCTCTACCAATATGAAGATGAAGATGATGGTGATGCTAATAATAATTTCTCTTTCTAATTCTCAAGGCAAAATACACTGGAAATTATGCCATAGAAAACAAAACATGGGTTACTACTGAATTCATTATACTGGGATTCTCCAAATTCTCCGAAATGAAATGGCTTTTCTTTACTGTGTTTTTATGCCTGTATCTTTTTACAATGCTTGGCAATATTGCTGTTGTCATTGTCACAAGTGCCGATGCTACCCTTCAGACGCCCATGTATTTCTTCCTAAGGGTCTTGTCTGTCTTGGAAATGAGCTTCATTTCAGTCACCATTCCCAACATGCTAGTGACTCTTTGCTTGGAGGAAAGCAGAATCTCATTTGTTGGGTGTGCAGCACAACTATATTTCTTTTTACTCTTTGGTGTCACAGAGTGCTTTCTCCTTTCTGTCATGTCCTATGACCGCTATGTGGCCATATGCCTCCCATTGAGATATACAGCCATCATGAACAAGAGAGTATGCATTCAACTATCTGCAGCATCTTATGTTACAGCAGGTATGGTGGCTGCTGGAGATACAATTTTCATTTTTACCCTGCCATTTTGCAGATCAAACGTAGTTAACCATTTCTACTGTGAAATCCAGCCACTGCTTCTAGTTGTCTGTGGCAATACCTACTGGAATGAAGTCCAAGTTATAGTGGCTGCTGGTGCAGTAATCATGTTGCCCTTCCTTCTTATTTTGGTATCTTACAGCCAGATTATCCTTATCATCCTAAAAATGAGATCAATGAAAAGCAGATGCAAGGCATTCTCCACCTGTTCTTCTCACCTCATCGTAGTAACCCTTTTCTACGGCTCAGCCATCTTCATGTATGCAAGACCCAAGTCAAGTTACTCTCTGGACACTGACAAATGGCTCTCTTTGTCCTATTCAGTCATTACGCCGACACTGAACCCCATAATCTTTAGTCTCAGGAACAAAGAAATGAAAGGAACCTTGAGGAAACTGGCAACTAAAACTTTGCTTATGTCACAAGGATAAGAACTCTACTCCAGTGTTTAGTAGATCATAAGTTATACTGACACATTTTTTTCCTCTGTGTATCTTTATTTGGTGAAGCAACTTACTTGGGACATTTTAATTATTTATTTTAGTTTAACATAGGCATTGTGGCCTCCTTGCTTTCATCCTGCCAGGCTTACCTGAGAACAACTGGAAGAATGTTGTTAGACTGAATCTTTTTCAGAAGAGATACTTGGTCTGTTGTCTGTGATTTGTTGATGTAATCTCTCTTACAAAAAATAAGCAATTTGCTGGGAAAGGGTCCCGAGTATGAATATTTGTTGATATACCAGCCTCTTATTCTCACATTCCAGCTATAGTAAAATACAGAAAAAATTCTTTCTGTAAAACTTGACTGAATAGATTAACATCTGACATGAGGTCATTTCAAAACAACTACATTTCAAAATTCTGCTAATCTATGCGGAGATAGCAATAGCAAAACAGTGGTTCACTTACAAATATTTGTTCTCTTGATAAAGATCTTCGTTTGTTCTTTTGATTTTTTTTTCCTCTGTCATTTTTTCCTATCTCATTTTGGTAGCAATAAAATCCTCAAAAAATTAACAGTGGCTTATAAGATGAAGTCTACTATGATGCTGTAAATCTTATATTTTTTGGAATCCTGTTGGTGACATATTTGTATGTATGTGTATATGGTGACATATGTTTTTGTAACTTGTGGTTATGCATATATCTTTTTATGGATGTTGCACAAGGGTCATTAGCTGTTGGCCATGCAAGGTGGCATTTAGGAGTTCAGGAGGGATTTGGGCTTCCAGGAAGCATTTGACTACAGTTGGGAGGAAACAGTAGCCGTTGTCTGCCCAGATCTCCAGCTTACTTGGTCTCCAGCACAGTTACTAGAGATCCAGCAGTGTAAAACTTGCTGTTTCCTGCCATCCTTTAAATGCATTTATGCACTTATAGCAATAGCAATAGCAGTTACATTTCTATACTGCTTACCAGTGCTAAGCATTCCCTAAGCAGTTTACAATTTTAGCTAATTGCCCCCAACAAACTGGGTACTCATTTTACTGACCTAAGGAAGGATGGAAAGCTGAGTCAACCTGGAGCCCTGCCGCATCAAACTCACAACATTGTAGCTGCAGTATCAGCATTTAACCACTGCACCACCAGGGTTTCTACTTGAAATTTATCACAAAAACACACTCAGTTTCATCCCTTCAAAAAGAATCATATGCAATAAAGAAGGTATGCATAGAAATGGACTTGGCTGATCTCCCTTTCTCCAGTCCAGAATCAGCATGGTTCAGTAGATATCTCAAATATATTTTCTAGTAAATGATAAATCCATTTTTGTCCATTGGGAATTTGGTAACAATGGATTGCATTTTAAAGGTATTTCCATCAAATTTGCCAATAATAGTTTATGCAGCAAATTTTCTCTTCTCCACTGAATCCGCTCTTAAAGAACAAAGGAAAACAGCATACTTGTGTTTTGAGGTTTAGAAAATATATTTATTTATTCTCTTCATCATGGCTGAGGTCCAGCTGGTAATCCCCACTAGGGTAGACCTATTCCGTCAATTCCTGAATGGAAAATCAACAGTTTTTGAAGCCAATTCATAATTTTGAACTTATTCTGTGCAAAATTCACATGTACTTGATTTGCATAGAAAACAACATTTTCTTCACAAGAAGCAGCCTTTTATTTACAGAAAATAGTATTTCCAAGTTCTTTCACTCTCTACAAGTTCTATAGAAAGCAGTTTATTAATGAATATCAGATAACGCATAATAAACCATGAACTAGTGATCTACTATGGTTATTTGCTCATAATGTTCAGTTGGTGGTATTTTTTCAGTAATGCTAACTAGAATATTGCTGGCTCAATAGACATCTGAGTTCAAGTGATACTGTTGTGTATTTTCTAACAACTAGGAGTAATTATTCATTCTAATTCATTGTCATAGTGATCAAATATGGTCATTTATGCACAATGTTCGGTTGGTGGTATTTTTTTTTAGTTATGCTAATTAGAATATTTCTGGCTGGGAACACATTTAGGTTCAAGTGACACTGCTGTATTGTTTCTAACAAGTGGGAGTAGTGATTCCATTTTAATTCATTGTCAGGACCAGGTGAAGATTGGGATTAAAACTTACTATAGTAAGAGCAGATCAGTGATAAAAAAAATCTCCCCCTTTTTGCAATGAAAAATATAAATTATGCTGCATTGGGATTGTCAGAATTCAAAATATCATAAAAGAATATAGTCAATTAAATAGACATTAGCTGAACAGTGCTGATTTACATCTCAGGAGCTATGGCTGTGATAATTTAGTTTCCTCAAACTGTGAAGTCTCCCAAGATCTCATTAACAATTCCAATTAAACATTTAATATATTTTTGTTTTGACCAGCTCATGGAAGAATGAGTCTATGTGTGCCTTATTACTTTCTTATACAGACAAAAGGTTTTGAATGTGAAAATGGTTAGGTTTTTGGGGGGTGGGGGGTAGGGGGAGGAACAATGCTATTAGAATTACCTGTAGTTTTAAGTAGCCCCTTAGTGAAAGGCAAGTCTTGTAACTGCTTCAGTGAACAAGTGCCTTTGTTATTAAAATCAAACCCCTTTAGGACCTATTAAAATCATAATCATGATCCTTGAGAAGTTAGATGTTATTATTTAGAGAAGCACTTCCATACATTAAAAAAAATGGCATTCTAACTCTCTTTACAATGTCCTGCTTCTCAGACACACCTATCGTCATTTGCCAATTTTCAACTCTGCTCCCTCCTTTGTCTGCCTCTTGCTCCTGGTATTTTGTTATAATTCTTCCTATGACTCACAATCTCCTAAACATATTGTGTGGCCATGATCTTTCTCCAATCTCCATCTTTGACTTCTTTGTTCCTCTACCACTTTCCTCAGTTGGTCTGCTTCCAAGAGTTCAGATTTCCCTTCATGTTTTTCTTGTTTACTGTCAGAATTGACAATCCTCCTTTTACTAAATGAGTTTTTGTACTATTAGCGCAATGACCATATTTTCCCAGTGCATCTTTCTTTCACAAAACTTCCTAGAGTTTCCTAACTCCGGTCATTTTTCCCATCTGAAGTGAGCACAGCACTGTAAGAATGAGCTCCATCTATTTCCACCCCTCATTCTTACAAAACAAATCTCTCACCCTCTTTACTAGCCTTGTGGTCATATAGTAACTTGCCATATAATAACTATTGAAGGACATCATCATATTCCCTATTTATCAACAGGCTGCTATATTACATAGAATTAATAACTGAATATTTTCCCAGTTTTGCATGTGTTTCTCTATATATGTGTGTGCACGCACACACACATATGCTTCCTGAAGTTTGTGTCTCTCTTGTGTCCTACTACTGAGCAATGGCTCTCTCGCCAAATATTTTCTATTGCTCTACCACATAAAGGGGAATAGCTAGAACACCCTAAACTCCTCTTTGTCCTTTTACTGATGATGCATTTGTGTGACATGGAGGTCAACCAATGGTTGTCAGTGCAGATCTACGAAGAGAAAATTTTACCTTTCTTTCTTAGCTTTCTTTGACCTGTTATGAGGAATTGAGTTCCTCCTCCTCCTCCTCCTCCTCCCTCTCCTTCTCTTTCTCCTTCTCCTTCTTCAAAATCTTTGATAATTGGGCAACTTTCAAACACTTTTTGCAGTTCAGGCTTTAACATTAAAGAAAAATAAGCACATGGTATATTTGCACAGAAAACAGTTTTTCTTTTTTTCTGGGCAGAAAATAATAAATGGTCAAAAAACATGTTTTTCAAAAGTTGGGAAAACCTGACAGTAAGAATTGTGAATTGAGAAGAATGTTTACTGTTTGGGACCACCCAAAATCCACATCTGCTTCTTTTGTGCCAACAACATTTTCTGTACACAAAATAATATAAATAATGCTGTTTTCCTAAATAAATGAATATGTTTCCATATTTGAACTCTGTTTGCAAGTTTACTCATTGACTGATGGTGGTGTATGGTGAGGATGGTCTTTAGCATTAAAAATCAACATAAGCTTCAGCATCATCTAGCAAAAGGTAAGCACCTTATGGGTTCTTTCATTGAAATTCCTGGGTATAAACTTGGTCATACTGGCAAAATGTATTTGGAATATTCTACAATTTTTGCCCAGTTCAACTCAGAGATCATACAGGATTATATCTTATTTATCTTGATTTATTTATCTTTCTGGAGTAATCCCCCTACTAAAATAAATCCATGGAGTATTCCAGCCAATAAACCAAGGTTCAATGAATTCTGAGGAGAAAGAGAAACAAAGAATGTCCTCTGAACAAAGACAACTTTAGATTATGTTAAAGTGAATGTCTGCATGAGTCTCCAGACCACTCCATAGAGAAGGTTATACCAAGGTGCTGTTTTTCCAGTACTGTATCTCTCTGTTTCTTTCAAGGAGTACTATCAGGATGCATTGGGAATCTGCTATATTGCTGGATCTAGGTAGAATAGTTAAAATTGGCCTTTCCAAAGTGACAGACTCTCTCCGTGCAAGCAGATACCTTTCTACAGTTTGTGTGACAATGGAGAGCAGCGGAACCACACACTTTCTTCTTTACATATCAATTTAAACAGGATAAGTACTTGAATATAGCTCTAGTCCTCCTAGGAATGGGGATTTCATTAGGTTTGGTATCCTGCTTATGGTATCCAGAGTTCTCCATCTGTAACCATGCTTAACCTCATATACATATTCTATCTGAAAAATGACAACAATCATACTGATCTGTCTTTCAGTTGGTATTATATAAGGTTTATTGGCCTAATGCAGCTAAAGCACTTCCTCAAATAAGTATATAAATAAATAAAATTTTTAAAAAAGAAAAAAAGGGCTGCCTTTTTGAGTTAATTCTTAGTTCCAAGTATAACAGACCTATTAAGTCAAGGGTGACAGGAAAAGTCAACACTTTTGGAAGTCCCTCTGGTAAGCACTGAGGGAAGGGGAATTCTTTGCCATGCCAAGTACATCCTTTCCTACAAATAAGCAGAATGGTGAAAAAGGGTCACCTCACCTGCCCCCCATTGTCCAAAAGTCAAAGGAAACCAAGAAAGAAAATTACCACTTATCACCAGCGAGTTAAAAGTGACATAGACATATGTCACCAACAGGATTCCAAACAATATTGCTAAATTCAAATTTATTTCAATTTATTTCAACGTATTTATGGTTGAACGTAAATGTATTTGAATTTAAGATTTAAAGCATAATGATAGACCGTATCTTATTAAGCCCGAACAATTTTCTTTTAGGATTTTAGAGAAGAAAAGAATGGCACAGAAAAATAATAATAAAAAAACAAACCAATTACGTTTGCTTTGGAGAGCTTTGTTCAATGAACAAATACCAGTATATGACCCACTGTTTTGCTACTGCTGTCTCCGCAGATTAACAGAATTTAAAAATGTAGTTCTCTTGAAATCAACTTATGCAAGATAAAAGTACACTGAGTCAGGTTTTACAAAAAGAAAAAAACTTCTCTATTTTACGATACTTGGAACATGTGCATAATTTTCTGGTATATCAACAAACATACGTACTGAGGATCTTTTTACAGCAAATTGCTTTTTTTTAATAAGAGAAATTACATCAACAAATCACAGACAACAAGTTAAATATCTGTTCTGCAAAATAATCAGCCTAATAATGTTTTTTCAGTTGTTCTCAGGTAAGCCTGGCAAAATGAAAGGAAGTAGGCCACAATGGCTACATTAAATGAAAACCAAGAATTACATTTCCCAAGTTAGCTTAGTTGCGTCAGTGAATGAAGGTACAAAGGTGGAAAAAATGTGTCAGTATCGTATATGTTCCGCTATACTTTGGAGCAGAGTTCTTATCCTTGTGACATTTGAAAAGTTTTAGTTGCCAATTTCCACGAGGCTCCTTTCATTTCTTTATTTCTGAGACTATATATTATAGGATTCAGTGTTGGAGTGATAATTGTATAGGACAGAGAGAGCCATTTGTCAGTGTCCAAAGAGTAACTTGACTTGGGTTTTGTATACATGAAAATGGCTGTGCCATAGAAAAGGGTTACTACAGTGAGGTGAGAAGAACACGTGGAGAATGCCTTGTGCCTGCTTTTCATTGACCTCATTTTTAGGATAGTGAGGATGATGTGGCTGTAAGATACCAAAATAAGAAGGAAGGGCAACATGATTACTACACTAGAAGCCAGAATGACTTGGACTTCATTCCAGTAGGTACTTCCACAGACAAGTAGAAGCAATGGTTGGATGTCACAGTAGAAATGGTTAATTACATTTGAGCTAGAAAACGGTCGGGTAAAGACGAACGTTGTATTTCCAGCAGCCACCATAACTGCTGTAACACGAGATGCTGCAGACAGTTGAATGCATACTCTCTTGTTCATGATGGCTGTATACTGAAGTGGGAGGCATATGGCCACATAGCGGTCATAGGACATGACAGAAAGGAGAAAGCACTCTGTGGCACCAAGAAGTAAAAAGAAATATAGTTGTGCTGCACACCCAACAAATGAGATGGTGGGGGTTTTTTCCAAGCAAAGAGTCACTAGCATGTTGGGAATGGTGACTGAAGTGAAGCCCATTTCCAAGATAGACAAGATCCTTAGGAAGAAATACATGGGCGTCTGAAGGATATCCTCAGCACTTGTGACAATGACAACAGCGATATTGCCAAGCATTGTAAAAATGTACAGGCCTAAAAACACAGTAAAGAAAAGCCATCTCATTTTTGAGAGTTCAGGGAATCCCAATATAACAAATTCAGTAGTACCCCATGTTGTGTTCTCTATGGCATAATTTTCAGTATCTTTTGCCTTGAGAATTAAAAGAGAAGTTATTATTAGTATCCTCCCCCT
The DNA here is from genome assembly GCA_948472985.1 of Iguana delicatissima. Taxonomy (NCBI): domain Eukaryota; kingdom Metazoa; phylum Chordata; class Lepidosauria; order Squamata; family Iguanidae; genus Iguana; species Iguana delicatissima. Next base: position 137,868 of record CAOKZL010001349.1, on the reverse strand, counting down.
CCTCCCCCTCATCATCTTCATCTCCACTTTAGAAGAGGAAAGTAATGGAAATCTAGCTGTTTCTTTCTTTGAGGGTAACACTGAATTGCAGCTCAGTATTTGAAACAGTTTGGAGACTCAGAACCATCCCTTTGCCAGTGACACCCAGTCGATTCTAATCCAGTGGTCAACATCAACTAACTGCAACATATGGTCCTATATGATATTAGTTAAATAAAGTATGTTAAACTAAAAAAGGATCTCTTGTTGTTAATGGAGTGATTGTTCTGTCCGTATTGCTAAAACACCTCAGTTCTCATTACTTAATTTGACTTTCTACACTTTCATTTGTCCATGGACTATGCATATATCTCCACAATGTGTATATCCAATAATAGGTACAAAAGCAAGCCCCACAGAATTCTATAGAACTTACCTCTGAGCAATATAGAAAGGGCAATGCTGTTGGCTCCACAATCATCCTGTAAGCTGGGCTATTCTGAAAAGTTTACAGCATAGTCAAGGCTGCTTAGTGAGTTTCATACGGAAACAGGGAATTCAGCTCAGAAGATTACACGTGCCACCTACTGCACAGCACTGGACAGCACTGGCCTTTCTGTCTGCAAATGTCTCTGTTTGGCTGGCTGGCTGTCTTTCTAACAACAGAAGTCAGCCTTTTTCAATCTACCACTCTTCACCTTTGTTGTCCTACAAATTTTCATCCTCCTCAGTTGACACAAATAAGTATGCTACCTGTGGATGATGAAATTTGTAGTCAAAGACATCTGGAAAGCACCAAAGCAAAGAAAACTGTCCCAGCAAATGATTGCCTGAAGTAAAGTTCAAGCAAATCATGTTATGATGTTTAGATTAAGAAGGTCAGTGTGTTTTTTTCAGATGTTTGCATTACTAGTCAAATCAGTATACGAATGCCTTGAGGGCTTTACCTTACCAAAAGCCAGAAGCAGGTGTGGCAAAAAGCAAATGCCCAAAGACTAAATTTCTGTTTAGTCAAGCAAGAAAACCAAAATACATAAGCATCCCAATAAGATAGCGGAAGAAGGCTACATAATCTTGTTTATACTTACCATTCAATACTAGGGCACCAAAACTGAACTTCAAAAGGAACGTAACATTGCTTCCTTATAAAATGTAGTACCAGTCTTTGTTGTTCTGCACTACAACCAGATGCTTCACAGAAGCTTATAGGAAAGCATAAATATCTTCAGAAGAATTTCACAGTATGAACACCCTTTCAGCTTTTTAAAGAAAGATATTACTGATTTTAGAAATCTGGAACAAAAGCTAGAAATGGAAGACAAAAGGTAGAAAAAGTGAAAGGTCTTCAATTTGTACCAAAAAGGAGAAATTTAAGTCAGTATATTTTACACTACATATCTCTATAGATCTCCTCAGAAATAAGCCCTACTGAGGATTACAGGCTTCAGCCCTTGGTAGTTTTTGAAGTTGTATCTCTTGGGGTTCCTGAACTATGGTGATTGCATGTAGGTAGGCATTATTTTTCTGCAGCTTGCTTTTGGGCTTTCTCTGATGTCCCCCAGAATCAGATCTCTAACATTTTACTCCTAGCTAGAATACCAATTTTTTTACCCTCACCCTCAAAACATTTTTATTTTATTCTTATTTTTTTTATTAGGACTAAACAGTTTAGTTGCATTTCTACAGTGTGCGGAAGGGATACCTTACCTGGTCACATTCTAATCTTTCCTTCAAATCATACAAATTGATTTCTATTAATATGTAAAGATACTTACATTACTTTGCTGTTAATTCTTCTCTTGCTTGCTGAAAACATGAACCTGAATGTGTAGCTCTACTACTTGTAGGAAAAGGTCTATTTACCCTTAGTTCTGACTGGGAAAGCTTTAATCAAAAAGCAATCTTTAAAAAATACAAAATTCTTTCTTTCAAGAAATTATTCTCAGGCCTAAATCAAAGAATTGCTAGAGTATTCTATATAGTTTTCATGGCACTCTAAGTTTCTCTGGCTGTATGTAACAACATCTTGCAAAACATCTGCAGAGAAAGAAATAACATATAAGCAAAATGTCTTAAAGAGGCCTTGACAGAGAAAAAACAGAAATTTAAAACAAAACAAAACCCAGTACCAATAGTGAAATCAAAGTGAGATTACTGTATTCTTCAATCTCAATTTCTCTTTGTAACATTCAATTTTTTTAAATCATTTTATTCAATTTCACATATAAAACAAACAATTGTTACTGTAATAGTACATGACGTATTTTTGATCTTCCACACTGATCTAGAATTTATTTTCAATATCTCTTAATACTTCTATCTCTATTTGTACCGCATTTTAATGATGTTGTTACATGTCAGTTTCTTGTATTTCAATCTCTTCATTACAGTTCTGTGACTTACTACTGTAGCTTCCTCATTTCAAATCCTGGTCATGATCAAATCCTGGTCATGAGTTACATTCCATTTTTAGCAGAACTGACTGAGCTTCTTTTAAATACCTGCACATATTCCAGAGTGAGACACTTCCATTTATAACAACTCTGATATGTTTAGCCTTATTCAAATAATTAGTGTGTTGCCTTTTTGCCCAGTGGAATACCTGGTAATAAGTACTGCTTAGCTTACTGTAAGTAAGTTTTTATTTCCTTCTGCTTTCTATTATTTATCTATTTGTTTGTTTGATTTTTGCTTTTCATAGCCATCTTAAGTAGTTTTACTAGCTAAATTGATGTGTCTTCTTATTTGAATTCAGTTAAGATTATCAGTTGACCCTTGGTAATGGTACTGATTGTGATGGCGGTAGTATTAAAAGATAGCAATCAGTCCAAGCCATCATGCAGGTAAAGGAAAGTTCATCCCCCCACCCCTGCCATAGATCCTGTATGTGCCACAGATCCCCATCTCTTTTGGAGATCACAGAGTATCAAGAAAAGAAGCCTCTATTCAGATATGAGATAGGAACTGGTTTTATGGCTCTATTCTGAAGCAATGTGGTGATTTCAGGAGAAGGCTGAATAACACTGATGCAGCCTGTGGGAGGGTGTGAGATGGGGGTCTATGAAACTTCATAGTGATGATGTCCAACATCCAAGCATCTGAGGTGATAATGGTCCAAACAGAATGGAACTTGCTCAACCTGTTGCCAAAGGCAGGCATTGGAGGTGTGGTGTGGTTACTTTCTTTCTTGGGCTGTGTCTGCATGACGACAGTCTTCCACATTGTTGTGCTGAAATTCTGGGTCCAGAAAAGAATGCATTAGTAACAATCCCCTCTGTACCTACTTGCTCCTGGTAGAAAGGAGTGTGATGGCCCCACTTCTTACTTCCACAGGGAAGCCAGGCACTTGCCATTGCTGCGCTGGGGCAGGAAGTGTCACGATCATGCTTCTGCAGCTTCCGCATGACGATAAGTACAGGAGTGCCACATGATTGATTGTGCAAAACTGATTTTTTTTTTCCATTTTGCAAATACCACACAAGTGCAATACTTCATGACAGGACGGCAGTGGGATGATGACAATGCCATGGGGAAGCATGACCTGTCAACTGCTGCCATGTTGTTGCAGAAACGGCTCAGCGACATCATGCAGTGGTTTCCTTTGACCTGTTGTGGAATAAAGGATTGAATGGTCTTTTTTTCAGGGAACATTCTGTTTCTCTTCCTTCTGAAAATCTTTGACAACTGGGCAACTTTCAAAGACTCTTTGCAGTTTAGGACTTAAGGAAAAAACTGCACATGTTATACATGGGAGGAAAAAACAGTGTTTTCTGGGCAGAAAATAATAGATAGTTAAAAAAGTTTTTTCCAATGTCGAGAAAACCTAATGGGAAGAATTCTGGACTGAGATGAATGTTTACAGTCTGGGACTGTAGCTCCATACCTCTACACCTACTTGTTTTGTGCAGAAAACATTTTCTGTGCACAAAATAATACAAATATTGTTGTTTTCCTAGGTAAATCAATGTGTCTCCTTGTTTGAACTCTGTTTGTAAATTTATTAATTGAGAGTTGGTGGTGTATGGTGATGATGGTCAATCAATGTAAACTTCAGCATCATCTAGCGAAAGGTAAGCACTTTATTTTTTCTTGTACTGATATCCCTGGGCATTGGCTTGGTCATGCTGTTAATAGTAATGGCATAACTTCTTTGGAATATCCTACTTTTTGTTTTGCTCAGTTCACTTCAGAGATTATACAGGTTTATATCCTACCCATCTTGTTTTATTTACCTTGGGGAGTAACTCTGAAAAAAAAAAATCCATAGGTGATTCCAGGCAATAAACAAAGGTTAAATTAATGTTGTGTGTTTTTAAGGAGAAAGAGAAATATAACGTTCTCTGGACAAAGACAACTTTAGATTATGCTCAGGGGGATATCTGCAGGAGTGTCAAGATCACTTCACAGAGAGGGTTACACCAATGTGCTGTGCTTCCAGCACTGTTTTTCTCTGTTTCTTTGGATGAGTGCTATTGGGATGCATTGGGAGTCTGCTGTTTTGCTAGATGTAAGTAGCATACTTGAAACTGGCTTCCCTTCGTGACAAATACTTTCCATGTAAATTTCCACTCTCCCTTGCTCTAATTTGGATGACAAGGGAGAGGAGGGGAGCCAAGTGCACTCTTCTTCACAAATGGATTCAAATTAGATAACCACTACGTGATTACAGCTCTAGTTCTCCCAGGGATTGGGGTTTCACTAGCTCTGGTATCCTGCATATGACATCCAAAGTTATTGAACTGTGCCCATGCTTAACCATATGTCCACATTCCATCTGAAATATGACAACAATCATATTCATCTGTATCTCAGTTGGCATTATATGGGTTTTATTGGCCTAATGCAGCTAAAGCACTTGCTCAAAAACAAACAAAATAATATAAAAACAGAGGTTACCTTTTTGAGCCAATTTTTAGCCCCAACTCGAGCAGACCCCTTGAGTCAAGGGTGACAGGAAAAGTCAATACTTTTGAAAGTTCCTCTAGTTAGTATTGAGGGAAGGTGAAGTCTTTGCCATGTCAAGTGAATCCTTTCTAATAAATAGGTAGAATGGTGAAAAAAGGGTCGCTTCACCCACCCAACACCACTGTCCAAAAGGTCAAAGGAAACCAAAAAAGAAAGTTATCACTTTCAGCCCATAGACCCCTACTGATTGCCAGTTGAGGACCACTATGGCACACGGTACTTTCTTGGTATACTGCTCAAAGGCAGTATCAGTAAAGGACAAAGACCAATTTTGAATGTTGTCAGTATTCCCTTTCAGAATGTGGGGAAATAAAACATTGATGAAAAAAAGGCTATAGGTCAATGTAAGGCTGCATATTTTGCATGTATAATGTCCAAGAATTAATCCATGTATTTCATGATGTGTTTCATTAATAAAATGCAGTTGAAGGACTGAATGCTTTTGTGAATTCATCCCGTTTCATACAAGGTAATATTGGCGGTGGGAGTGAAAGAGCAAGCTCGCCAGCCACTGTACCTGTAATATGAACCATGGAAGAACAGTTAAGGTTCTATATACTTGGAGGTGGAATATGACATTCCACCTGGGCAGTTGGTCTGGAATGCTAGTTCCACCCTAGTGGAAGGCGGCTTCTCAGTGTTAAATTCCCCCACCCCTGTACATTTAGTGGCCAGCGAGGAGTTTGGGGCAAATGGATAGTATTTACACGTATATCTGCAGTTGGCAGGAAGCAACAACTTTTTCATTGCAAGATTTTCAGTAAGTTTGCTGGAGATACAGTATACAAGAGATCAGGGCAAGTGATGGCTACCCTTTCCTTCCAGTTTAGCCAAATCTTTCTGGACACCCAAATCCCTCTCCCAACTGCTAAATGCCCCCTACCATGGCCAATAGCAAATGAGCAGCTGCATGGTGAATGGGGAGGCATCGCACAGGAAGAGGCCCTTGTGCACCAGCCTTAAGAAGATATATACATAACCATGTTGCACACTCGTATGTCATCAACAGGATTCCAAACAGTATTTCCAAAATAAAATTTATCAAAATTTAAGACTAAAAGCATCATAGTGGACTGCATGTTATCAGCCCCTGCTATATTTTTGAGGACTTCATTCTTACCAAAATGAGAGAAGAAAAGAATGACCCAGGAAAAAGAATCAAAAGGACAAACTTATTAGTTTGGATTGTACAATAGACAGAACATGTAAATAAGGTGCTGGTATGTCAACAAGCATTTATATTGAGGATGATTTCTTTAAAAAAGAAAATTAATCAGAGAGATTACAAGACAAGTATCTGTTCCCTAAAAAGATCTTAAACTGATCATTTTCTTCCAGTTCTTCTCAGGTAAGCCGGGTAGAATGAAGATGGGAGGCTACAATCGCTAAATTAAACTAAAACCAATAAGTATGTTCCCCAAGTTAATTTGTTCAGTGAAATAAGGTATATAGGGAAAAGTGTCAGTATAATATATGATCCACTGAACTTTAGAGCAGAGTTCTTATTCTTTTGATGTAAGAAACATTTTAGTTGCCAGTTTCCACAAGGCTCCTTTCATTTCTTTGTTCCTCAGACTATATATTACAGGGTTCAGTATTGGAGTAATCACTGAATAGGAGAGAGAAAGCCATTTGTCAGTGTCCAAAGAGTAACTTGATTTGGGTCTTGTATACATGAAGATGGCTGTGCCATAGAAAAGTGTTACTACGATGAGATGAGAAGAACAGGTGGAAAGTGCTTTGTGTCTGCTTTTCATTGACCTCATCTTTAGGATAGTGAGGATGATCCGGCTGTAAGATATCAAAATAAGAAGGAAGGGCAACATGGTAACCACACCAGAAGCCCCAATGATTTGGACTTCATTCCAGTAGGTATTGCCACAGACAAGTAGAAGCAATGGTTGGATTTCACAGTAGAAATGATTAATTACATTTGATCTACAGAACGGCTGGGTAAATATGAAAGTTGTATGCCCAGCGGCCACAAGACCTGCTGTAACACAACATGCTGCTGACAGTTGAATGCATACTCTCTTGTTCATGATGGCTGTATATTGCAGTGGGAGGCATATGGCCACATAGCGGTCATAGGACATGACAGAAAGGAGAAAGCACTCTGTGACACCAAAGAGGAAAAAGAAATATAGTTGTGCTCCACACCCAACAAATGAGATTCTGCTTTCCTCCAAACAAAGAGTCACTAGCATGTTAGGAATGGTAACTGAAGTGAAGCCCATTTCCAAGACAGACAAGATCCTTAGGAAAAAATACATGGGCGTCTGAAGGGTAGCATCAGCATTTGTGACAATGACAATGGCAATATTGCCAAGCATTGTAAAAATATACAGGCATAGAAACACAATAAAGAAAACCAATTTCATTTCTGAGAGTTTGGAGAAACCCAATATAACAAATTCAGTAGTAACCCATGTTTTGTTCTCCGTGGCATAATGTTCTATATCTTTTGCCTTGAGAATTAAAAGGAGAAATTACTATTAGTACCCTGATCATCATCATCATCACCATCACCATCATCATCACCATCACCATCACCACCATCATCATCATCATCATCATCATGTTCATGATGGAAAGGTGAAGCGATGAAAATTGAACTCTTCCTTTTTGTGGCATTGTTTTCCAGATCAGTAAGTGTACTGGTTTTGGGACTGTGGACCAGCACTCTTCCAGTGACAACCATCCAACTACAACACAGCAGTTAATAAAGAACTAACTACAGTAGTTGCCCTACTACATATTGTTTAAATAAAACATGTTCAACTAAAAAGAGTGAATGGAATGAAAGTTTTGGCTGTATTGCTAGAAACACTTCTGTTCCGTTTTTCAATTTGACTTTCTATACTTTCACTTGTCAATAGAATACCCATATATCACCAAAGTACACACATATACACACACACGTCTCCAGTAATAGGCACTGTAATGCATATATACAATGAAGGCAAGTCCCACAGAGTGGGATGGAACTTTCCCCTGAGCAACCTAGACAGGGGGGCACTGTTAGTCACAAACCACCCTGTGAACTGGGTGTGATGGACCTGATAGGACAGGATCTTGACAACAGAGCCTCCTTGGCAACTGAGAGTGTTTAAGTTGACTGGCCGGTGAAAAGGAACCTTGGATAGCCCAGGGGAGAGGCTGGTGGAAAGAGGAAAAATAGCGATTTTTAACTGTCTGGTGTGTGTTTGAAGAGGAGTGTGATTTGTGGTGTGTTTGGAGAGGTTGGGGATTTGAAGAGCTCTGTGGGAGAGATAACCGAAAAATTGGGTGTACGAAAGATAGTGAATGAATTGAAAAAAAAGAGAGAGAGAGAGAAGGATGGTGTGCTGTTTATAAACATTTAGATACGAGACACATTAAAAGGAACAGTGTTACAGTAAATGTTTGAAGTTCTGTGTTCCTGATAAAAGTCTCCCAGAATCTTATTTTGAATCCTGGAATATACTCTCTACCAATAATATCATCTTGACTGTGTTGCCAACAGTAACACAGTCTTGGAAAATATAAATCACTGCTGATCCTTACATCTGGGAGAAGGGCAGATTTAGTAAAGAGGGAGAGTCCTGAAGGGAAGAAGCCAAGGAGGGACAAGAGTGAGGAAGGGACTGTGTTCTCAGAGAGGGAGAACTGAGGCAAATGCATCTGTCCTGATCCTGGCTTGATTCAAAGATCTCCCTGGCTGTTCGGACCTGAACACGAGGAGGTGTCAGGCTGGGCAGGCCTTGAGCGTGAGGCTTGGGTGCACCTTTTGCACTTGCTTTTTCGCGTTTGTGACACTGGGTAACCTGAAAGATATGTGGCATAGTCAGGGCTACTTTGTAAGTTTCATATGGAAACAGAGAATTCAGCCTAGAAGATTTCACATGCCACCTACTATCCTGCCCAGCACTGGACTTTCTTTGTGCAAATTTCTCTGTTTGTCTGGCGACCTCATCTTTTAACAACATAGGACAGCCTTCCTCCATTTACCACTCTGGTAATCTGTTCTCCTACAAATTCTCATCCTCCATCACCCTAGGTGATGAGATTTGTTGTCAAAGACATCTGGAAAACACCAAAGTGAGGAAAACTGTCCTAGGATATGATTGCCTGAACTAAAATTCATGCAAATCCTCCTCCTGCCAAATTTTAAATTAAGAAGCTCAATGTGTTTTTTTCTGGATTTTGAGAAAAAAATCTGAGCATCACCAGTCAAAGTTATATAAGAACACCTTGAGAGCATTAGTAGAAGAAATGCAAGCATCAGATGTTGTAAAAAGAAAATGGCTGAGGACCAAATATCTGTTTGGTCAGGGAGGAAAACCGAAATACATACACACCCAAATAACATAACACATGAAGGCTGTCTAATCTTGTTTATACTTACCATTTAGTACATGGACATAAGAACTGAACTTAAAACTTGATATAATAACGCTTCCCTTTATGTTTCGTAGTACATTTGTTTGTTGTTCTGCAATTCAACCCAAATTCTTCAGGGAAGCTTCTATTAAAAGCATAAATATCTTCAGAAGAATTTCACAGTGTCAATGCAGTTCCAGCCTTTTAAAGAAAGATATTACTTCTGAAATAAACAATCAGGAGTAAAAGCAATTTGTGCCAAAAAAGAGAAATTTGAGTCAGTATTTTTGGCACTAGAGACACTAGGTTTTTGCAGCTTGCTTTTGGGCTTTCTCCCATACCCCCAGAATCAGATCTCTAAACATTTCACTCCTTCCTAAAATTATCACTTTTTACCTTTACTCTCAAAGCAATTATTCCCCCTTTGATTAGGAATAAACAGTTTGGTTGCATTTATATAGTCCATGGAAGGAATGTCTTGCCCAGTCCCATTCCAATCTTTCCTTCAAATCATGCAAATTGGTTTCTGTCAATATACATATACATATAAATATGTTTACATTCATCTGTTGTAAATTCTTCTCTTGCTTGAGAAAAACATGAACCTGAAAGTGCAGCTTTGCTACCCATAGGTCAAGTCCTATTTTCCACCAGTTCTGATTTGGAAAGCTTTCGTCAAAAAGCAATCTTTAAAAAAGACAAAATTCTTTGTTACAAAAAATTATTCCCAGGTCTCTATTAGAGGAAGTCCAGAGTAATCAATATGACTTTCATAGCACTCTAAGTATATCTGGTCATATATACCAACCTCTTGCAAAACATTCGCAGAGAAAGAAATAATTTATAAGCACAACATGTTATGAAGACCCTGATAGAGAAAAAACAGAAATTAAAAAAAAAAGGCCCAACAATGAAATCAAAGTGAGATAACCTGTATCTTTCAATCTCAATTTCTCTTTGTTACTTTCCATCTTGAGCAGAACTAAATGGCTTTCTTTTAAAAATCTGTACGTATTCCAGAGAGGGAGTCCTCCCTGTGTAACAACCTTCATATAATTGGGCTTACTGAAATAGTGTGCTGCTTTTGTCCCAGTTGAATACCTGGTAATAGATACTGATTAACTTACTGCAAGTAATACTTTTTTTCCTTTCTCTTTTCTGTTTATTTCCTTATAGTAGTCAACATAATTAGTATTCCCAGGGAATTAACATGTCTCCTTATCTGAGTTCTTTTAAGTTTATTAATTGACCCTTGATGATGGTTGTAGTAGTAAAGATTGCAACCTGTCTAAGACATCATCCAGTCAAAGGAAAGCACTTTGTTTTTTCTTCCACTTAAATCCCTTGGACTAGCCTAAAACATGCTGCAGCAATAATGCCAGTACTTTATTTACAGTGTGTGGAATATTTTAAGTTGCTATTGTTACCACAAAATATGGGTGACTAAGGGGTCCATCCACAGTGCCAGTACATCCACAGGGCAATGTAGAATTATTTATCTCCAAGCTGGAGGTCTGTTAGAGGGGAGTTACCTAATGAGAACTTCCACCAGTGTTTACGGGGTCCCATGGGGAAAAACCTGCCAGAGATTCAAGAAATAAACTAAAATGTATTCCATTAAGGAAATTCAGTCACACTTGCATAAGATCCAAAAAATTCTTACATTCACACAAGGCTAACCAAAGGAAAAGGGAGGAAAGACTGATACTGGAGTTTCAGAGATTGGGTGATAATTAATGATCTGGGGAGCAGTAAAGAAACAAATGTGGTTTAGACTTGTACCTAAGGACAGTACTCTTTTGTAAATCAGAGTGGCAGCATGACTTTCATTAAATAAGATACTGCATCTAACTGCTCAGAACTAGGGGTTTTTATACCTACTTTCTACTTAGAGGACATGAGTGTGAATGGCTCTTTGGCCAAGTAAACAATGTGGGTTGCAGAGTATACAATGAGGTCTGGACTGTGTTAATGATCTTAGTGTTAGATGACAAAGAGTTAATGGCTGTCATGATAGCTGTGTAACAGTAGACAGGTGTGCACTATGAGGGAATTGCACAGGTCAGAGGGAAGAAGGTTTAAAACAATCAGTAACTTGGAGAGAACTTCCTGTTGCTATTCTATGATAGCAGAGTCATTACAGCTTAGTTTAAACCGATTATCGCTGGAGTTACCTGGTGATTTCCTGACAATGACCGAGCTATGACTAGAGGGGATTTCTGACCTACTTTATATAGGATGTGTTCAGCCAATGTTTTTCCTCTGCCCAGCTTGGTCTTACAGTCATATCAGAGTCCATTTTGTATGTGTGCCAATTTAATCATATATCACCAATTAAACCATATCATATCTGGGTGTGTATGTGTGTGTGTGGGGCAGTAACACTATAGGTAAAGAAACGTAATAAAACCAGGACTTGACAGTAAATCTTTCATCTGGTGTGCAATGCCAACTTCCCCTTCTCTTTAAAATCTGAATGACAGGTAGGGATGTGTTAAAAATCAGTTCTGCTGGGGGCCTGTAACATATTAACTATAACACGATGCTGGATTTCACTTGCATTAGTCTGTATCACTTACTTTACCTTACTTCACAAAACTGTTCTGAGAACAAGATAGAGAAGCAGGATGCTAAATGCAGTGGAGAAAAATGTAAATTTTGATATCAAAGAAAAAGAAAATGAAGAAAAACTCATGTTGAAATCATATCACAGCTATTCATGACTTTTTAAAAAGAAATTAAATCATGAAATAAAAAGAGCTAAATCAATTAAAAAGAAAGTTAATCAGATGAATAATTTGTCATTATTTTTTTTTTTTGGTTAAAAAAAGTCTATTTCCTATTCGTTTCAAGTTTCAACAAAATTATGTAGCATTTAGGAAAAAAAGAGGCAGCCCAGCAATCCAGCACTAGTGCTAAGGTGGAGATTTCCACAACTACGGAGCATTTTCCCTCGGTGCTCAAGTAGCTTGGGATAAAGGCCAACCAAACAATGCAAAACACCAACATGCGAAAGTGATACATTTGGCTTCATTGAAACTATCTGGAAGCTTCCAAGAAAAACCGAACAAAACACTGAATGACCAGAAAGCCCATGTAACTCAGGACACAGAAAAATATGACATAGGATGACTCATTGCACTGTAGCACAATTTCTCCTGACAATGAATACATGACAGTATCTGGGAAAAGGTGAGAAGTTGCCAGCCACACAAGACAAAGGCCTGCTTGAAGCATGGAGCCAGAAAAGTCAATGGAGCTGCTCAGTTTTTTCCCCATGCATTTTTTTAAATTCTTGAACCTTGCTGTTATCCCAGCTAAAACCACTGTGATGGTTTTTACCAGGACGTAGTAACAGCCATTGCAAAAATAATTCTGAAGACAATTTGACAAAGAAGACATTTTATCTTCTCAGGCTGGTTGATGAAGAACAATGAAGAAAGGAAACAGAAGAGGATCATGATGACAAGAGTGTAAGTGAAGTGCCAGTTGTTGGCTTAGACTATGGGACTGTCATGGTACATTAATGGGTATATGTCCCACTTGGCAAAAAAATGTTTTAGCGCCCTTTAAAGATTTTGTTGCATTCTCCTAAGCTTCACATCATTCAGCCAAATGTAAACGCCTTATGGTTTCTTTCACTGAAATCCCTGAGAACAGGCTTGGTCATGCTGTTAATAGTAATGGCATAACTTATTTGGACTATTCTGCCATTTCTTTTTGATGACTTCACCTCAGAAGTCGTACAGGATTATATCTTATTTATCTGGATTTATTTATCTTTGGGGAGTAAATGGGAAAAAAAATTCTCCATGAGTGATTCCAGGCAATAAACCAAGGTTGTACGGTTTGAGGAGAAAAAGAAACACTGAATGTCCTCTTGACAAAGGCAACTTTTGACTATGACACTTTCCACAGAAGAGCAGCATGCCATCACAGGGACGCAAGAGAAGTGGGACTGTGATGATGCTTCTGATGCTTCGCAGCCCCGCCTTTCTTGAGTGCAAACAGCTACCTTTTCACCCTCTCTTGCTATAATTTGGGTGATAAGAGAGAGGAGGGGAGCCAAGTGATCCTTTCATCACGTATTGATTCAAACTAGGTAAACACTACTTGAATACACCTTTAGTTCTCTGAAGGATGAGGATTTCACTAGATTTGGTATCCTGATTATGGTGTTCAGAGTCCTCAGACTGTGCCCACATTAAACCGCATATTCACATTCCACTTGAAAAATGGCAGCAGTCATACTAATCTGCCTAGTAGTTGAAATTACTACAAGGTTTATTGGCCTAATGGAAGTAAAGCACTTGCTCAAAAGAGAAAACAAAACACAAAAACAGGGCTTGGCTTTTTGAGCTAATAGCTAGCCCCAACTATATAAGAACTATTGAATCAAGGGCGATGGGTAAAACCAACACTTCTCAAAGTTTGTCTGGTAAGTATTGGAGGAAGGAAAAATGTTTGTCATGTTCTGAATCCTTTGTAATAAGTAGAATGGAGGGAAAAAAGTGACATCTCAATCCCTCATGGCCTGACAGGTCAAAAGAAACAAAGAAAGAATGTTACCGCTTTGACTTTTTAGTTCCCCAGTGATTACCAGCTGACGACCTCCATGGTACACAGGACTTCCTTGGCATGTTGTTGAAATGCCTAATCAGTAAAGAGCAAAGGCACATTTTGGATATTCTGAATGTTTATCTTCAAAATGTAGGGTACATATATGAAGGAACATATAGGAAGGAAGACCTATAGCCTTCTAATGGACTACATGTTCTGCATATAGAATATCCAGAAATTAGTCCATGTATTGCATGGTATTTCTTATTAACAAGACACAAGATTAAAGAATGAATGGTTTTGTGAGTTCGTCCCATTTCAGAAAAGGCATTATTGCCAAAGAGAGAATTCAGTCACCAACCACTCTGATTGTAATGTGAACCACGGAAGAATTTTTCATATAACAGCCAAGGTGGAATATGACACTCCATCTGTGGAGTTGCTTTGGGATGCCAGTTCCAATGCATGTGGAAAGCAGCTTCTAAGTGTGGATTTTACCCGTCCATGGCCATTTAGTGGCTTGGGAGGAGTTTTGGGATAGATAGGTGGATAGTGTTCACTTGCATGTCTGCAGCTGACAAGAAACAGCAACTTTTGCAATGCCGAATCTCTAGTAAATGTGCTGGAGATCAGGTATGCGGAAAATGTAGGCAGGTGATGGTTGTTCTTTCCTTCCAAATATAGCCAAATGCTTCCTGGAAACAGAAATCCATCCTCAACTCCTAAATGTCCCCCTTCCATGGCCCATAGCCAATGAGTCCCTGTGTTGTGAAAAGGGAGGCATTGCACAGAAGAAGACTCTCATGCAAAATCTGTAAGACAATATATGCACAACCACAAGTTTCAAGCACATATATCACTAACAAGATTCCAAACAATATTTCCAAATTGAAATTTATCAAAATTTAAGATTTAAAGCATCATAGCAGACTGCGTCGTACTAGCCCTTGTTAATTTTTTTCCCAGGATTTTATTGCTGCCCAAATGAGAGAAGAAAAGAATGAGAAAGAGGAAAAAAAATCAAAACAAGTAATTTTGCTTGTAGATCTTTGTCAAAAGAACAAATATCAGTAGATGATCTATTGTTTTGCTATTGCTACTTCCACACAGATGAGCAGAATTTTGAAATGTAGTTGTCTTGAAATGACCTCATGCCAGAAGAGAATCTATTCAGCCAGGTTTTACAAAAAGTTTCTTCTCTATTCTCCTAACGTTGGAACATATGAATAATAGGCTAGCAAATTAACAACATTCATATTGAGGGTTTTTTTTAGGAAATTGCTTATTTTTTTTTATCAGAGATACTACATCCACAAATCACAGACAACAAGCCAAGTATCTGTTTTGCAAAAATATCAAACAAATAGATTTCTCCCAAATATTCTCAGGTAAGCCTTGCAAGGTGAGAGGAAGGAGGCCACAATGGTTAAATTAAACTAAAATCAATAATTAAATGTCCCAACTTAATTGCCTCAGTGAATGAAGATAACACAGGGGGAAAAAGTATGTCAGTATAACATATGATCCACTGAAGCTTTGAGAAAAGTTCTTATGCTTTTGACATAAGAACAGTTTTACTTGCCAGTTTCCATAAGGCAACTTTCATTTCTTTGTTCCTCAGACTATATATTATAGGATTCAATGTTGGAGCAATAACTGAATAGGACAGAGAGAGCCATTTGTCAGTGTCCAAAGAGTAACTTGATTTGGGTCTTGTATACATGAAGATCCCTGTGCCATAGAAAAGTGTTACTACGATGAGGTGAGAAGAACAGGTGGAGAATGCCTTGTGTCTACTTTTTGTTGACTTCATCTTTAGGACAGTGAGGATGATCTGGCTGTAAGATACCAAAACAAGAAAGAAAGGCAACATGATGACCACACCAGCAGCCCCAATGACTTGGACTTCATTCCAGTAGGTATTGCCACAGACAAGTAGAAGCAATGGCTGGATTTCACAGTAGAAATGGTTAATTACATTTGATGTGCAAAATGGCAGGGTAAAGATGAAAGTTGTATGTCCAGCAGCCACCATGATGGCTGTAACACAACATGCTGCTGACAGTTGAATGCATACTCTCTTGTTCATGATGGCTGTATATTGCAGTGGGAGGCATATGGCCACATAGCGGTCATAGGACATGACAGAAAGGAGAAAGCACTCTGTGACACCAAAGAGGAAAAAGAAATATAGTTGTGCTCCACACCCAACAAATGAGATTCTGCTTTCCTCCAAGCAAAGAGTCACTAGCATGTTGGGAATGGTAACTGAAGTGAAGCCCATTTCCAAGACAGACAAGATCCTTAGGAAAAAATACATGGGCGTCTGAAGGGCAGCATCAGCAGTTGTGACAATGACGATGGCAATGTTGCCAAGCATTGTAAAAATGTACAGGCATAGAAACACAGTAAAGAAAACCATTTTCATTTCTGAGATTTTGGAGAATCCCAGTATAATGAATTCAGCAGTAACCTGTGTTTTGTTCTCTATGGCATAATTTTCACTGTGTTTTGCCTTGAGAATTAAAAAGAGAAAATATTATTAGTATCATCATCATCATCATCATTATCAATATCACCACCATCAGTTTCATCTTGGTATTCATATTAGAAGGGGAAAGCAATGGAAATCCAACTCTTTCATTCTTTATGGGTGGAAGTGATTTGCAGATCACTATGTGCACCTATTTCAAGACTGAGAACCATCACTCTGTCAGCGTGAATCAACCAAACCTGAGTAGAGGTTAAGATAGAACTAACTACAACATGTGGCCCTATACCATACTAAAAAGGATCTCTTGTTGTTAATGAAATTATTGCTTTGACTGTATTGCTAAAAACAATGGAAGCAAGTTTCAAAGAATGGGATGGAACTTGCCTCTAAGCAACATCGAAAAGGCTGTGCTTTTAGCCTCACAGTCACCCTGTAAACTAAGTTATTTTGAACTAAATGGCATAGTTAAGTCTGCTTAGTGAATTTCATATGGAAATAGGGAATTCAGCCTAGAAGATTACACAGGCCACCTACTACCCTGCAGTGCACTGCAGTGACCGTTCTGTCTGCAAATTTCTCTGTCTGTTTAGCTGCTAGGCTTTCTAACAACTGAAGACTACCTTTTTCAATCTACCACTCTTCATATTTGTTGTCCTACAAATTCTTATCCGCCCCAGTTGTCACAAATAAGTATGCTAGCTGAGGGTGATGTAATTTGTAGTGAAAGGAATTTGGAAAACATTAAAGTGAGGAAACCTGTCATAGCAGATGACTGCCTGAAGTAAAATTCATGGATATCATCCTAACATTTTTAGATTAAGAAGGCCAGTGTGTTTTTCCAGATTTTGAGCAGGAATCTGAGCATCACCAGACAAAGAAGTATAAGAATGTCTTGAAGGCTTTGCTACACCAAAAGCCAACAGCAGAAGCTGTAGAAAGTAATGGAGGACTAAATTCGCATTTTGTCAAGCAAGAACACCAAAGCGTGTACACACCTCAATAAGATAACAGATGAAGGCTATGTAATCTTGTTTATACTTACCATTCATTATGTGGGCATTGAAACTAAGCAGCAAACTGAATATAAAAAGGTTTCCTTATCAAAAGTAGTACCAGTCTTTGTTATTCTGCAGTTCAACCCAAATCTTTCATGGAAGCTTGTATGAAAAGCATAAGTGCCTTCAGAAGAATTTCACAGTGTGAAAGCTCTTCCCGCCTTTTTCAAAGATGTAACTTCTGATTTTAGAAATCTGGAAAAAAGTTGGATTTGGAATATAAAAGAAAAAGAGAGAGGTCTTCAATTTGTACCAAAAAACAGAAATTTGAGTGTGCATCTTTGACCCCGCAGATTACACAGATCTACTCAGAAATAAGCCCAATTGAGCTTTACAGACAGAGAGGGACAGTCTTTCAGCCCTGGATAGTTTTTGGAGTTTTATCTTCTGGTGTTCCAGAACTATGATATAGGTAGACACTATTTTTCTGCAGTTCGCTGTTGATCTTTCTCCCATCTCCCCAGAATCAGATCTCTAATATTTCACTCCTTGCTAGGACACCAAGATTTCCTTCACCCTCAAAGAATTTTTTTTCAAACTAGGAATAAACATTTTAGTGCCATTTCTACAGTCCATGGAGGCAATAACTGGCCTGGTCACGTTCAAATCTTTCCTTCAAATAATGCAAATTGGTTTCTGTTAATATATAAAGATATTTAAATTACTTTACTGTTAATTCTTCTCTCACTTGAAGAAAACATGAAACTGAATGTACAACTCTGCTACCTGTAGGCATTCTATTTTCCACCAGTTCTTTTTGGGAAAGCTTTCCTCAAAAGGCAATCTTTTTTTTTAAAAAAAAAAAAAGGAGACAAAATTCTTTGTTACAAAAAATTATTCCCAAGCCTTAATCAAAGGATGGCCAGAGCATTCCGGATGACTTTCATAGCACTCTAAGTGTATCTGGTCATATATAACAATATCTTGCAAAACATTTGCAGAGAAAGAAACACAATATAAGAACAACGTCTGAAGAAAAACTTGATGGAGAAAGAACAGAATTAAAAACAAAAACAAAACAAACAAACAAACCCAAAACAAACAAAAAACTCCACGGTACCAACAGTGGAATCAAAGTGAGCTATCTTGTATCCTTCAATCTCATTTTCTCTTTGTTACTTTCCATCCTGAGCAGAATTGACTGAGCTTGTTTTAAATATCTTTACGTATTCCAGGGAGGGAGGTCTTCATGTGTAAGAACCTTAATGCAATTAGCCTCACTGAAATAATGAATGTACTACCTTTGACCCAATGGAATATCTGATAATAGGTACTAACAAGGTTACTGCAAGTAATACTTTTTTTCTCTTGAGGTTTTTGCTTCTTTCTAGTAGTCAACTTAATAAGTTTTCCTAGATAAATCAATATGTCTCCCTAGCAGAATTTTGTTACAATTATTAATAGACACTTGGTGATGGTAGTGATTGTTATGGTAATGGTATTAAAAAAATAGCAAGCAGTCTAAGCTGTCATCCAAACAAGGAACGTTCACTCCCCACCAGTAAATCCAATATGGGGTGCATACCCTCATTTCTTTTAGAGATCACAAAGTATCTGGAAAAGAAGCCTTGATGCAGAGATGAGGGAGGAACCAGCTCTATGATTACTTTCTGAATAAATGCGAGTTTTTTTGCCTTCAGCACAGGAAAGGGTTGAGTAACACAGAGGCAGCCTGTGAGAGGGGGTCTGTGAAACCCTATGGTGCACCCTCTGGCGATGATGTCCAGCACCCAAGCATCCAAGGTGATAGAGGCCCAAACATGATGGAACTTGATTGATCTGTCACCAAAGGCAGGTGTCGGTGGCAGGGCGGGGCCGGGCAGGCTAGGGTGGTCTCAGGCCGAGGCTAGCCTCGGATTTCCAGCCAGCAGCGCAACAAACAAAAGCAGGCCTTGCAGTAGGCAAACGAAGTAACAAAAGAAGGGGTTCCCTCACCCTGGCAATGAAGAGGCAGCTGGCTGGCAGTTCCTCCGGACGGAGCTTCGGCAGGCACGGGTCCCAGGACAGACCGACGGCGCAGGTATCCCGACGGTTGTTGCCCCGTGCCGGACTCGTCCTCCTTCCGGCCTTAAATGGGCCCCTGGACCGGCGCCGGCCAATCCTGCAGCTTTCGCGCAGCTGTAGGTCCTCTGCCTGCCTCACAGCTGCATGTGAGCGGCCAGCTGTGAGCGTTCTGCCCGACGCTCCAGTAGCCGATGGGAGCGTCGGGCTGCCTCCTTGGCCTGCCGTCGCTGTCGCCACGTGGGAGGGGGTCCGGTGGCCTCCTCCCTGGTGGGTAGGTCCTCGGTGGTGTCCGGGCGTTCCTCCTCTGCGGCAGGAGGCCCCGCAGCCCCTCCCGTGGCGGCGGGATCTGCAGCAGCGTCTGGGCGGCCGTCCTCCGCGGCGGGCGGCTCCGCAACCTCCTCCTCGGCTGTGGGACTCGAGCTGGTGACCGGGCGGCCGCTGACTGCAGCGGTAGGTTCCGCGGCTTCCCCCGGGGGTGGAACCTGCGGGGACGGCCGGGCGACCGTCCCCGGCGGCGGGTTGTTCCGCAGCCCCCTCCGCGGCGGAGGAGCCCCCGTCGGCGGCCGGCTGGCCGTCCATGGCGCGGGAGGCCTCCACCGCGACTCGCGAGGAGGCCGGCGTGCCCTCGACCTCAGGTGCCATCTCCGCGGCAGCCTCCAAGGCCCCAGCGGGGCCGGCGGGGCCAGAGGCCCCGACAGGCAGGCATTGGAGCAGATGGTGTGATAAAGTTAACAGTATTGAGAACAGATGATGTTGAAGCCTCCCTGGGATTACCCTAAATCATACTGCAGCACTAATGGTAGTATTTTATTTGGAGTCTGTGGGATATTCTTTTTTTTATTCTTTTTATTCATCAGTAACAACATAAAACAAATATCAATCCCACATATAACATCCCATACATAACAAAATAGATCTCGATACATTCCAGCATACTCTCCTCTTACAAGTTACATTATTATATGCAGACATATCTTGATACATACTTTTACATATTATTTATGATATATAACATTGATAATTCTTTTATAACCACTTACAAAATACATCAATACACACACATACATTCTCTACCCTATGACACAAGTACATGACAAAATTCCTAAGAATGTTTAACATTTAATGCCTTCCCTTATTCTTCTTTTCTGTCTTCCTCAGTGATTTTCTAGTTATCACTTTCCAACCATTAAGTTTCAGATGAACAATATCTTTTAAGAAAAAAACAAAAAGAATAAGAAAAAAGCTCTACTTTCGTTCATTCTTATAATCTCTTAAATTTTAAATATTCTCTTGCAACTCAAGGTTTTATTTTCTATCATTCCTTTTTTTTCCCTTATTCCACTTCTGATTGGACCTTATTTATCTACAATTTTCCTACCGTATTTCAACTTTATTTCTTTATATTTCTCTCTATATAGATTATGTATTTAGAATATTTATCAATGCCATCTTTACTTTTTTGTATTCATTTCTACATTTCTCCATAGTTTTCCTTTAATTTTCTTCCTTGCTTCTATATATTCAAACATATGTTTCACTATCTTTACCATTTCTTTTTCTCCTCCTTGTTATATTCAACATTCATCCTTCATCCCCATTGTTGCTATCTCCCCCATTTTTCCTGTAATGCCACAAATACCGGATCCCATACTTCTTTAAATTGTCTTATTGATCTATCTGATAATATCACTGTCAACCTATCCACTTCCATTAGATCATACAATTTCATCCACCATTCCTCTACATTTGGTGCTTCCTTTAGTTTCCATTTCTTGGCATATGTCATTCTAGCTGCTATGATCATAAAGAGTAATATTTTTTTCTGAGTATTCTTAAAATGTTTAATCCCATCAGTCATATTTAACAGATATATCTCTGGTATCATTGTGAAATTTAATTGTAATATATCCGCTATTATTTCATGAATTTTCTTCCAAAACCTTTTCACTTCTGTACATGTCCACCACAGATGGTACAGTATTCCTTTCTGATCACATTTCCAACATGTGTTTATTGAATTTTTTGTTATTTTTGCAATTTGTACCAGTGTATAATACCATCTGTGGAGGATCTTATAGCAGTTCTCTCTTAAGCTCATACTTTTTAATAATTTTTGGTTATCTTTCCGTGCACCTTCCCAGCTTTCCAATAGGATTGGATATCCTACATTTTTTGCCCATCTTATCATATTGTCTTTTACAACTGTTCTAAATCTAAGCTGAGTAACAATGAGTATATATCCTTCCAAGGAGTATGTGGAATATTCTTCAGTCATTACAGCTAAAGAGATGTAATAAAAAACAGGACTTAACAGTACATTTTTCATTTGATGTGCAAATCCAATTTCCTCTTGTCTCTAGGATCTGAATGACAAATAGGAATGTTAAAAATTTCTTCTCTTAAGGCTCTGTAATACACTAACTATTACAGTGTGCTGACTGTCACTTGAATCAGTCCTTATCTGTTTCTTTACTTCACAAAATTGTCCTGATGACAAGATAGTGAGAGAAGCAGGGCTTTAAACGCAATGAAGAAAAATATGCAGTAGTAAGAATACTCCAAACTACCTTTTACCCTTTATTGACAAAGCATTTGAGCTATGTACCAAGGATGTCCTGTGTTGGAGATCTGTGGGAACAAAGGAGTAAAATTCTTTCTTGGCTTGCTCTGGACTGTAGAACAATGGGGGATTAAGAGGGCTTTTTGAAGGGACATTCTGTGTTTTTATCCCTCTGGAAAATCTTTGACAAGTGGACAGCTTTCAAAGACTCTTCTCAGATCAGAACTTATTATTTTTTAAAAATCCACATAGTATATTTCAAAGAAAGCAGTCTTTTCTGGGAAGAAATTAATAAATGTTTGAAAAACATGTTTTTCAAAAGTTGAAAAACCTTGATGGGAAGAATTCTTGACTGAGAAGAATGTTTACTGATTGGGACTTGCTCCGCAAAAAATCCACACCTCCTTTTTTTGTTCAGAAAACATTTTCTGCACACAAAGTAATATCAATAATGCTTTTTTCCTTAGGTACATTAATATGCCTCCTTATTTGAACTCTGTTCATAAGATTATTAATTGACAGTTGGTGGTATATGGTGATGATGGTTTCTAAAATTAACAATCAACCTAAGCTTCAGCATCATCTAGCCAAAGGTAAGCACCTTATGGTTTTTTCCATTCAAATTCCCTGGGAATAAGCTTGGTCATGCTATAATAGTAATGGCAAAACTTATTTGAAATATTCTACAATTTTTTTTCTCAGTTCACCTTAGAGGTCTTACATAATTGTGTCTCGTTTATCTTGATTTATTTGTCTTTTGAGAGTAATCCTGAAAAAAAAATCCATGGATTATTCCAGCCGATAAACAAAGGTTGAATGAATGTTGTGTGATTCTTGAGGAGAAAGAGACTCACAGAATGTCCTCTAAACAAAGACAGCTTTAGACTATATTAAAGTGAATGTCTGCAACAGTCTCCAGACTACTTCATAGAGAGAGTTACACCAATGTGCTGCTCTTCTAGGACTGTATCTCTCTGTTTCTTTGGAGAGTTTTATCAGGGTGCATTGGGAGCCTGATGTGTTTCTGGATGTAGATAGCACACCTAAGGCTATCCTTTCCATGCTGGCAGACTCTCTTTCTGAAAGGAGCTACCTTTCTATAGTTTGGGTGAAAGGGAGAAGGGGGTAGACAAGTGCTCTCTTCTTCACATGTTGATTCAAACTGGGTAAGTACTTGAATATAGCTCCAGTCCACCCAGTAATGAGGATTTCAATGTTTGGTATCCTGTTTATGGCATCCAGAGTTATCAAACTGTTCCCATGCTTAACCTCTTGTCCACATTCTATCTGAACAATGAAAACAATCATACTGATCTGCCTTGCAGTTGGCATTATGTAGGGTTTCTTGGCCTCAAGCAACTAAAGCACTTGCTCAAAAAAATAAATAATATATATCTTTTAAAAAAGTAGAAAAGAGCTGCCTTTTTGAGCTAATTCTTAGCCGCAACTATAGCAGCCGTATTGAGTCAAGGGTGACAGGAAAAATCAACATTTTTGAAAGTTTGTCCAGTGAGTATTGGGGGAAGGTGAATTCTTTGCCATGTCAAGTGAATCCTTTCCAATAAATGAGTAGAATAGTGAAAAAAGGGTTACCTCACCTGCCCCCAACTGCCCAACAGGTCAAAGAAAACCAAGAAAGAAAGTTACCACTTTGACCCCACAAATTCCCACTGGTTACCAGCTGAGGACCTCCATGGCATACAGGAATTTCTTGGTACGTGGCTCAAATGCAGTATCAGTAAAGGGCAAAGAACAATTTTGAATGTTCTGGATATTCACTTCCAGAATGTGGTGCACCAAAAAAAAAATGATGAAGAAAAGTTTATAGCTCAGTGTTAAGACATATGTTTTGCATATAGAATATCCAATAATTAATCCATGTATTGCATGATATTCTTATTAATAAAATGCATTTGGAGGAATGAATGATTTTGTGAATTCATCCCATTTCATACAAGCAATATTGCCAGAGGGAGTGAAAGACAGAATTCACCAGCCACTGTGACTGTAAAATGAACCATGGAAGAACCTTTCAAATAACAGCTAAAGATCTATATCCTTGGAGTTGGAATGTAACACTCCACCAGGTCAGTTACTTTGGGATGCCAGTTCCATGCCTCTGGAAGGCAGCTTGTCAGTGTGGAATTCCCCTTCTCATGTCCATGTAGCGGTCAGAGAGGAATCTGTGGCAACTGGGTAGTGTGTCTGCAGCTGGAAGGAAACAACAAATTTTGCAATGCAGGATCTTTAGTAAATTTGCTTAAGATCTAGTATGCCATGTTTCCTCACAGCTGTAGCCAAGAGCTTCCTGGACACCCCAATCCACCACTTGACTCTTAAATGCCTTTCATGGCCAATAGCAAATGACCACCTGCTTTGTGAAGGGGGAGGCATTGCACAGGAGGAGACCCTTTGAAACATCCTTTAGAAGATATATACTTATCCACAAGTTGCCACACATATGTCACCAACAGGATTCCAAACAGTATTTCCAAACATAACAAAATTTCAGAACATCATAGTGGACTGCATTTTATTAGCTGCTGCTTTTTTTTTAAAAAAAGGATTTTATTCTTATAAAAATAAGTGAAGAAAATAATAAGCCAGGGAAAAAAAGTCAAAAGAAAAAAACTAATTAACTTTGTTTTGTAGATCTTTGTTGAAAGAACAAATATCAGTACATGATCCATTGTTTTGCTATTGCTACCTCCACACAGATAAGCAGAATTTTGAACTGTAGTTGTCTTGAAGTGACCTCACACCAGATGATAGTCTATTCAGTCAGGTTTTACAAAAAAGTTCTTCTCTATTCTCCAGAAGTTGGAACATATAAATAAGAGGTTGGTATATCAAGAAATGTTCACATTGAGGATCTTCCTTTTTTTAAAAAAGCATTTGTTTAACAATCAGAGAGATTACATCAACAAATCACAGAGAGCAAGACAAGTATCTCTTTTGCAAAAAAAAAAAAAAAAGACCTTAAACTGATAATTTTCTTCCAGTTGTTCCAGGTGAGCCAGGCAGAATGAAAACAAGGAGGGCAAAATTTGTGTTGTTTTTTTTTGTGTGGGTTTTTTTTTGTGTTTGTGTGTGTGTGGTTTTTTTTTTTGTGGTTTTTTTTGCTTGCGCTGGCCGTGTGCTCTCCCTGAGCTCACAGCCTATTGTCAGCTAATTGTTTGTTAGTTAGTCAGTTAACTGTCAATCAAACTAGGGAGAGTTAATCAAGCTAGGGGGAGGAGCCAGCTAGGGGAAGGAGGCTTTATTAGGAACTCCCAGCAGTCTTCTTGCTGACTTCCAGAGGAGAGAGCAGAAGGTAAACTGGGTCTGTGAAGACAACTTTGATAGGTGTTTTTGCAGGACTGTGGGGCTGAGTTTGTTTGCTTATTTCTCTGTGTTGTTTTTTTTTTTTTTTGTGTGGGTTTTTTTTGTGTTTGTGTGTGTGTGGTTTTTTTTGGGTTTTTTTTGCTTGAGCTGGCCGTGTGCTCTCCCTGAGCTCACAGCCTATTGTCAGCTAATTGTTTGTTAGTTAGTCAGTTAACTGTCAATCAAACTAGGGAGAGTTAATCAAGCTAGGGGGAGGAGCCAGCTAGGGGAAGGAGGCTTTATTAGGAATTGCCAGCGGCGCGCGCCATAGGCGCACGCAATTTCATTCAGCTACTTCATTCCTTCAAGTTCAACCATTCAAGTTTAGGAACAACCAATCCTTAGAGCAACTGAACAAATTTAGGAAGAGTTCAACTGAGCTTGGGAGTTAGCTGAGCAGACATAGCGTATACAGCTCAAATTAAGAAAGGAGGCCCAGTTTTTGTTTTTGTTTTCTTGTTCTATTCTCTGTATTATCAAGTATGGAAGGTGAGGGAGCTGCTGCTGTCACCTGTAGCACTTGTGGCATGTTCCTTTTCTTGCCACAAGATGTGGTCGGGTACACCTGCAGCAAGTGCAAGCTGGTCACCTTCTTAGAGGTCAAGGTGCGGCAGCTGGAGGCACAGGTTTCTAATCTTCGTCTTATTAGGGAAGGTGAGGACTTCTTAGATAGGGCAGAGAGGACCTTCCTGAAGACCGGATATGTGGAGGAGCTGCCTGATGAGGAAATCAGTTCCGTGAGCCAGGAAAGCGATGCTTGGAGGAATGTCACACGGAGAAGTAGAAGGGCCAGGAAGGAAACAGAGACTCTCAAACTACAGAATCGCTTCAACGTTCTTGGTGCTGTGAATAATGAGGAACACCAGAAGGAGGGAACACAACATCAGCAAGAAGGAATCCAACTTCGGCAACTGGAACTTCAACACCAACAGGACAGCATCCAACATCGGGAAGTCCAGCACTCCCGACCTCAACACAATGCCCAGGCAATCCTGGAAGAATCTGCTTGTCGAAGAACCCCGGACAGACCTCAGAGGAGGCGAGTTCTGGTGGTTGGGGACTCCTTGCTCAGAGGAACCGAACCAGCAGTTTGCAAACCGGACAAGCTCAATCGAGAGGTTTGCTGTCTTCCTGGGGCCAGGATAAACCACGTAACAGAGAGGCTAGTCAGGCTGGTCAAGCCCACTGACCGTAAGCCCCTCGTTTTGGTTCACGTTGGAACCAATGACACGGTGAAGCGCAGCTTTCACCACATCACAAAGGACTACGAGCTTATGGGGAGAAAGCTTAAGGACCTTGGTGCACAGGTGGTCGTTTCATCAATCCTCCCTGTTCAAGGATATGGTGCACGAAGGGAAAGGACAATAGTAGAGGTCAACAGCTGACTTCGCACATTTTGCCACCGCCAACAGTTTGGCTTTTTGGATCATGGCTTGAAATTCCAGGAACATGGGCTTCTGGCAAGGGATGGGCTGCACCTCACGAAACTTGGCAGGAACGTTTTTGCAAACAGTCTCACAAGGAGGATTAGGAGGGCTTTAAACTAAGTACAACTGGGGAGGGAGACAAGATTATTCAGGACAAGGACTCGGCAAGTGCAGGGGAAAAAGGCCCAAATGATATTGGCCAAGTAGGAATAGCATCCAATCGTGGGAGGGGTGGAAACAATGCTATGGGACTTGCAGGAAGGGTACGGGGACTTAAGTGTCTCTACACTAATGCACGGAGTATGGGAAACAAACAAGATGAATTTGAACTCCTAGTACAGCAAAATAAATATGATTTGATAGGCATCACTGAGACCTGGTGGGACGAGTCTCACGATTGGAATGTAGGAATAGAGGGGTATAGCCTATTTTGTAGAAATAGACCAAATAAGAAAGGAGGAGGAGTAGCCTTATACGTCAAGGATGTTTTCACCTGTGAAGAGATCCATGACTTGAACACCGGAAGCCAGATCGAGAGCATCTGGGTAAGAATTAAGGGAGCGAGAAACAATAGGGATATTATAGTGGGGGTTTACTACAGACCTCCAAGCCAGACTGAGGACCTCGATGGTGCTTTCATAGACCAAATGACTGCACATTCAAAAAGGAGAGATACAGTAATAATGGGAGATTTCAACTACCCGGATATATGTTGGTAGTCAAACTCTGCAAAGGCGGCAAGGTCCAGCAAGTTTCTTACTTGTCTTGCAGACAATTTCATGGTCCAGAAGGTGGAAGAGGCGACAAGGGGATCAAATATTCTGGATCTGATCCTGACCAACAGGGAAGACCTTGTTAATGACGTAGAACTGGTTAGATCTTTAGGAGAGAGTGACCATGCCCTATTAGAATTTTGTATTCAGTGGGGAAGAGAAGGCAAGTGTAGCCAGGCATTCGTCTTAGATTTTAAAAAAGCAGACTTCTGTAAACCGAAGGAGGTGCTGGCTGAAATCCCGTGGTCAAGAATAGTCAATGAGAAAGGAGTTCAGGATGCATGGGAGTTCTTTAAAAGGGAGGTACTGAAGGCACAGGCTAAAACTGTGCCATTAAGGAGGAAAAATGGAAGGCATCTGAACAAACCGGAATGGTTGACTAAAGAGCTCTCAGCTGAGCTAAGTATTAAGAAAAACATGTACAGGAAATGGAAGAAGGGGGAAATCACCAAAGAAGATTATAAGCAAGTAGCCAGGAGATGTAGGGAGAAGGTCAGAAAGGCTAAAGCACAGATCGAACTTCGGCTGGCCAGAGACATTAAAAACAATAAAAAGGGCTTTTTTAAATACGTCCGCAGCAAAAGGAAAAAGAAGGAGATGATAGGGTCACTGCGCAAGGAAGATGGTGAATTAATAACAGGAGGAAGAAAAAAGGCAGAACTCCTCAACACCTTCTTCGCCTCAGTTTTTTCCCAAAAGGATAAAAACACGCAACCTGACCGTTGGGGAGCAGGTGAGGAAGTGGGGGAAATGCAGCACAGAATAGATAGAGAGGTAGTACAGGAATACCTGGCCACATTGGATGAATTCAAGTCTCCAGGGCCAGATGAATTGCATCCTAGGATTTTAAAAGAACTAGCAGAGGTCATTGCGGAACCTCTTGCTATAATCTTTGAAAACTCTTGGCGGACCGGAGAAGTTCCGGCAGACTGGAGGAGGGCAAATGTTGTCCCCATCTTCAAGAAGGGAAAAAAAGAGGACCCAAATAATTATCGCCCAGTCAGCCTGACATCAGTACCTGGAAAGATCCTGGAGCGGATCATCAAACAGTCAGTTTCTAATTACTTAGAAAACAATGCCGTAATTACGAAAAGTCAACATGGATTTCTCAAAAATAGGTCATGCCAGACTAATCTTATCTCTTTTTATGATAGAGTTACTTGCTTGATAGATGAAGGGAATGCTGTGGACATAGTATATCTTGATTTCAGTAAGGCCTTTGACAAAGTTCCCCATGACATTCTTGCAAAGAAGCCAGTAAGATGTGGGCTGGACAGGGCTACTGTCAGGTGGATTTGTAACTGGTTGACTGACCATACCCAAAAGGTGGTCACCAATGGCAGATTCTCATCCTGGAGAGAAGTGACTAGTGGGGTGCCACAGGGTTCTGTCCTGGGCCCGGTGTTGTTCAATATCTTCATTAATGACTTGGATGAAGGAATAAAGAGCATGCTGATCAAATTTGCAGATGACACCAAATTGGGAGGGGTTGCTAATACGCCTGATGACAGGATCAAAATTCAAAAGGACCTGAACAGATTGGAGAGCTGGGCCAAGGCTAACAAAATGAACTTCAACAGAGAGAAATGTAAGGTCCTACACTTAGGCAGAAAAAATGGTATGCAGAAATATAGGATGGGGGACACGTGGCTGGCTAACAGTACATGTGAAAGGGATCTAGGAGTCTTCATAGACCACAAGCTGAACATGAGTCAGCAGTGTGATGCGGCAGCCAAGAAGGCCAACGCAATTCTTGGTTGCATCAATAGGAGCATGGTGTCTAGATCGAGGGAGGTATTGGTACCACTTTATTCTGCATTGGTTAGACCTCATCTTGAATACTGTGTCCAGTTCTGGGCACCCCAATTCAAGAAGGATATGGATAAGCTGGAGCAGGTCCAGAGGAGGGCAACCAAAATGGTGAGGGGCCTGGAAGCCATGCCCTATGAGGACAGACTTAGAGAGCTGGGTATGTTTAGTCTGCAGAATAGAAGGTTGAGAGGGGACATGATAGCCATGTTTAAATATTTGAAGGGGTGTCATGTCGAGGAGGGAGTGGGCTTGTTTTTCCTGCTCTTGAGACCAGGACAAGGAGCAACGGATGCAAGCTGCAGGAGGGGAGATTCTGCCTGAACCTCAGGAGGAATTTCCTGACAGTCAGGGCTGTCCGACAGTGGAATGTGCTGCCACAGAGTGTGGTGGAGTCTCCTTCTTTGGAGGTTTTTAAGCGGAGGCTGGATGGCCACTTGTCGGGAGTGCTTTGAGGGTTTTCCTGCATGGCAGGGGGTTGGACTGGATGGCCCTTGCAGTCTCTTCCAACTCTACATTTCTATGATTCTATGATTCTATGATTCTATGAAAATGGCTAAATAGAATTAAAACCAACAATTACATGTCCCAAGTTAGTGGCTTTAGTGAATGAAAGTACATAGGAAAAAATGTATCAGTATAACATATGATCCACTGAACTTTGAAACAGAGTTCCTATCCTTTTGACAAATGAACCATTTTTGATGGCAATTTCCACAAAGCTCCTTTCATTTCTTTGTTCCTCAGACTATATATGATAGGATTCAGTGTTGGAGTAATTACTGAATTGGACAGAGAAAGCCATTTGTCAGTGTCCAAAGAGTAACTTGACTTAGGTCTTGTATACATGAAGATGGCTGAGAAATAGAAAAGTGTTACTACGATGAGGTGAGAAGAACACGTGGAGAATGCCTTGTGTCTGCTTTTTGTTGACCTCATCTTTAGGATGGTGAGGATAATCTGGCTGTAAGATATCAAAATAAGAAGGAAGGGCAACATGGTTACTACACCAGAAGCCACAATGATCTGCACTTCATTCCAGTATGTATTACCACAGACAAGTAGAAGCAATGGCTGGATTTCACAGTAGAAATGATTAATTACATTTGATCTACAGAACGGGAGAGTAAAGATGAAAGTTGTATGTCCAGCAGCAACCATAAATGCTCTGACACAAGATGCTGAAGACAGTAGAATACGTATTCTCTTGTTCATGATGACTGTATACCTCAGTGGGAGGCATATGGCCACATAGTGGTCATAAGACATGACAGAAAGGAGGAAGCACTCTGTGACACCAAAAAATAAAAAGAAATATACTTGTGCTGCACACCCAACAAATGAGATTCTACTTTCCTTCAAGGAAAGATTCACTAGCATGTTGGGAATGGTGGCTGAGGTGAAGCCCATTTCCAACACAGACAAGATCCTTAGGAAGAAATACATGGGCGTCTGAAGAGTAGCATCAGCAGTTGTGACAATGACAATGGCAATATTGCCAAGCATTGTAAAAATGTACAGGCATAGAAACAGAGTAAAGAAAATCAATTTCATTTCTGAGAGTTTGGAGAATCCCAATATAACGAACTCAGTAGGAGCCCATGTTTTGTTCTCCATGGCATAATTTTCAGTATATTTTGCCCTGAGAATTAAAAAGAGAAAATCATCACCATCACCATCACCATCACCATCATATTCAAAACGTGAAGCAATGGAAATCAAACTCTTTCTTTTTGTAGAAGTGGCATTGATTTCCAGATCAGTATGTTCACCATTTTTGGAATTGTGGATGAGCACTCTCCCATTGATAACCATCCAACTCAAATGCAGTGTTTAATAAAGAACTAACTGCAAGAATGGCTGTACACCACATTGATTACATAAAATGTGTTAAACTAAAAAGAGTGAAGGGACTGATTGTTTTGACTGTATTGCTAAAAACACTTCTGTTCTTATATATAAATTTCAATTTTTATGCTTTCATTTGTCTATAGAATACCCAGGTTTCACCAAAGTGCAATATATATGTATGCATTATTGTGCCTATTATTGCAGATATGTGAGTGTGTACTCATATCTGCAATAATAGGCAGAATAATGTATATATGCAATGGAGACAAGTATCCCATAATGTGATGGAACTTGCCTCTGAGCAACATAGAAAAAGTGGGGGGTGGGCACTGTGAGCCTCTCAATCACTCTAGGAGTTGAGTAACCTGACAAGTATGTGGCATAGTCAAGGATGCTTAGTAAGTTTCATATGGAAACAGCATAGAAGATTACACTTGCCACCTACTGCCCTGCACTGGCCTGCATTGATCTTTCTGACTGCAAATTTCTCTGTTTGTCTGGTCGCCTGGCTTTTTAAAAAAGAGGACAGCCTTCTTCCATCTACCTCTCTCCAACTATGTTGTTCTACAAATTCTCATCCTCTTCAGTATGCTAGCTTTAGATGATAAAATTTGTAGTCAAAGACATCTGGAAAGCATCAAAGTGAGGAAAACTGTCATAGGAGATGATTGCCTGAAGTAAAATGCATGCAAACCAATTTAAAAATGTTACATTAAAAATCCAGTGTGTTTCCCCCCATTTTGAGAAAGATTCTGAGCAGCACCAGACAAAGCAACATAAGAACGCCTTGCGGGTTTTATTACGTGAAAAGCAAGCAGCAGATGCTGTAAAAAGATGGCTCAAAGACTTCATTGTTGTTTGGTCAAGCAAAAAAGCCAAGATACTTACACACCCCAATAAGATAACAGATGAGGAGTATATAATCTTGTTTATACTTACCATTCATTACTTGGGCATTAAAATTGAACTGCAAACTGAATATTATACGGTTTCCTTATAAAAAATAGTATCAGTCTTTGTTATTCTGCAGTCCAACCCAAATCTTTCATGGAACCTTAGATGAAAAGCATAAGTGTCTTCAGAAGAATTTCACAGTGTTAAAGTCCTTCCCACCTTTTTCAAAGAAAGATATTACTTCTGATTTTAGAAATGGCAGAATATCAGAATCAGATCTCTAATATTTCATTCCTTGCTAGGACACCAGTTTTTCCCTCACCTTCAAAGCATATATATATATATATATTTGGATTAGGAATAAACATTTTAGTAGCCTTTCTACAGTGTGTGGTAGGAATACCTTGCCTTATCACATTCAAATCTTTCCTTGAAATCATGCAAATTGATTTCTATTAATATATAAAGATGATCACATTACTATGCTGTTCACTCTTCTGTCGCTTGAAGAAAACATGAAACTGAATGTACAATTCTACTACCTGTAGGTCACATTCTATTTTCCATCAGTTCTGATTGGGAATGGTTTCATTAAAAAGCAAACTTAAAAAAAGGCAAAATTCTTGTTACAAAAATTATTCCCAAACCTTAATCAAAGGATGGCCAGAGCATTCCAGATAACTTTCATAGCAATGTACATGTATCTGGTCATATATTCCAACATCTTGCAAAACATTTGCAGAGAAAGAAATACAATATAAGACCAATATAAGAATGATGTCTGAAGGAAAACCTAATGCCAAAGAATAGAATTTTTAAAAGCCCACAGCACCAATAGTGAAATCAAAGTGAGACATCCTGTATCCTTCAATCTCAATTTCTCTTTGCTACTTTCAATCTTGAGCAGGACTTACTGAGCTTCTTTTAAATATCTGTACGTATTCCAGGGAGAGAGACCTCCCTGTGTAACAACCTTGATATAATTAGCCTCACTGAAATAGTGAGTGTACTGTTTTTGCCTAATGGAATACCTCGTAATAGGTACTAACTAACAAGTAATACTTTTTTTCCTTCTGCTTTCTATATGTTTGTTTCTAGTACTCAACCAAGTGAGTTTTCCTAGGTAAATCAATATGTCTCCTTATTTGAATTTTATTAAGATTATTAATAGACACTTGGTGATGGTAGTGATTGTGTTGATGACAGTAGTAAAGAATACCAATCCATCTAGATCATCATCCAGCCAAAGGAAAGTTCACACATACACACATCAGTAGTTTCATTATGGAGCACAGGCCCTCATCTCTTTTGGAGATCACAAATTATCAGGAAAAAGAGGCCCTGATGTAGAGATGAGTAAGGAACCATCTGCTGCAATTCTTTTATGAAGCAATTTGGGTTTTTTTTATGCCTTCAGCACAGGAGAAGGTTGAGTAACACAGAAAGTCTGTGAGAGGGGATCTGTGAAACTCTATGGTGTACCCTCTGGTGATGATGTCCAATACTCAAGCATCCAAGGTGACAGAGGCTCAAACATGATGGAACTTGCTCAACCTGTCACCGAAGGCAGGCATTAGAGCAGATGGTGTGGTAAAGTCAACAGTATCGAGGGTAGTGATGTAGAAGTGTGCTATACCCCTGACAGCCCCAAAAGCCATGTCCTGAGAATCCTAATTATTTTATATAAAATATAAGTGAGCCATGGAGAGATACTGGAAGGACCATGTAAACAGGACATTTCTGTCTTCTGTTTTACATACCGGCGTATCTGGCAATTTGGCTACAAACTTGAAAGGAGTTTTTGCAGCCATCAGGACCATTACTCTCTGAGAGAAAATAAACAATGCAAGCAGGCTGGAATTCGACACCTAAGGCTTGCATCTCCGGAGAGAGATACTATCTTACAGGAAACAGGATGTTTGGTTGCATTTCTTTGAACTAAAAAGAAAAAGAAAATGATCCATCTTCATAAAAAGATGGAACCATGTGGCTTCTCAAGATACTATATATAACTAGACACAGTTTCTGATTTTTGTTGGAATTTTTCAGTTTATTTTGGGAGTTCTTTTGGAGGTTTGAGGGCATAGTAGGAGTTCTCTCAGACCTGCAAAGATGAAGCTGGTAAGCAGTTCAGATTTACAACACAATGGAGCTGCTGGCAAACTCCCCTCTGCCTCTAAAGGCATGGCTGAGATGTTTTCTCCCAGCTGAAGACTTCTGGATTGGTATCGTATTTCATCAAACCCTTTCTGTCTCTCTCTCTCTTTCCTAATTTCTATCTCTTTCTAACTTTATAGTCTTGTATGTTTGATGGTAGTGAGTGTAGTTGATTGATTGTAGGGATTTTTACTTAGATTTAAACAATTGGTGTGATTTTGACTGGACCTGGGGTAACAATCCCTTAATTACCCTATCCTCTTTGCATGTCTAAAGCAGTGCTGAGCTAATTTTTCCCCACAAGAGACAATTTTGACAGCTTTTGGGAATCCTTTTAAAGGAAGCCCTTGTATCACAAACAGATTGGTGGAGTCCTAAGCAAACAAGATAACAAGTGTCCCTCAGATTAGCCTAAATCATGCTGCAGCAATAATGGTAGTCCTTTATTTGGACTATTTGCTAATTTACAACTCCCACCCTCCTTCGGTTGTTCTCTCTTGATCCTGGTATTTTGTTATAATTTTTTCTATGACCCACAACCTTCAGAACACATCATGTGGCCATTTTACTCCCCCACTTTTCCATCTGTAAGTTCTTTGTCCATCCTCTTCCACTTTCCTAAAATGCCCTGTATATATGCCTCAAACTGTTCTGCTCCCAAGATTTCAGATTTCCTTTCATTTTTGTCTTGCTTAGTGTTAGAACTGACAATGTCCTTCCTCCTCCACAAGATACACATGGTCACACATTCACAGAAGAGCTAACTGAAGGATAAAGGGAGGAAACATTATGGATAGAGAAGCTGAGGTTTTGGGATTATAATTACCAGATCCTGGAGAATAGTGAAGAAGCTGACATACGGTTTAGACTTGTGTCTAAGGGCAGACCAGATCAGGATTCAGAGTGGCATATTGGGGTTCAGCATTTCATCTGACTGCATCTGACTTCTCAAAACCAAGGGCTTATATAATCTACTTTCCTCCATGAAGGGATGTGAATTAATTGCTTTCTGGTAAAGTAAACAAAAGGGGTCTGGAATGGACTGATTGCTTCAGTGTCTTGGCTGGGTGGGGTTTCTGGGCCAGGTTTCAGTAAGAAATGTACATGGCATGGGTCCTTGTCTCTGTACCTGGACACTTTATTGTTTTCTGACATTGGTAGTTGATAGGATTAGCCCAGAGGCATTAAGTCGGGCTTTATTACCTAATCATACTGGGGTCATCAAGGGGATGGGTAAAATCAACACTCTTGAAGGTTTGTCTGGTGAGTATTGGAGGAAAGGAATTCTTTGCCATGTCAAGTGGTAATAAGTGGAATGGTGAAAAAGAGGGACTCCTCAATCCCTCACTCCCCAACAGATCAAATGAAAGAAAATTACCATTTTGACTCCATAGATCCCCAGTGATTACCATTTGAGGACCACCATGGCACAGAGGACTTTCTTGGCACATTGCTGAAATGAATAATCAGTAAAGGACAAAGACCCATTTTGGATGTTGCGAGTGTTTACTTTCAGAATGTGGGGGAATACAACACATATGGAGAAAGAGCTACAGCTCTCTGGTGGGGTGCATGTTTTGTATATAGAATGTCCAGAAATGTGTTAATGCCCCCTTCCATGGCCAATAGCTATTGAGCCCTGCCTGGTGAAGGGGAAAACATTGCACAGGAAGAGACCCACATGCAACATACCTAAGAAGCTATATGCGTAACTACAAATTACATATGCATATGTGACAAGAAGAATTCCAAACAATACT
Source organism: Iguana delicatissima (assembly GCA_948472985.1). Lineage (NCBI taxonomy): Eukaryota > Metazoa > Chordata > Lepidosauria > Squamata > Iguanidae > Iguana > Iguana delicatissima. The sequence goes on along the minus strand of CAOKZL010001349.1, from coordinate 101,855 downwards.
TCCAAAATTAAATTTTATCAAAATTTAAAATATCATATTGGACTGCTTCCTGTCAGCCTTTGTTAGTTTTTGGAGGATTTTATTACTACCTAAATAAGAGAAAAAAAGAATGAGAGAGGAAAAAAGAAGAAACTATTTAACTCTGTCTGGAGATCTATGTCAAAAGAACAAATATTAGTAGATGATCCATTGTTTTGCTATTGCTGTCTCCACACAGATATGCAGAATTTTGAAATGTAATTGTCTTGAAATGATCTCATACCTGATGATTGTCACTCAAGTCTATTCAGTTTTACAAAAGAGATTTTCCTCTATTTTACGATAGTTGAAACATTTGAATAAGATGCTGCTATATCAACAAACATTCATACTGAAGATCTTTTTTTAGCAAATTGCTTATTTTAATATCAAAGAGATAACATTAACGAATCACAGAAAACGAGCCAAATATCTGTTCTACAAAAGAGTCAAATGAATAACTTACTTCCAGTTGTTTTCAGGTAAGGCCTTGCATGAAAGTAAAGAGTCAAAAAGGCTAAATTAAACAAAAAACAATAATTATATATCACAAGTCAGTTGCTACAGTGAATGAAGATACACAGGGGAAAAATGTGTCAGTATAACAGATGACACACTGAACTTTGGAGCTGGGTTCTTGTCCTTTTAATATAAGAACCATTTTAGTTGGCAGTTTCCACAAGGCTGCTTTCATTTCTTTGTTCCTCAGACTATATATGATAGGGTTCAGTGTTGGAGTAATAACTGTATAGGATAGAGAGAGCCATTTGTCAGTATCCAAAGAGTAACTTGACTTGGGTCTTGCATACATGAAGATGCCTGCACCATAGAAAAGGGTGACTACAATGAGGTGAGAAGAACAGGTGGAAAATGCCTTGTGTCTGCTTTTCATAGACCTCATCTTTAGAATGGTGAGAATGATCTGGCTGTAAGATACCAAAATAAGAAGGAAGAGCAACATGATTACTACACCAGCAGCCAGAATGACTTGGACTTCATTCCAGTAGGTATTGCCACAGACAAGTAGGAGGAATGGTTGGATTTCACAGTAGAAATGGTTAATTACATTTGATCTACAAAATGGGCGAGTAAAGATGAAAGTTGTATGTCCAGCAGCCACCATGATGGTTGTAACACAAGTTGCTGCCAACAGATGAATGCATACTCTCTTGTTCATGATGGTTGCATATTGCAGTGGGAGGCATATGGCCACATAGCAGTCATAGGACATGACAGAAAGAAGAAAGCACTCTGTGGTACTGCAGAGTAGAATGAAATATACTTGTGCTGCACACCCAACAAATGAGACAGTGTTTTTCTCCAAGCAAAGAGTCACTAGCGTGTTGGGAATGGTGACTGAGGTGAAGCCCATTTCCAAAACAGACAAGATCCTTAGGAAGAAATCTGAAGGGAGGAATCAGCACTTGTGACAAAGACAATAGCAATATTGCCAAGAATTGTAAAAATGTACAGGCATAGAAACACAGTAAAGAAAACCAATTTCATTTCTGAGATTCTGGCGAATCCCAGTATAACAAATTCAGTAGTAACCCATGTTCTGTTCTCTATGGCATAATTTTCAGTATATTTTGCCTTGAGAATTAGAAAGAGAAATTATTATTAGCATCATCGTCCTCTCCTCACCTTCATCTTCTTCATCCTCGTATTGGAAGAGGAAAGCAATGGAAATCCAGCTCTTTTATTCTGTATCGGTGACATTGATTCGTAGATCAGTATGTGCACCATGTTCAGGACTGAGAACCATCACTCTGCCAGTGATGACCAACCAAACAATTCCAATGTAAAGATTAACAAAGAACTAACTGGAATGTATGGTCCTGTAGGATATCACTTAAAGAAAGTATGTTAAAGCAAAAAAGATCTTTTGTTGTTAATTGAATGACTGTTTATTTCTGTTTTACTAAAAACACCTCTGTTCTCATTCATCAATATTGTCTTATATACTTTCACTTGTCTATGGAGTATCCACACACCTCCAAAGCATATATATCCAATAATAGGCACAATAACAAATATATACAATGGAAGCAAAACCCAAAGAATGGGACAGAGCTTACCTCTGAGAAACATAGAAATGACTGCATTGTGAGCCTCACAATTATTTTTTAAGGTGTGTTATTCTGAAAGGTATGCAGAGTAATCAAGGCTGCTTAATGAGTTTCGTATGGATATAGGGAATTCAGCCTCCAAGATTACGAAGGCCACCCATTGCACAACACTGCACTGCACTGGTTTCTCTGTCTGTAAATTTCTTTCTTTGTCTGGTTGCTTTGCTATCTAACATCAGAGAACAGCCTTCTTCAATCTACCACTCTCCAGATATGTAGTCCCATATATTGTCAGCTTTCCCAGTTGTCATCTTTCCCAGTACGTTAGCTGTGGATGATGAAATCTGCAGTTGAAGAAATCTGGGAGGCACCAAAGTGAGGTAAATTTTCCTACAAAATGTCTGCCTGATGTACAATTCATGTAGATCACTCCATGATTTTTAGATTAAAAAACACAGTGTGCTTTTCCAGATTTTGAAAGGGAATCTGAGCATCACCAGTCAAAACAGAATAAGAATGCCTTCAGGCTTTTGCTACATCAAAAGCTAGCCACAAATACTGTACAAAGAAAATGCTTGAAGACTAAAGTCCTGCTTGGTTAAGCAAGAAAACCAAAACACATACACTCCCCAATAAGATAACAAATGAAGGTTATATAATCTTGTTTATACTTACCATTCAGAACCCAGGGATGAAAACTGAGCTGCAAAATGAAGATAATAACACTTCCTTATAAAATGTAGTACAAGTCTTTGTAATTCTGGAGTCCAACCCAAATCCTTCACAGAAGTTTATACTAAACACGTAAATGTCTCCAGAAGAATTTCACAGTGTCAATGCCCTTCCAAGCTTTAGAAGGAAAGTGATTACTTCTGATTTTAGAAATCTGGAACAAAAGCTAGAATTGGAAGACAAAAGGAAGAAAAAGAAAGGGCTTCAATTTGTGCCAAAAAAGAGAAATTTGAATCAGTATCTTTGGTACTGGAGATCTGTGCAAATCTAAGCAGGAATAAACCCAACTGAGGATTGGAACCTTAGAAAGACAGTGCTTCTGTCCTTGGTAGTTTTTGGAGTTGTACCTCCTGATGTTCCATTACTATGGCAACTGGATGTAGGTGAACACTTTTTTTTTTCTGCAGCTTGCTTTTGGGCGTTCTCCCATACCTCCAGAATCAGATCTCTAACATTTCACTACTTATTAAGATACCAGTTTTTACTCTAACCCTCAAAGCACTTTTTAAAATATTAGGAACAAACTGTATGGTTATCATTCAACAATGCATTCCAATCTTTCCTTCAAATCAGGCAAATTAATTTCTATGAATATATAAAGATGTTTACATTACTTTGCTTGCAGTTCTTCTCTCATTTGAAGAATATAGGAAGCTCAATATACAGCTCTGCTACCTGTAGGTAAAGTTCTATTTTCCATCAGTTCTGATTGGGAAAGCTTTAGACCAAAAGCAATCTTCAAAAAATGCAAAATTCTTTATTACAAAAAATTATTCCCAAGCCTTAATCAAAGAATGACCAGAGTATTCTACATAATGCCTCACAGCACTCTAAGTATATCTGGCCATATAAACAAACATCTTGAAGAACATTTGCTGAGAACGAAATAATATATAAACACAAGATGTTAAGGAGACCCTGATGGAGAAAAAAACAGAAATAACAAAAAAAGTACCAATAGTGAAATCAAAGTGAGATATCTTGTATCCTTCAATCTTAATTTCTCTTTGTTACTTTTCATCGTGAGCAGAACTGTCTGAGATTCTTTTAAATATCTGTACATATTCCAGGGAGACAGACTCCCGCGTATACCAACCTTGATATAGTAAGCCTTGCTGAAATAATTAGTGTATTGCTTTGGCCCAATGGAATACCTGGTAATAGGTACTGCCTGCTTCACTGCAAGTAATACTTTTTTTCTTCTGATTTCTATTTGCTTCTTTTTGTAGTCATCTTAATTATTTTTCCTAGGTAAATCACTGTGTCTCCTTATCTGAATTCTGTTAAGATTATTAATTTACACTTGATGACGGTAGTGATTGTGATGGTTGCAGTATTAAAAAATAGCCATCAATCTAAACTGCTACCCAGACAAAGGAAAGTGCGCTCCCCCCATAGATCATGCATGGGTCACAGACCCCCATCTCTTTTGGAGATCACAAAGAATCAGGAAAAGAAGCTTCAATGCAGAGATAAGATGGGAGCCACCTCTATCGCTTCTTTCTGAAGCAATTTTTTTTTTCTACCTTCAGCACAGGCAAGGGTTGAATAACACAGAGATAGCTTATCAGAAGGGTGTACCCTCAGGTGATGATGTCCAACACCCAAGCATCTGAGGTGATAGAGGCCCAAACATGATGGATCTTGCTCAAGCTGTCGCTGAAGACAAGGCATTGGAGCAGATGGTGTGGTAAAGTCCACAGTTTCAAGGGTAGATCATGTAGAAGTGTCCCTGGGATTGCCCTAAATCATGCTGCAGCAATAATGATAGTAATTCATCTGGAGTCAGTGGTATATTCTTCAGGCACTACAGGTAAAAATTCGTTGCAGTTCAGGACTTATAAAAAAAATGGACATGGCATATTAGCACAGAACTGGGGTTTTTTGAGCAGAAAGTAATAAATGGTCAAAAACATGTTTTTCAAATTTCCCTGGAATTAAATTCTGGACCAAGAAGAATGTTTACAGTCTGGGATTTATTCCACCCAAAATCCATACCTGCTTATTTTCTGCAACAAATATTTTCTGTGGACAAAATAATATAAATAATGCTGTTTTGCTAAGTAAATAAATATGCCTACTTATTTGAACTCTGTAAGGGTATTCATTGATAGTTGGTGGCATATGGTGATAACGGTCTTTAGCATTAACAATCAACCTAAGGTTCAGCATCATTCAGCCAAAGCTAAGTACCTTATTGATTCTTCCATTGAAATTCCATAGAATAGGCTTGGTCATGCAGTAATACTGATGGCACAACTTATTTGGAATATTCTACAATTTTTTCTCAGTCCATCTCAGAGGTCATGCAGGATTATATCTTATTTATCTTGATTTATTTATCTTGAGGGAGTCATGCAACCACAAGTTGTAACCACAAAAGTAATATAACCACAAGTTAAACACATATATATCAGCAATAGGATTCAAAGCAGTATTTCAAAATTAAAATTTATCAAAATTTAAGAAAAAAAAATCCATGGGTTATTCCAAGCAATAAACGTTGTGTGGCTTTGAGTAGAATAAATGTTGTGTGCTTTGAGTAGAAAGAGAAAGACAGAATGTTCACTGGACAAAGACAAGTTTAGACTATGGCCTTTTCTGCAGTTTACTGTGTTTTGAAGACATCAGGTGTGAGCCCCAGTGTTGTCTCTACCAGGAGAGGAGTGTGGCAGGAGTACTCCCCTCCACACCAGCTGTCTCCACAAATGGAGGAAGCACGATGGCACCTCCTCTTCCTTCCGCCATGCATCTGGGTACTGTCCCAGGCAGTGCTGGGGGCAGGAAGTAAAGTCATTGCACTTCCAGGACCTCCACACACCAGGTAAGTGCAGGTGGGTGGTGGGATGGTGGTGCATCTGCCAGTCATTGATAGGGAAAACCAATCAATGATTTGCTGTGTAGTCATTCTGCCTGGGGATGGGAGAAATAAGAGACCTGGACAACATAATACAGAACAATCATCTGGGTCCCATCCTTTTCCAGTACACAATATGGGACGACGATGTCAAGGGTGACAGAAAAAGTCAATAGTTTTGGAAGTTCTTCCAATAAGTACTGGAGTAAGGAGAATTGTTCACCATGTCAACTGAATACTCTGTGATAAATAAGTAGAATGGTGAAAAAAGTGTCACCTCACTGTCCAAAAGTTCAGAGGAAATGAAGAAAGTAAGTTACTACTTTGACCCCATAGATCCCACTGGTTACCAGCTGAGGATCTCCATGACACAAAGGACCTTCTTGGCACACTGCTCAAAAGCAAAATCAATAAAGGACAAAGACCAATTGTGTACGTTCTGGGTATTCATTTTCAGAATGTGGGGCAATAAAACATTGATAAAGAAAAGGCTATAGCTCAGTATTAGGGTACATGTTTTGCATATAGAATGTCCAAGAATTAATCCATGTATTTCATAATGTTTCTTATTAATAAAATGCATTTGAAGGAAAGAATTCATCCCATTTTGTGCAAGGCAATATTGGCAATGGGGATAAAAGAGGAAGTTCAGTCTCCAGCTACTGTGACTGTAATACAAACCATGGAAGAACTTTGCAAATAGCAGCCAAGGCTCTATATCCTGGGAGGTGGAATGTAACACTCTGCCTGCACTGTTACACTGAGATGCCCATTCTACCCCTGTGGAAGGCAGCTTCTCAGTGTGGAATTCCCCTTCCCATGGCAATTTAATTGCCAAGAAGGAGTTTGGGGCAACTGGATAATGTTGACACGTGTCTCTGCAGCTGGCAGGAAACAGCAACTTTCGCACTGCTGAATCTTCAGTAAGTGTGCTGGTGATCCAGTATGCTGGAGATCTGGGCAGTTGATGGCTACTATTTCCTCTCAGCTGTAGCCAAGAGCTTCCCGGATGCCCAAATCCCTCCCTCATCTCCTAAATGCTGCCTTCCTTGGCCAAAGACAAATGAGCACCGGTGTGGTGAAAGGAAAGCCATTGCACCAAAAGAGGCCCTTGTGCAGCATCCTTAAGAAGAAATATATATAAGTTGCACACAGATATGTCAGCAACAGGATTCCAAACATTATTTCCAAATTAAAATTGATCAAAATGTTAGATTTAAAGCATAATAGCAGACTGCATATTATTAAGCCCCTGCTAATTTTTTTGAGCATTTTATAGTTACCAAAATGAGAGAAGAAGAGAATGACCCAGAAAACAATCAAAAGAACAAGTGAAGTAACTTTATAGATCTTTGAGGAAAGAACAAATCTCATACATGACCCACAGTTTTGCTATTGCTTTCTCCACACAGATATACAGAATTTTGAAATGCAGTTGCTGACCAACACACGAAATGAAGAGACCACACGCAGAGCTTGGGTTGAACTAGGGCAATTTATTATATGCCTATTTACTCTGTGACAACTATTTACTCAATGCAATGGGAATTGTTGAGGCCAAGGAGTCACCACCTGACCTATCCCCCAACCTCCCTTAAGCGAGATACCGGGTCCTGAAGCGAACTTCAGCCAACCCCTTTTTCTGGAAGGCGAGTCCCCTGCCACGCCCTCTTTGCCACAGAGCCCCAAAGTCAGGGCCAACCATGGGCCCGCCCCAAGGACAACTTGATAATCATCCTCCCCCCTTGTCTAATGACAAGACAGGAGGGCTCCTGAGGCTTGTCCTACACCATAGGGTACCATAGGTACTCACCAAAGCCTTTGGACGCCCCCTTTCCAGGAAGCCTGCTGGCTCCGCCCCTGCTCTGCCTACTGTGCGACCCTTGTCACACAGTAACTGTGTGGTCTCTTCTCGTGGGAGGCCAGCAAAGATGTTTCCCCCCACCAGATGTGACGTGGTGCCTTCGGAGGGGGGAAAACGAATTGTCTTAAAATAACCATATATTAGAGGATAGTATATTCAGTCATGTTTTACAAAAAAAAAGTTCACCTTTAGTTTGCAAAATTTGGAACATGTGGATAAGATGCTGGTACATCAACAAACATTCATACTGAGGATCTTTCATTTTTAGCAGATTGCTACTTTTTTATAATAGAGATTACATTAAGAAATCAAAAACAATAAGCTAAGTATCTGTGCCACAAAAGAATCAGACTATCAACTTTTTCCAGTTGTTCTCAGGTAAGACTGACAGGATGAAAGGAAGGAAACCACAAAGGCTAAATTTAACCAAAAACAATAATTAAATGTCCCAAATCAGTTGCTTCAGTGAATGACAATACACAGGGCAAAAATGTGTCACTATAACACATGAAACACTGAACTTTGGAGAAGAGTTTTTATCCTTTTGACATAAGAAACATTTTATTTGCCAGTTTCCACAAGGCTCATTTCACTTCTTCATTCCTCAGACTATATATGATAGGGTTCAGTGTTGGTGTAATAACTGTATAGGACAGAGAAAGCCATTTGTCAATATCCAAAGAGTAACTTGACTTGGGTCTTACATACATGAAAATGACTGTACCATAGAAAAGGGTGACTACAATGAGTCTGGTTTTCATAGACTTCATCTTTAGGATAGTGAGGATGATCTGGCTGTAAGATACCAGAATAAGAAGGAAGGGCAACATGGTTAGCACACCAGCAGCCAGAATGACTTGGACTTCATTCCAGTAGGTATTGCCACAGACAAGTAGGAGCAATGGTTGGATTTAACAGTACAAATGATTAATTACCTTTGATCTACAAAATGGCTGGGTAAAGATGAAAGTTGTATGTCCAGCAGCCACCATGATGACTGTAACACGGGATGCTACCGACAGTTGAATACATACTCTCTTGTTCATGATGGCTGTATAATGCAGTGGGACGCATATGGCAATATAGCAGTCATAAGACATGACAGAAAGGAGACAGCACTCTGTGACACCACAAAGTAGAAAGAAATATAGTTGTGCTGCACACCCAACAAATGAGATGGTGGGGTTTTTTTCCAAGCAAAGAGTCACTAGCATGTTGGGAATGGTGACTGAGGTAAAGCCCATTTCTAAGATAGACTAGATTCTTAGGAGGAAATACATGGGCATCTGAAGGACAGGATCAGCAGTTGTAACAATGACAACAGCAATATTGCCAAGAATTGTAAAAACATACAGGCATAGAAATACAGTAAAGAAAACCAATTTCATTTCTGAGAGTTTGGAGAATCCCAGTATTGCAAATTCAGTAGTAACCCATGTTCTGTTTTCTATGGCATAATTTTCAGTATATTTTGCCTTGAGAATCAGAAAAAGAAATTATTATTAGCATCATCATCCTCTCCTCACCTTCATCGTCTTCTTCTGCAACTTTTCTCTTCATTGGAAGAGGAAAGCAATAGAAATCCAGCTCCTTCATTCTGTATGGGTGACATTGATTTGTAGATCAGTATGTGTAGCAGTTTCAGGATAGAGGGCCACCACTTTGCGAGTGTCAACCAACCAGTTCCAATGTAGTGGTTAACAAAAACTAATGGCAACATCTGGTCCTGTAACATATTACTTAAAGTATGTTAAACTAAAAAAGATATTGTTAATAGAATGATTGGTCTGTATTCTCATTTATCACTCTGACTTTCTATACTTTCACTTTTCTAGGGACTATACATATACTTCCATAGCATATATACCCCAAAATAGGCACAATAATGCATATATTCAGGCAGATAGGGATAGAACTTGACAGAAAGGGATGGAAGTTACCTCTGAGCAACATAGAAAGGGCTGTGTGGTTAGCCTCACAATTTCCCTGTAAGGTGGGTTATTCTGAAAGATATGCAGCACAGTCAATGCTACTTAGTGAGTGTCTAATGGAAATGGAGATTGAGCCTAGAAGATTGCACATACCACCCACGGCACTGCACTTCCCTTCATTGGCCTTTCTGTCTTCAAATTTCTTTGTTTCTCCGGCTACCTTGCTTTCTAACAACCTTCTTCAATCTACCACTCTCCAGATATGTTGTCCTGCAGCTTCTCATCCTTTCAGTAGGCACAAATATGTATGCTAGCTGTGGATGATCAAATTTGTAGTGAAAGACATCTGGAAAGCTCAAAAGTGAAGAAAACTGTCCTAGCAAATGTCCTACTGTCTGAAGTAAAATGCAAGGAAATCATAATAAGATTTTTAGATTAAAAAGCTCAGCCTGTTTTTCCAGATTTGGAAAAGATATCTGAGCTTCACTGGTCAAAACAGGATCAGAATGCCTTCAAGGTTTTACTACATGAAAATCAAGCAGGAGATGCTATGTAAAGAAAATGCCTGAAGACTTAATTCCCCTTTGGTCAAGCAAGAAAACCAAAACAGATATCACCCCAACAAGATAACAAATGAAGGCTATGTAATCTTCTTCACACTTACCATTCCAAACTGAACTGTAAACCAAATATAATAACTTTTCTTTATAATATGTAGTACAAGTCTTTGTTACTCTGCAGTCCAGCTCAAACCCATTATGGAGGCTTATACGAAAAATGTAAATGTCTTCAGAAAAACTTCACAGTGTGAAAGTATGTCCAGCATTTTGAAAGATAGATAACACTTTTCATAGGACTCCAAATGTATCTGGTCATATATGCAAACATCTTGTAAAATATTTGCAGAGAAAGTAATAATATGTAAGCACAACACCTTAAAGAGACTCTGATGAAGAAAAAAAAACAGGTATAAAAACAGTACTAATCATCAAATCAAATTGAGATAACTTGTATTCTTTGATCTTAATTTCTCTTTGTTACTTTCCATCCTGAGCAGAACTTACTCGGGTCCTTTTAAATATTTTTACAAATTCCATGGAGGCAGACTTCCATGTGTCACAATCTTGATAAAATTAGTCTTACTGAAATAATTAGTGTGTAGCTTTTGGCTCAATGGAACACCTGGTAATAGGTAATGGCTAAATTACAGCAAGTAATACTTTTTTTCTTCTTCTGCTTTCTATTTCTTTCTAGTAGTCAACCTAATTAGTTTTCCTAGGTAAATCAATATGTTTCCCTATTTCAATTCTGCAAAGATTCTTATTGACACTTGATGATGGTGGTGATTGTGATGGTGACAGTAGTAAAAGATAACAACTGGTCTAAGCCATCACGGAGCCAAAGGAAAGCATTTTGTTCTTTCTTCCACTGGAATCTCTGAGGTTAGTCTAAAACATCCTTCAGCAATAACAGTAGTACTTTATTGGGAGTATGTGGAATATTTTTAAGTTGCTTCAGGTAAAGAGATGTAATAAAAACAGATGTAATAAATACAATAAATAGCAAATCTTTCATCTGATGTGGAAACCCAACTTCCCCTTATCCTTAGGATCTGAATGACAGATAGGGATATGTTAAAAAAATGTTCTGTGCAGGGCCTGTAACAGACTAGCTACTACACCCTACTATACCACACTGGATCTTACTTGTATCAGTCCATACTGCTTACTTTATCTTATTTCACAAAATTGTTCTGACAACAAGACAGGGAGCAATGCAGAGTTTTAAATGCAGTGAAGAAAAATATAAATCTTAATATTAATAAAAGAAAGAAAATGAAGAGAAAACTCAAAGTGAAAATATATCACATCTATTTACAACTTTTTTAAAAGAGGAATCAAACAAGAAAATAATATGAGCTGAAAATATTTAAAAAGTTAATTAATGAGCTGAAAATTGTGTCAATGCTTTCTTTTGAAAAAGTTCTCTTTTTTGTTCAGTTCAGGCTTTAACAAAATAATGTAGCATTTGGGGAAAAAGAGGCAACCCAGCAATCCAGCACTGGAGGCTAAGATGGAGAAGATTTCCACGGCTACAACATATGTTCCCTTGGTGCTCAAGTAGCTTGGGATAAAAGCCAACCAAACAATGCAAAACAACAACAGACTGAAAGTGATACATTTGGTTTCATTGAAACTATCTGGAAGCTTCCGAGCAGAAAAAGCCACACTGAAGCTGGCAATGGCCAGAAAGCCCATGTAGCCCAGGACACAGAAAAACATGACAGGTGATGACTCATTGCATTGTAGCACAATTTCTTCTGACAATGAATGCATGTCAGTATCTGGGAATGGGGGACAAGTGGCCAGCCACACAAGACAAAGACCTGCTTGAGTCATGGAGCAAGAAAGAATGATGGAACTGCTCATTTTTTTCCCCATCCATTTCTTCATCTTGGATCCTGGTTGTGTGGCCATGAAAGCTAGAACCACTGTGATGGTTTTTGCAAGTATAGTAGAAACAGCCATTGTGAAGGTAATGCCAACAGCAGTTTGACGAAGAAGACAGGTTATCTTCTCAGCTTGGCCAATGAAGAGGAATGAAGAAAGGAAACAGAGGAGGAGCAAGATGAGAAGAATATAGGTGAGGTCCCGGTTGTTAGCTTTCACTATGGGAGTGTCATGGTAGTTGATAAACAGTGTTAGCATCAGAACCACAGTGAAAGAAAAGGAAAGAGCACAAATAGCTAAACTGATGCCCAGAGGGTCTTGATAAGATAAGAAGGTGATAGTCTTGGGAATACAGGAATTCTGCTCTGTGTTTGCATATTGATCATCTAGGCATTGGAAACAGTCAGCCAAATCTGTGAAAACCAAAGCAGGATTTTCATCAGTGTTAATCAGTGTAGCATTTGGGTTAGAATTCTTTTGTGACTCACATTAACAAAAATAATTACATGAATTGTTGCATGAGGTCATGCAACAGCCAAAGATTCTGCACATACACACACAACCACCTATCACACTTTCATCTTGGAAAGAAAAAGAGAGAATTCCTAAAAATCAGCCCCAATTTGAATGCGAAAACTTTTAATTTGAAAGCAAAATTCTTTAGGAGAAATTAGGCTGAGGAAAATATTCAGAACCTTTCTAACCCCGAGAGTTCTAGCATTGAAGCAGATTTAAGCCCCATTCTACAAAAGGAGAGTTTGCTCTGTCTCGGGGCAATAGCTTTCATCCATTCAGAGTTTATGATCTGGGTAGTAGAAATACCTTCCCCTACCTCCCTTTCATTTAATGTTGTCTGTTGTGTTGGACTTTTGGCTAAGTTTGTGTACTGAACCCCAAAACAACACTTTCTCCTCTCCCCTCTTTCTCCCTTCCATATTTTTGCACTTAGCATTTATATTTCCAGCATTTGAGGACTAGTAACACTGAATAACATGTATAATAAGATTCTTTTAAAAAAGCCTTCAAAGAAGTCATATAAGTAAACTAGTGTGCACTGATCCGAGAGATGTAGTTCCTGCTTTTATACTGAATGTATTTGGTTGCCCTCTGTTTCAGACTCTTACCCTTCTTGTCAGATATCAAGCCTTTTAAACATGGAACACAATCATAGCAGCAGAAGGGCTCTCCTTCCTTCCTCTCCATTCTGTAACCAGGTTGACAACTCGGATTACACAGAGAGAGGGCTTTGCCTGCCCACCAAAGAAAGAGGAGAATGTTAGTCTTTATTAAAAGTGACTTGGAATCATTAACATCAGAAAAGAACATAACCCAGAGTGAACAGTGGTACAGCAGAGAGGTGAGGATAGCTCTGCTATGTCAAAGCAGGTTCACAGCTGCTCCAGAAATATTTTTACAGAGTAAAAATGTGTGTGTTTAGTTGGCTGGCATACAGATGTGGCTTTGCTCATGATGCCAAGAACCCTGTTTGGGACTTCTAGTTTGGTTTTTTGTTTTTAAGTGGATCTACTTCTTTGACAACAGTTCAGTTTCATAATGTCCATATTCAGTACTGGGCTGTCATGATGTTACTATATAGACAAGCTGGCAAAATGACTAATGCACATTGACTGCCTGCTACATGGGTTCTGCTAGGGAGCACAGATGATTCTGACCATCTCTTTTATTAAGTAAGACAGGCTCAAACAGGGAGTAGGCCCAAAGTCATCAAGTGAAGTTTATGCCTAAGGTTTAGCCTTTGTATCACTGTTTCCTTTTTCATGTTTTTCTCTGTAACCACATGCTAAAGGTACGATGAATATTCACAAAATCAGAACCAGAAAAAAAAATTGTGTAGAGTGTAATGACCATTAATTCTACCTATTTGGTAATGAGAAACTATTCTGTTTCTTGATATATCACTGTAACTTGTAAAATCAGGGTGAGGTAATTGTCAGGTTTGTTTCTTTTCTTCCTAACAGTGTTGGGAAGGAGGACTTGATTAGAAAGCTGTAGTCTTCAGATTGAAAGAGTGAAATGGATTCTTCTTCAGAGATGGAAACTGACCATTGTAAGAGGAGGCATCAGATACTTATCAAGACCCTTTCTTTTTTCTCTAACAAAATATTTTTGATACCATTTCAAGTTGCCTTCAGCCTGGTGATCTTCCAAAGTTCTTCTGAATAGCCCCACTGTAAGAATGTTACTTCATGATGTAGCATCCTACCCAGGTTGGAGAAAAATGACCAATGAGGACAGTCATAGTTTTTGCTTCCAACAGTGCAATTGGAATAACATTGTGTCTGAGTGTTCATTACTAAAGCTCCGCTGTGTGAGTTACTGTAAAGCAATTTGAAGTGGTGGCAAAGCATCCTCCTTTTCAAGGAAGAAAAATGGAAAAACTTCTGCTTCCTTCATTAACAAATCATGAATCCAACTGGGACCTGTCTTACTCCAGAAATTAGGCTGGAACTCTCTATCAACCTCTTCGCTATATAACCAATATTGTTATGTGGCTGAACAGCTCATCTCTCCCAGCCATCATGTACCAGGCTGTAGCAGATCACTGCGGGTCTGTTCATCTACTGACTCATGTTTCTACACTGTCCTGTAAGAAATATCATTGTGACAGGCAGAAGAAAGGTCCCTGTCAACTCCACTCAGAGCCAGAAATAACTCACGGGGATGCAGAAGTCAATCAGCTGCTTCCTGATCAACAGGAGAACAGTTCCCTGTCCACTGCAGCAGCTGCTGCCTGGTAAGTTGGGTTGGTGGGAGGACTTTCCCTCTCAGTTACATATTTGTAAGTACCTTAGTGAATTTCAGCCATCATCAATAACCCTTTTCCCCTTATATCAGTGCTCAAAATAGCCTCTAGTTCAGAAAAATTGAGGGTGAATTGTATCTTCTGTCTGTCCAATAGAGATAGATGCAAAGGGTATTGCTTTGTGACTTAAGCCAATGACAAACCCAACCATCTTCAAACCTATGGTTTGAATAGGCTTTGACGAAATCATCTCAGGACAGAAGAATACCCACAGTGTATGGAATCTGAAGATTTGGAATATCATTTCCATATTTAAAAAGACTCTACTGAAGAAGATAGTGGCATTTAATACATTGAGGAAAACATTCTTGTTGACAGTTCAGATGATGGTACAAAGATAATTCATACTTATTTAGAAGAAGGAATTCTGATAGCACACGCATGCTCATTCTAAACAGAAAAGCTTATATTTGTACCTGATTAAACCAGCTATGCCACACAATGGCCTCCTCATTAATGTGGAATTCTTCATCCGAAGATACCCAAGGATCCATCCTTCCAACTTTTACTCCAATGAAAGAGTCATTTGGAAACGTCACCCAATTGATGATATCAAATCCTGCAATTAGTGCTCCATTGGAGTTGAACTGGACCCTTTCCCCAGCACTGTTGTTGAATGACACAGATTTCAGAAAGGGATGGAGCTAGATTTGTAAAAGAAGGGAGATTTTGTTTTTCTTTATCAAAAGTGATGCTAAAGGACATTGGCCTGAAGAAGTGTCTCTGATAGATAGAATATTCATTCACACAGCCATTTCAAAGTGAAGAACAAACATTTTGCCTACATTTTCATAGCCTTGTGTCATGCCACGTTTTTCCATTCACATGGCACCTCTAATCAGGTTATCAAAAAGCAAGATTAACTGAACAGAAAGCATGTGTTGAAGGATTTTAAAATATGAGACCTTGGAAATATATCTAAATCATTGGGAACAGTTGAAAATATTTATATGCTGTAAGATAAGCAAACTTCAAATCTATCTATCTATCTATCTATCTATCTATCTATCTATCTATCTATCTATCATCTAACTATCTCTCTATCTTGTACATAAATACAAGAAATGCCACAACAGGACAGATTCTCCTTTGGAAATCCCTACTGATTCACATCCCCAGCTCTGAAAGAGTGTGTCTGTGTGTGCGCGCGCGTGCACACACACACACACTGATGCATGTGTGCATGCATGCAGGAAGCCACATTACGCATGCAATCACACTACTGTGATTCAACTTTTGCTCCCAAATTGTGACTCTTGTTTCTGGTTAGAAGTCAGTTTGGTATTCCATCTCAGTTATTGTTAATGATGATTACTTCATCTAGTTCATATGCTGATGCTTTACTATAAGTTTTATTCAGATCTTTTATAAAACAATAGAAATGCTCTTGGAATCTCAAACAGACATTCAGGAGAAAGCACTGTGAAGCATAGGTATGTAACCTCTATTCCTTTACTGAAATTCATTTTTTATTGATCTATCTAAAGATTTGCTTAGATCTAGAGACAGGATGAAACACATAGGGCTTGTTTCAGATAACAAATAAAGACCATCTACAGAGCACTTGGAGGCTTGTCATTCTATTTTTTTCTTGAGATATATTGCAATTGTGTAAGTGGAGTGATTTTGGGGGATAATCTGCAATGGTCATATCCAGTTGACAGGATCAGTAAAGGAACGCTGCAGATTGGACTTTTGTGCATGCATTGCCACATTAAAGTATACTGACTAGCATGTTAATGTGCATGGCCACTATGCATTACCTTTGAGTATTATTGTGCATTGCAAGTGAACAGTGGGTTGTCATCCATGCCCATTGTCCATTGATCCACATATGTTGTGCTACCTTGTTTTTCAGTAGAGGGGTTCTTTAACATAATTATACTAGTGGATGCTTATGCAACACTGAAGAAAAGTCAGATCTCAGCCAGTGAGTGATACTATATTATAAATTCCCTGCTCCTATCTACCAGCTTACCTACCATACATTTAAAAATGTATTTTGAAGAAAATTTAGATAAAGGAGTTAAGCTCCCAATAATATGGGATGCAGCTAAAACCGTGATTAGAGGACTTTTTATTCAAAATAATGCGAGAAATAACAGGAAAAAAGGAGAGAATCTTCAAAGACTGGATGAGGATTTGAGAAGGAAAGAAGATAAATTGAATGAAGACCCATCAAATAGAAAAAAGCAAAGGGAAATTCAAATATTGCAGAAGCAATTGGAGGTAGAAATGGAATCAGAACTTAATGAGAAAATGATTTACGCTAGACAATACCATTTTGAATGGGGGAACAAAGCTGGGAAATGGCTGGCATGTAGATTGAAGGAAAGAAAGGAGAGAACGATGATAACTAAGCTAAAGAGCGGGGAGATAATACATACAGATTTTCAACAGATTAAAAATATTTGAACAAATTATTATGCAACACTATATAAAGATCAAGATTCTCAAGATGAATCTATTGAAACTTATTTAGCAAATCAAGATTTAATAATATTAACGGATGAGCAGTGAGAGAAATTAAATAAACCAATTGCATTAACAGAGGTGTTAGAGGTGATTCAAAGAGCAAAAAAAGGGAAGTCGCCTGGACCCGATGGATATACAACTCAATTTTATAAAACTTTTCAAAAAGAACTTGCTCTGATATTACAATTAATCATGAATGAGGCATTATAAGGGGAAATTCCAGCTACATGGAAAGAGGCTAATATTACACTGATTCATAAAGAAGGGAGAGATTCAACGCATATTAAAAATTATCATTCAATATCACTTTTGAACTCAGATTATAAGTTATTTACTGCAATTTTAGCAAATAAAAGAAATATTAAAGGAAATAATCTCGGAAGAACAAGCAGGATTTCTCCCAGAAGACAAGTAAAAGACAACATGAGGAATATTCTGGAGTTTTATGATAACCACCCTCAAAGAAAAATGATTGCCCTATTTTTAGATATTGAAAAAGCCTTTGATACGGTAAATTGGAAATTTTTAATTAAAGTATGCCAAAAAATGGATCTGGGAACAAATTTTATTAATTGGCTAAAAACAATCTACTCTACACAAAGTGCTCAAATAATTATCAATGGTCAAAAAGCTGGGAAATTTAAAATTCAAAGAGGTACGCGTCAAGGCTGCCCCTTATCCCCACTTTTGTTTCTGTTAGTAATAGAGGTGTTGATATTAAAGATAAAAGATCACAATAAAATTAAAGGTGTAAAGGTACAAGATAAAGAGTATAAGATAAAGGCATTTGCGGATGATCTTGTAATAACCTTAGAATATGAGGATGGGTGTCTAAATACTTTAAAATATGTTCTTAATAATTTTGGTAAATATTCTGGCTTAAAAATTAACAAAGAAAAAACAATGATTTTGACGAAAAATATGACAGAGGTAGAAAAAAAGCAGGGTGGCACAAAATACAGGCTATATACTGACATCAAAGGTCAAGTATCTAGGAATTACATTTACAAATAAGACTTCGGATCTTTTTAAGAATAATTATCTGTAAATATGGAAATCTATTATTAAAGATTAAAAAAATTAGAGTAATCTAAAAGTATCTTGGATGGAGCGGATAGCAGTAGTAAAGATGGCAGTGCTTCTGAAGTTGTTACATCTATATCAAACTATTCCGATTATCCAAAATGAAAAAGTTATCAAAGATTGGCAAAAAGAAATTAGTAAATTTATTTGGGGAGGTAAGAAACCTAGAGTGAAAATGAAAGTTTTGAAAGATGCTAAAGAAAGAAGAGGACTGGCATTACCAAACTTGACTTTATATTATCATGCATGCGTACTAAACTGGGTACAAGAATGGATAAAGCTGGAGAATATGAAACTTTTAAAGATAAAGGAAGATGGACTTGGATCAGGTTGGCATTATTATATATGGTACAATAAAAGGAGAAACAGTAAGGAATTCAATAGACATTATTTAAGAAAAGCTTTATTTAAAGTATGGAAAAAATATATCACAAGATCTTGCATGAAAACCCCGAAATGGGTATCCCTTCATGAAGCCTATTATAAGAGAGAGAATATTTTATTTGATAAATGGATAAAGTATGAGGACATGGTGGAAATTCAACAAAAACAAATTAAGATTAAGTCCCAGCAAGAATTAAACGAATTAGGGATAAAATGCCATTGGTTATTGTACAGACATATGAGAGAAAAACTAAAAAATGACATTAAATTTAATGATTATCAAATCAAAGAAGAAGAGCTGAATGAGATATTATATTCAGGAAAACCCAAAGCCATCTCCTCCATCTACAAAATTTTGCTGAAATGGGATACAGAAGAAGAATCAGTTAAACTATCAATGATAAAATGGGCCCAAATTTTTCCCATGCAACTTCGATGGAGCAGTGGGAAAAACTTTGGACTAAAACAACAAAATATACAATGTGTCAAGATGTTAAAGAAAATGTTTATAAAATGCATTTTCGCTGGTACTTAACCCCACAAAAATTGGCAAAAATGACAAGTAAGTGCTCTAATAAATGCTGAAAATGCAAAGAGGAGATAGGCTCTTTCTATCATACATAGTGGATGTGTAAAAGAATGAAGAAGTTTTGGAAGCAGGTACACAGACGAATAGAATCGATGTTGGATATAAAATTTGAAATGTCACTGGAAATATACTTACTATCTATGTGGGAAAATGTTGACAAAAAAGTAGGGAAACAACTGTTTTATATGACTGCAGCAGCAAGGACAACAGTAGCTTATAAGTGGAAAGGGAACTTGATGCCTTCAGTTGAAGAATGGGAAATGAAATTATAGGATATAATTCAAATGGATAAATTAACATGTATGATAAGAGGAGAGAGTAAAGAAAAATTTATAAAATCTTGGGATAAAATTTTACAGTATTTTAAGAATTCCTGGTATGATAGTGAAATGGTTAAAATAAATTTTTGAAAGAATACTTAGGGAATAAGAGTTATATTAATAGGAAAAAGAAAACTAAATGGAAGTAGAATGTTACATAATAGACTCTAAGGCCAAAGTTCGAAGTAATATAAGGAAATATTTTACTATAAGTGACTATAAACAATTTTTTTGTTTATGTATAGTGATGTAGTGGAAATTTTAGGCATATATAATTGTATTGTTTGTTATTGTTTATTGTTTGTATTTTTTTAAGAATAAAATTCTTTTTTAAAAATTAAAAAAAAATAAAGTATGCTGACTAGCATGTGAATGTGCATGGCCACTATGCATTGCTTTTGAGTATTATTGTGCATTGCAAGTGGACAGTGGGTTGTCATCCATGCCCATTGTCCATTGATCCACATATGTTGTGCTACCTTGTTTTTCAGTAGAGGGGTTCTTTAACATAATTATACTAGTGGATGCTTATGCAACACTGAAGAAAAGTCAGATCTCAGCCAATGAGTGATACTATACTATAAATTCCCTACTCCTACCTACCAGCTTACTTCTAGGATGGGACATGTGTCAGCGAGAAGATGGTCTCTCCAGTAAAGTCTGCATTCCTGACTGTGAATCCAGACAGTTCTTTCTTACTGCATTATAGCAGAGTGCATATGCCCTTTAATGTTCCTTTCAAGTGTTAGGCACCACATATGAAGTCTGGGTTTTGTTTCTCTTGTACTATCTTTCATAGGAGTGACATTTTGTGCAGTGGTGGCCCTGTTCCTAGCTTTTTTTTTTTTAGCATTGTGTTCTACTGTAACATATCACTTCTCTTTCCAGGAGAGTATGTAGGCTGGTGGGTCTCATGTCTGCTCTGCTGTCCACTCTGAACGTTAAAGGACCCATCAAAGGGGCTGAACTCTATCATTCAAATAGGTTCAATACAATGGATAACTTCCTTAAACTCAAAACTGAAACAAATATACAGACCCACTAGCATCAGAGCAATTGGCTTTCAACGCCCAGAGATGCATCTTGAAAAGTTTGGAGTCATTTAATTATTATTAATAAACTCTCATGAGCAGACACTTTTAGAAGATTATCTGCTTGCATCTTCCTACACAACATCTAACCTTTCCTCCCCTCCAGAAAGGGATCTCTGCAGAGTAGGGTCATGGTTTACAGGCAAGGAAATAGATACAGCTGCCATCCCAGTATTCACACCTTTCACATGGGATTCACCAGGCCCTTTCCTTATCAATACTGGTACACAAACACTGATGTTATATTCATATCCACAGTGCTACAGGTGGGATAAAATTGTCTCCAGATTAAATTGCCATTACTTGCCACACCACTTGATTCTGAAGCTCCTTTCTCTCTACTTTTGCCATGGCTTTGCTTTTGATTTTGGAGGAATATATGGCATGGAAAGCATGAGCCAAAGCATAGACAGCATTGTAGATGCTATAGCTCTGGCCTGTTATGCTCATTGGGAAGACATGCTCAGGAAGACTCTCTAACTTCTCCTCTCCTGTGCATACATTTCCAACCACTTCTCCATCCTGAACGGAATCCTGAAAAGTACAGCCAAATGCCTGAGTCCAAAATATCTTGATAAAACCATCTCCATTAGCACTGGAAGGGTTTTTGTTCTGAAGGAATTGCTGGAATCCAGGAAGTTCACTGGAATGAAGTGTGAAGGATACAGCACCATGGAAGGCTTGTGTGTTCCAACTCCTTCCAGGGCTAATATTTTTTAATTCCATCCCAGCTGACAGAATCCAAACCTTGCCTTTTGACTTTTGCACTGTTTGTCTGAATTTTTGATGTAGCCACCATCTTAATGATATCATGGTGGACGTCTCTCCATAAAAGACCAAAACATTGGCTTTATTGTTAGTGACCTTCTCAAAGAAATCTCCTACTGTTTTCACGAAGCCTCCCATGTCAGCATCATAAGCAATACTTATGAATGATTCTATGACAGCAAAGCAGATGTGATCGGTAGAAAATTCTGCAAGCATTTTCTTCATGAACCACTCTAAAATCTCCTCATTTTCAGCAAATAATCCAATCCATCTCCACCCGAAATGGTGAAGTAACCGGATAATCCCTTTGTAGTGATAGGATCCACTTGGAACCATCTGATGGATGGACAGAGAACTGGTATTTTTTGTTTCAGCTGAAGAGGAAGAGCCATATGTGAGCTGAATAGGAAGGTGGAGGAAACAGATAGAAACATTTTTAATCTGACTCATGTGATCTTGCCTATGTATGAAATAAAAAAGGTACATTTTGAATATTGTCATTTTTTTAAAAAAAATATGTTTTCTCAATATCATCAGCACGGGTCTTTCCTTAACATAATATATGTTTAAAAGTCTCAAAGTCTGCGAAATCAATAGTGTGACTCTTGAACATGCTTTAATAGCACAGGCGCCAGGAAAGGTGACATTACTGATTAGCATTCTACCCAAGGCTTAGCCTGCTTGACATCTTTTCCAAAGAAATTTTATTCCTTCTAGACTTTTTTTTAAATCATATTTTTTGGGTTCTTCTGGTTTTGCCATTGTGTTTCTGATGCTGTTTTACTGTTATTAATACTCATATATATTCATAAATATACACACATATGGGTACATTAATAGAATGGTTAATAGTTGCTTGCACTAACAAAACACATCCATCTCTGCTCAAACATATATGCATACAGGTATACATGCGCCTTAGGTGTAATGCAATGAATTGGGAAGCGTATCTTACCTGTGGGATCTTGTAGATACCAAATACATTTTGTACCTCATCTGAGAAGTAAGAGATCAAATTTTCAATCACTGCCACCAGAGTGGCCTGGATACCACATTTATAGTTGGGGACAATTTTATCCCTTGAAGAAATAAGTTCCATTGTGGCATGATTGGTCGAAGTTGGGGTCAAATTGCCATCATAAATACTGAATCCCATTGTAATATTGGGTAAGAGATGGGGATTTTGGTTGATTTCTTTTACAGCAAAATGCAAAGCCAGGACATGCTGATAGTTCTCAGTTATTATTCTACAAACAGAGATTAATTTGATATGACTGAACAATTACATTCTATAGCAGTTGCCACTTTGTTGCAAATGTTTTAAAATTATTGATACAGAATACTATATTTACAATATATTAAAAAACAATACTTTATCCAAGATGGGCTAGTACGTAGTATGATAACTAAGTCATATCAATGTCTGAAACAATGGAGCCTGTTCTATCATTTTGGTAAAAGATCTGAATACTAAAGACTGGAAAAATAGTTTAAAAGATTTAGTATCATGGTACAGTGGGAGAATTAGCCTGATCTAAAGGAAGTAGCAACACCACCACCACATTAATTCACATATATGACAGAAGTGAAGATGTGAGTATGCAAATGAATGTTTGGAGTCTAAAGGTGCTTCCAGATCAGAAAAGACTGAACACTACAGATAGACATATTTGTCAAATCAGGTTACTGGACCTCCTTCTTTCCTCTTGCTGAAGTTCATTCCTTTAAAAATTTATGCGTATCTTTTGAATTATAAAAGAACAAAACAAACTCAGTGGGTATTGGTACCTATTTTGTAACTAGAAACATTAATAAACTCAGAACTCTATTATCAAAATTAGGTGCCTTTAAACGAATTTGCTCATGTTTTCACTGAACACATTGCAAGCCAAACAGGGATATGAATTTCTGACCAATGGCTGTTCTCATGATGATGCATGAACACTCAGTACTGTAAACATATGAGAGCTGATGGGATTGAAAAATCCCACTGAACTCTTGATAATATAAGTATGGTTCAGTTACATTCACCATGAAGTTTGAAGTACATTCAGCTATTTTTCCATTTGAGGGTAAATAGCTTGGCTTGAAGGTCCCAGTGAAAAACCAAAGCTGATGTTGGAGGGCTGCCTAACATCTAGATGAGTGTGGGGGAAAAAAGCATTTAAAGGAAGAAACACAGAAAGAAAGGAAGAAGAAAGAAGAGGCAGGTTGCTGTATAGAGGACAAGAACAAGACCAATCAACGTTCCAATTTCACAAAGTGTAATGTTCCAAAGCATTGATACCTTTAAAATTATTATTTTTTCAATAGGGGAAGGGAACTAATTTTTGAAATTTCCTTTCCTCTCGTTAATGTTGTCTGGAGAACCACCCAATAATTCATTGCTTGGAGGAAGAAACTCCATTCACTCATCTTTCTCTGTATGTCTGAAACATAAGATCTCTGTTTTCAGCCTCCGCTCCAGTTTTTACTACAGTGTTCCGCTGTGAGTGATTCCATTGCTGAACTTGAATCAAGGCTTTATAGAGTTGAAGGATGAATTGTTTAATTTACACACAAATCTACTCAGTCTGCACTGCTGAAACCTCCAAGCAAAGTAGAAGGTGTGCTGATGCTGAAATGGCCATTCTTTAGAATTTTACAATGTGATTTGAAACTGAAAATATGCAAACAACACACTGAAAGGGAGTAGACACATTTGACTATATTCAAATTAAGTATCTAGAAAACCACATTTTAAAAAACTGGAAAAAATGTATCCACAAGGAAAAATTCACATAGAAATCTGCATGACTTTTCATGAGAACTAGATTTTTGTTTGAATTTACAAACTCACTCAGAAACTGGGGGAAATCAATTTAGGATCAAACAAACAAGAAACTAAAGGAAACCAAAAGAAACAGATCCACCCATGCCTAGTACTCTCTCAGAGGCATACTGGAGGAAAATGAAAGATGAAATTTTAAAATACAGCAATGAAGAATACTATACTTAAAAGAAACACATCAAACTTTCTTAAATGGTTGGCTACATAGAATAAGAGGAAAGAGGAATATTACATGTGAAAAATCTATAGGCAAACCTTTTCATTTCTGGAGAATCACGAGGATGTGTATTGAATTTCTGTGGACCTAATAAGTAGAGTGTCTGAAAAACAAGGCCTCCATAAATGAAGTCACCCAACTGAGAATACTTAGAAAGACCAGCCTGGGAATTCCACATACCACATTTAAACGTGTGAGCAAAGCACACCATGTCAGGCAGCAGAAGGAAGAACAATATCAACGTCATCATCTTAATTGTGAAAGTCTTTCCTGAATACAGATTTCCTAATTTGCATCCAAGGTCTGGTTTCACTGGTAACTTTGTGTGCTAGCAGGCTTAAAGATGGTGATAGAGAAAATAAAGCAATAGAAATTACATTGACCAATCATCGTCAGTTTGCATTCCCTACTACCTCTCATAGTGAATTCGATTAAGGGTATATTTATATCTTCCTTCAAAACATTTGTTTCTGTTTTTATTAATGGCAATTTGTGCTCCAGAAGGGATTTTGCAGAGTTGCGGAATAAATCACAGTCATTTTGGTAATGGCAGAGACTCAACTCAAAGTGGTGCATTCCCTGTGGTATTATTGAAGAAGCTACATTTTTCCACATCCGAGCAGAAGTATTATCTCCCTATCAGTTGGATAACAAAAGCCAAAACAGCAATTAAAGGCAGGAAATGTCCTTTTCCCCCATAGAATCAACCAGACTAAGAATATGACCTAACTCATCAAAGCAATCCAGAGGACATTTGGTTGCTCCTTGTCACATTCATTCCTTATCACACTTTCTTTAGCTGCCTTTCCTGTTAAGTTTCTAGAAAGAGTAACTCTAAAATCTGCTCAGACAAGTTCATATGCCTTCTGTGGAGAAGGATTATGGTGACAAAGTTCAGTTTTTGCAAGAAGGGTGTTACCCTGCTTGCTGGGGGGCCCTCAGGGGGATTTCCGACTCTTGTCAAAATTATCACTTGTGGGGAAAATTAGCTATGAACACTGCTGCAAAGAGGGCAGGGTAATTAAGGATCTTGAGCCCAGCTTTACAGAGTTGGATCACAGAGAATCAGGCTAACTATTTTAAGTGTTTTGTTGAAAAAGATGTAAAAATCCATACAAGCACTCATGAACACTCACTCCACAAACACACAAGGCTACAGAAATTTAGAAAGACGTGAAAATTAAGAGAGAGAAACATAGGGATTTTGGGTAATATTGTACCAATCCAGAAGTCTCCAGCTGGGAAAAGACAAGGGGAGAGCCCAACTCAGCCTAGGAAGGGGCTGAAGGGAGCTTCCACTGCCAGAGTGATTGCTTGCCAGTCAAGTCTGGGAGCACTCTGAAATGGAGGAGAAAAATGGTTTCTAGTTATAGGGCTGAACATGTCCTCAGGACCAGATGGCTGAATGTTTATGAAGATGGATCTCAGCTTTGTAGTTCAAAGAAAACACAGCCAGGCATCCTTGTAGTTCCCTGGAAGAAGGCTATCTCATCGGGGGATGTATGCCTCCAAGGTGTAACATTCCTGGCTGTTTGAAATGTTAATTTGATCCCAGACACCTCTTGTCTCCTGTTGGCTCTATTATTGCTGAAAATCCATTCAAAAGGTCTGTGTGAACCATTTCCAAGATTCACCTAGGATGCATAACAGAAAACAGGGCTACCTTTTGATCTATATCCATAGCTCTGCTTCCCTACGTGTCCTTCCAGTAGATCTCTATGGCTCACTATGTTTGATGTGAAATAATTATGTTCCTCAGAACATGGTATATAGGTTTGGTAACAAGGGCTTTTTCTCTCCATTTGCCTCATCTACAGGTCTCCTCTATGTGTGTGGCCCATGCTTGTGGAACCTGTAAAATTTGTTGTTGTTGTTAATTGCAATCAAATCAACTTTAACTTATGGAAATCTTATGATGGAAGACATCCAGGTCACCCTGTCAGCAAGAATCCTACATTATCAGTATAGGCAGTCCTGTTTTCACACAGTCTTCACACAGTCCTAGACTGTGTTTCTCCATAGGTTATATTCAGTTTGCTCTTATATTCAGTATTCTCCCTCCTGGCAGTGACAAGAACTAGCAAAATCCTTCCTCAAAATTATAAGTTCTGAAGCAAGTTTGTGGGTATTGCTTTTGCTAAACTGATGCGAGCAATTTAGGTGGTGGCTAGAGTCAGTCACTTAGGGACAGGGGGTGGAGAAGTGGTTCGCCCTGGGTGGCAATGTTTTTGGCGTGTCCTGACCCCACATGCTCTGGCCATGCCTCCATGTGCAGAACCCCCATGCACTGCAACCACACCCCAATGCACAGTGGCCATGCCCTCGTGCTGTAGCCTTGCCCCTCTCCCACCACCCACACCACACTCCCCACACTCCAAGCTCTGCCACTGGCTAGAGTACTGGATTTAAGAAGAACTGGACTAAGGGAGAATAACACAAGAGGAGATCTTGAAAAATGAAAGATTTTCATGTTCTTTTGTTGGATTTTAATATGTTACATTGAAGATGTGGAAGAAAAACCCTCCATGACTATTAAATCAGGAAACAAATCCTCAGGCCACAACTACACACATCAATTTCCATGAAAAACACCCCAAAACCATTACAACCTGCTGCATCTGAAAACACCTTTAAAACCTCTCAGACCCTTTGCTATCGCAACAAAAAGAAATCCCATTGATGGTGGCAAAGAAATTTTTCCAAATTCTCAAGTTGTCCCTAGTCAACTGCACAATTCTGATCCTATGATGAGGCTGAAAAATTCCACATATGGATTTGCATAGTTGCTTCAGAAAATCCTTGTCAAGTGCCACAACCCTACATGCAAAATCTGAATGGCTTAATTTGCTCCTGAAATTCTCCAAGAATAGCCTTAGAATAATCCCATAAATATAACCCCATAAATTCCAAAATCCTCTCCCTCAAATCACTGAGTTTCTTCTCCAGAATTCAACAGTGTCCTTTCACAGTATCAATTTCAAAGGAAATCAACTTTTCAAATGTGGTACATGAGACTGAATGGAATGGAAGAGTCAAGTCCGTACAAACAGGCCATCAAAAGAAAAACTCAATAACTCCAAGTCCCCAAGATGAACTGGCAAGACATGACATGCAGACTTAATGTCACATTTTTCCAAATCAGAGCCAGTTTCATTCTTATACGCTTCCTAAACTGCTGCATCAAAGGATGTATAACGAACAGTATATACTTCTGCAGGAATGACATCATTAACAGACTTCCCTTTGGGTTAAGAAAAGCAATGAATAAACCTGCAGTCACTAGCTCCCTTTTTTGGGGGGGGGACAACCCCTGGGGTGACATGCTCAGATTGGGAAGAGGTAGAAATGTGGGTGGACCTATAACCCTCCTTTCTTACACTTCCTTACAGATCTTGTCTGTAACGCAGAACACAAATTACTGGAATGGAAAGAATTCTGGGTTCCATGAAATGGGATCAGAAAGCATTCCCTAAACCCCATTTCTCAGAGAATGGCTGAAAACTGGTCAGGATAAAGCTGCAAAAGAATCTCCAAATGAACCAGTTTAATTGGGCTGGGTCCTTTCTGAAGGTGTTGAGGTAACCCTTGTACCCCACTTCTCTAACTGTTGATCCTTATGCCATTTTCCTCTCTGGCATTTATGAAAGGAATGTGCTACCACTTCCCCTCCCATGTCAGAGCATACATGTTGGAACTTGCAAGGTTGGCATGTTCATCCACACTGGAACCCAAATTCCCAGGATAGTAACCTGTGCTGCTTGCTTACAGCATCCTCAGTCTGTGGCTTTTGGATGATATGATTGCTGTACAGCCTCTCTGAGGTTTGAGTTGGTTGATAAGGTTTCATAATTTCCATCCACAACTGTGGCTGCATCTGATCCCACCTGATGGCAGAGCCTCGTATGGAAAGCCTTGTTGTAAAGTAACCAGTTGGACCAGCCAAATCCACAGAGGATATATATGTTATATCTATATGTTAGAGCAACAAAAATGTCCGTGTCTGTTTCCTATTCAGAATAACACTATACGTGACTGTACTACACTACTACCATTGGACTGCTGCTTACTACCTAAAATCCTATATAAACATTGCAGATGATAGATTCTTTGATGATAACAAAAGCCCAGGATCCATATGGGACTGATGTAGACTCAAACTGGGTTGCCTCTGAAGCCCACCACTTGCTGAATCCATTCCCCCTTCGCCCGTGCTTACCGATGCTTGCCTACCCAATGTGCTCCAAACCTCCTACTGCTAGTTACAAACATGCATGGATGATATTAATATCAGAAGGCCCACGTGAAATAGGCTCCACCACAGCCACTGGATTCTCCTTTAATTCCCTGGACAAAACACTTTCACCACTTCCTGTTTGCTTTTCCAAAGTACCTAACTAAGCCAAAATATGTTCAGTAAGATTTACTTTCAGATCTGGTTTCCTGTCTAGCTGGGGCTACAGACTGCATGGAGACAACTTGGGCCTTCTCGACTGCTTTATGTCTGGCCAGGATTGCTGACAATGCACTCCTTCTCCTTCCTCATAAGAGGAATCAAATAACACTATGGGAGGATACTTGGCTGGTTGCCTTTTAGATGGACCTTTCACCTTGGTCCTTCCATCCCTGTTTTCGGAAAACATGATCAATTATGGGAACTAGTTACTAGCTGATGCTCAAGAAGCTAGCATCCTAGCCTACTTTATTGGCATGATTTTGTCGAACTTTAAATTGTATCCTTTGACTGCTTTTGCTATCTCTCCTTTTGGTAAGCCCTGCCTCATTTCTTCTTCTTCCTCAGCAGAACACTGTGTAATTATCTCACTCAAATTGTCCCATTCCTGTCCACTGTAGTTTTCTCATCCCTAGTATGGTGGGGAGAGGCCTAGCAAGACTTTCCCACCTTCCTGAAATACCAGAGCAGGAACTAAAGCCACCCAGCAGTAATAAGGCCTAGATCAACCCCAGAAGCCCTCTGATGCCTATTAATGGAGATAAATGGAGATAAACACTCAAGTGATGGATTCAAAATGATGGCACAGCTGGGCCTAATACAAATCTGGTAATAATAGACCCTATCTCCTTGACTCCTCCCAAGAACTAACTGTCCTTAATGAGCTGGGTCCCCAAAAGTATCACCTGTAAACCATTCAGCTGAGCAGTCTATAACTGGCTGCCAACCCAACCCTCTCTCTCTTAGCTCTT
Organism: Iguana delicatissima; assembly: GCA_948472985.1. Taxonomy (NCBI): domain Eukaryota; kingdom Metazoa; phylum Chordata; class Lepidosauria; order Squamata; family Iguanidae; genus Iguana; species Iguana delicatissima. Next base: position 72,151 of record CAOKZL010001349.1, on the reverse strand, counting down.
TCCAAAGACCCCCACCCCTACAGCATTTTTCTGCCTTCTGCTCCATCCTTCACCCTCTACTCTGCCACAAAGCAGTCTCTAAGAAAACAAGTGAACAGAATAATACATCCTCCAGCTCTTCAGCCAAATGTTTGGTGTCATCCCGCATTGAGCATGATGCCCTCAGCACTGGCCTCTCCTCTATCGGAGGGCAGAAAAGCGGATCCTCCCTTTCTGTGACTCATGTTATGTGAGTCCTCATATATATTGTCCCCACTGCAAGAGAATATCTTTGTGCCATATTCTCCCCATATCCATGTTTCCTTTTTCTAGGGAAAAATTTTGTGCAGAATTTTTTTCTGTGAAAAAAACAAACATACGTTAAATATATTTTTCATAGAGGTCCCATACAGGAAGCTCCATTTTTGCTAAAACAAACAGGCAAACAGCTGGTTTCCTGGTTAGAAACATATATGTGTTTCTGTGCAGAATAATCTCTGAAACATTTCACCACAGAAAAGGGCAAAGTCTCCCTTCTGTGGCCTTCCTTCTGATGCCATTTTCCAGGAACCTTTATCTTATTTTATTTTGGCCAGGAAATAACCAATGGTAAATATTAAAAATCTCAACCTGTATTTGAGGAAATTTTCATTCCTTTCACTCTGGAAATCAATCTTTTCATACAACCGAAAATTTCTGCCTAATGAATGAAAATGAAGGAGTGGGTGAAAGGTGAAACTAAGGCCATTTCCGCACTAGCCTGTTATAGCGCGATGATTCCACTTTCAACATCCTCTGGAATCCTGGGGTTTGCAGTTTCTGGAGGGGCCAGCCGGCCTCTCCCTAAACTGCAAACCCCAGGATTCCAGAGGATGTTGAAAGTGGAATCATCGCACTATAACAGGCTAGTGCGGAAATGGCCTGACACGTTCCTCCATGAGTGTAAGTGAGCTGAACATGTTCCTGAAAAGAAAGAAATAGCAAGGACATGATAAACTTCCTTTCTAATTGTGAGTTCCAAAATAAACGTCAGCATGATGATGGTGATGACAGTGACGATTTTCCCAAGCTGAAAGGATTCATTGTGTCAAAGTTACAACATTCTACTAAAAATCAAGAGATCTATTTTCAAGTTTCAATTGACACCCAACTCACTTTAGTTGTTGCTTGTCTTAAAGCCATTTTTCTGACTTAAGGTAACACTAAGGTGAAACTATCACCAGGTTTTCTTATCAGAATTTGTTCAGAGAAGATTTGCCCTAGTCTACCTATGAATCTGAGGGCCTTTCTTCCCTACACTGTTACAGTGCTATTATTCCATTATTTCAACATCCTGTGGAATTCTGGGATTTGTAGTTTACTGAGGCCAAAGAGTTCTCTTGCTCAGAATACTAAATGACCCTCCCTAAATTGCAAACGCCAGGATTCCATAAAATGCTGCAAGTGGAATAATAGCACTCTAACAGTGCAGTGCAGAAGGGCCCTGAGAGATTGTGACTTTCCCAAGGTTACCAAGTGCATTTCCATGGCCAAACGGAAACTCAAACCCTGGCCTCCCAGTGTCCTTGTTCAACATCGAAAGCACTAGACCATGCTGACTGTCACTTCCATCAGTCCCTGTCTCTTACTTTACTTTACCTCACAGAAGTGTTCTGAGCACAAGAGAGGGAGGCAAGCAGGGCTTTAAATGTGATAATAAAAAAACATAAATCATAATACCAAAGAAAAAGAAAATGAAAGAAAAATCATAGTGCACAGTCATAATTGTATCTACTCATGATTTTTTTTAAAGCATTTAATAAAATAAAAGGAGCTGAATGGATTAAACAAGGTATTAGGGAGACAAACAGTCTGTCAATGTTTTTTTTGCAGAAATGATAGTGACTTTCTTCCTCCTTATATTACATGTGTTTTGGTAGTACTAGCCCAATGACAGTATTCCATCTTGCTGGATATCATACTCAGCTAAAAACAACCCCTGGGCATGAAAAACTTTATTTCTGAAGAATTGGTTGTAACCCCAAAAGGGGCTTTAGAAGCTTGAATCGTCCTAGATTATCTTCCTTACAGAACACTTCCAAAGAGTTCCCTATCATCTATCATCTTGTTGTGGCCGGGGGAAAATTTTTCCAGGGAAAAATCAAAAAGCCTTTTATTTTTAACAATTTACTTGTCAAGGATGACAGCTTTTCCAGGGCTGTCGCCAGATTAATTAAAACACCTAGACTTTTCCTTTGGTCAACAACATCAGCAATCAATCACATTTAGAGCTTAGCCCAACCCAAAAACAGGAGAACAAAGATTTCAGTTACTAATTGACACAAAATGATGCACATGGCCAAAATAGGTATCAGAGAGTATGCCTGACTCCCTCTTAGTTCTCAAACGCCTGAGTGAGTGTTGCAAGGCCATTCCTAAAATTGGGGAAAGCCCAAAGACATCTGCTGTTTCACTCAGAAACTAATTCAATTCGCTTATTTTCCTATTCAACTAGCAATTCCCTGGATTTAACCCCTTCTTTCCCCCCCTTCATGCTAAATTCAAAACTTTGCAATTTCAAGCATGTACTTTTTTCCTATTTCCTTATAGCAAATGATACATAGCAGCAGAATACATAGCAGCATTAGGAAAACTAACACACATTACACGCTGTTCCCAATAACGGAGGAGGTCTGATTTGTGCGTGGGGGGCCCTTCCTGGAATAACCCCAGCAGAAATCTACCCCCAATCTTCTTTTCCCTTTGGGGCAGCTGCTGGGTTGATGTATGCGCCTGGCAGCCTCCGGAGTCCCAGTTGTATCATCTAGCCCAGAATTCTTCTGACCCCCCTTTTCTGCAATCACCATTTAGGCATACACAACAGCTTTCTCCTTCCATTAACTAAGCATTACAGATTAAAAAACACTTTAACATGCAGAGTAAAGACAGGTAGATTTAGGAAGGCCATTACATTAGTACAAAGTATTTCTGCATACAGTCCCTTTACCCATACTCTTTTAGGGAACCCAATAATCATGTCCACATGCCTGAAAGCCACTAGAATGATCTTCTAATATTTATACTTCAAAATGCATTTTCCCTTTTTGCATTCAACTCATTTACATAATGACAACAGGTTGTATTTAACCAAAATACTAGTACCCCTTCCCAACTGAAGAGATATTTTAAACCTTTTCATGCTGGGCTGACAGCCAACAACGCATCTGCCTTACATGAAAACCAATTCCCTCCATGGGGACCATGTGTTGTAAGTATTGTCCCTTTTTATTTTTTTGTGAATCCTTTTCATTCTTGGCCAGCCAAACTATATCAATTTGTGCACTGAGTGAAAAGTGATTTCCTCAGTGGCCAAATAATTCATCCCAGAAGATGAACCATATACCTATTTACCATTGTAAAAACTGGTTTTTTTCCAGAACTGACTATGGAGGCCCAAACCCCCCCTTTTCTCACATAACTCAATAAAACCAATACTATAACTGAAAAGAAGTTAACATTAAACTTTTCCCTGGGCATGCCTGTTTGCCATATACACATATCTTCCAATCCCTAGTGATAAAATAGGTAAACCAGACTTCCCCCCCTTATACCTGCCCCCAACCCATGTAATTGTTTTCCACATTCAAGATCTGATCATGCATAAAAGGGTGCATTTCCCGGGAGTTCAACCACAGCATCCTGGCCACCTTTACCACAGGGGAGGTTGTCACTACTACCTGATAGGTCTCCTCCACCCATGCCCCGGGTTCCCCAATCCTTCACCCATGTCTCCTGGTTTGAGGGTGTGCCTGTGCTTGTAGGGAAAGAAGCCTCTGTTTTAACATTTCCTCTCTTGTTGTACTCAGAGCTTTCCCTAATGCACTAATTCCTTCCTGTAGAGTTATGTTCCCTTCATCCATCCAAAAGGGTTTTTCCTGAAAGGTCAACTTTTATGACTCTGTGAGGTGTGTACTGCATCTTTTTCCCCCATCATAATGGGGCTCTGGGAAAAACAAAAACACTCCTGGTTTCTCTGTTGTGGGTTGCACATGGAATGAGAGTGAGGGGTTTTTTTGGGGCAAGAAGATGAATGTGGTTTGCCATTTTGCCCTGTGCTGGCATCCATTTCCAAAAAACATTAGCCAGGGCTGTTTTTGGGCCATTCACGTTGAACTACTGTATCTTCAGGACTTTGATCCCCCCCTCCACTTCTCCTGAGTTCAGAGGACTGCAGGTGTGGGGTTGTTTTTTGAGCCTGTATAATGTGTGGGCTTTTTTGGGGGCTGTTGTCGATCTGTTAGCTGTCTCACAGCTTGCATCTCTTTTTTCCCTTCTCCTCTGCCTTCTTCAGCCAAAATCCCTTAACTGCAATTCCATTTCCAAACTGGAAAGGCCCTCTATCGCCTCTCAGAAATGTTCCCTTATTTTCTCCCTCCCAACTCAGAGGTGCGCTGTCCCCTTTCTTCCCCCAGCTTCTTGTGGGGTCTCCATCACCTTCTCCATCCTGCTGGGACTGCCCCGGGGCCCAGTTTTCACCTTATCGGGAACTGGTGAGGGGGCGCTCTTTGCAGTTCTGATTTCGGTTTTCCCGTATTCTCCATACTTCTGCTGCCAACGTTTCTTACCAGAATGTCACAACTCCGGCCCCCTTGCCCTGTGTTTTTTATGGGGTGGGGAAAAAAATTTTTTCCTTTTTAATTTCTCCACTGACATTATTCATGGAGTTCTGCATTTTTAAAAAAAGGAAACCACCATACATCACCCCCACTTCCCCCCTTTGCTTCCCAGTTGGAACATCTATTCTGCTGTCCTTTTCCACATCCACCACATATCCATATCCTTCTCTGACTGTTTTCACCATCTGTCCAGATTGTTCTTGCCTATGCCTTTTCTGCCCACACTGGGCACATTGGCACACTCCGAGACCCTCATCCTCTTCTGGGGTCTCCTACCATTTCTCATTTTCTGACCTCTACCTTATTTTGGTTTTTACAAAAACTTACAGCTCCCAGTATACACAGGTGGTCTCCCATCCAAGTACCAACCAGGCCCGACCCTGCTTCTTCCGAGATCGGGCGGTGGGCGTTTTCGGGGGGTGTGGCCGTAGGCTGCTGAGCTGCTCCTCTTTCCCCTCTTCAGCCCCTTGCAGCTCCTGGACTTTTGCTGCCCTGCTAGCTTTTTCTGTCAGCCGTTTGGGACTTTTTCTTTTATTTTCTCTTCCCCGGTTTTTTCCAAACTTTCAGAGGGAACTGGGGAAAAAGGGAGGGGGTGAACCCCCTCCCTTTTTGGGACTGACTCCTCTGTTCCTGCTACTTATTGTTGGGCCAATGGTGCCCATACCTTCCAGTCTTCGCTGCTCATGGGGGAGATTTGCCCCCCTTTCCCTCTCTGTCTCTCCCAGCCTGGGGGGTCCCCCAGCCTCTTCCTCCCTGGGGCAGCCTCCGCTGCATTCCCACCACTTCCATTCTCCCCCCCCTCACTTGCCTGACCCTCCTTGGCCGACGCCTTAGCTGGGGGGGGGGGCTCTGCCATAGCCATCGCTTCTCCTCCAGGAAGCCTCTTTTCCCTTCTCATCTGCCCACATTCTAATGCTGGCAGCGGCTCTCACTCCTTATTCTTTTGTTATTTTTGCTGGTATTATTGCTCCCCCCCTCTATCTCCTAGGGGGGAAAGGCCATTTTTGTTCTTTTCATTTGGGAAACCCCAAAGTTCTTTGGAGAAATTTATTCAGGTACTACAATTCCCATGTGTTCAAGATTCCTATGTCAACTGCTTCTCCAAAAACTCATTGTAGGGTGAGTTTTGCAGCTTTAAATCCCGTTTATTCCTGAAACTTCCCCCCTTTTCCTCCTCTTTTCTATTTGTTGGATTAAAAAGGGGTGGCCTCCCCCAAACTGGGCCCTTTTTCTTTTTTACCTTGGGTCCATTTCTAAGATTGAAGGCATCTGTGGGCTTAGGGGATGTGTAATTTCCCTTTTCCCCGCTGGTAATATGGGATGTAGGCTTTTCAAATTCCCGATTCTTTTGGGGGAAACCCGCATATTTGTCACTGAAGGGGGAGGAGGTAAAGGGGGGGCCTTGTTTTCCCCCAGACTGTTGATTGATGAAGGGATTCGTTGAGCTTCCCAGTAATATCTTCCCCCCCGGGGTCTTTAGTGTTGGCTGGTTGCATAGGTGGAGGTCCAGTGGCTTGTGTCACCATAGGGGCCACTTGGACTTCTGCTGCTGGCCACTAGAACCTCTTCTGCCTGTGCCTCCTGGTTGTAAATTGCTTGGGAAAAATGGCAGGGGTATACGTAGTTCTTCTGGTTCCTCAGGGGGACTTCAAAAATTTTGGGGCCTCTTCCAAATTTCTTCTGAGTCTTGTCCACCACTGCATACACAGCCTTAAGTGATGGTGAATAGATGGGAATTTGCAAACTGACAGCTCATTTAAAAACCCCTGAAGTTTTTCCTTTTTCCCTTTTTAAACCCGACTTACTTCTGTTTATTAAAGGGGGGGAAATTTCCCTTCCCCCCCTTTTGGTGTTCTTGATTCTAAAAGGAGCCTTGGGGCATGAGTTTTCAAACTTTTTCCCACTGCCAGTCGGGGGTTAAAATTTCAAAAACAGGCTCCTCACTTCAAGAGGTGGCCAAAAAGGGCTGTCAGGTTTGTTTGTTTGTTTTTTTTTCCCTCCTCTTTTAACAGAGAGGAGCAGGGGGAAAATTCCCAGTGAACGCAGAGTTTTGTTTTTTTTTCTTTTTTAGATGCAGCTTTTAAACAATAGGACTCTTTAAGCTGAACTCTGCTCATTGAATTGTTATCTTGCTTAGAAGTGTTGCAAAAGTACTAGAGGAGAATCTTTTTCCCAAATCCTGGAATGACTCTCATTATTCAATATAAGGGCCCCCCTTCTCTTTTTTCCCATTTTTTTGGAAACCCTTTGAGCTGTTAATTGTCGGCCCATTAAATCTCCATTAAAGAGGTCAAACTTGGTCCTGGAAAATGCCTTACTGTCTGTCAGGCTGAAACGGTTGCTCCCACTGCCTGAATTGCAAAATCAGGCTTTTTTCCTCTTACACTTAGAGAAAACAATAAGATTCTGCATTGCTTCCTCACTATTTCTCATTAACCCTGAGGTTTTGCACTGACTTAATTTCTGCCATTTCCCAGCGTCTGGCTGAGTTAACTTCTGGCTTAAAACAACAAATGACTACATGGCTTACTCCGGAGAGCCCAAGGGAGGAGGGGCTTCAGGAAATGGCTTCAAATGCCGAGAGACAACTAAGGGGGAAACAAACCATTTTTTTCCCACACTACAGCAGCAATAGTAAAATTTCCACTAAATCCTCTTTTAAAATTCTTTAACATACAGCCCAGAGGATCTGCTGGCTCTCTCCTCCTCCCATTTCCTCCCAAGTTCCCCGGGCAAAGACACAATGGGAATGGGATTAAAGGACGGGTGAAGGGGGTCCCGTGCGCCCACACAAAGGGGGTTCGACTCCAATCACTCTAATACCGACCTTTGCCATCTGGACTCTCGACAGTATGGAAAGAGGAACTGCGGTATTTACTTTAACTCATACACGCATCTTTCATTCGATGAACAACCTCCCATCAGGCCCATTAAACCACAACTGAGACGTCTCAAATTTTTTCCCCCATACCAAGAGTTTTTTGGGGTTTCGCTCTCCACTGCTGGAGGTACTGGGCCGAAACTCGGGGAGTGATCAGTTTTTTCCCCTTTCCCAAAAATGGGGGGTTTACTCACCCCAAAAGGGGCCCTGGGAGGCTTGGTTTCCCCGCTGTAACACGAGGTCGTTGACTGGATTGCTGTCACCAGGGATGCCACCACTCCCCCAACCAAACCTCTTCGACAAAAAGGGCAAGGGGCCCCCGGGTTTTGTAAAAGGGGGGGGCCCCAATCCCCGACGTCCAAACGTCCGTCAAGGGGGACGGGTTGCCCCTTCCCCCTTTCCCGGCCAACACACCAGAAATGTTGTGGCCAAGAAAGAGACGAAACCCCGGTTTCCAGGGAAAAATCAAAAAGCCTTTTATTGTTAACAATTTACTTGCGCAAGGACGACAGCTATTTCCAGGACTGTCGGCCCCGATTAATTAAAACACCTAGACTTTATACCTTTTTTGGGCAACAACGTCAGTAATCAATCACATCTAAGCTTTTGCCCAACCCAGAACAGGAGAAAAAAGACTTCAGTTACTAATTGACACAAAATGATGCATATGGCCAAAATGAGGTATCAGGGGTTGCCTGACTCCCTCTTAGTTCTCAAACGCCTGAGTGAGTGTTGCAAGGCCATTCCTAAAATTGAGATAAGACAAAGACATTTTGCTGTTTCACTTTAAAAATCAATTCAATTTCCCTTTTTTTTCCTATTCAACTAGCAATTCCCTGGATTTAACCCCTTAAATTTTATTATCCCCCACCCTCTCTACCATTTTTGTGGCTATCTAATTCTGGTAATTATTGAAGGATAACATCATTTATCCAACATTTACTCTCTATTTGTCCACAGGATACTATATCATATACAATTAACAAAAGAATGTTTTATTTTCCCCTTTTTTGCATGTTTTTCTCTATATATGCTTACACGCAAACACACACACATGCTTCCTGACGTTTGTGGCTCTTATGTGCCCTACTATTGAGCTACGCTTTCCCCCTCCAAACATTTTCTTTGCCCCACCTCATAAAGGGAATACCCAGAACACCCCAAACTACTCTTTGCCCTTTATTAAAAAGCATTTTGGCTGTGTGTCATGGAGTTGAACTAATGGTAATAAAAGAAGTCTATGGAGACAAAGTGGTAAATTTCTTTATTGATTTGCTTTGACCCTGGGTATGGGGCTGGGGGGTCTTTTTTCAGAGAACATTATGTGTTTCTCTTTTCCCCCTGAAAATCTTTGGGGAAAAATGGGCAACTTTGAAAGACTCTTTTTCAGTTTAGGACTTAGGCCATTTTGGCACTAGAGATCATTAGTGCATTGTACCATTATAATCCCAGCATTGCCACTCACACAATGCTAACAGGTTAGGAACACTGTTTTCCACACCCTTCTGCCTTCAGCAGATGAGTAGTAATATTGCCACCAGTGTTCCTTCTGCACTATAGCATCATTGGCCAATCCTTTGCCCCACCTTTACTCTGCCCACTGCACTGATTGTTTCTTTTTGTTTTTGTTTTTAACTTTGGAAGCCCTACTAGTGCAACACTGTTGTAACTGCACTACAAGCCAGTACACTATTGCATTTTCACGCTACAATACTTAAAAAAATGTATTTAAAAAATAAAAAGTTTTAATGCAAAGGAGAACTATAAAATCAGCATGGAGAAGTGGTGGATTTCAAAGTTATCACACAATGGGCGTCGGGTAGGGAAGGAGAAGCTAGGCATGCCCACCCCACCCACTGCTGGATCTGTGACAACAGGAAGCACTGTCAAGCACTATTACGGTACTGCTCAGAGCCGGTTGATGGGATTGAAGTGCTAAAGGAGGTGCTTAATGGATTTTTTCCGGAAATAGTATAAGATGTATAAGGCTTGGGGATGAGATAGCAGTGGAGTAGTGATGACATCACGCACAGCTTTCCACCTTCCTTTGCTGTAGTTTGGGTGATAAAGGAAGAGAGAGGATCCAAGTGCACTCTTATTCCCATATTGATTCAAATTTGGATTAGTACTTGAATACAGTTTAAGTCGTCTCAAAGCAGGGGATTTCCCTATCCTGCTTATGGCATCCAAAGCTATCAAACTGTGCCCATGCTTAACCTGATACCCACATTCCATCTGAAAAATGACAACAATCATACTGATCTGCCTTGCAGTTGGCATTATATAGGGTTTATTGGCCTAACACAGTTAAAGCACTTGCTCAAAAAAGCAGGAAAAAAAAGGCTGCTTTTTTGTGATATTTCTTAGCCCCAGCTATAGCAGACCTACTGAATCTGAGGTGACAGGAAAAGTCAACACTTTTGGAAGTTCCTCTGGTGAGTTCTGGGAGAAGGAGAATTATTTGCCATGTCAAGTGAATCCTTTCACATAAATAAGTAGAATGGTGAAAAAAAGGGTCACCTCACCCACCCACCCACTGTCTGAATGGTCAAAGGAAACTAAGAACAAAAGTTTCCCCTTTGACCCCCAAATACCCACAGATTACCAGCTGAAGATCTCCACACCATGAAGGATCTTCTTGGTATGCTAATCAACTGCAAATCAGTAAAGGACAAAGACCCATTTTGAACGTTCTGAGTATTCATTTTCAGAATGTGGGGCAATAAAAGAATGATGAAAAAAAGTCTATAGCTCAGTGTTAGGATGCATGTTTTGCTAGAATTAATCCATTTTTGCATGACATTTCTCATTAATAAAATACATTTAAAGGAATGAAGGATTTTGTGAATTCATCCCATTTCATACAATGCAGTATTGCTAGAAGAGGTGAAAGAGAGAATTCGCCAACCACTGTGACTGCAATATGAACCATGGAAGAACTTTGCAAATAATACCCAAGGTTCTGGGAGATAGAATGTAACACTCCATCTGCACAGTTACACTGAGATGCCCATTCCACTCCTGTGGAAGGTAGTTTCTCAGTGTGGAATTCCCCATCCCATAGCCATTTACTGTCTGGAGAGGAGTCTATGGCAACTGGATAATGTTCCCATGTTTGTCTACAGCTGGTAGGAAACAGCAAGTGCTGGATCTTTAGTAAGAGTGCTGGAGATTCAGCATGCTGGAGATCTGGGCAAATGATGGTTACTGTTTCATCCCAGATGTAGCCAACAGCCAAACCTCTCCCTAATTCTTAAATGTCCCTCTTCTATGGCTAATAACTAATAAGCACTTGTGTGGTGAAGGTGAAGCCACTGCACAAAAAGAGGGCCTGGGGCAACATCCTAAAGAAGATATGCATGACCACAAGTTATATACACATTGGTCTCCAACAAGATTCCAATCAATCTTTCTAAATTAAAATTCATCATAATTTAAGATTTAATGCATCACAATAGATTGCATTTCATTAAGACCCGACTATATTTTGGAGGATTTTATTTCCACCAAAATGAGAGAAGAAAAGAATGACACAGGAAAAAAAAAATGAAAAGAAAAAACAGAATAATTTTGCTTTGTAGATATTTGTTGAAAGAACAAATATCAGTACATGATCCACTGTTTTGCTATTGCTATACCCCACAGATATGCACAATTTTGAATTGTAGTTGTCTTGAAATGAACTTGATAGTACATTAAGATGATAGTATATTAAGTCAGGTTTTACAAAAATATTCTTCTCCATTTTAAAATAGTTGGAACATTTCAATAAGATGCTAGTATGTCAGAAAACATGGGGATCTTTTTATACTGGAGATTTTTTTTTAAATTATTTTTAATCAGAGAGATTACATCAACAAATCACAGAAAGAAAGACAACTATCTGCTCTGAAAAAAGATTTTAGACTGATAATTTTCCTCCATTGTGACCTCTCTCTTTTCAAGCCAGGTAGAATGAAAAGAGAGAGGTCACAATGTCTAAATTAAACAAAAACCAATAATTAGATGTCTCAAGTTAGTTGCTTCAGTGAATGAAGGAACATTGGGAAAAATGTGTCAGAAAAACATATGATTCATTGAACTTTGGAGCAGAGTTCTTATCCTTTCGATGTAAGAACCATTTTAGTCGCCAGTTTCCACAAGGCTCCTTTCATTTCCTTGTTCCACAGACTATATATGATAGGATTCAGTGTTGGAGTAATAACTGTATAGGATAGAGAGAGCCATTTGTCAGTGTCCAAAGAGTAACTTGACTTGGGTCTTGCATACATGAAGATGCCTGCACCATAGAAAAGGGTTACTGCAATGAGGTGAGACGAACAGGTAGAGAATGCCTTGTGTCTGCTTTTCGTTGACCTCATCTTTAGGATGGTGAAGATGATCTGGCTGTAAGATACCAAAATAAGAAGGAAGGGCAACATGGTTACCACACCAGAAGCCCCAATGACTTGGACTTCATTCCAGTAGGTATTGCCACAGACAAGTAGAAGCAATGGTTGGATTTCACAGTAGAAATGATTAATTACATTTGATCTACAAAATGGCTGGGTAAAGATGAAAGTTGTATGTCCAGCAGCCACCATGATGGCTGTAAAACAAGATGCTGCAGATATCTGAATACACACTGTCTCATTCATGATGGCTTTATATCTCAGTGGGAGGTATATGGCCACATAGCGGTCATAGGACATGACAGAAAGGAGAAAGCACTCTGTGACTTCAAAGAGTAAAAAGAAGTATAATTGTGCTGCACACCCAACAAATGAGACAGTGTTTTTCTCCAAGCAAAGAGTCACTAGCATGTTGGGAATGGTGACTGAGGGGAAGCCCATTTCCAAGACAGACAAGATTCTTAGGAAGAAGTACATCAGTGTCTGAAGGCTAGCATCAACACTTGTGACAATGACAATGGCAATATTGCCAAGCATTGTAAAAATGTACATGCATAGAAACACAGTAAAGAAAACCATTTTCATTTCGGAGAGTTTGGAGAAAGCTAATATAAGGAATTCAGTAGTAACCCATGTTTTGTTCTCCATGGCATAATGTTCTGTATCTTTTGCCTTGAGAGTTAAAAAGAGAAATTATTATTAGTATCATTATCACCACCACCACCACCACCACCACCACATTGGAAAGGTGAAGCAATGACAATCCAACTCTCTCCTTTTGAATGAGTGGCATTGACTTCCAGATCAGTATGTGTAGCAGTTTTGGGACTGAAGAGAACCCCTATGCCAGTGACAACCATGCAACTTAACAAACAACTGACTGCAATAATGCCATATACCATTTTGCTTAAATGAAGCATGTTAAACTAAGAAGCATTAATGGGAGTATTGTTTTGACTGTATTGCTTAAAACACCTCTGTTTTCATTTATCTATTTCACTTTCTATAGTTTCACTTCTCGATAGAATACACATATCACCCAAATGCATGCATCTGTCTGTCTGTCTGTCTGTCTGTCTGTCTGTCTGTCTGTCTATCTATCTATCTATCTATCTATCTATCTATCTATCTATCTATCTATCTATCTATCCATCCATGTGTGTGTGTATCCACTAATAAGAACATAGGTAGTCCCATAGAATGTGATAGAGTGACAGAACTTGCCTCTGAGCAACATAGAAAGGGTGGGCACTGTGAGCCACACCATCACCCTGTCAACAGAGTTATCCTTAGGATATATGGCTTAGTGAGTTTCATATGGCAACAGAGAAATCTGCCTAGAAGTGCCACTTACTGCACTTCACTACACTGGCCTTTCTTTTTTGCCAATGTTTCTGTCTGTCTGGCTTCCCGGCTTTCTAACAAGAGAGGACAGCCTTCTCCAATCTACTAGTCTCCAGATATGTTGTCCTACAAATGCTCATCCTCCTCAGTATGCTACCTGTAGATGATGAAATTTGTAGTCATAGACATCTGAAAAGCACCAAAGTGAGGAAAATTGTCCTAGGAGATTACTGCCTGAAGTAAAAATCAAGCAAATCATCCAAGGACTTTTATATTAAAAAGCTCAGTGTGTTTTTCCAGATTTTGAAAAAGGTGTCTGAGCATCACCAGTCAAAGCAGTATAAGAATGCCTTGAGGGTTTTATTACACAAAAAGCAAGCAGCAGATAGTATGTAAAGAAAATGCCTGACAACCAAATTCCTATTTAGTCAAGCAAGAAAACCAAAACAAATATACACACTGATAGGATAACAAATGAAGGCTATGTAATCTTGTTCGTACTTACCTTTCAGGACTTGGGCACTGAAACTGAACTGCAAACCAAGTATAATAGTATTTAGAATATTCTTTATAGTATGTAGTACAAGTGTTTGTTATTTTCTAGTCCAGCCCAAATCCTTCCTTAAGGCGGATATGAAAGGCATAAATGTATTCAGAAGAATTTCATTGTGTGAAAGCATGTCCAGCCTTTTTAAAGGAAAATAATAATTTTCACAGCATTCTAAATATATTTGGTCATATATAATTGTATCTTGTAAAATATTTGCAGAGAAAGTAATAATATATAAGTACAATATCTTAAGGAGACCCTGATGGAGAAAAAAAAAGAAAAACAGAAATAAAAAAAAACAGTACTAATTATCAAATCAAAGTGAGATAACTTGTATCCTTGGATCTTAATTTCTCTTTGTTACTTTCCATCTTGAGCAGAAATTACTGAGCTTCTTTTAAATATTTTTTACAGATTCCAGGGAGACTGACTTCCATGTGTAACAATGGTGATATAATTAGTCCTTAGTGAAATAAGAGTATTGCTTTTGGCCCAATGGAATACCTATTAATAAGTACTGACTAGCTTACTTCAGTGTTACACCCCCTCGCACACCTCCAAATTTGATATGATAATAAAAAGTGAAATATAATTTTTAATTGGCAACAAACGTGATTTGGGCTTGATATCAAAGTGACCCTGCATTCACCAGATAGTTAGGCTGGCTCAGAGGATGACAACCTGGCAGGTGTGTGTGCCAGAAGAACCCCTGTGAGACAAGGTGAGGTCATAAGCGGGAAATTAAAGAGCAAGACATCAGAAACAAAAGATTGCTGCTGGTTTTGTCAAGTGGTAAGTTACGAAATAGAAAGATTCCCTCCAAAAACAGTAGTTGTGCCAAGCACCTAGTCCTCTCACATAGACATTCTTTCCATTGTCCCCAATCCCATCAATAATCACTGCATTATCAGACAGTGATTGGTGCCTTTATCACCCAAAGTTAAACCCATTCCATACTGTTTACAAAACTCCATTGTCTGAGTGGACAGAGAGATATTAGCACTCCTTCCCTGAGGGAAGATTTTGGGTGTAATAGTCCCAGTTTTGGGTAAATCAATGCACTACCTTGCCTGCACGGATCCACTCTGTCACCTAGATTCCCGATTGGCATTGTTCTTGAGTACAAGCCCAAGCCATCTTGCTCTTCTTCAGTTCTCTCCACATGATAAATATCATCTGATCTCTGTAATGTCCACTACTCACTTTCTTCTCTCTCTTTTTGGTTAGCCATGTGTGATTGTGTGTGAGTGAGCAATAATCTGTGTGTGTACATGTATATTTTCCCCCAACAAACATCTCTTTCATTTATTTTTGAGTCTTCCGCCCTTTTTTTTTTTTTTTAATTTTGAGCAGTGATCTTATAAACATTGGTGGAAGGTCTCGTCAGGTTACCCCTCTCTCATAAGCTTAGAAATCATGCTCAGCTAATTTCTCTAACTAACACAATGACAAAGGTACAAATGGAGGACTGATAATGGTCTTGCACCTTTTGGGGCAATAGCAACAAATACTTTTTTTTCTTTTGTTTTCTATTTGTTTCTAATAGTCAACATAATTAGTTTTCCAAGGTAACTCAGTATGTCTCCTTATATGAATTCTGTTAAGATTACTGATTGACATTTGGTGATCGTAGTGACTGGGATGGTGACAGTAAGCCATCATTCAGCCAAAGGAAAGCACTTTATTCTTTCTTCCGTTGAAATTCCTGGGATTGCTCTAAATCATGCTGCAGCAATAATGGTAGTATTTTATTTGGAGTATGTGGAACATTTTTAAGTCACTACAGGTAGAGAGATGTAATAAAAAGAGGACTTGAGAGTAGATATTTCATCTGATGTGCAAACATAACTTCCCTTCATCTTTAGAATCTGAATGATGAATAGGGATGTGTTAAAAAATGGTCTGTTGGAGTCCTGTAACAAACTAATTCTACACCATGCTGGATCTCAACTTGCATCAGTCCGTATCACCTACTTTAACTTACCACACAAAATTGTCCTGAGGACAAGACAAGGAAGAAGCAGGGCTTTAAACAAAGTGAAGAAAAACATAAATCTTCCTATCAAAGAAAAAGAAAATGAAGAAAAAAGTCCTAGTAAAATCAAATCACATCTATTTATGATTTTTTTAAAAAAACCTCAAACACATAATGAAATAAAGAAGAATAGAATACATTAAAAAGGTAGTTAATGAGATGAAAATTTTCTCATTTTTTTTTCTTTAAAAAATTCTCTTTCTTGTTCAGTTCAGGCTTCAACAAAATTATGTAGCATTTAGGGGAAAAGAGGCAACCCAGCAAGCCAGCACTAGAGAATAAAATGGAGAATATTTCCACAGCTACCACGTACTTTCCCTTGGCACTCATGTAGCTTGGGATAAAGGCCAACCAAACAATGCAAAACACCAACATACTGAAAGTGATACATTTGGCTTCATTGAAACTATCAGGAAGCTTCCGAGCAAAAAAAGCCACGATGAAGCTGGCAACGGCCAGAAAGCCCATGTAGCCCAGGACACAGAAGAACATGAGAGATGATGACTCATTGCATTGCAGCACAATTTCTTCTGGCAATGAATATATGTCAATTTCAGGGAATGAGGGAAAAGTTGCCTGCCACACAAGACAAAGGTTTGCTTGAAGCATGGAGCAAGAAAGAACAATGGAGATGCTAAGTTTTTTCCCCATCCATTTCTTGATCCTGGATCCTGGTTGTCTGGCCATGAAAGCTAGAACCACTGTGATGGTTTTGGCAAGTATGGTACAAACAGCCATTGTGAAGATCATGCTGAAGGCAGTTTGTTGAAGAAGACACATGATCTTCTCAGGTTTCCCAATGAAAAGCAATGAAGAAAGGAAGCAGAGGAGGAGCAAGATGAGAAGAATATAGGTGAGGTCCCGGTTGTTGGCTTTGACTATGGGAGTGTTATGATGCTTGATAAACAATCTGAGCATCAGAACCACAGTGAAAGAACAAGATAAAGCACAAATAGCTAAACTGATGCCCAGAGGGTCTTGATAAGATAAGAAGGTGATAGTCTTGGGAATACAGGAATTCTGGTCCATGTTTGCATATTGATCACCTGGACAATTGAAACAGTCAGCCAAATCTGTGCAAAGGAAAGTGGGATTCTTGTCATTGTGACCAAGTATTGCATTTTGGCTAGAATCCTATTGTGACCCCATGCTAACAAAAATAATTGTACAGATTGGCTGTTGCATGAGGTCATTAAACAACCAAAGATTCTGCACATACAGCACACAACCACTTATCATACTTTCATCTTGAAAAAAAAAAAGAGAATCTATAAAAATCAGTCCCAATTTGGAAGTGTGATCTTTTAATTTGAAAGCATAAACCATGAGGAGAAATTAAGCTGACCAAATGTTCAGAACCTTTCTAATCCTGAGAGTTCTTTCAATGAAATGGAATTGAGCCACATCCTAGAAAAAGAGATTTTGCTCTGTCTCAGGGCAACATCTTCTGTCCATTCAGAGTATTATGATCTGGGTAGTAGAAATACCTTCCTGAACTTCCCTCTCATTTAATATTGGCTGCCATATTGCACTTTTGGTTGAGATTGTGTATTGAAGCCCAAACAACACTGTCTCTCCTCCCCTCTTTCTCCGTCTCTCTTCCATATTTATGTAATTATCAGTTACCTTTCCAGCATTTCAGGAGTAGTAACATTGACTAACATGTATAGCAAGTATTTTTAAAAAGCCAGCAACATCATACGGATAAATTAGTGTGCATCAATCCTACACATGCAGTTCCTGCTTTTAAGCTCAATGTATCTGATTGTCCTCTGTTTTCAAAATCTCACCCACTTTGTCAGAAATCAAGCCTTTCTGACATGGAATACAATCATAGCAGCAGGAGGATTCTCCTTCCTTTCTTTCCATCTGGTATCCAGGTTGGCAACTGGGATTACACACAGAGAGGGGCTGTACCTGCCCACCAGAGAAAGAGAAGAATGTTAGTCTTTATTAAATGTGGCTTGGGATAATTAAGATTCAGAAAAGCCCACATCCCACAGTGAGCAGTGGTAGAGCGGAGAGGTGTGGATAGCTCTGCTATGTCACAGCAAGTTCAATTATCACACCTGCTTCAGAGATATGTTTACAGATTAAGATGTTGTGTATTTAGTTGGCTGGAGGACAGATTTGGCTTTGTTCATGATGCTGAGGACCCTGTTTGGGAATTCTGTCTTTGTTAGTGGACTTACATCTGTGAGTATTAGAATAGGGCAGTTTCATAATGTTCATATTCAGTACTGTGTTGCCATGATGTCTCCTCATAGAAAAGCTGGCAAAATGACTAGTGCACATTCAACCACTGCTACATGTGTCCTGTTGTGTCCCAGGACATATGCTAGGGAGCACATTGATA
The DNA here is from genome assembly GCA_948472985.1 of Iguana delicatissima. Taxonomy (NCBI): domain Eukaryota; kingdom Metazoa; phylum Chordata; class Lepidosauria; order Squamata; family Iguanidae; genus Iguana; species Iguana delicatissima. The sequence continues at coordinate 53,960 of CAOKZL010001349.1, read as the reverse complement.
GACCTGGATGCACAATGAGATATTTTTACCAGTCTTCCTTTACTCATTTTTGCAATTCACTAGTAGGGTTTCTTAGACGCCCTGCTAAGTATACCTAGTTAAAGTCACATAGCACATTTCTTGACAGATGATTCTGATCATTTCTTTTATTAAGTAAGGCAGGCTCAAATAGGGAGCTGCCTCCAAAAGTTGTCAAGTGAAGTTCATGCTTAAGGTTTGGGCTGTGTATCACTGTTTACTTTTGCATGGTTTTCTCTTTAGCTGCATACTACAGGTACAATGAATATTCACAAAATCCAAACCAAAAAAAATGTGTGCATGATGAGAGGCTGGTACTTACCATGAATATTCATTCTAAGATAGTTGGAGAACAATCCACAACATGTTGGGTCATTTCCCATGCACCAGCTGGTCAGGCAGGAATTCTTATCTCAAAGTTCTTTTCTATTAAATCTATTGCTCTTTCCCCGCTTCTTTCAGTTTTACTTGTAAAGCCTTGCTGCAGTCTACTTTTTTCTCTACTCACTAATTTATGACTATCTGTACACAGCCACTCATTGGGAGGGAGGAGATTGCTCCTCCAACTATCCTAGAATTTGTATTCACGGTAAGTATCAACCTCTTGTTCTCAGGATAGTGGAAGAGCAATCCACAACACGTTGGAAGTTACCCAAGTGTTACTAATAGGGTGGGAGTGGCTACCCTATTTACATACTCTTTGTAGCACCTTGCGGCCAAAATCAGCTTGTTCAGAATTATATTTATCTATTTACTAATGTCTAATGAATGTAGATGGCTCCTTCCAACCAGCCACATTACATACTTCCTCCAATGATGTTGAGGCCTCATACCCCACAGTTGTTGCTATCGACTTTGCGGAATGCACTCAGACACTCCTGGGTCTGTGCACCTTTGCATAAATGTAACACAAGAAAACACATGCTTTAAGCCATCTAGCAATGACTTGCTTTGATGCACTATTTCCCACTTTTTTGGAATTAAAGGAAACAAACAAGGCCTCAGTCTGTCTGACTGGTTTGGTTCTTCTCATGTATTTTTTTATTGCCCCTCTCGCATCCAACTAATGCCAATTTCTCTCCAAGGCATAAGTGCAAAAATCTGGCAAATTTATAGATTGATAGTTTGCTCTATTTGCCATACACTTCATGCTTGAGGAGGGAGAAGGCTTATTTTCTGTTGCTCCAGAGACTAGGACAAGGAGCAATGAATTCAAAATGCAAGAAAAGAGATTCCATGTAAACCTCAGGAAGAATTTCCTGATGGTCAGAGCTGTTCAGCAGTGGAATATGCTGCCTCGGGGTGTAGTGGAGTCTGCTTCGTTGGAGGTTTTTAAGCAGAGACTGGATGGCCATCTGTTGGAAGTGCTTTGATGTGGGTTCCCTGCATGGCAAGGGGTTGGACTGGATGGTCCCCTGTGGTCTCTTTCAACGCTATGATTCTATGATTCTATAATTCTATGACAACTGTTGGATATAGCATGAGGGTTATTTTGTCATGATCAATCCTACATAAATTCTTATTCACTGAGAATGCCGAAAACTTGGACACCCTTCTTGCGAAAGTAATGGCCTCCAGAAATGCTATGTTATACTACAATAACCGTAGTGACCTTCCAAAGCTCAAATGGTGTTTGAGCCAAGACTTTAAGAACCAAATTCAAATCCCAAATGGGAAATCTATGTAGCATTGGCAAGGCAGGAAAAAAAAAACCCTGAAGGAAGTGGGGAAAGAGCAACGGATTTAACAGAAAAGAACTTTGAGGTAAGGGTTCTTGCCTGGCCAACTGGCACATGGGGAATGACCCAATGTGTTGTGGATTGCTCCTCCACTACCCTGAGAATGTAACAATAATTAATTCTACTTATCTGCATGGTGATGAGAAACTCTTCTGTTTCTTGATATATCATTAACTTATAAAAAGAGCTGACTAAAGTTTCCACACCTTCCTGTGAGAAATCTCATTGTGACAGGAAGAAGAAAAGTCCCTGTCAATTCCCCTGTTGCACCAGAAATTACTTGTGGGGATGAAGAGATGTCAGTCAATTGCTTCCTGATGAACATGGGAAAAGATCCCTATCAACTATAGCAAATGCTGCTTGCTGAGTGACTACTGGTAGTGGTGGGGAGCTTTCTGTCTCAGTTACACATTTGTAATGGTCTTTGGGAATTCCAGCCTTCATGAACAGCACTTTCCCCATACACAAGTGTCCAAAAATGAACTCTAGTTGAGAAAAATGGAGGGCTGATTGAATATTCTGCCTGTCCAATAGTGTAGCGGGACACAGAGGCAGTGAGACCAATGAAGGTAAGGAAAAAGAGTTTATTAAAAGAAACTGCCGGGCTTCTCAGTTGGAATAACTTCCAGAAAGCACTAAGAAGCCTACAGCACCTGGTATTCCCAGGCGGTCTCCCAAGCTTAGTCCATAACATAACATGCCCAGCCATTACTGACATTCTCATCTCCCAGCATCACCCTCATCATTACCCATAATTGCCACATACACATACATCAGTAGTGATAAAACAGGCAGGCCAGGCCTCCTGCCTCTCCTATGCCTGCCACAGCCCATATCTCCTGCTTGGAAGGGGTGTGCATGTGTCTGTAGAAAGGGGAGTCCCTATTCTATTTACTCCCTTGTGTTACTCATAGCTTTCCCTAATGCACTAACTCCTTCCTGTAGAGTTATGTGACCCTTCTTCAAAGTCCACTTCAACAGAAGCAAAGTATATTATGTTGAGAGGTAATCTATTGACTTCAATGGTCTTCAAACCTGTGGTTTCAATAAGATTCAACTAACTCAAATAACTCATTTCAGTGCAGAAGAATTTCCAGAATGTCTGGAATCTGAAGATTTGGAAAGTGATTTGCATATTTAGAAAAGATGTTCCATTGAAGAAGATGCTAGCATTTAATGCATTGAGGAAAGCACCACCACCACCTGCCAGTTCTGATCCTGGTACTAAGTTAAATTACACTTACTTAGAACAAGGAATTCTGACAACATTTAGAACAAGGAACTCTGACAATGTTCATTCTAAATACAATGGCTTGTATTTGTACCTGATTAAACCAGCTGTGCCACACAATGACCTCCTTGTTAATACAGAATTCTTCATCTGGAGGTACCCATGGATCCATCTTTCCAACTTTCACTCCAATGAAAGAGTCATTTGGGAATGTCAACCAACTGATGATATCAAATCCTGCGATAAGCTCCCCATTTGGGTTGAAAAGGACCCTTTCCCCAGCACTGTTGTTGAATGAGACAGATTTCAGAAAGGGATGGATCTAAATTTATAAAAGAAAACAGATTTTGTTCTTTCTTATTAAAAGCTGAAGGACATTGACCTGAAGAATTGTTTCTAATAGATGGAATATTCACATAGGCATTTCAAAGTGAAGGACAAACATCTTGCCTACATTTTCATAACCTTGCATCATGCCATGTTTTTCCACTCACGTGGCAAATCTAATTGGGTTATCAAAAAGCAAGACCTCCCTAACTGAAAAGGAAGCATGTCTTGGAGGATTTTAAAATATGAGACCTTGTAAATACATCCACAAAACTCTATCTATCTATCTATCTATCTATCTATCTATCTATCTATCTATCTATCTATCTATCTATCTATCCATCCACCCATCTACCTTGTATGTAAGTACAAGAAATAACACAACAGGACAGATTCTCTTTTGGAAGTCCCTGCTGATTTACATCCTCAGCTCCAAATGAGTGTGTATGCGTGTGTGCACAGGTGCATGACTGCATCCATGTAGGGAACTGCATTATGCATGAAATCCCATTACCATGATTCAACTTCTGCCTACAAACTGTGAATCCTATCCTGTCTCTGGTTAGAAGTCAGTTTGGCCTTCCATATTAGTCGTTGATTATGATTACTTCATCCTGTTCCTATGCTGATGCTTTATTAAAATATTTATTCAGATCTTTTATAAAACAATAGAAATGTTCTTGGAATCTCCAACAGACTCTTAGGGGAAAGCACAGTGAAGCATGGGTATGTAACCTCTCTTCCGTTACTAAAATCTATTTTTCTGTATTGATTTCTGTACAGATTTGCTTAGATCTGGAGGTGGACAACAGAACATGTAATAAACACAAACAGTGTTTGCATTGTTAATTGAAATAGACGGTTGGCTGGACAATATAGAAAACACTTGTGAAAAGTTAATTATGTTTGCAAATTGCATCAAAAATCACAAATTGTTGCAGCATGTTGAATTTTTGAAGGAATGGGATTTCACATTACAAAAAGCGTCCTGTTACTGACTTAAATAGATGCATGCTGAATTATCTAAGACAAATCCTGAAGACAATGTAACGCAATCCATAGGAAGAAAAGGAGAAGACAACTCTTCAAGTGCTCTGTAGATGGAATTTATTTATTATTTAACATAACCCTACTGTGTTTTGGTGTATGCAGTTGTTTCATGCCTTTTTCAGAGGCTCCAGAAATTTTGGCTGTTCGTTGCAGATACTGGTACATGTAGGATTTTAAGCAATATATAGAACATGAAATTTATTTTGATATTTTTATACACATTACCATAATTATATGTTGTCTTTTGGATTTTTAGTTTACCAGTTGTATATATATTTGTTTTATACAGGTACAGAAAGAGGCCATTGAAACAACTGCATAGGATGAAATACATAAAGCTTAAGATAATAAATAAGGAACATCTACAAAGCATTTCCTGTTGCATAGTGTAGGTAGAGTGTTTTTTTGTGGGGATAATGTCCAATGGTCATATCCAGTTGACAGAAGCATAAATGGAATCGTGCATATTGAATTGTTGTGGATGCAGTACAACATTGTAAGAATGCAGAGTAGCATGTGAATGTGCATTGTCACTATGCATTGTCTTTGAGTACTACTGTACATTGCAAGTGTACAGTGGGTTGTCAGCCATGCCCATTCACCATTGATCTATATATGTTGTGCTACCTTGGCATTCAGAAGAGGGGTTGTGTAACTGAATTATACTTGGATGGTTATGTGATGCTGAAGTAATGTCAGATCTCAGCCAATGAATGGCTCCATACTATAAATGCTATAAATGCTATAAATAGCATATGTCATTACCAGAAGGGCCACTCCAGGTCACATCAAGACCAGTACAGATATGTCAAAGAGAAGATGATCTCTCGGGTAAAGTCTACATTCACAGCTGTGAATTCAGAAATTTTTTTTCTTATTGTTTTATAGCAGAGTGCATACACATTTCAATGTCCTCATGAAGATTTATTCACTGCATATGAAGTCTTTTTTTTTTTATCTTTTGTACTCTCCTTCCATAGGAGTGACAATTTCTGCAGTGGCAGCCCTGTTCTTAGCTTTCTTTCCTTTAGTATTATGTACTACTGTAATATGTCACTTCCTTTCCAGGAGACTGCATAGTCTGGTGGATGTCACGTTTGCACTGGGGTTCAGCCTGAACATTAAAGGAGCCATCATTCATTCTATCATTCAGATAGGTTCAGAACCATGGATAATTTCTTTAAATTCAAAACTGAAACAAATTTGCAGACCCACTGACATCACAGCAATCAACTTCCAATGCTCGGAGATACATTTTGAAAAGTTTGGGATCATTTATTTATTTATTTATTTATTAATAAACTCTCTTGAACAGATACTTTTAGAAGATTATCTGCTTCCATCTTGCTACACAATATGTAACCTTCCCTCCCCTCCAGAAAGATATCTTTCATCAGACTGGGGTCATGCATTACTGGCAATGGCATAGGCACACCTGCAATGCCCAGTACTCACAGCCCTCACATGAGATTCACAGGGTCTTATCCATTGGTACACAAACACTGATGTTACATTGCTATAGGAGAGATAAAATTCTCTCAGACTAAATTGACATTACTTGCCAAGCCACTTGATTCTGAAGCTCCTTTCTATCTATGTTCACCATGGCTTTGTCCTTGAATTTGGAGGAATACATGACATGTAAAGCATGAGCCACAGCATAGACAGCATTGTAAATGCTGTAGCTCTGGCCTGTGATACTTATTGGAAAGACATGGTCAGGAAGACTCTCCAGCTTCTCTTCTCCGGTACAGATATCTCCAACCACATCTCCATCCTGAACAGAATCCTGAAAAGTGCAGCCAAATGCCTGAGTCCAAAATGTCTTGATGAAACCATCTTGTTTAGCAGTAGAAGGGTTTTTGTTCTGAAGGAATTGCTGGAATCCAGGAAGTTCGCTTGAATGAAGTGTGAAGGATATAGCACCATGGAAGTCTTGTGTATTCCAGCTACTCCCATTAATAACGTATTTTAATTCCACCCCAGCTGACATAATCCAAACCTTGCCTTTTGACTTTTGCACTGTTTGTCTCAATTCATGATGTAGCCACCATCTCAATGCCATCACATTGTGATTTTGTCCATAAAAGACCAAAACATTAGCTTTACTGCTAGTGACTTTCTCAAATAAGACTGCTAGAGTTTTTATGTAGCCTCCCCTGTCAGCATCATAAGAAATACCGGTGAATGATTCTATGACAGCAAAACAGATGCCATTATTAGAAAATTCTGCAAACATCTTCTTCCTGAACCACTCTAAAATCTTCTCATTTGCAGCAAGGAATCCAATCCATCTCCATTTGAAATGGTGAAGTAACTGGATAATCCCTCTGTACTGATAGCCTCTACTTGGAACCATCTGATGGATGGAAAGAGAACTGGTATCTTTTCCTTCAAGTGAAGAAGAAGAGCCATACATGAGCTGAATAGGAAAGTGGAGGAAACAGACACATTTTCAGTTTGACCCATGTGATCTTCTCTATGTATGAAATAAAAATGGTAAACTTTAATGTTGTCTTATTATTTTAAAATGTGTTATCTCTATAATATCAGCTGATATCTTTTATGTTCCTGTAATGCCTGTAGGAAGCTACTAGGTCTGGCAAATCAATAGTGTGACTCTTAAACATGCTACAAAGCACAGCCTCCAGGAAAGGTGACATTACTGAACAGCCTCCTACATAAGGATTACCCTTTTTGATGTTTTTTTCAGATGAACCTTTATTCCTTCTAGACTTTTATTTGAAAAACCTTTCATGCCTTCTTGGTTCTTCTGGTTTTGACATGGTGTTTCCGCTGCTGTTTTACTGTTGTTAGTTCTCATTTATATTCATAACTGTACACACATATGGCTATTTTTGATAGAATACCTAATGGCTGCTTACACATAAGAAGCACATCCATTCCTGTCCAAACATACATACATACACATATACATGCATGCATGCATACGTACATAAATGCATATATTTTATGTGTAATGCAATAAATTTGGAAGCACATCTTACCTGGGGGATCTTGTAGATACAAAAGACATTTTGTACTTCTTCTGAGACATAAGTTCCCAGATTTTCAATCACTGCCACCAGAGTTTCCCAGATTCCACATTGATAATTAGGGACAATTTTATCCTTTGAAGAAATAAGCTCCATTATAGCATGATTGATCCACCTTGGATTCAAATATCCATCATAAATACTGAATCCCATTGTAATATTGGGTAACAGGTGGGGATTTTGATTGATTTCTTTTACAGCAAAATCCAAAGCCAGGACATGCTGATAGTTCTCAGTTATTAAACTATAAACAGAGATTAATTTGATATGACTAAACAATGATTTTCTATAACAATTGTCCCTTTGTTGTAAATGTTTTAAAATTATTCATATATGATATTATATTGACAACATCTTAGAAAGCAAGGCTTCACTCAAGATGGGTGACTATGTAGTAAGACAACTAAGTCATAGCAATATGTGAAATAATTCTAACATTTATGAAGTCTGTTCTATCAACTTGGTAAGAGATCTAAATATTAAACTCTGGAGACTGAAATGCTGGAAAATATTTTAGAAGATTTAGCATCACAGTGCAGTGGGAAAATGAGAAAACCACAGCATCACTATAGTGATTCAGATATTTGACAGAAGATGTGGGCATCCAATTTAATTTTTGGAGTCTGAAAGTGCTTTCAGATCAGAAAAGAATGAACACAACAGGTGAACATATTTGTTCAGGTCAAGTTACAGGACTTTCCTACTTTCACCTTGTTGAAGTTTATTCCTTAAAAATTCCATGTGGATCAGTGGATATTGGCACATATTTTGCAAATGGAGACATTAATAAACCCAATATCCAACTAACGAAAGCATTCTATAGCTATGTGCTTTGAAAAAAAATGGACATATTTTCACTGAACAGATTGCAAGTCAAAGAGGCACATGAATTTCCAAGCAATGGCTGTTTTCATAATGACACATGAATACAGTCAGTACTGTACACGCATGAGAGCTGGTAGGACAGAGTGGATCCCACTGAAATTCTGATGATGTAACTATGGCTCAGTTCAATTCATAATGAAGTTTCATGTACATTCATCTATTTTTCCTTTTGAGGGAAAATAGCTTGGCTTGAAGGTCCCAATGAAAAATTAAAGTGGATGTTGGAAGGCCATCTAACATCTACAAAAGTGTGGGGATAAAAAAGCATTTAAAGAAAGAAATACAGGTGAGGCAAAGGAAGAACACAGGAGTGTCAGGGTGTTCAAAAGAGGTTAAGAACTGTTATTTAGACCAGTCACCATGCCAGTGTTGCAAAGTGTAATGTTCCAAAGCACTGAAACCTTTACAGTTATTTTCTCCATGAGGAAAAAGGAACTAATTTTGAAATTTCCTTTCCTCTTATTAATATTGTCTGGAAATCCATCCAATAATTCATTGCTTGGAGGAGAAACTCCAATTACTCATGTTTCTCTGCATTCCCCAAACATAAAACCACTTTGTTTAGCTTCCACTTCAGTTTTTACTGTATTGTTCACTTGTGAGCAATTCCATTGTTGAGCTTGAATCAAGGCTCTACAGAGCTGAAGAAGGAATCATTTAATTGCTATTCAAACCTACCCCATTCTTCACTTCTCAAAACTCTAAGCAAATCATAATACATGTTGATGTTGAAATTGCCATTTTTCAAATTTTTATAATATGAAGTGAAACTCAAAATATGCAAACAGCGCATTGAAAGGGAATAGACACATTTTTATATATTCAAAGAAAATGTGCAGAAAACCACATTAAAATATTATAAAAATACATCTACAAGGAAAACTTCACATAGACATCTGCATGACTTTTCATGAAAACTAGAGTTTTGTCTGAATTTACAAACTCATTCAGAAATAGGAAGAAATCAATTTAGGATCAAGCAAACAAGAAATGGAATGAAACCAAAATAAATAGATCTGCCCATGCCTAGTTCTCTGTCAGACGCATGCTGGAGAAAGATGAAAGATGAAATTTTAAAATACAACAATGAAGAATACTTATATTTAAAAACAACACATCAGACTTACTTTAATGACTTGCTACAGAGTATTAGAGGGAAAAAAAATCATCATCATCATCATCATCATCATCATCATCATCATCATCATCATCATTTTTATTTCTACCTTGCTTTTCTCCCCGAGGGGACTCAAAGCAACTTACAAACTTAAAAGAAGCATAGTTAAAACTGTGCTATACAAAAGTTAAAACACACATTAAACAAAAATAATGACTAAAACAATGCTAAAATACATACTAAAACCAGCATACAAATAGCCATTAAAATAACCAGCGGACCTTTTTGTTTGGGGAGAACCAGAGGGATGTGTATTGAAGTTCAGTGGCCATAATATGTACCGTGTCTGATAAATGATGCCTCCATAGATGAAGTCCCCCGATTGAGAATATTTAGAAAGACCAGGCTGGGAATTCCACATACCACATTTAAATGCATGAGCAAAGCACACCATGTCAGGTAACAGAAAGAAGAACAGTATCAAAATCACCATCCTAACTGTGAAAGTCCTTCCTGAACACAGATTTCCTAATTTGCATCCAAGGTCTGATTTCACTGGTTACTTTGTGTGCTAGCAGGCTTAAAGATGGTGATAGGGAAAATAAAGCAATAGAAATCACGCTGATCAATCACTACCCCTGATAGTGAAATCCGTTAGGAGTATATTTATATGTTTCTTCGAAACATTTGTTTCTGTTTTTCATTAGGGACAATCTGCACTCCAGAAAGGGTATTGCAAAGTTGCAGAGTTAATCACAGTCATTTTGGTAAAGACAGAGGCTCTGCTCACAGTGGTTCATTCCCTGTGGTATTATTGAAGACGCTATATTTTCCGCACATCTGAGATGAAGTATTATCTCCCTATCAGTTGGATAACAAATGCCAAAGCATCAATTAAAGGCGAGAAATGTCATTTTTTCCCCCTATAGAATCAGCCAGATTGAGAATATGACCTCATTCATCAAAGCAACCCAGAGAACACTTGGTTGCTCCTTGTCACATTCACTCCTTATCAAAACATCCAAGAGGACAGACAGATGGTGGGTGGGATTGTCCTCAAGGAACTCTTTATTTGGCTGCCTTCCCCCTTTCCTGTTAACGTTTTAGAAAGAGTAACTCTAAAATTTGTTCAGACAAGTTCACATGCATTTTGTGGTGAAGGGTTATGGTGGAAAAAAAGTGCAGATTTTGTACAAAGGGCATTTTCACTCCACTTCTTTCATCTCCTTATTTTCCCCATGTGTGTGACCTATGTGTGTGGAACCTGTAAAATCTGTTGTTGTTGTTAATTGCTATCAAATCAATTTTAACTTTTTGGAAGCTTATGCGTGAGAGATTTCTAAGTCACCCTTTTAGCAATAATCCTGCTCAATCAATCTAGGTAGTCATATCTGCCCATGATATGTCCAAAGTACGATCCTCTAATGCAGGTCTTTGTCCGCTGCATCGTTAGTTTAAAGCAGGGAATGGACTACAGCACTGAAACTCACAATCTTCTTGTTGTATAAAGACCTGCAGTTGGGCTTCTGTAGGTCTTAATAGCTGAGGAAAAGGTCCTTCAGGGCTGGCACAAGCCCAGCAGCAGCAGAAAGCCTTAAAAGAACTCCCTACTTGTCAGGGTTGCTCTACATGTGGAATGCCAGCCCTTATGGGAATGGTGACAACTGTGACACCTACTGGCTACATTTTACCATTCTTCCTGATCGTTGTAAAATGATTTATTCTCTTCTCACTGGGTTTGAGTTAATGAGTTAGCTGGTCAAATTCTGAAATTATTGTCCTCATGCCTGCTTCCATAATAAACTCACCTGAAAACAGTTCCAGCCTGCCTCACAAACCTGTCTGTCCTATCTCTATGTCATCAAAAGGATCCACCACATTCCACTCCTAGCTTATCACAAGATCACACTCTACCATAAGAATCTGAGAGCTATTGCTAACCTGTTGCTACATCTCCTGCTTCTGAAGCCTTGGTTGCTTCTCTCACTCCTAAATTTTGGCAGTCTATCAGCATCAAAAAGCTACAATTTCTCTTTAGAAAGTGCCTTTACAAAAAGATGCAAGAGCAACATGCACCTTGTTTCCCAGCTGATTAATACTCTCAGATGTATTAATAACCAGAAGAATAAGTCATGAACTCCACATGAGTCTTCTTTGAAAAGCAGAGCCCAATTATTTGTTGCTGTCCCTCAAATAGCACTGAATTTGGGGACATAAGACATAAGTTTCAATAAAATGGAATGTAAAAGCATCCCACTTATTTCCTAGATGATCAGAGCCTCTAGGTACCTTACAGGTGTTCTACTTAGACAGGGAAAAGGGTATTCAATGCCTTCCTGAGATTGCAGGTGGCCCATGCCCAAACCCTGTCTTATCGTATATGTGAAGTATACAGACTGGCAATGGTCACCCAGAGGACCTTGTTGTCAGCTGCCTCTAGACTGTGGAATGACCTGCTGGAAGAGATTTGACAGCAGCAATAGCAATAGCAGTTACATTTCTATACCGTTTATCAGTGCAAAGCACTACCTAAGCAATTTACAATGTGTTTAGCTAATTGCCCCCAACAAGCTGGGTACTCATTTTACCGACCTAAAGAAGGATGTAAGGCTGAGTCAATCTGGAGCCTGCAGGATCAAACTCACAACGTTGTGGCTGCAGTATCGGCATTTAACCACTGTGCCACCAGGGCTCTAAAATATGAATATAAAATATTCATATTTTATGATATGAATATAAAATATGAATATAAAATATTCAAGAAAGTACTAAATACCTATCTCTTCCTCACACCCACCCAGTCTATTTTTAATTATTAGTTATTTTTTAATTATGATGCATTTGTATTTTAAATGTTTTGTTTTACTGTATTTTAACCTTGATGTGCTTTTAATTGTATTTTTGTACTGTATTTTAACCTTGATGTGCTTTTAATTGTATTTTAATTTATGCTGTACCTGCCATAAGCCTTGGACAGAGGCAGGTAAGAAATAATAATAATAATAGTAATAGTAATAATAATAGAAACAATAACTCCATTTCCCACCAGATGAACAGAGAGATAACTATTTCTGTTTTATAACTACTGCAGTACCAAGGTTCAGTATGAGGAATGAGTTTTGTGATAATTTTCATGATAAGATACCAAGCATGGAAATTATTTTTTCAAAAATAAAAAAAAAATTCTTACTTGAATCATTGTAAATTGGGAATAGAACATCGTGTGTGTGTATATATATGTGTGTGTGTGTGTGTTTGTATACATGCACAGAGAGATTAACATTAAGATTTTGTAGTTTTAGAGAACTGATAGAGTTGGTGATCTAGAAGGGTTTATTTATGCATGTATTAAGATTAACAGGCAAGATAAATTGAACAATGAAGTTATAAAAATGGATTGTCCATGCTGGGTCATCTGAAAACTGATCTAAAAAATGAGTTGCATTGATGTGGTTTCTTGAGTAAGTACAGGTTGGCATCAGAGTGAATATCTCCCAGGGATGGGGTGGAGTTACTTTGACTTTCTTTGGAGAGAGTGCACTCTCCTGCTGTGCCCTTCACCTTTGGCATATGTTTTTTGCATTTCCATCCAAAACCATTGCTAACAGTACTAAGGGTTTGGGAGCCATTTGCCACATCCCCTCTGGCTCTTCTACATCTTGGATGGACTTGAACTTATCCAGAAACTGGACCACAACACAACTTCTAGTTTACTTTCACTTGAACAGAGGCAGTCTAAGTGAATGAAGTATGTTTAGGCCCTTTCCACACGCGGGGTGGGTAAATGGGGGGGGCGCATGCAGGGACGGATCTTACCACTAAACAGGTTGCTCCGTCCCCGCGGGGAGCGCGCGTTTGCCGCTCCAAACGGCGGTGAATTTCGGCGGCGTTCGGTGGCGCCCAAAATGGCGGCCGCCAGCTTCCAGCGGCGCTCTGCCAATCAGGGCAGTGCACCAGCCGGAAGCCCGCCCCTGGGCAGCTAACGCGTCCCTGCAGTTCTAAATGGGGCGCGGCGACCGGACAATGCGCGCAAGTCACATAAAATCCATTTGAGAAGTGGTTATTATAAGACTCACAGAGCCACCCCCGCGGCCACGCGAGGGCGGTTTGAGGTTTAGAACCTCCCATTTGCGAACCGCCCTCGCGCGCCTCGTGGTGAAGAAGACCTCCTGGGGAGGTCGCCCTAGTGCAGGCAATATGCCCGTGTGGAAAAGGCCTTAGAGTTATTTTTTTTTTGTGGGGGAGGGAAGGGATCTGTCCAGCCCTAGGGGCAGAGGCTGGGTGCCCACAAAAATCACCCTAAACATCACCCTAAAACATACTGAAAGAATCAGTGAGAGATAGAGTCCTAGGTTCATAATGGCTTTCTTAGTGAGGTTTGGGTTGCCAAAAATGCTTTTCATGTTCCAGATAATACCTATCTTGATTAATGATGTACCTTTCTAATACTGGCAAAAGCATATTTTGATATTTATGTGGCAAGGAAAGAAACCAAGAGTCAGACTGAATTTTTTACAAGATGTGAAAGGGGGATACCTTACTTGAGGCAGTATAACTACACAGCTTGTATGGGATGGTTAAAAGCCTCGTTGTTGCCTGGTCAGGGTGACTGATACTTACAAGAATGATACAGTGTTCAAAAGTGGAAGAAGGCGGGCACAATTTTATTGGCTGTCTAGAAGAACGGGATGGGTGCTATGAGTGCAGAGGAATACAAACCCAAGTACTTGACTGGAGTGAAAACCTCATAACGGAGTAACTGATCAGGTCCTACTCCTTCAGCCAATGAATTCAAACTAATGTATTTGAATCCACTGGCAGCTGCTGCTGCTTCCTTCCCAAGAGGCTGCATGATGCTGCACAATCCCTTGGGAAGGAAACATATCACTGACAACAAAGTTCATCCCCCCAAGCCTTCAACATACCTGCCTCATAAGTCGGATGTCTACTACGATTAAAAGAGAAAGACTTCTACAGCTAGCAGATTTTGACCTAAGATTTGGGTGGTGAGTCTTTTCGTGGTATAACAAAATTAAAATGAATGTAAATTTTAATAATCATGGCCAAGAATGCCTATGTGGGTTTTGCTGCATGAAACTATTTTTTTCAAGAGAAACTGAAGTCAAAGAGTAATGGATAACATACAAAGATTTAATTAAGTTTGATGGAGATCATATGAAAATGAAAACAAATGAGGAACTGATTGACGGTGGCTGTGAGTAAAGATGGTTTTCCTATAGACAATTGTCTGAAAGATTTAAAATGGATATATATATGTGTGTGTGTGTGTGTGTGTGTGTATATTGATGTGGGAAAAAAGAATTAGAGAATCAATTATATAAGGAGAATGAATGTTTAGTAGCTAAAATGTATAAGAAGTTTAAATTTGAGTTGGAGGAAGAATGGAGGATTAAATGGGCTCAAATCATAGTTTCAACTGAACTGTAGCTCTTTCCTCTCAGGCTGCACCCAGTTAGGTCACACGTAAGCAATGAATGTGACAAAAGCAACCAAATATCCTATGGGTTGCATTGATGAAATGTGTTCTCAATCTGGCTGATTCTAAAGGTAAAAGGGCAATTCCTGCCTTTAATTACTACATTGGATCACTGTTATGAGACCAATGGGGAGAGATTACTTCAGTTCAGATACGGAAAAACATACTTACTTCAACAATGCCGCAGAGAATACACTATTTTGAGTTGACTCTCTGTTATTACTAAAAAAACTGTAATTAATTCTCCAACTTTGCGATATCCCTTCTGGAATGCAGATGACCACTGACAATAACAAATGTTTCGAAGGAAGATATAAATATATCCTGATAGTTTTAACAATCAGGACTAGCAGGGATTATAAACTGAGAATGATTCACCGGTGTGATTTCTATTGCCTTAAGTTCTCTGTCATCATTCTTGAGCTTGGCAGCAAACAAAGTAACCATTGAAATCAGGCATTAGATGCAAATTTGGAAATCTGTATTCAGGAAGGACTTTCACAATTAGGATGGTGTCGTTGATACTGTTCTACTTTCTGCTGCTTGACCTGGTCTGCCAGACCCAGGCATTTAAATGTGGGATGTGGAATTCCCAGCCTATTCTTCCTAAATATTCTGAGCCAGGTGACTTCATCTATGGAGGCATTATTTTACAGACTTTTCTTGTCTCACATACACCAAACTTCAGTACTGAGCCTCCTGGACCTCTACCATCAAAAAAGTCTGTACATAGACTTTTCCCGTATAATATTTCTCTTTCTTCTGATACTCAGTAGCCATTCATTAAGAAAAAATTGTTGTGCTGTTTCTTCATTGTTGTACTTTAAAATTTCATCCTTTTCCAGGATACATGTGGTAGAGAACTAGGTGTAGCCAGAACTAGACATGGACCATTCCTTCTAGTTTCCTTCGGTTTCTTATTTGCTAGGTCATAAATTTATTTAATATTGTTTCTGAATTGATTTGCAACTTCAGTCAGGTGCTCTAGTCTGTATGAAAAAATCCAAGAATTTTCGATGTGAAATTTTCCTTTTGGATGCTATTTATTGCATTCCCCCCCCCAAATGTGGGGTTCTGCACATTTTCTTTAAATATATACAAATGTTATTACTTCCCTTTGATGTGTTGCTTGCAGGCTTTTTTTTTTTTTTGAGTTTCACATCACACAAAAATCTAAAGAATATCAATTTCAGCATCTTCATGCATTCTGATTCGCTTAGAGGTTTGAGAAGTCCAGACGGGGCATGTTTGTGTAGAAATTAAAGGATTCATCCTTCAACTCTGTAGAGCATTTATCCAAGTTCAGGAATGAAATTGCTCACAACAGAACAGTATAGTAAAAGCTGGTGTGGAAGCCAAACACAGAGATCTTATGTCTGGGGAATGCAGAGAAAGATGAATAATTCAAGTTTCTTCCTCTAAGCAGTTATTTATTGGATGGTTTTCCAGCCAAAACTTGTGAAACCAAAGGAAATTTTAAAAATAAGTTCATTTCCCCTATGCATGGGGAAAAAATGTGTCAATGCTTTGGAACATTACAATTTGTGAGCTTGCAATGTTGGTTGCTCTAAATATTGATTCTCTTCCTTTTTAGAGCTTTCTGCCACACTTATTTTTCTTCCTTTAAATGCTTTTTTCATGTTCTTCTAATGATTATATGGCCCTCCTAAAATCACACACACACACACACACACACACACACACACAAATAAGGCTGATAAATGGCAATTTTGACTTTATTCAAGTACTGTTTATTGTATAGAAAACACAGAACTTGTAATGAAAGAACAACTATAAATAGACTATTCATTTCTACAATAAATATATAGACAGAACCATGAGGAAATCACTACAATAGAATACTAGCATCAACAATAGAATGAAAAATACCATAAACAGATGAAAAATCAATCCAACTGACTGTTTCTATAAGAAATCCATAAGCAAAAAGGAGTCACTTTCCATAACCAGGTAGACCATTTGCAGGATAATACATGGACTTTTTGATGTCACATCTTCAACAGTCACAATCTCAATATTATGAAGCTACCATTTCAATCATACCCTCTCTATGGGACATTAGTATAGTTCTGCTGTAATACATGCTAAGAAAAATATAATTAAACAGTAACACTTTCAACATAAAGAATAGTGACTATATTAGATATGCCATTTTAGAATGTTGCCTCATGAACTGCTTTCTGACATAGGGTCTGATTTTTCACTGGGCCCTTCAAACTGTGCTATGTATCTTCAAATTGGAAAAATGCTGAATGTACCCTAAACTTCTTTATGAATGAAATGGAGGCATAGATTTATAATCAGGAACTCAGTGGGATTCATTGTGTCCCAGCAGCTCTCAATTGCTGGCTGTATGCAAGCATCATATTTTCTCATTATGTGATAGTATGTCGAAGAAGCGCAAAGGACTATCATTCAGGAAATGATGTGTATTTTTTTCTTCTTCTGTAGTCAGATGATACCATTCATTTTATGACACAAAACTTACAGGATAAAACGAATATATCAGATTACCCATTTCCCATCATAAAGAGAGATTTAGACACAATTTGGAGTTTGAAATTCATATGCACAAATATCGACTGATTTTTTTTCTTTTTTGAAAAAATTGCATGGAATTGTTCAGCACTGGATTTCAAAAAGTGTCAAGGAAGAAGTTTCTGTAACTTGATTTGACAGATATCTCCATCTGTAGTGTGTTTTCTTTCCTGATCTGCGAGCAACTCTAAACTTCAAACATACATTTGGACACCTATGACTTCACTTCTATCATATATTTATTATGTTAGTGGTGTCATGACTTAGCTGAGGGCAGTCTGAAAATATCCTACTGTACCATGATTCCAAATTTATTCTGTAGTATTTTTTCCAGCATTTAAGTATTCAGTATTCCTGTCTCTCACCAAACTGATAGAACAGTTTTCATAAATGGTATACTGTCATACTGTATAGTGACCTATTTTGAATTAAACATTGCTTTTTAAGATGTTGTAAATATAAAGTATTCTTCCAACTATAGATGATTGGATTCAGAAAATATTAGATATAGTTTATATGGATCGACTTACACTTCTTTTGAGAGGGGAGAAATATTGTAAATTTATTAAGGATTGGGATATAATAATTGCATATTTTAAGAACATGTGGGGAGATCTGAAAGAGGTTAATTTGGAATTTTGAGAACATTATACTTTAAGGAGAAAGTGTTAGTACTATGATTAGGTGAAAACATCAAATTACTAGTATCTATAGTTTATAGACTGAATAAATTAGATTAGATAATATATTCTATCATAGAAATTATAGCTATGCTAGAAATGGGAGGAAGCTTAAGAATGTATGTAAATGGTGAGATAGTAGATATCTTAAATAGTATAAGTTTATGTATATACGTATATGTGTATGGGTGATTATGCGTATATGTGTGTGTGTGTAGGTAGACATATATTTTTCTTTTGTACTTTAATCTTACACATTGGAATTTATATTCCTGTCTTTCTATTTTCTTTCTGTTTTCTTTCCTTCCTTCTTTCCATATTTCTAATTTTTTTCTTTCTGTTAACTTTTTCTTCTCTTCATTGTTTTTTATGCTTTTTATTTCTCTTTATTTTATTTTATTTTCTCTCTCTTCCTTAGTTGTATGAAATTATTTTTAAATGTTAAGATGAATACTGGAGGATTTGTATGTAAATTTTAATTTTCATTCTCAATAAAAAATGTTAATTAAAAAAAGATGTTGTAAATATAGCATCATATATCAATAATTTTAAAGTATTTGCAACAAAGTGGCCACTGTTATAGAAAGTCATATAAAACTAATTTCTACTTGTAGTATAATAACTGAGAACTATCAACACATCCTGGCTCTGGATTTTGCTGTCAAGGAAATCAACCAAAATCTCCACCTGTTACCCAATATTACAATGGGATTCAATATTTATGATAGCTCTTTAAATTCAAGATTGACCAATCATGCCACAATGGAGCTTATTTCTTCAAGGGATAAAATTGTCCCCAACTATCAATGTGGCATTCTGGACACTTTGGTGGTAGTGATTGAAAATCTAATTTCTCACCTCTTCGATGAAATACAAAACATCTTTGGTATCTACAAAATCCCACAGGTAGGATGTGTTTCCCAGTTTATTGCATTATGAATAGATGGGTAAATGTATGTATGTATTTACATTGGAGCATGAATGGATGTCTTTCGCATGTGCAAGCAGTTATTAGGCACTCTATTAAAAATACCGTATCAAGACTGGCAGATATAAGAAGACCTGATATTAAAAAATATTAAAAAAAAAGTCTGGAAGGAATTTAAAAAAAGATTGTTAAAAAGATGTCAAAGAGAGTAAACCCTATGTTTGAGACTGTACGCTACTTTGGCTACTGTAAAGGACTATGGCTAATCTCATGTTCCTCCCATCCCCAACTCTTTTTATGAGAAGACAGCAAGGATAGGCCCAAAAAACTGATGTAGATTTCAGTATGTGTAGCAGAGGAAATCATGTATTCTGGGTAGTATCTCTAGACCAGGAGAATTCATATACACATGCATAATCTTGGAGTAGTGCAGTAGTGAACTTCATGATTGGATTCCACACTAATCTGGTCTCAATAAGTTTCTGTTAAATTATATCAGCCTCTCTTCCTGTGTTGCTTAGACAAAAGGGGGAAAAGACTGAAGAGTCAATAACAGGGCAAGCCCCTATGATCCTACTCTGTCATCACTACACATTCATTACAGGGAGAACTATTAGTACATCCTGGCTTTGCCGTTTGCTCTGAAATTGATCAATCAAAATCCCCATGTTAGACAGTACTATACTGCAAAATATGATACCCAAAATGACACTATATATTTCTATGCAAAAAATAATGTCACCTTTCCTGGAGGCTGTACTCTTGTAGCATGTTCAAGAGTCACACTATCGACTTGCCAGATCTAGTTGCTTCCTAGAGGTATCATGAGAAAAGGAAAGATCTGGGCTTGTGATATAGAGATCACACATTTTTTAAAAAAACACAACTTTTTTTTCATACATTGGTAATTTCATATAGGTAAGACTGAAAAACCTTTCTTTCTTTTCCCTCCACCTACCTATTTAGCTCACATATGATATTTCGTCTTCAGTTGAAACAAAAGATATCAAACATCTCTCCATCCAACAGATGGTTCCTAATGGAGCCTATCAATACAAAGGGATAATCCGGTTACTTCACCATTTTGGGTGGAGATGGATTGGATTCCTTGCTGCAAATGAGGAGATTTTAGAGTGGTTCAGGAAGAAAACACTTGCAGAATATTCTACCAATGGCATTTGTTTTGCTGTCATAGAATCATTCACCGGTATTGCTTATGATGCTGACAAAGGAGGCTACATAAAAACTATAGCAAAATTTTATGAGAAAGTCACTAACAGTAAAGTCAATGTTTTGGTCTTTTATGGAGAAACATGCAACATGATAGCATTGAGATGGTGTCTAAACCATGAATTGAGACAAACAATGCAAATGTCAAAAGGAAAGGTTTGGATTCTGTCAGCTGGGATAGAATTAAAAAATATTGTCAATGGGAAAAGCTGGGACACACAAACCTTCTATGGCGCAATATCTTTTACATTTCATTCTAGAGAACTTCCTGGATTCCAGAAATTCCTTCAGAAAAGAAACCCTTCCAATGCTAATGGAGATGGTTTCATCAAAGCATTTTGGACTCAGGCATTTGGCTGCACCTTTTGGGATTCTGTTCAGGATGATGCAGGTGACGACATCTGCACAGGAAAGGAGAAGCTGGAAAACCTTCCTGAGCATGTCTTCCCAATGAGCACAACAGGCCAGAGCTACAGCATTTACAATGCTGTCTATGCTGTGGCTCATGCTTTACATGCCGTGTGTTCCTCCAAATTCAACAGGAAATCAATGGTGAAAGCAGAGAGAAAGGATCGTAAGGATCACATTGTGTGGCAAGTAATGGCAATTTAGTTTGGGGAAAATTTTATATTACCTGTGGCAGTATGCACATGAATGTAATATCAGTGTTTGTTTATATGTAATAGCAGATATATGGCCTGATAAATACTGTGTGAGGGTGTCACTATTGGGTCTGGTACCTACATCTATACCATTGCCGGTAATATATGAACCCATTCTGAGAGAAGATCACCTTCTTGGTAGTGGTGGGGGAACATTGTATATTATGTAGGAGAAAGGAAGCAGATCGTATTCTCAATGTATCTGCCCAAGAAAGCTTATGTTTTTAAAAAATAAGTCACCCAAAGCATTTTTAATTGTACCTCTGAGCCATGGAAGTGGATTGCTCTGATGTCAGTGGGTCTGTGAATTCCTTTCACATTTGAGTTTGAACAAGCTATACGTGGTTCTGAACCTATTTGAATGAGAGGGTTCAGCACCTTGTATGGTTCTTTTTATGATCCAGAGCAGAATTGAGACCCACCAGGTTCCACAGTCTCCTGAAAAGGGAAGTTACAGATTAAAGTAGAACACAAAGTATGTTAAAAAAAAAAAGAAAAAAAGGAGAGAGAGACAGAGAGACAGAGAGAGAGCTAAGAACAAAGTCAACAGTGCAGAAAATGTCACTTCTATGGAAACAGAGTGCAAAAGGAACAAAACCCATAACTCTTAATGGTCACATTTAAAGGCACAGACACTCTGCTGTAATGTAGTAAGAAAAATTGTATATGTTAGTATGGTGTCACTAACTGGCTGAGATCCTACATAGCATAAACATCCACCTGCTTGCTTACATTACATAATCCCTCTACAGAATATTAATGTAGCGCCACATATGTGATATGCATGGCTGTCAAGCTACTGCACACTTGCTAGTCAGTATTCAAAGACAATGCATAGTGACAATACACATTCATAAGCTACTCTGTATAGTTCGTTGTGGTACTGCATGCATAAGAGTCCCACAAGCACAATTCCACTTATGCTGCTGCTAACTCAATATGACCAGAACCAGGTATTCCAAAAAATGACTCTACTTGAAAAATGTAATATACACTTATATAGGTCAGTAACAGAATCCTTGCTATAATGTGAAATACCATTCCCTGAGAAATTCAATGCATTGAAAGAATTTGCAAATTTGATGCATGTGGAATACAAAGCTCTTTCTTCTTAACTGCTGTCTATATAGTCCAATCTATCATCTATTTTTATTAAGAAGACAAATAATATATTTGCAGGTTTTTTGTATTTTCTATTATTCACCACTTTGAAACCTCCAGCTATCATTTAGATTTACATGGTAATAAATAAATAAATGATAAGAAAAAATAGATTATATTAACAGAAAAGAGATTACATGCACCACCTTTCAATGCCAAACTGACTTCCAACTGGAAACAGAGAAGGATTCAAAATTAGACAGCAGAAACTGAACTACAGTTGTGAGATTTCATACACTGGCTTTCATGATGCAGCTTCCTGCATGTATCTACATATGCTCATGCTCACATCCACATGCACAATCATTCAGAGCTGAGAATGTGAATCAGTAGGGACTTCCAAAAACAAATCCATCTTGCTCTGGCATTTCCTGCTCTTCTGCTCCTTAATAATTTTTTTAGAAGTTTTAGAAGTTTGCTTGCCTTGACACATAAGGATATTTTCAAGGGTTTCCAACGATGTGGATGACAATTACAAGGTCTCATATTTTAAAATCTTCCAAGACATGCTTCTTCTTCAGTTACAGAACTCTTGCTTTTTGATAACTTGGACCATGCAAATGGGGAAAGGTGGCATGATGCAAGTCTGTGCAAGAAGTTTGTACTTTACTTTGAAGTGGCTGTAAGCAATAGCAATAGCAATAGCATTTATTTCTATACCGCCTATCAACTAGTGTTATCTAAGCAGTTTACAATGTATTTTAGCTAATTGCCCCCAACAAGCTGGGTACTCATTTTACCGACCTGCGAAAGGATGGAAGGCTGAGTCAACCTTGGAGCCTGGCAGGATCGAACTCACAACCTTGTGGTTGCAGTACTGGCATTTAACCACTGCGCCACCAGGGTTCTTCAGGACAATACCTCTTCAGGACAATGTCATTGAACATCATTTTTAACGAGGAAAAAAAAAATCTGTTTTCTTTTAAAAATCTAGATCCATCACTCTCTGAGATCTGTGTCATTCAACAACAGTGCTGGGGAAAAGATCTATTTCAACCCGAAAGGGGAGCTTATTGTAGGATTTGATATCATCAGTTGGGTGACATTTCCAAATGATTCTTTCATTGGAGTGAAAATTGGAAGAATGGATCCTTGGGTACCACCAGATGAAGAATTCCACATTAATGAGGAGGTCATTGTGTGGCACAGTTGGTTTAATCAGGTACAAAAGCAAGCTTTTGTATATGAATATGCTTGTGTTGTCAGATTTCCTTGTTATAAATAAGTTTGAATTAGTTTGAATAAGTTTGAATGATCCCACCTGGAGAATAACCATGTTTTTTTCTAGTCACTTAAATGTCAACATCCTTGTCATTGGACCTTCTTATATAAGTATGCACACAATTTTCCAAATCTTCTAATTCTTCCAATTCCAAATTTTCCAATGTCTCACTATGAAAGAACACTGAGATACAGTGTTCTTCTGAATCACACTGTGAGAAGAAAAAATACGGCTGCTGTCATTGGCCATTTCTTTTGCAGTCTGGGTAGGATGGTACACCACAAAGTAATATACTTGCATAGGGTCATTCAGGAGAAGATCACCATGCTGTGGATGACTTGAAATGGTGAGAAAAATATTTTCTTTAAGAAGAAGAAGGTTGAAATACTCCTGCCACCACCATTAAAATGGTTAAGTTCCCATCTCCAAAAGTAAATACATTTCATGCACCTGTTCTGAATACTACAACATTTTGCAAAAGTTCCACATTCCAACATAGTTAGAAAAAACTCTGACAGCTATCTCACACTAATGCTACAAGATATAGCAATATATTTGGAAAAATAATTCATCATGACAATCCAGATCTTTTTAATGCTCATTTACGGTGGGCCCTCAGTATCTGCTAGGGCTTGGTTCCAGGACCCCCTGTGGATACCAAAATTCTTGGATGCTCAAGCCTCATTATGTACGTTGGTATCGTAAAATGGTATCCTTATATAAAATGGGAAAATCAAAGTTTGCTTTTTGGATTTCTTTTAATATTTTCAAGCTGTAGTTGTTTGAATCCATGGATATAGAATCTATGGATATGCAGGGGCAGCTACATTCTACACATAATTTTACACAGGACCAATGCACAACAAGACCAAAGTACACCAATTAATTTTCCTGCTTCTCTCCATAGTAACATCATGACAGCCCATTACTGAAAGTGGATCATCCACATTTGCTGAGGTTCAGGGCCCAGAACTCTTGTGAAAGTGGAAAAACTGTGAATAACACCCATCCCATGATCCTCCTCCCATTCCTTTGCCTCTGGTTCTGGCTCTGTTGCGGAGAAAAAAATAAACAAGGATAAAGGCTTAACAGCACTTTCTCCTCAGATGGAGAAGAGCAGAGCACTAAGTTCTGGTCTTCTGATTACTTCCAGACACCATCTTAAAAAAGAAGATTCCACCCAGGGGAAGAGGTAGAAGCAAAGAGAGTACTGACCAATCAGTGGCCATTACACAGCAGAATGTGCAGCCATATCTCAGGGAGGACAAACTTCCAGCAGCAGGGGGAGGGCTATTGGCATCCAAAAGGGAAAAAAAGTCTATTTTAAACACAAGACTCCCAAGCCTAGGGTGTGGAATGCAAGGGAACAGAAGGAGCAGAACTGGGTAAGGAGGAAGCAAGCACGTGCCTTATGAATAATCAAATTTATGTAAGTCAAATCTGTGAAGGTGGACGGAAGATTGTAGACATTAAGGAACGGCCCAGTTCTAATTGCCACAAATGTCAGTCCACATATGAAGATGTAACTCTCCAATAGTATTCTGACTATCATATGCAAAGCCAGATCTATCTTCCAGCCAGTGAAACACATACACACAAGTGCAGACATAGGCCATTTCCGCATGGGCTTAAAGAAACGGCGCAGAGTGTCCTCCAGAGAGGACGTCTGCACCTGGGAGCAGACTGGGTTGGATCTACTTACTGTAGATCTGCACCTCAGCCCACTCCCGAACGACCCAAAGTGGTCGTCCAGTGTGCTTTTGAAAGACTGCTTGAAAGAGGTCTTTCAAAAGCATGGAGCACACTACTCCGTTCCCGCGCTCCGGTGCAGATTTGCAGACTTGCACCAGTGCGAGCCTGCGATCTGCCAGGGGCGGGCTTTAGGCTGATGAGCTTCAGCGGTTGGCGGAGAGCCTCTACTAACCAGAAGCCGCCATTTTTGTCCTCGGAGCAGTGTGGAGCAGCGGCCACACACTGCTTCAACCCAGTCTGGGCCCAAGCGTCGAGCCCAAAGGTCCGGTAAGTACCAGCATGGGGCAATTCCCTCGCCCCATGCAGAAATGGCCATAGAAACATACAACTCTGGAAAAATATTACTGAAGCAAAGGCAACCATTGAACCTACTGTGGCATAGCAAAGCTATCCTCTCCTGTCCACTGTACCACAGTGGAATATATTACCTTCTGAATCTTCATGATCCCAGACTGCTTTCAATGAAGACTAATATTCTCCTCTTTCTCTGGTGGGCAGGCAAAGCCCCTCTCTGTGTGTAATCCCAAATGCCAACCTGGTTACAGGATGGAAAGGAAAGAAGGAGAGCCATTCTGCTGCTATGATTGTGTTCCATGTCGAAAAGGCTTGATATCTGACAAAGATGGTAAGAATTTGAAAACAGAGGGAAATCAAATACATTAAGTATAAACCAGAAACAGCATATGGAAGGTCAATGGACACTAGTTTATGTATGTGATTTCTTTGTGGGCATTATTTCCTCCTCCTCCTCCTCCTCCTCCTCCTCCTCCTCCTCCTCCTCCTCCTCCTCCTCCTCCTCCTCCTCTCCTTCTCCTTCTCCTTCTCCTTCTCCTTCTCCTTCTCCTTCTCCTCCTCCTCCTCCTTCTTGTTCCTTTTCCCCTCCTCCTCCTGCTCCTCCTCCTCCTCCTCCTGCTTCTGCTTCTGCTTCCCATGTTCTTAGGTGTAACCAAGCTGGAAATGTGACTGGCAACTGCATAAATGAAAGCCAGCATAGTAGTGGTTTGGGGATTGTACTACAACTGTGGAGACCACAGTTCAGTTCCCCACTCAGCTATGGAAACCTACTGGGTGACCATGGCCACCTCACACGCTCTTAGCCTACTGATGGGTTCACATTAGAGTCACCATAAATCAGAAGTGACTTGAAGGCACACAACAAAAACAACAACAACAAGTGCATAGATATGGAAAAGACAGGGAAAAAGTGGGGTGGGCAGAGAAA
This sequence comes from Iguana delicatissima, assembly GCA_948472985.1. Classification (NCBI taxonomy): domain Eukaryota; kingdom Metazoa; phylum Chordata; class Lepidosauria; order Squamata; family Iguanidae; genus Iguana; species Iguana delicatissima. Next base: position 27,624 of record CAOKZL010001349.1, on the reverse strand, counting down.
GTTGTTTCTCATTTTAATCTCTGTACTCAACAATAAGTGCAATATGGCTGCTGATGCTTGGGAAGAGGGAAGCAGGGGAGGCATTTTTGCTACCCAGACCGTAAACTATGAATGGATGGAAGACATTGCCCTGAGACAAAGTAAACCCTCTTTTCCTAGGATGGAGCTCAATTCCTTCTCATTGCCAAAACTCTCAGGATTACAAAAGTTATGAAAATTCTCCTCAGCTAAATTTCTCCTCAAGGTTAACACATCCAGATTCAAAGATCTCACCTTCAAATTGGGACTGATGATTAGAAATTCTCTTTGTTTTTTCCATTCAAGGCAAAAGAGTGAGAGTGGGCTGTGTGTGTGCATGTGTATGTGCATGTGTGTGCGTACACTCACAACATGAGGCTGTTATATGACCTCATGAAACAATTGGTGAAATTATTTTTATGTTACTGTAGGATCTTAACAAGATTCTTTATACAATGACAACTCCTTTTTAATTTCCGCAGATTTGGCTGACTGTTTCCAATGTCCAGATGATCAATATGCAAGCATGGACCAGAATTCATGTATTCCCAAGACTATCACCTTCTTATCTTATCAAGACCCTTTGGGTGCCAGTTTAGCTATTTGTGCCCTTTCTCTTTCTTTCATTGTGGTCCTGCTACTAAGATTGTTTATCAAGCACCATGATGCTCCCATCATCAAAGCCAACAACCGGGATCTCACCTATACTCTTCTCATCTTGCTCCTCTTCTGCTCCCTTTCTTCATTACTCTTCATTGGTCAGCCTGAGAAGATAGTATGTGTTCTTCGTCAAACTGCCTTCAGTATTATCTTCACAGTGGCTGTTTCTACTGTATTGGCCAAGACTATTACAGTGGTTCTAGCTTTCACGGCCACACAACCAGGATCCAGGATCAAGAAATGGATGGGGAAAAAGCTAAGCATCTCCATTGTGCTTTCTTGCTCCATGTTTCAAGTAGGGCTTTGTCTTGTATGGCTGGCAACTTCTCCCCCATTTCCAGATACTGACATGCATTCATTGCCAGAAGAAATTGTGCTACAATGCAAGGAATCATCATCTATCATGTTTTTCACTGTCCTAGGATATATGGGCTTTTTAGCCATGGCCAGCTTCAGTGTAGCTTTTTTAGCTCAAAAGCTTCCAGGTATTTTCAATGAAGCCCAATGTATTACTTTCAGCATGTTGGTGTTTTACATTGTTTGGCTGGTCTTTATCCCAAGCTACTTGAGCACCAAGGGAAAGTACCTGGTAGCTGTGGAAATCTTCTCCATCTTAGCCTCCAGTGCTGGATTGCTAGGTTGCCTCTTTTTCCCCAAATGCTACATTATCTTATTGAGGCCTGGAATGAACAGGAAGGAACTCTTCTTAAGGAGAAAGCACTGAACAAAAATTCAATCTCAGTAGTTGCTTTCTATAATCCACTAATACCTTTGCAGTCTAAAAAGAAGTACTTTGGAACTGGATAGGTAGCTTCTGAGAATATTATAGTTACAACTATGATGGCCCTATCCCTTTGTTCTTTATTTTGTTTCCTTTCATCTCAAAATTTAGAGAGGTTAGAAGGTGTATTCTTCTAATATTCTTACCTTTTATAACCCTGTATTTTCCCCATCTCATCATTAGAAAAACCTTCTGAGGTAGGATATCTTGTAAAATATAAAATTGTCCAGGATCAATCTGGGGACTTGGGAGTTAAACTGGGATTTTAACTGGTATCTTCCTGGTTCCAAGTCCAATACCATAGATCTACCAAAAACCACTCCATCAATTTGCTAAAAGCACCACCAATATCTTCTTCATCCCCAAATTTATTTTAAAACTTGCAATGATATAAGAAAGGCATTGCTGTTTCTTGTGATCAACAGCCAAGGGGGACAATCTCAGAACTTAAAATGGTTTGTTCGTAGAGGGTGAATGGATCATATACAACATCTAGTCTTGAAACAATGATATCCATAATTTTGTTTTCCTATATTGGGGCAGGAAACATGCAGCTCTCCAAACATTCCTGAACTGTGGGCCTCAGTATTCCTTCTCATTTGCTGTGCTGCTTCTGACACATTTGGGATATGAAATCTAACTAGTCCTTGAGAGCTATATGATTCTTCAGGAAACTGTGGCCGTTCTTGTCCTCAAAGTTCCCAGTGCTCCAAGAAAGTCTATTTTTAAAAGTGGCTCAAAACATGCCCTTCACACCATAGTGGGCTGATGGATAATTTTGCCACAAACTCCCATGCTATTCAAGGTCCAGGAGAAAGATATGAGGAGCTGACACCAGGTTCATTTCCTAGATAAATAAGTGTCAGTCCAAGATCTAAAACAGCTATAGGGAGATTTAGGAAAGTGACCCTCAAAATGTTAGCAGGGCTGGGGGCTGTTTTTTGTGTGGAAAAGTAACAAATTCCAAGGATTTGGGGCACAGAAGAAGAGTGCAGTCTCCCTGAAGAAGGTCAATGCAATTCCTCAGCCCCAGATACATGCTCACCCCAATGTCAAACTGCATTTACTGGAGAAAACATGAGAATATAATTCTATCTGAGATTAGTTTTGAGACAAGTCAACATGAACAATTCATTGTCATAACTTCATTGTTTTCATCTTAAGTTTTTATATTGTTTCCCTTGTATATACATCTTAATGTACATGCGTGCATAAATAAACCCTTCCAGATTACCAATTCAATCAATTATTTAAAACTAGGATATCTTCATGTGGTGCTCTTTTCCAACTGCCACTGCTGTGGCCTCAGAGGGAGAGAAGAAGAGACAGGCACAGACAGCTCCATTGTGCAGGAAATAACCTGCCCCATGGCCATATTGTCACACTAGAAATGAACAAAGGACCTAGCAACTGCAATTGGTTGGGGGAGCCCTCCAGGAATGTTAAATCAGAAAACGAATCCTCAGACCACCCTGAGCATACCAATTTCCATGAAAACACCCCCCCAAACCAATAGAAACTGTTGCATCTGAAGACAGCTTAAAACTTCCCAGAACCTGTGCTCATACCACCGAAAAGAAATCCCATAGAAGGTGGCAAGGAAATCTTGCCAAAGTCCTAAGTCCTCTGTAATCTGCTGTGTAAATCTAATTCTATGATATGGCTGAAAAATTCCACATAAGGAATAATGGGGTCACCTTAGGAAATCCCTGCCAAGGGCCACAACCATACATACAAATTTAAACGACCAATTTGCTCCTGAAATTCTCTAAGCATAGCCTTCCTACACCCCATCAGTTCCAAAGTCCTTCCCTCAAATCCCTGAGTTTCTTCTCTGGAAGTCAACATTGCTGTTCCACAGTATCACTCTCAAAACTAAGGGAAACTAAACAAGGAGACGGTTCCATAGTATTCTTGTAGCCTTGTGCCATGCCCAATTCAGATGTCAAGGAGTAAAACTCTCTCTTCAAAAAGAGCACATTGTCCTATTCCTGCATGTTCTATGAACAAAAAATGATTGAGATAATGAATAATAACTTTCCATCTGGACCTAAGCTTAAGGGCCCTTTCAAGAAAAGCACTGAACTTTTCAGATGTGGCACATGAGTCCGAGTGGAACAGAAGAGCCAGGTCCATGTAAAACAGGCCATCAAAAGAAGCACCCATTGACTCCAAGTGTCCAGGATGAAGTGGCAAGACACAGACCACAGAACATAAATTATTGAAATGGAAAGAATTCTGGATTCCATGAAATGGGATCTGAAAGCATTCCCTAAATCCTTCTCTCAAATAACGGCTGCAACTTGTTCAGGGTAAAGTCGGATGGAAATTATGAGGGTGTGTGACCTCTAACTTTGAATTGGTTGAGCATCACTTTCTGTCTGCTTTTCCAAAGTACCTCAATAGGCCAATATCTGTTAAGTGAGACTCATTTCACTTTAAGATCTGGTTTTCTGTTTAGCTGGGACTATAGATTGCTTGGAGGAATCCTGGGCCTTCTCAACAGCATCATATCTGGCCCAAGTTCTGACAGTGCACCCCTTCTCCTTCCTCATCAGAGGAATCAAACAACTCTCGGGCCTTTCATCTCACACCTTTTTTGGAAAAAATTACCAATTATGAGAACTAGCTATTAGCCTATACTCAAGCAACTAAGAAGCTAGGGTCCTAATCTAACCTTCAATTGTTGTACTTAGATTGTCAAGCACTAAGCCTGTGAAAGGGCCCACTTCCCCAAATACGCACAGCAGAGATTACATGGCCCCACTCATGCTATGAAAACTACCAGGCCCATAGAAGAAGCCTATGGAGTTATGAAAGGGCCTGCTGGCTTGTGCAGAAGTCTTGTGTAGTCTGCCTTTGAAGAACCTACCTAGTTGCTGAAGCATAGTGGGGCCAAAGGGCCTAATGAGTCACTGAGCCTTTTTCTTTTCACTTTTGCTTCTCATCTGTCCTTAACTGTTTGGACAGTTTCATTTGGCATCCATTGAGGCTTTCTTTTTGGCCCCAGATAATGTCTTTTTGCATTTTCCCTGACAGTGTCCCTGGCTTCAGCACAATGTTCTTTTGATGCCCAATCAATCAGGCTTAATAGTGTGAATCTATGTTTCAAATTATCTCTAAATTCCATGGGGTATATTCTTTAGGGAGTATTTTGGTACGATGATTACTTAACTATTCTTCTTTAGCTTTACTCTTGCTTTTATTATAAGTAATTCATGATCAGTGACACAATCATCTCTTGGTCTTGTTTTTGCAGCAAGAATGGTGTTACAAAACCATAAACTCTCACTCTGTGGGATGTGCTGTTTTCATAATTGAACATATTCATGGGTTAAAAACATGTTTGAAAGCGCACTGATTGGAAGCATGCTGCCAGTTCAGGATGACCTCAGACATGGTCAGGTCATAAGTTCAGGGAGGATTGGGTGGGAAAACCAGATTCTCATGGGTTTGAGATAACCTTGTCAAGACCTAAGGCTATGTGCACACCCAAATACAATGAAGGTGAACTATAACTCTTTGGCCTGAGGCTGTACAAGCTTAGGTCACACACACAGATGGGGGAAGCCTGGAGATGAGATACAGAGGGGGGAAAAAAGCCCTTTCCACAAAAACTGATCATTTTACAGCACAACCTTCCTCCACAGAATACATGTGAACTTGTCTGAAAACAGTTTAGAATTTCTCTTTCTAGAAACCTAACAAGAAAAGGGAAAGGTAGTTTCATACAAACAACCCACCCCCCACTTTTTTTTTTTTAAAAAAAAAATAAGCCGTGAAAATAACAAAGAATAAACTACTGTCTTCTGGGTTGCATTGATGAAAGAGGTCATTTTCTCAATCTGGCTGATGCTATAGAAAAAAGCACAGTTCCTGCCTTTAATTACTACATTCAGTTATTGTTCTCAAACCGATGGGGAGAGATTACTTCAGTTCAGATACGGAAAAGCATATGTACTTCAACAATGCCACAGAGAATACACTGCTCACTGTCGTTACCAAAAGAGCTGTAATTAATTCTGCAACTTTGCAATATTTCTTCTGGCATGCAGATGACCACTAATAATAACAAATGTTTTGAAGGAAGATTTAAATATATCCGTATAGTTTTCACAATCAGGGCTAGCAGGGATTACAAATTGATAATGATTGACCAGTGTGATTTCTATTGCTTTATGTTTCCTATCACCATTCTTGAGTTTGGCAGCAACAAAGTAGCCACTGAAATCAGGCATTAGATGCAAATTTGGGAATCTGTGTTCAGGAAGAACTTCCACGATTAGGATGGTGATGTTAATACTACTCTACTTTCTGCTGCCTGACGTGGTGTGTCAGACCCAGGCATTTAAATGCGGGATGTGGAATTCCCAACCTAATCTTCCTAAGTATTCTCAGTCAGGTGACTTCATCTATGGAGGCATTATTTTACAGACTCTCTTTTCATTAAATACAACAAATTTCATTACTTCTCCTGCTGGACTTCTACCACTGAAAAGGTCTGTACGCAGATTTTTTTCCCCATATAATATTCCTCTTTCTTCTAATTCTTGGTAGCCAATCATTGACAAGAGTCTGATATACTGTTTTTTTGATATAGTATTCTTCATTCTTGTACTTTAAAATTTCATCCTTCTCCAGTATGCATTTGAGAGAGAACTGGGCATGGCAGAACTAGACATTGTCAGTTTCTTTTTATTTCTTTCAGTTTCTTGCTTGCTTGGTTATAAATAAATTTCATTTTGTTCCCAAATTTCTTTGCAAATTCAGACAAATCTCCAGTCTGTGTGAAAAAACAAAGAAGTTTCTTTGTGAAATTTTCCTTGTGGGATGCTTCCCCCCATCCTTTTCTAATATAGTTTTGTGTACATTATCTTTGAATATGTACAAATGAGACTACTTCTATTTAATTTATTCTAATGTGTTTGCATTTTTGTTGAGTTTCACATCACACCATAAAAATCTAAGGAATGTTAATTTCAGCATTTATTTTTTTTTATTTTTTTATTTTTGCATTCTGATTTGCTTAGGGGTTTGAGAAACGTAGACTGGGCCTATTTGTGTAGAAATTAAAGGAGTCATCCTTTAGCTCTGCAGAGCCTTCATCCAAAGTCAGCAGTGGAATTGCTGACACCAGGCCATTGTAGTAAAAGCTAGCATGGAAGCCAAGAAAAGAGACCTTATGTTTGAGGCGTGCCTAGAAAGATTTGAATTTCTTCCTCCAAGCATTGAATGGTTCTCCAGACAAAACTAATGAAATCAAAGGAAATTTCAAAAAATTAGCTCATTTTCCCCATGGGAGGAAAAAGAGAGAATTTAAATGTGTCAGGTCTTGAAACATTACCATCGTGATATTGGCATGTTGATTGATTTAAATATTGGTTCTCTTCCTATTTAGAGCTCCCTGCCCCACTTACTGTTCTTCCTTTAAATGCTTTATAAATACTTTAAAAATACTCTTCTTTCATGCTCTTCTAGTGATCAGAAGGTCCTCTTAAAAAATACACATACAAATAGGGCTGATAACTGGGAATTCTGACTGTTTTCAAATACTATTGATTGCATGAAAAACACACAACTTGCAATGAAAGAACAATCATATATTAGCTATTTACTTTTGTGCATACAATAAATATATAGAAGGAACCATGAGGAATAGATTATTAGCATCAATAATGCAAAAGAAAATACTATAAACAGGTCAGTATGGCCAACTTAGCTTAAATAGATGAATAATCAATCCAAGTGACAGTTTCCATAAGCAGTCCATAAGCAAAAAGGAGTTCGCTTCCATAAGCCGGTAGCCTATTCACAGGATAATATATGGGCATTTTGATGTCACATCTTCAACAGTCAAAATCTCAATATTATGAAACTACCTTTTCTGTCAGTCTCCCTAAAGGACATTAGCATAGCTCTGCTATAATGCATGCTAATAAAACAAACAAACAAAAAAACCACTAATACTTTCCACATAAGCAACAATGAGAATATAGATATACTCACATATTATAGAGCAACTGTTTTAGAACGTTCCCTCATGAACCACTTGCTGACATATGGTTTGATTTTTCACTGGGCCCTTCAAACCAAGATACGAACACTCAAATGGGTAAAAAGCGGAATGTACTCCGAACTTCATTGTGAATGAAACTGAGCCGTAGTTATATCACCAGGAACTCAGTGAAGTTCACTGTGTCCCACTAGCTCTCGTGTATGCACAGTTACTGACTGCATTCAAGCATCATCATTTCTCATTATACCATAATAAGGTGAAAAAGTACAAAGGACTATCATTCAGGAAATGGTGTGAATTTTCTTCTTCTGTAATGGGATTATACCATTCATTTTATGACATAAAACTTTCGAATTGAAATGAAATTGCCCAGTTCCTGTTATAAAAATGGATTCAAGCTACAATTTGTATTTAGAAATTCATACGCTTGCTGGCTTGCAATGTGTTTAGTGAAAACATGCACAATTTCTTTTAGGGGCAAATAAAACTATACAATAATTTTGTTAATAGGGTGCTAGGTTTATTAACTTGTCCTTTTGAAAAATATGCACCAATTTCCATTGACATTTTTCTTTTCTTTTCTTTTTCAAAAATTTGCATGGAATGATTAAGGTGTGAACTTCAGTAAGGAGTAAGGAGGAGGTTCCTGTAACTTCACTTGACAAATATGTCTATCTGTAGCGTGAATTCTGTTCAGATGTGGGAGCAACTTCAGCCTCCAAACTTTCGTTTGGATACCCACATCTTCACTTCTATCCTATATCTCAGTTATTACAGTGATGCTGTTAAAGTACTTTTCGAGGAAATATGGAATGAAATTGCTAAGGATTTAAAAACTAGGAGTAATTTAAAATTATCGTGGTAGATAGCAACAATTAAAATGGCAGTTTTACCAAGGCTGCTCTTTTTGTTTCAAAATATACTGATTATACAAAATGAAAAGGTAACAAAAAATTGGCAAAAAGAAATTAGTAAATTTATATGGGGAGGGAAGAAACCTAGGGTTAAAATGAAGATAATACAAGATGAGAAAGATAGAGGGGGTTTGGCTTTACCTAACTTGACCCTCTATTATCACACGTGTGCCTTAAACTGGATTCGTGATTGGATTAAATTAGAAAATACTAAATTATTAAAGATAGAGGGTGATGGATTAGGACAGGTTTGGCACTACTATATTTGGTTTAATAAAGAGAGAAATAATAAGGAATTCGATAGGCATTATCTTAGGAAAGCTCTTTTTAAAGTTTGGAAAAAATATGTAGTACGAGCTTGTATACCCCAAAATGGGTCTCTCCACATGAGGCTTTCTATAAGAGGGAAAATATTTTATTAGATAAATGGATAAAATATGAAGATATGATATCAATACAACAAAAACAAATTAGAATTAAATCCCAACAAGAGATGAATAATTCAGGAGTCAAATGTCACTGGTTATTATATAGGCAGATGCGTGAAAAATTAAAAATTGATATAAAAGTTAGGGATTACCAATTAGTAGAGGAAGAGTTAAATGGAGTGTTATATGAAAAAGAATTTAAAGTAATTTCTAGTATCTATAGGATTTTATTAAAGTGGTATACTGAGGATGAAGTTGTAAAACCTTCTACGATTAAATGGGCCCAAAATCTCAATCACTCAATTATGATGGAACAATGGACTAAATGATGGACTAAAACGATGAAATATACACTTTGTCAGGATATTAAGGAGAATATATATAAGATGTACCTTTGGTGTTATTTAACCCCACAGAGATTGGCAGTAATGACAAATAGATACTCTAACAAATGCTGGAAATGTGAAGAAGATGTAGGATCATTTTTTCACGCATGGTGGTCATGTAAAATAATGAAAAAATATTGGAAACAGGTACATAGGCGGATAGAATCGATATTGAATATCCAATTCGAAGTGACAGCTGAAGTATATTTGTTATCGATGTGGGGGAAGGATCTTGATAAGACAGCGGGGAAACAATTATTTTATATGACAGCAGCGGCAAGGCTAGTTATAGTGCGAAGATGGAAAGAAAGGGTTGCTACCGTCGATAGAGGAATGGGAGTTGAAATTAATAGAGGTGATTCAAATGGATAAACTAACAGGTATATTAAGAGGAGAAAATAAGAATATGTTCTCAAGACAATGGGAAGAAGTACTACAATATATCAAAAATTCATGAGGAGAAAGAGAATGGGTTAAACTTTTGGTTGGAATCTTGTTAGGAGTATTTAAATTGGATTTGGAAATAGGGATACCAATTTAGAGACAGAAGGATGATTAACCGACTCAAAAGTCAAAGATGGAAGTTGGGGATTTAGCCAGGAGTTAAATAATAAGTCAAATAGTGTGTTTGAGTTTGGTAAATATGTGTTGTATTTTTTGTTGTGAAGGTATGTGGATGAGATATGATTTTTGTTTTTGTTTTTTTTCTTTGTGTGTTGTTTTTTTTGATGTGTTAATATTTGAGTAAGTTTTGTGTAATATGTATAATTAATGTTCCCTTTTTTTAAATAATAAAATTAATAATAAAGAAGTGCTTTTCTAGGATTTCAATTTTTAGTATTCATATGTCTTATCAAGGTGACAGAACAGTTTTCATAAACAGTAGAATTATTTCAGGTATTGCTATGATTGAGTTGTCATACTGTATTTTGAATTAAGCGTTGCTTTTTAAGGTGCTGTAAATATAGTGTCATGCATCCATATTTGTGAAACATTTGCAACAAAGTGCCCACTGTTATAGAAAGTCATTGCTTAGTCATATCAAACTAATCGCTGTTTACAGTATAATCACTGAAACCTACCAGCATGTTCTGGCTTTGGATTTTGCTGTAAAAGAAATCAATCAAAATCCCCACTTGTTACCCAACGTTACAATGGGGTTCAGGATCTATGAAGGCTCCTTAAATGCAAGGTGGACCAATCATGTTGCAATGGAGCTTCTTTCTTCAAGGGATAAGATTGTCCCCAACTATCAATGTAGCGTCATGAACACTCTGTTAGCAGTGATCGAAAATCTGTCTTCTTTCATCTCAGAAGGGATACAAAATGTATTTGGTATCTACAAGATTCCCCAGGTAAGACGTGACTCCCACTTTATTGCCTTACGGATAAGATGGATAAGTTTGTGTATACATTTAATGTATAACTACACATAAATGTATTTATGTATATAAGTTGGAGCAGGGTTGGTTACGTTTCATATGTGGAAACAGCTAAAAGCAGCCATTATATAGCCTTTTATGTGTATACTTATGAATATACATGAAAACTAACAACAGTTAAAAAAGAAAAGACAGCATCAGAAATACCATTTAAAAACCAACAGAACCAAGAAGACCTGATTTAAAAAAAAATGGCTAGAAGGGGTAAAAAAAATGGCTGTTGAAAATATGTTAAAGAAAGTAAACTTTATCTAGGAGGCTGTTCAGTATGTTGGATGCTATAAGGGACTATAGCTAATCTCATGTTCTTCCCATCCCCAACTCTTTTTGTGAGATGACAGCAAGAACCCCAGAAATTGGGGTTTCAATACGTACAGCGGAGGAGGAAAATACATGTATAAGAGTGTATAACTCGGAGTAGTGTAGTATTGAGCTTCATGGCTGGATTCTACACCAATCTACTCTCACTAACTTTCTGTTAAATTACATCAGCCCATCTTCATATGTTATTTAGACAAAGTGGGAAGTTTTCTGAAAGCAACTAAAGAATCAATAGCAGGGCAAGTACATATGAACCTTAGTCTCCACACATTCCTTACATGGAGAACTATTAGTATATCCTGGCTTTGCCATTTGGTCTAACACCAATCAAACAAAATCCACGTGTTACCCAGTATTATACTGGGAAATATAATACCCAAATGTCAGTATAAAGTTCTATGCGAAAAATAATGCCACCTTTCCTGAAGGCTGTGCTATTGTAGCATGTTCAAGCATCACACTACTGATTTGCCAGTTTAATTGTTTCCTATAGGAATGATCAGAACAGGAATGATCTGAACTGGCAAAATTGAGATCACACATTTTTAACAAATACAACAACATTTTATTTTATTTTATTTTATTTTATTTTATTTTATTTTATTTTATTTTATTTTATACCTAGCCAAGATCATATAGATTGAATGTCTTTCTGTCTTTTCCCTTCACCCGTCTATTCAGCTCATGTATGCCTCCTCTTCTTCACTTCAAATAAAAGATACTAATACTCTCTTCATCCATCAGATGGTTTCACATGGAGCCTATCACTACAGAGGGATTATTCAGTTGCTTCATCATTTCAAGTGGAGATGGATTGGATTCTTTGCTGCAACTGACAAGATTTTAGAGTCGTTCATTAATAAAGTGCTTACAGAATTTTCTACCAATGGCATCTGTTTTGCTGTCGTAGAATCATTCACCAGTATTTTTTATGATTCTGGCAATGAAGGCTTTCTGGAAACTGCAGCAAAATTTTATGAGAAAGTCGCTAATAATAAAGCCAATGTTTTGGTTTTTTACGGAGAAATTCGCAGCATGATAGCACTGAGATGGTGGCTACATTGTGAATTCATACAAACAGTGCAAAAGTCAAAAAGCAAAGTTTTGATTCTGTCAGTTGAGACAGAATTAAAAAATATTATTGGTGAGATGAGCTGGAATACACGAGACTTCCATGGTGCCATATCCTTTACTTTTCATTCCAGAGAACTTCCAAGATTCCAGCAATTCCTTCAGGACAGAACCCCTTCCAGTGCTAATGGAGATGGGTTCATCAAGGCATTTTGGTCTCAGGCATTTGGCTGTACTTTTAAGGATTCCATTCAAGACAATGCAGGTGGAGACATCTGCACAGGAGAAGAGAATCTGGAAAGTCTTCCTGAGCACGTCTTCCCAATGAGCACAACAGGCCAGAGCTACAATGTCTATAATGCTGTCTATGGTGTGGCTTTTGCTTTACATGCCCTGTATTCCTCCAAATTCAAAAGCAAAGCAGTGGTGAAGGTAGAAAGAAAGGAACTTCAGAATCACATCGTGTGGCAAGTAATGGCAATTTCATCCAGGGACAAATTTATATCTCTTGTGGCAGTGTGCACATGAATGTAATATCAGTGTTGACATGTGTTCATGGAAATAGAAACTGGTAAATCCTGTGTGAAAGTGTGATTAGCAGTCTGGTTCTTATATCTGTACCATTGCCAGCAAAATATGAATCCATTCTGAGATAAGATCACTTTCCGAGTGGGAGGGAACATTGAATATTTTGTAGGGGAAAGGAAGCAGATCATATTCTAAAAATATCTGGCCAAAGTAGTCTCTTTTTCTTTTTTTTTAAAAAAGCATTTCTATATGCATCTTTGGGTCATGGAAGTGGATCACTTTGATGTCAGTGGGTCTGTGAATTTGTTTAACATTCAAGTTAGAAGAAGCTATTCATGGTGTTGAACCTATTTGTATGATGGGGTTAAGCGCTTTAGACAGTTCAAGCTGAGCAGACATGAGACCCACCAGTCTACACAGTCTTGTGGAAAGGGAAGTTGCATATTACAGTTGAACTCAAGGGATGCAGGGGGAAAAAAACTAAAAACAAGATCACCACTGTAGAAAATGTCACTTCTACGAAAACAGTGTACAAAAGAAACAAACCCCCTAATTCTTGACGCTCAGTTTAAAAGACCTTATAGCAATATGCTATAATGCAGTGAGAACAACTGTATGTGTTAGTATGGTATAAGTAAGTGGCTGAATCCTACACTACTTCAACATAGGATAAACATAGTTTATGTATAGTTACATCACATAATCCATCTATAGAAAACAAGTGTAGCATGTAGCACAACATATGTGGACCAATTGTCAATGTGCATGGCTGTCAACTCACTGTGTACTTACAATGCACAGTGTTCAAAGACAATGCACACTAGCAATGCACATTCCTATTGTTATGCTAAAAACTGATGGACCTTAAAGTCCACCAGCAGTGCCAGCATCTCCTTAAGATTTGGGGAATTATTAGCTCAAAGGAGGCCTAGAAGAGCAGGATAGGAACAGGATCTTTTCACCTGTGAATATCAGTACAAACTGTGGAAAGGACTCCAGTTAAATGTTAAAATAGTATTTTATTGGAAATTAATACACACACACACACACACACACACAAAATTCAAGGATTCTTGCAAAGCATACAAGGTTATTGAAGAGAAAAGCAAGAAAGTTTGGCAAGAAAGAGATTTGGGATGGTAGGGGTGATATTTACTGATCCTGAAGCAGAAGATCAAAGTGGAGTGGCTCAAACAAGAGTCTGAGGATAGTACAGAGGTAAGGGAGTCTAGGGGAACATGTGCAGCATGATCTCTAACATACTACAATTTATAGGGGTTGGAACTGGGGTTTATATACCCTATTTCCTTCTCTGATAAAGTGATAATGTTTTTCCCCAAAAACTGACAAAGGAATCCCAAATGGGCTGATGGTCTTAACTTTAGGTGATAAAACATTGGTGGGAGTTGTGACAATCTCTTAATGTCTGGATGGGCAGGGGCCCAGGAAAGATTTCCCATAGGTTAGGTTAGGATCACAGTAGGTCTCTGATGGCTTTACCTGGGTGATTTCATCTTCCATTGTCTTTGCTGTCTGAGCTTTTGAAAGGATTAGCACTCGGCTTTCCCACCTAATCTCTGAACTTTTGACCTGGCCATGCTGAGATCACCTTGACTTGACTTAAATGCATAGAATCAGCACTTCTCCAGGCAGCTTTCAGCCATAAATATATGTAGTTAATTAAAAATGGCACACTTCTCAAAGTGGGGGTGTTAAGTGTGGTAACAACATGCTACTCTGTGTACTTTAATGTAGTACTGCACAAACAACAGTCCAACAAGCATAATTCCTCTTATGTTGTTGTCAGCTGAATATGACCATTTCCGAGTATCCCAAAAACTGACTCCACTTGCAGAATGCAACATACCCCAATACAGGTCAGTAACGGGATCGTTGCCATGATGTGAAATACTATTCCCTGAGAAATTCAACATACTGAAAGAATTTGCAAATGTTGATGCATGTTGAATTCAAAAGTATTTTTTTTCATAGGTGTTCTCTATATAGTCCAACCTATCATCTCTTTTTATTAATTAGGAAAACAATAGAAAAGGCTTATTGCATTTTCTATTGTTCACCACTTTGAACTCCAGTTATAAGCAATATGTACATATTTATAAAAAAATAATAACATAGATTGCAGTAATAGAACTTTGCTTCCTTTCCCCTGAGTCTCTGTTTGACATTCCAAGAATATTTCCATTGCTTTATAAAGGATCTTAATAAATTTAAAATAAAACAGCAGCATATAAAATGGATGAAGAAAACAACAACAACAATAAGATGCAATGCCAAGCTGACTTCCAACCAGAAGCAGAGATGGATTCACAATTTGACAGCAGAATGAACTATAGTAGTGGGATTTCTCACATTTACATGTCAGAATGCCACTTCCTGCATGCATCCAGACATGCTCATGCTCACACTTCCATGCACAAATTCACACAATCATTCAGAGTTGAGGATATAAATCAGTAGGGACTGTTCTGGCTTTTCTTGTACTTGTGCTCCTTAATATGTTTATTAGAGTTTTAGAAGTTTGCTTGCCTTGACAGATATGAATATTTTCATGGTTCTCCAATCATGTGGATGAGAATTACAAGGTCTCATATTTTAAAATTTTCTGAGACACGGTTCCAGTGTTGTTTTGGAAGTCTTGCTTTTTGATAATCTGTTTACATGTGCCATGCAAATGTAAAATGATGGCATGATTTAAGCCTGTGCAACATGTTTGAAAATATTCCATCTATCAGAGACACCCCTTCAGGACAATGTCATCAGGCATCACTTTTAAGAAGGAAAATCAAAATCTGTTTTCTTTTAAAAATCTAGATCCATCCCTTTCTGAGATCTGTCTCATTCAACAACAGTGCTGGAGAAGAGGTCTGTTTCGATAAGAATGGGGAGCTTATTGCAGGATTTGATATAATCAATTGGGTGACATTTCCAAATGACTCTTTCATTGGAGTGAAAATTGGAAGGATGGATCCATGGGTATCTCTAGATGAAGAATTCAGCATTGATGAGGAGACCATTGTGTGGCCCAACTGGTTTAACCAGGTACAAATATAAGCCTTTGCATTTTAAATGAGTATACTTGTCAAAATTCCTTGATCTTAATTATTTTGAAATATTTTTGTACCATGATCTGAACTGGTGAACCAACATGATTTCCTCAGTGTATTAAATGTCAACATCCTCTTCAGTGGAGCTTCTTGTGTAAGTATGCTAATAACTTTCAAAAACTTGCAATTTCATACTTCCTGGATATTCTTCTATAGTGAGCTAAAGCCTATGGAAACCATTGCTTTTAAGAGAGTTGAATTAGTCTTTGGATTAAGTCTCAAATTTTTTTCAGCCTGTTTTGGACAGGAAAAAGATTAAATGCACCCTCCATTTTTTTCTAAAGCCAAATAATGCAGGTTAAAACTTGAGGAATTTGGGGCAAAGATTCAAATGTTGTTCATAATGGGGGGAATTCACTAAGGTAATTACTAATATATAACTGAGAGTTATAGATCTGTGCCTGTTTAGTGTTCATGATCCACATCTATTCCATAGTCCTATAGGGATTGTGAAGTTCCCCTATCCCCACTTACCAGGCAGCAGCAGCTGTGATTGACAGGGATCTTTTCCTCTCCTGATCAAGAAGCAGCTGATTGACTCTTCTGCACTCCAATGAGCGATCTCTGATGCAAGGGAGGGATTGTGGTAGGAATCCTGATTCTGCCTGTCACAAAAGACATTGCTCACAGGAGCAGATGGAAATGTCAGTCAGGTGTTTCCTAATCAATGGGGCAACACACCACTATTGCTCACTATTGTTGCTAAAAATTAAGTGGTGATTTCATGAGTCGGGACAGTGAACTATTTAGCTACATAACCATGGGCGTTATATAAATAAATAGCTGACAGAGAATTCCAGGTAAATTTGTGAAGTAGGAAAGGTCACCATTGGTTTTACAATTTTTCTTGAAGGCAGTAGAAGTGTTTCCATCTTCCTTCCTTGAAAAGTGGGGGTGGGATGCTTTGCCACCACTTCAGATTACTTTTCAGTATCTCACATTGTGAACCACTACAAAGGAACATTGAGACACAGTGTTCTTCTGAATTACATTGTTGGAAGGTAAAATATGCCATTTCCATACGGGGCAAGGGAATCGCCCTGTACCGGTACTTACCGGACTTCTTGCTCCATGCTTGAGTCCAGGCTGGTCTGGAGCAGTGCGTGGCCGCCACTCCACACTGCTCCAGGGACGAAAATGGCAGCTTCTGGTTGGTCGAGGCTCTCCACCAACCACTGAAGCTCGCCAGCCTAAAGCTGGCCCCTGGCAGATAGCAGGCTTGCACTGGTGCAAGCCTGCAAATCTGCACCAAAGCGTGGGCATGGAATGGCATGCTCCATGCTTTTGAAAGACCTGCTTCAAGTGGTCTTTCAAAAGCACACTGGACGACCACTTCGGTTGTTCCGGAGTGGACTGAGGTGCAGAACTACACTAAGTAGGTCCGACCCAGTCCGCTCCCAGGTGCAGACATCCTCCCTGGAGGACGCTTTGCACCGTTTCTTTAAGCCCGTGCAGAAATGGCGTATGGCTGCCATTACTGTTTTCCAATCTGGGTAGGATAGTACGATAGGAAGTAATGTTCATGTCACGGGATCATTCAGGAGAACACTGGAAGATCACCATGGTGCAGATAACTTGGAATGCTGATAAAAATAATTTGTTTAAGCAAAAGAAAGTTGAAATACTTCTGCCACCATCTATTAAAATCATCAGTTCCCATCTCTAAAAGTAAATACGTTTCACCCACCCATTCTGAATACTAAAACAGTTTGCAAAAGTCCTTCATTCCAACATAGTAATAATAAAAAAAATCTTTCAAATACCTCACACTGCTTCTATACGACAAAACAATATATTAGGGAAAAAATTCATCATGACAATCTAATTTTTTTAAATGCTCATTACACAGTAGGCCATCAGTATTTGCTAGGGTTTGGTTCCAGAACCCCTTGTGAATACCAAAATTTGTGGATCCTCAAGTCCCAGTACATACAGTGATGTAGTAACATGATATCTTTATATAAAATGGCAAAATCAAAGTTTGCTGTTTTGATTTTTTTAAAAAAAATTTCAAGTTGTGGTTGGTTGAATCCATGGATACAGAATCTATGGACATGGAGAACCAATTGCACTCTACACACAATTTTACATAGCGCTGATGCACAACAAAAGCAAAGTATGCCATTCAATTTGCTAGCTTCTCTATGTAAGTAATATCATGACAACCCATTCCTGAAAGTGATCCCTCCATATATGCTAGGATTTAGGGCACAGAACCCTTGTGAAAGTGGAAAAAACTGAATAACTCCCCTCTCATGATTTCTGTCCCATTCTCTTGCCTCTGGTCTCCGCTCTCTCAGAGGTAAGAAAAAGACAGAGTAAAAGTCCTACCAGTACATTCTCCTCATATGGAGAGGAGTGGTACACTAAGTTCTGCCATACTGGCTACTTCTGGAGCAAAGAGAGCACCTAACCAATCAGTGGTCATTACACAGCAGAACGTGCAGTTGTGTGCCAGAGAGAACATGCCTCCAGCATTGGTGGTAGAGGGGCTTTGCTTACCCAAAGGTGAAAAAAAAGTCCAGTTTAAACACAAGCCTTACAGACCTGGGGTGAGGAATGCAAGGGAATAGGAAGAGAAGAATGGCAGTGGAAGCAGGCACATGCCTTGTGAATAATCAAATTTGTGAAGGTCAAACTTGCAAATGTGGAGGGAGGACTATAGACATTAAGGAACTGCCTAATTCTAATTCCCACAGGCGTAACTCCAAATATGAAGGTGTAAGGTCTCTAGTAAGACTCTGGCTATCATGTGCAAATCACATCTATCCTCCAGCCAGTGAAATACAAGCACACAAATGCTGACACAGAAACATTCAATTCTGAAAAAATATTGCTGAAGTAGGTGCTACCATTAAACTTGCTGTGGCATTGCAGAGCTATCCTCTCCTGTCCACTCACTATGGACTATGTTCTCTTCTGAATCTTAATGATCCAAAACAGCTTTCAGTGAAGGCTATCATTCCTCTCTTTTTCTGGTGGGCAGGCAAAGCCCCTCTCTGTGTGTAATCCCAGTTGCCAACCCGGTTACAGGATGGAAAGGAAGGAAGGAGAGCCATCCTGCTGCTATGATTGTGTTCCATGTGTAAAAGGCTTGATATCTGACAAAGAAGGTAAGTGTTAAAAAAAGAGGGAAATCAAATACATTAAATATAAACCAGAGACTGCATACAGAAGGTAAATAGACACTAGTTTATCTATATGACTTCTTGTGGACATTTCTTTTAATTATTATTATACATATCTTCTTAGGTGTCCCCAGTTTTCATATGCTGGAAATGTTAATGGTAAGTGTCTAAATGAGAGCCAGTGTGGTGTAGTGGTCTGAGCACTGAACTACTACCATGGAGGCCAGGCTTCAATGTCAGCTATAGAAACCCACTGGGTAACACTGGGTGCCTAATGCACTCTCAGTTCCCAGACAACCCTGTGATAGGACTTAGAGTCGCCATAAGGTGGAAATGACCTGAGGGCGCACAACAACAAGAAGGGCATAAATATGACAGAGTGAGGGAGAAAGAGGGGTGGGCAGAGAAAGCTGTTTCTGGCTTTAATCCCCACCCATGAGTACAATATGGTGGCTGAGCATAAACTCTGAATGGATGGAAGACAATGCTCTGAGACAGAGCAAACTCTCTTTTCCTAGAATAGAGCTCAGTTCCTTTTCTTTGCCAGAAATCTCAGGATTTCTAAAGTTCAGAAAATTTTCCTCAGCCAAATTTTTTATTTTCATTATTATTATTGTTATTATTATTAGTATTAGTATTAGTATTACTATTACTATCCTTTATTTATATAGTGCCATCCATGTACATGGTGCTTTGCAAATTTAAAATACATAAATAAATAAATACATAATAAAATGAAGATATACAACGAAAAGGATCCAGGATATATGGAATTACAACCACTACAACATAATATTACTATAATACCAGTAAACATTACTATAACGCCAATAAAAAAACAATAAAACTAGTCCAATGTTCCAAAGATTTCAGAAAACAAAATAGTTTTCAGTTTAGGTTTAAAAACAGTAAGAGAAGGGACAGTTCACAAGTTCACCAGAAGGCGATTCCACGCATAAGGGGAAGTGAGAGAAAACGGGCGTAATCGAGCTAAAAAGGAGCAGACTCTAGGCTTGGTAAGAAGGCAGGTATTCGCAGAGTGTAGATTTCCGGCTGGCTGGTAAGCAGTAAGATAAGGAGGAGCTAAATTATGCAAGACCTTAAAAGTCAAAACAAGAAGCTTATAAAGGATCCTACAAGGGATAGGTAACCAATGAAGGGAAATCAAGAGAGGGGTAATGTGACCGAAATGGAGGGCTAACAAAATGATTTCTCCTCAAGGTTTAAACACCCAGCCTAAAAGATCTCACTTTCAAATTGGGGATGATTATTGGAAACTGTCTTCGTTCCTTCTTTTCAATGGGAAAATGTGACAGTGGGCTGTGTGTGTGTTTGTGTGTGCATGCATGCATGCAGAACATGTGGCTGTTGCATGACCGCATGCAACAGTTTGTGAAATTATTTTTATGTTAGCATTGGGTCTTGACCCAATTCTTTTCACAATGACAATCCCTCTTTACTTTTCACAGATTTGACTGACTGTTTCCAGTGCCCAGATGATCAATATGCAAGCATGAACCAGAATTCATGCATTCCCAAGGCTATCACCTTCTTATCTTATCAAGACCCTCTGGGCATCAGTTTAGCTGTTTGTGCCCTTTCCCTTTCTTTCACTGTGGTTCTGGTGCTAAGATTGTTTATCAAGCACCATGACACTCCCATAGTCAAAGCCAACAACCGGGACCTCACCTACACTCTTCTCATCTTGCTCCTCCTCTGCTTCCTTTCTTCATTGCTCTTCATTGGGAAACCTGAGAAAATAGTGTGTCTTATTCGTCAAATTGCTTTTGGCATTGCCTTTACAATGGCTGTTTCTATTGTACTGGCCAAAACCATCACAGTGGTTCTAGCTTTCATGGTCACACAACCAGGATCCAGGATCAAAAAATGGATAGGGAGAAAACTGAGCAACTTCATTATTCTTTCTTGCTCCATGCCCCAAATAGGGCTTCTTCTTGTGTGGCTGATAATATTTCCCCCAGTCTCAGACCCTGATGTGCATTCATTGACAAAAGAAATTGTGTTGGAATGCAGTGATTCAGGATCTCTCCTGTTTTTCTGTGCCTTGGCTCACATGGGCTTTATAGTGATTGCCAGCTTCAGTGTGGCTTTTTTTGCTTGTAAGTTGCCAGATTGTTTTAATGAAGCCAAATGTATCACTTTCAGCATGTTGCTTTTTTGCTGTGTTTGGTTGGTCTTTGTCCCAAGCTACTTGAGCTCTAAAGGCAAAACCATAGTAGCTGTGAAAATCTTCTCCATGTTAGCTTCTGCTGCTGGATTGTTGGGTTGCCTTTTTTCCCCTAAATGTTACATTATCTTATTGAGGCCTGGACTGAACAAGAAGGAACACTTATTAAGGAGAAAGCACTGAACAAAAATTTAATCTCAGTACTTGCTTTCTACAATCCACTAATATCTTTGCAATCTAAAAACAAATATTTTGGAACTGGCATAGGTAGCTTCTGAGTATATGTAACAACTATGATGACACTATCCCTTTGGGCTTTGTTCTGATTCCTTACATCCCCAGATTTTGATGGATTAGAGAGCTTGACAATATTTTAATTCTTATATTTTTTTAATTCTATATTTTTCACATCTCCTCTTTACAAAAACCCTCTGAGTTAGGGTATCTTGTGAAATATGAAATTGTCCAGACTCAACCAGTGAGCTTGGGAGTTAATTTGGGATTCAGTCTGATATATTGCTGTTTCTAAGTCCAATATTTTACCCATAGCCCAAATTATCCCCATCAGCTTGCTAAAAACATCTCCAATATCTTCTTCACCCCCAAATTTATTTTAAGACTTGCAATGATATAGAAAGACACTGCTATTTCTTGTGATCAACCGCCAAGAAGGACAATTGCAGAACTTAAAGTTGTGTGTTAGTAGAGGATGAAAATATCACATAGGACACCTAATCTTGAAACAATCCTATTCATTTCTCTGTGTTCCTATATTGTGGTTGGAAACATGCAGCTCTTCAAACGTTTCTGGACTGTAGGTCTCAGCATTCCTTCCTGTTTGCTATGCTACTTATTATACACTTGAGACATGAAATCCAACAAATCATGGAGTGTTGCATGATTTCTGTTTCTGCCTTATGTGATAACTTTATCTTCACAATTTTTTTTTAATCTGAGGAAAATGTGATCTTTCTTGTCCCCAAAGTTCCCAGTGCCCCAAGAAAGTCTATTTTGAAAAAGTAGCTCAAAACATGTCTTCACACCATAGAGGGTAGGTAGATAATTATACCACAATCTCCCATGCTGTTCTAGGTCCAGGTGAAGGATGCTAACATTTGAGTCCAGGTTCATATCCTAGATAAATAAGGGTCTGTCCAGGATCTAAAACAGCTACAGGGACATGTAAGAAAGTGGCCCTCAAAACTTTAGCCGGGCTGGAGGCTGTTTTTAGTGGAAAAATAACAAGTTCCAAGGATGGGAGCCACAGAAGAGGAGCGCAGCCTCCCTAAAGGAGGTTAATGCAACCCCTTAACCCCTGGTGGATGCTCATCCCAAAGTCAAACTGCATTGACTGGAGAAAACATGATAATAAAAGTCATTTCTGAGATTAGTTTTGAGACAAACCAACATGAATAATCCACTGTCATGATTCCATTGTTCTTCTTCTCAACAATTCTTCTTGCTAAGTTTTTACATTGCCTCCTTTGTAGATACATCTTAATGTCCAAACATGCATGAATAAACCTTTTTAGATTACCATTTCTATGAATTCTTTAAAACTATCTTCATGTTGTGCTCTTTTTCAACTGCCACGGCTGTGGACTCAGAGAGAGAAGAACAGACAGACACAGACAGCTCCATCATGCCTAAGCTTAGGACAGTGGTTCTCAACCTGTGGGTCCCCAGATGTTCATGGACTTCAGCTCCCAGAAGCCCCAGCCACTATGGTCAATGCTCAGGGCTTCTGGGAGCTGAAGTCCATGAACATCTGGGGACCCACAGGTTGAGAACCACTGGCTTAGGAGCTCTTGAAAGGCCCTTCCTCCATTCCAACTGCCACTGCTGTAGCCTCAGAGAAAGAGAAGAGTAAACAGGGACAGTTCCATGATGCCTAGGCCCAGCAGCTAATGACTATCCATCCTTCCATCCCAAGTGCCACTGCTATGGCCTCAGAAAAAAGAAAAAATAGGTAGGATCAGTTTCATCATGTGAAGGCCCAGCAGCTAAAGAAAGGTCCTCCCTCTGTCCAACTGTGATCTGAAGGGAAGACAAGAGCAACCAGCATCTGCTGGAATTAATTCCTACCCCACTGTCAATCTCTTTTCCTTCTCAGTCATGTTTTATTTAGATTGTCAACCTGAGGGCAAGGAACTGTCAATAATTTGTTCGTTGCTCTCGGAGCATTTTGCACGTGTGTGTGAAGGACAGGGTATAAATACTCTGATTAACTGTTCCCATTTTTAATTGAATCAGATGAGAGATTTTATAATTTCTATTTCTGATGTCTTAAAAGGCACACATGAGAAGGACCATAAAACTTCTTCCTCAAACTGAACTTTGACTTCTCAGTAACTCTCTGTTTATCTGATAGAAGTTGGCATATTGCTTCTGTTGTAAAACCTCCAAAAAAAAGAAAAAAAGCAGAGATGGATTTGCTAGCTTATCAGAGGTACTACTGTGTTATCACATTATCCACTTTCATTTTATTTTTATTTACATAACAAAGTAATTACTATACACATAATCACTAATGTAGGGATGGCGGGGACACCTCCCATCACCTCTTAGAAAGCAAGCTCCATCCAGGAATATAATCCATTCAACATATTGATATAATCAATAGGGCTGTATTTTGTAGAGACAGCAGCTTCATTTTACTTCTTCTTCTCCTTCTTAAACTAATCTAGCTCTTTTCTTGGTGACATGGGTTGCTAAAAATACTTTTCCTCAGACGATACCTATCTTGACTAATGATGTACCTTTCTAACAATGGCAAGAAGATATTTTGAGATTTACGTGCCAAGGAAATAAGCCGAGAGCCAGACTGAAGGTTTTACAAAATGCGAAACGGTGTGTGTGTGTGTGTGTGACTTGGGATTCCTGACTTGAGGTTGTCTAACTATACTGCTTGTATAGTAATGGTTAGAAGATTGGCTGTTGCATGATCAGGGGCAAATGATGCTCCCAAGAAAGATACAACGCAAAAAAGTGGAAGAAAAGGGGCTGCAACTTTCTTGGCTACAGTTGCTGATTGGATTGGCACATGCATGAGTCTAGATCTGCACATTGATCAACTTCTCTGTTGACTGATGAGCCTGACCTTCTGCTACACCACTGGAACCATTGTGATGACAGGAGGTGCCCACTCAGGAGAAGAACTCCCCTGGTGCCCCCCCACTGCAAGGAAGTGTGGGAGAGTCATGCCCCTCCCATGCTGCACACAATTGCTTCTGCCTCACAGACCTTGAGTCCACTAAGGGGACCCCCATACCAAACCAATGCCTGGGATTCACCAGCAACCACGATTTTATTGCCTCTTTATAAGTTATGAAAAGTAACAGTATATACTTCACAAGAAAATAATAGTTAAGGCCCCTCCCATGACCATAATGATACAAGAGCATTAATCCACAGAAAACCAGCACTGAGCTGTGCCCAAAGAGCACGAAAAATCACATTAAGGCACCAGTATGGTACAACCACAGAGAAAAAGGGGGTGGGTAGGGTAACATCTCTAGAAGAACTGGCTGAGAGCTAGGAGTGCATGGGGATAAAAAAAACCCAGCATCTGGCCAGAATGAAAGCTTCACATCCAGGTATCTCTGGCCAGATCCTGCTCTGTCAGCCAATGAAGTCAAACCTATGCCTTTGAATTCATTGACTACTGCTGCTTCCTTCTCAAGAGGCTGTGTGAAACCACACTGTCCTCTGGGAAGAAGATGTGTCACCCAGCATGGTCAAGCAAGCTAACACCAATGTTCACTCTCCCGAGTCTGCAACCTATCTGCCTGGGTAAGTCAGGCAGCTACTATGCTTAAAAGAGAAAGACTTTTCTAGCTAGAAGGTTTTGATCTAAGGTTTGGGTGGTGAGCCTTTTTGTGGTATAATCAAATTAAAACAAATGAAACCTTTAATAACCATTTTATCAGGTGAGCTTTACTTAGAATGTAGAATAAGTATAAACAATGATTATCGCCAAGAATGCCCTATGTCGGATTTGCTTCATGAGACTCTTTTTTTCAAGAGAAGTTGAAGTCAAAGACGATTGGATAACATACAGAGATATAATTAAGATTGATGGAGATATGTGAAAATGAATATAAATGAGGAACTGATAGAGGGTGGCTTTGAGATAAGACAATTTTCTTATAGACAACTGTTTGAAAGATTTAAAATGGATTTTCTTTTTGTTTTGTTTTGGAAAAAAGAGAATTAGAGGATCAATTATGTAAAGAGGAGGACTGTTTAACACCTAAAATGTATAAGATATTGATATTTGAGTATGAGAAAGAACTAATAAAAGAATAAATGATTAAATAGGCTCAAATCATATTTGCAACTGAATTATAGCTCTTTGGCCTTGGGCTGCACACACTTAGTCACACACACATAGGGAAAACCAGGAGATGAGATAACATGGAGGGGAAAATAAGCCCTTTATGCAAAAAGTGATCATTTTCCACTACAGACTTCCTCCACAGAATACATGTGAACATATCTGAAAATAATTTAGATTTTCTCTTTCTAGAATCTTAAAAGAAAGGGGGAAGGCAACTGAAAAAAATTATTCCTCACAGACAACACCCCAGTCCCCAATTGTCTGGCTAGATAGATAGAAAGATAAGCAGTGAATGTGACAAGCAGCAACCAAATGTCTCCTGAGTTGTGCTGATAAGTGAGATCGTAGTCTCAATCTATCTGATTCTGTAGGAAAAAAAGGGGCCATTCCTGCCTTTAATTACTGCATTGGGTCACTGTTATCAGACTGATGGGGAGAGATTACTTCAGTTCAGATGTGGAAAAACATATGTTCTTCAACTATGCCATAGAGAATACACCATATTGAGTTGACCTTGTCATTACCAAAAGAAGTGTAATTAAATCTGTTACTCTGCAATATTCCTTCTGGAGCGCAAATAACCACTAATAAAAACAATAACAAATTTTTGAAGGAAGATATGAATATATCCTGATAGTTTTCACAATCAAGGCTAGTAGGAATTAGAAAGCAATAATGATTGGTCAGTGAGATTTCTATTGCTTTATGTTCTCCATCACCAGTCTTGAGCTTGCCAGCAAAGAAAAGAACCATTGAAATCAGACGTAAAGTGCAAATTTAGGTGACTGTATTCAGGAAGGACTTTCACAATCAGTATGGTGCTGTTGATACTGGTCTACTTTCTGCTACCTGGCATGGTGTGCCAGACCCAGGCATTTAAATGTGGGATGTGGAATTCCCAACCTATTCTTCCTAACTATGCTCAGTCAGGTGACTTCATCTTTGGAGGCATTATTTTACAGACAGTCTTTATGTTACCTACAACAAACTTCAGTACATATTCTCCTGGAGCTCTACCACTGAAAAAGTCTGTACATAGATTTTTCCCACCCCCAGTACAATGTTCCTTACTTCTAATACTCTGTAGGCAATCATTGAGAAATATTTGATGTGCTGCTCTTCATTATTGTACTTTAAAATTTCCTTCTTCTCCAATATGAATCTGCGAGAGAATTAGGCATGGGCAGATCTGTTTCTTTTGGTTTCCTTCAGTTTCCTGTTTGCTTGGTTATAAATTGATTTCTTATTGTTTCTGATTTGGTTGGCAAATGCAGACAAAGCTCCAGTCTTTATGAAAAGTCAAGGCGGGAAAACATTTCAAAGGTGTCAGTCTTTTGGAAGATTAACAGTTGTGATGTTGGCATATTGGTTGGTCTAAGTAATTGTTCTCTTCCTATAAGAGCTCCTTGTCTCATTTCTTTTTCCTCCTTAAAATGCTTCCCGCCAATACACTTCTAGTGATTAGGTGCCCTCCGACGTCAGGCTTGATTTTTTACTGCCCCCTTAAACAAAGTCTTTTACCTTCAAATGGCAAAAAACAGCTGAATGTACACCAAACTTCAGAAAATGATATGCATTTTTTCTTCTGTAGTGTGGTTATGCCATTCATTTATGACACAAAAGTTTCAGGATATAATGAATGTATCAGATTTCCCAGCTTATATTATAAGAACAGATTTGGACATAATTTGTACTTAGAAATACAAATGCCTGTTGCCTTGCAATGTGTTCAGTGAAAACATGTACAATTTCTTTTAAAGGCATGTAAGGTTATAAAATACTTTTGTTAATAGGATGCTGTTTATTAATGGGTCTGTTTGCAAAATATGCATCGATATCCACTGTCTTTTTTATTTCTTACAAAAATTTTCATGGAATTGTTAAGGTAGTGAACTTCAATAAGGAGGGAGGAGGAAGTTCCTATAACTTGACTTGACAAATATGTTCATCTATGGGGTGCATTTGTTCTGATGTGGGAGCAACTTCAGCCTCCAAATATACATTTGGATAGCAACATTTTCACATCTCTTGTATATCTCAATGATTATAGTGATGCTGTTGTGACCTACAAATAACTACACTTTCCCACTGCACCATGATGCTAAATCTTTTAAAGTATTTTTACAGCATTTCAGTCTTTAGCATTCAGACGTCTTTCCAAGATGATAGAATAGTTTTCATAGACAGTAGGACTATTTCAGGCATTGCTATTACTTATTTGTCATGTTGAATACTAACCCAGCTTGGATGAAGCATTCCTTTTTAAGATGATGTAAATA